>OX438919.1:15735930-16984055 GCA_949316025.1 Lapara coniferarum
TTTCAATATGCATTGTGGTACGGTTTAAATAGCATAGAACAATGTAAAACTAAAATTGCAAGATATTGCAGAATAAGGTAATAGTACCAAAGCTTGGTATCCCTGTGGGAGCACGTGTAACACGAACATCAGCTGGCGGGGCCAACGATCGCGCGCGCCAGCGGGCGCACGGCGCACTTGTCGGCATGTGCTTTGTATAGGGCTGCCATTACCTAAATTGCCGACGCCGGACAAACACGGCAAGAATCCCGGACTTTTGGGCGAAATATGGGTTTATTCCCGGACACCTCTGACAGAGTACCCCAGTATCTCCGCACCGCAATAACAATCGTAATTTTTAATAGTTCCTGACTGAGTAATAATACCTAAAACTGGCGTTATTTACTAACCACTTATAAAGTGACTCGACCAAGTGCACAAAAATCCTTCTAAATACCTATGTTTTACCTACTTACAATAATTTTGGTCATTAGTCAATTGAATATCCTGGTTATCTTAAATTAAGTTCAGGCATAACTCACTATTGGAAGCTTTAGTTAAATACTAAAGCTTCCAATACGTACGTAAATGTTACTTATTCCTGACAAAAGTGTGCGTGTATTCTATGAAGTGGTAAAAATTAAACGTTTTTTACCCTACTAGTAAATTACGACAATTCCAGGTAATAGCAATAAGTACAAGTGATATTTATCAAAATGTGTAACGTGTCGAAATACATCGAGATTCGCGGTCCGGGATTCGTGGACTTGATGCCTATCCCGCGCGGCCTAAAATATGGCCCCGCACTGGCTCCTCCAGGCGCATGCGCAGTGGGGCGCGGGGGCCTGCGCGCGCGTTGCCCGCCAGTCGCCACTCGGTTAACGTAGTGATTATATTCTCTTTGCCACTCGGCACTCGCCAATAACACGACGTGGCGGTCCGGCAGCAACACGACGTGGCGTATGTCGATTTACGTACTGAATGTTAGGCCGATGCTCTCTATGTACTTACCGGTACCTATTGTAATTTTATTATTAAATCGTTTTGTATCGATCCGAGTGACCTTGCCTTTGACATCGCTTCGGGAGACGCGAGCCATGTGTAGGTTTTTAGTTTAGTCCTTACTCCTTTGTCGGCTTTTATGCGCACACGATCAAATGTTTTCTAATTGTAATTATTATTCTATTGTGTTAATTTTTAAGTTTCTGTTGTGATAAATTATGATTTACATTTACAAAGCTCGTGAATAAAGTGTTAATGTTTCCGAGAAGGTCGTTGAAATGTCTTTTGTACTTTTAGGGATTACTGAGTAAATGTTCAAAATTGCAATCTTCCAGAACCTCGCTGACACTCGTATCATAACGGTAGCATCATAGACGGTTTCACGAAATCGATCGACGAATTTGACGGCTTGAGCGTGCGATTCTTGCTGATGTATCGTGTGATAGTTGATAGAATCTTAGGGTTGTGAGGCTTTTTGATAAGCTACGTGCGGTGTACGGACTGTGACCATTATCGAAGATGCCACAATGATTTCAGTCTTCTAAAGGAGACATAACTGGCTCTGACAGAATCTAGTAAGTGACTGTTGTTTAGATTGACCTATGTGACCTGACACAGAAGCATTGGTAATAATAGCAACCTCATCTTTTCGGTTTGGAATAAAGCTTCTTGGTTACGATGGCGCGATGTGACAGCTTATCGTTGCGCCTCGTGTGTGCATCTCTTGTTCGCGTGTGCGTGAGCATATTATCAATGAAACACACAGACCTCAGTGCGATGTTGACGCTCCGACGATTTCTCGTATACTAGTAGTGGCAATAGGATGTCTAAAATTAAAAGACCTTTTTTGTTATTTATTTTGTTTGAAAAATGTACTTCTTTATTTTACACTTATGGTTAAATTAATTAACTGCATGGTGTTTCTTTCAAATTGATTTTATCGCAGTTAAATTTATGTATTCGGTTACAAAATGACCCTGTATAATACAGGGCTGGTATTATTATAGTATATTATTTGGAAGAATGACGAAGCATTTTTTAAAAAGCTTTGATTGGATTGTTTATCACTCACTCATATTTTACTGTAGCTGCATTTGTATGTTTGTCTATTACATTGTTAATCAATACGTAAAACATATCGGCGTAAAATATTCAAAGTTTCGTGCAAATACTGCCAAAGAAAGCCCCCAGATAGCAGCGAAGTGTGATGGTCTATTAAAAAGTGTTATTTAAGTCTATTTTAACACCAAACAACGCAAGGGTTGATAGCTCTGAAAAATTTACTTCAGTTGGCTTTCAGATTCACAAAGATGAACAAGGCTTAAAAGAACTATGAAATTGCCGACGCATCACTATGCGTCGCGCACTCGTTCAGGTGGACTGTGAAAGAAAGAAGAAAGAAGAAAGAAAAAACATTTATTGGCAACAAAGTTGGGTGGTGACGATGACAATGTGGTGAAAGTATAGGAAAAAATACTACAAAAAAGAGACAACTTAATACAACAAATTTAAATAAAAAAAATAAAATAAAAATAAAAAACAATGAACCACCACGTGTGGATGGTATTTGTCCCACCACAACAGTGCCAAAAGGTTCTAGATCAGCATAATGCCAAACAGTGAATTATTGTTTGGCGCTGATTTTCATCTAGAACCTGGCCCAGAGGAACGTCAACCAAAAAAAAATAAAATAATAAAACAAATAAGAAACATACAACATGCGCATTATGTGTAATTATAAGAATATGTGTGTGTGCGTGTGTCGGCATTTAAAATAAAAATAAACAAATAAATAACAACATACAACTACTAGGAAATGAATAAACAGTTTCCTTCCAAGAATAATTGGAAGGAAAAAAAAATATATATATATATATGACAAGGCTTTACAACATATAAACCTTTGCCTACCCAAAAAACAAAAAAAAAATATATAAAATATGCCACGAAGCTTGCCACGAAGCAATATGAATCACATGTCAAACAGTTGTGATAGGTTATATCATATTACCACGTAGGCGAAATGGGCGAAAGTGTCATGTGTACTATATTCTTAAATAAAGCTATAATATTAACGATAAATCAAGGTTAATATCTCCCAGTTCTTGTTGAGATTCCAGGAGATGCCTACGCAGATGAGTCCTAAATGTATAGAGGCTGCAAGATTGTCTAATTGGCGGAGGTATATTGTTCCAAATTTTGGCCGCTGCGTAGCGAAAAGTACCTCTAAAAGCTGCAGTTTTGTGTTGCGGAATACAGATCTGAAGTGAACATTGCCTACGTGAGCCATGTCTGTCACCTGATAACCACTGAAGCTTGTTGTACAAGTACGAAGGTTGCTTGAATTTGATCACCCCAAAAAGGACACATGCAAGATGCAATTTGCGACGCAACTTCATTTTTAGCAATGAGTGCTGATTGATGTAATGAGTCACATGAGATCTCGGAGGGATAGAGAAGCAGAAACGGGCACAGGCATTCTGTACTCTCTGTACAAGCCTATTCGTGCGGGCCAGTAATCGCGGCCCATAAACAGTGTCTGCGTAATTAAGTCTTGACAATACCAATGCTTCAACGAGTTGCATGCGTAACTTTACAGACAAGAATGACCTAATTCTATAAAGTGTTTTCAGGCGATAAAAACAATTTTGAACCACGTTAGCAATATGCTGTTCATACCTCAATGCGCTGTCCATAAATAGTCCAAGATTGCGGGCTGTGCGTCGTCGTGCTATTATTTTTTAATACGAGTGTATGTTCAATCGGTGCTATCTCAGGGCACTACTTGGTCGACTAAATGGGGTTTAGAGAGTCGCGGGGCGAGCAGTAGAGAGCTGCTGATTCGACTACTCCAGTTTATTAGAAGTGAACGACAATGCGGGCTATCCTTCATCCGCTGTCGTAGACGTCAAAGGCGTTCTTAAGGGTTGAGGGGCATCTTAGTCCCTCTGGTGTAAAGAAGGGCCGCAATGCGGCATCGCGCAGAGACTTAGGGGGCGGTATAAATGGGCACCCAAACGTGGGATATGCCTAGCGGCAAAAACCGAGTAGCCTATACATAGGACTAAGGACCATAGCAGGGTTTTTGTTGTTATGCCACTATAAAATACTTACTTAGTAGGGACTCGGCTCAGACTTTCAATTCGCAGGCGGCTTAGCAGTGTCTCGTACAACCAGCGAGAGGCTATTATGGTCGCTGCGTACAACAATCAAGTCCTACATAACTGTCGGTCATCGCCTACAATAGACGTAAGGGATAATCTAGATTTTCCAAAAAAAAGGTTATTTAGGAGTTTGAAAATGACGGAAAACACAAAATAAAGTAAAATGATTTATTATAATTTATATAGTAACGTCTCAACAAAACTACTACTGATGATTATTCAGAAAAGCAAATGAGTTTTAGTTGCTGCCTTGTAACATTTGAATATAGTAAACGCGGTATCAGCAGCATCTTTCCCACTCTTATCCTTACAGTTTTCTAGTATCTTGGTAGCTTCAGCCTTATCTATGCCAGGAGGTATCTTAGCAATAGCTACATCAAGGTTCAATGTCCCATCAGCGTTCAGGATATCGGCCTTGTTAAAGAAGCACAATATGAATTTCTTATTTGCCTCATCTTCAGCGAAATTTCCTTTCTTAGCCTCTTCTATTACCTCTGGCTTTACACCGGTTTCCTTGATGCATGCGGCAATGTGTTCATTTGCTCTTTCTTTTTGCACATCCGTGAGGTGAACGGTCTGTTAATAAAAAAAATAGAGAGTACACATTAAAACAAATAACAGTCAGTGATGTGTGTAATTATTAATATTTATCGGACGGAATCTAATGGATTTCGGGCGCATAAATGTATAAGCCGGCCAAATACAAAAGTCACATTAATCTATGCACCCAATTAATCATTTGTTTTTTTTTTTGTTGCATCGAATGAAGAGACGAGCGTGTCGTTCGTCCGATGGTAAGCGATACGACCACCCATAAACAGTAGTACCATCCAGCACCTTAAGTTACAAAGTACTGAGTGGCATTCCACTGCGCTCGTCATCCTGAGACATAAGATGTTAAATCTCATAATGTTCCGTAGGCAGTGTAACTACACTGCCAACAATGCCCTTCAAACCGAAACACAACAGTGCATGCACGCTACTGCTTGGCAATAGAAACAGACATTGCGGTGGTACCCACCCAGACGGATTCTTACATATAAGAGTCCTACCTCCAATAAATGATCAAATAAGTGTTATCTAAATTTGTCGAATAATTTAATTGAACATTGAGAGACAGGTCCTTAATCTCTAGATGGAATTAAAGCCTTCTAGCATAATATATAATAGTTGAATAATTCGATTCGCAAGAATAAGGTTAATTCTGTTGCTTAATTATTGGTTCACGTGGTTGTTATATTCGAATGTATAATAATAATACCAGCCCTGTATTAAATACTGTCCACTGCTGGGCACGGGCCTCCTCTACTACCGAGAGGGTTTAAGGCCTTAGTCCACCACGCTGGCCTAGTGCGGGTTGGTAGACTTCACATACCTTCGAAATTCTTATAAAGAACTTCTTAGGTATGCGAGTTTCCTCACGATGCTTTCATTCAACATTAAAGCGAACGATAATTGATAAAAAATACACACGTAACTTTGAAAAGTCAGAGGTGTGTGCCTTGGGTTTTGAACCTCCGGACATTGTCTCGGCAGACCGTTCCATTCCCAACCAGGCTATCGTCCATATTCGAATGTATCTTAATTAAATGAATAAAATATTAGTGCAATAATATTTACTCTTTATATAACAAACTTGAGATTTTAAATCATTGCTTATCTATACTATAATATTATAACGCTGAAGAGTTTGTTTGTTTGTTTGAACGCGCTAATCTCAGGAACTACTGGTGCTTTAGGCTATATAACATCACGATGCAACAATTAGAAGCTACAAAATAATGGAAAATGTGAAAAACCGGGGAAAATTATTCATCCTTGAGGGCTTCCATTGCGTGTGCTGCGAAAACGGTTCAAGATACCAAAAATATATGTATGAAAGAATTATTCCTCTTGAAATGACCTAAAAATGTCCGGGACAGTATATGGTCTATCTTTTAAGATTAACTCACTAGAACCGTTTTTATGGTAATCAAATTTGGTCGAAATTAATAATATTATAAATGCGAAAGTAACTTTGTCTGTCGTGCTTTCACGCCAAAACGACTAAATCGATGTAAATGAAATTTGGTACACAGATATTTTAGAGCCTGAAAAATAACATAGGCTACTTTTTATCCCCGTGAAATTTCACGCGGGCGGAGCCGCTGGCAAAAGCTAGTAACTTATAAAAATAACACTTTATTAATGGAGCTAATTATAAAGTCGTGCTAATGCCTAGGCAAATTATGTTTATGTACCATTAAGCAATATTCTAGTCATATTATCGCACTCATTATAGCACAGAGGTCAAAAGAATTTGGATAATACGTAAAATAATTAAGTAATTGCATTTCTTAAACTATGAGATGCTCATTGGAAAGGAATTAAAATTAATCAGGCTCTCATAATATTATTAAGATTACGTCATGCAATTTATTAAATTCTTATTACATGAATTGTGATTAGGACATAATTCTCAAAATAATGTAAAATTAATTAACTTGCGAATTATACTTTACTAGTAGTGCTCGCGGCTCCGCCCGCGTGAAAAAGTTTTTATGGGACAAAAATATTTTCCCGGGATAAAAAGTAGCCTATAGCACTCAGGAGTTATGTAGCTTCCTATTAGTGAAAGAATTTTCAAAATCGGTTCAGTAGTTCCTGAGATTAGCGCGTTCAAACAAACAAACTCTTCAGCTTTATAATATTAGTATAGATTTACACTACTCATTGTATGTATATTAATTTCGATACTCCAACAGGAACCTCTAAGTGAAAATAACTCAACTTAAAACATTTAAGGGAAACTACCCCGTCTCTCTCACATGCTGTTCCAATCCTCTCCCAAATTTTTATGAAACCGGGAATAAGGGATACTTTTGACCACTGCAAATTAAATAGAAGTACAGAAAATAAAATTATATCTTCTCCTAAAATACGCTAAAATAACTTTAATACTATTAATTTCCGCACAATACTTACTTGAGCATTAAGCCCTACGACCGCAAGCACCAAAGTTAAAAACAAACACGCCTGCATATTGTCACAAATATTGTTATTTTGCAATCTTGTATAAGATGCCAGCCGCTTATATACCGTGCTATCGAAGGAAATCTCGTTCGGGACCACTTTTTTTATAAGGAAGTATTATTCCATTGGCTTTTTTGGAATATATAAGGTAGTGTGACCAAAGACAGGCCGGTTTCTAACATATCCCACTTTAAAAAATAAATAGTAATATTTACCGTATATTTCAAATTATATGTGTTTATGTATCTGCGTTTGGTTAGTCAATGCTATTTTGAATTTTGAAGAATAAAACATTTTCAAATAAATAACTTGAAAGTAAATTGTACTGTATCACCTATTACAAAATACTTAATCAGATCGACATAGAATTGTCGGTATGTTTTATTATTTCCTGTATTTTGGTACATTTCACGAGTTTTTTTTTAATGTCCAACCATGGCCAACAATCTACATATTTCCCAAACGAACAAAAATCGTTAACGCAATGCTAAACCGATAATGTAAAATCCTTGCCAAATATTATGACTAGATATTATATGTACTGTATGTATGACTGCCTCGGTGGCGTAATTGTATTACAGTAGGTACGACTGCAAAGCTGCGGTCTCGGGTTCGATCCCCGGGTCGGGCAAAGTGATATTGAATTTTTCTATTCAGTATCAGCTCGGAGTCTGGAATTTGTGCCCGATATGGCTCGCCCCCTATCACATCATGGGACGGAATAACGGCGAAAAGTGGGTGCACTAGTTGCGCCTCTGCCTACCCCTTCGGGGATAACAGGCGTGAGTGTATGTGTATGTATATGTATTATATGTACTTTTTAATTCAGTGAGCTATTTTTGTTTCCATGTAATTTATTTTTATGCTTTATTATAAGCAATCGCCAAGTTTTCATCATGAGTACCAACCACTACCATCCATGGCCACTCTATACATGTTTTTGAAAATTTGTTAAGTTTTTTTTTTTGTTTTGTAATGCAAAATTATAAACCGATTTTTATCAGTATTCTTATTATCATTGTGATGTAATCCTTTCATCATGATTTTTTTCTATATATTTATTTGTTATTTTTTCTTTTTATTAAGATTTGTAATCAAGTAGGACATCGATGGTTCCTTTACCCTACTCGCATTAATAGCGTCTAAGCCACGCGCGTCATAGTTATCCTCAGTGGAGAATCACTGAAAGGTCAATCAAGTCCGAATAAAAAGAGCTATAACGCAAATAATGCACATGTGTGAGTTCTGTATACGCATAATTTAATTTAAAAAAATTAACTGTTAATTCTACTTTAAATGCATTTTTACAAAAGTAAACTATTACCTACCTACGAATAATGAATATCCTACACCTCTATCCTATAAATGAGGCTCAAAAATACTGTATAGTCCATTCTATGTCTACAATGATTACTTGCCTTTCCACCAGAGCGAGGATTCGAGATCTGCTATGATGCGAGGATGTCAAAGCTATGCTACGAAACTATGTGCCGGTTTCCATAGATGCTAAACTACGTAGAGGAGCGAGGAAGATGTGCTATGAAGATTCGCCACCGCTAGGTACATAAACCACTCCCGACCATTTATAATACGCATCTACAGCACGCATCCATAGCACGCATCCATAGCATGCATCCATAGCACGCATCCATCCAGATAAAAAAACATAGCTTAGTTGTACCCGTTTCTAGCAGGGCTATGCTATGTGGGCAAATGAAAATGATTGGTGGATAATATCAAACGCATCCATAGCAACAGCATATCACATCTCTTGTGGAAAAGTACCCTTACTCGTCATTTGAAGCAAACAAGGAATAGCAGTAATGCGTAATACCTTATACACTTAAAACGTTTGGGCCACACATTTAAATCTTCTGTTTAACCATAAAAAATAAAAAAACAGCACAGCGGACAAAACACACTTAAACTTTAATAAAAAGTTGCTGACCAACAAAAAACAAATAAGAACAATCTAGCTTGAAATATAATTAATAGTCTTGACGGCCGATGCTGTGGTAGCATGACTAGACAAATCTTTATAGCATAACTAATACCCGTAATTAAAAACAAAAAATCTATCGGTATACCTATATTAGTAATTATTTCTTCCCAATGTGAGGGCGATACAGACGGTTGATGGAGCAGAGAAGTGCTGAAGTGGAGACCCCGTTTAGTTAAACGAAGTGTGCTGCACGATGGACCGACGACTTGAAAAAGGTGGCGGGTAGCGGATGGATGCGGGCTGCTCAAGACCGGGATGGTTGGCGCTCACTTGGGTAGGCCTACGTTCAGCAGTGGACGGCGACAGGCTGATTGATCGATTGATTGAATGTGAGGGAGACGCAACCCGCTCTTCTAACCGTATCGGAGAGAGGATTGTCTTTAGTTTTTACATCCAGCTGGCCAAAGGGTCTAAAAAAGTCAGTATTGCCGAAACTAGGAATCGAACTCAAAACGCCTCAGAATAACCTAAAGTACAAATGAACTAGGTTTAACTAGTTGACAGTGATCAACTGCAGAATTTACCTAGTACAACATAGTTATTGACCTCTGAATCTGGGTCACACCGGTTACGGAATATGGCTAATGATCGCATTCAAGGAACTTACCGGTTTTGAGCTAACGTAAATAAAATATTCATTAATGCATCAATTACAATGAAAAAAATATTGTAGTCAATTGACACAGGCTGACATTAGTATGGATTGACGAGTGTTAGTCATCGCTCTATCTGAATTCTGAACCCCTCTCCGCTTCCCATCGGGAGTAGGGTCACAGTCATCAGGGTTTATTGGGATTGGATCTTCCAGGGTTTGACGTCAGACAGGCATTCGTAAGGTGAAGTCAAACCGACCCAACAAAGATGTGAATTAACGACAGGAGGCAGAAGACATGTCAATCGTCATAGTAATAAACATTCATTAATTCTATGTCGCGTTCTGTGTTGATGTATTAAAAATCCTTAATACATCAATGGTCGCGTAGCATTAATTCTGTCGAGTTATCATTCAACCAAACAAACAAATTCTTCAACTTTATAATATTAGTATAGAAGTATAGATTACATAAATTTTTATTTTTATCCCCAACAAAAAAAGAACGATGTTATAAGTTTAGGGTGTGTATCTATATGTCTGTTTTTGGTATCGTTACTCTCAAACGAAAAATCAATTTTGACGCGGTATTTTTTTAAAGCTGAGTGCGATAGTACAATATGTTCCGGCGTATTAATAATTGCACGCAATCATTGCTACCAATATTCCCTCAGTCAATATCTGTTAAAATCTAAAATAATAATCTATAATAATTACAAAGTTGAAATTTGGTATCTAGGTAGGTAATTGTATGTATACTAAGGAAAAAATCTGAAAACAGTATATTTTCAACATTTGAAACATTTTCCAAGCAATCGGAAAATCTGCATACTATCTATAAATTATCGTTAGAATAATTAACGTTTGGGCATACACGTCTATTGATGCTTTATTTTAATTTAAATACTATTATCTACACGGCTTGGCAACCATTTAGATTTCAATTCTTTTGTCGGTGAAGTCGACAAGCACGCATATTCTTAATATTAGGCTTTGCTTCCATATTTCACATTTATGTTTTTGATGGGATTTAATTATCGACGTCAGTGACAGAATCTGCACATTGAACATTCAGTACGTGCATAACCTCCACTAAGAAGTTCCAAATCGACATTTCATCGGAGTGGTTTGCAGTCAGCGTTCCTACGACCTTTGCCAGGTGTTTAGCCCATATTGTAGTTGGAGGTGCAAATGCTTAAAATGTTAACTTTGTGGTAAAATATTTGAAGTGAAGGAGGAAAACACAATTTCAATATTATCGAGGCCAATTTTAAACCTGCTACAAACTTAATCTCGTATTTGGAATTATACTTAATAATACGACCTTCGAACTAAAAGTTGTCCCAACTAATAACTACACACAGACGCAAATGTAAAATTCCTTACTTTGCCACACTTAACGTCCAAGAAAATTCGTTAATAGACTCAATCTAATCCACAAACCCAATTGTGTAATGCGTAGATATTACAGATGCAAAAGATCCAGATGTTTGGATGGATATACTAACGTTATTAATCTGAAGAGTTTGGTTGGAGTTGAACGTGCAACTCTCAGGAAATTCTGAACCGAAATTCTTTCACTAATAGGAAGCTACATTACTCTTGAGTGCTACTTTTTATGCTGGGAAAATATTTTTATCCCAGAAAAACTTTTTAATGCCGGAAAAACCTTTCTACGCGGCCGAAGCCGCGAGCAATACAAGTTTGTTATAAGAAAACATAAGGATTGCTAATAAGATGTGAATGAAGTTTGGCACATAGATACACCAAGCATAGGATTACAATTAGGCTACTTTATATCCTAGAGATGTATTCAATGTGATTTTTATTCGGAATAAGAAAAAGGAAAAAGACGGTGCTGCTTACGAAAATAATACCTACTATATTAAAAATGTTTTTTTACAATTGTGTTCAACAGACACGCGTAATCCATGTACATGTAAATAGGTACATATAAATACATTACGATATAAAGCTTGTACCAAGTGATCCGAGAACTGTTTAGTTACAGTACCTACAACATCCAATAATCCAATTAAATAATAAATTTTGCTGTTTATAAAAATATTTTTCAATTAATCAATTTCATCTCTTGTTTATATACCGCCGTATGGCCCCTAAGATACATACCTATGTATGTGTAATAGAAGAGAAAATCTTTTAGATATAGGTATTTCTATTTCTCACAACAAAAGTTGCAGAGTCGACCAATTGCAAATACCCGGTAATTGCAATAACTGTCCAAAAAACATACACTGCCGCGGTCAATACTGCAGCAGTACAAAATAAAATTGAAAATAGTAAAGGTAGATGACCATTCTATTTTGAGATATTTTTTTCTATATTGAGAACCTGATTCAGAATTGTAAATGTAGCATATTAAACAGCGTATGTAAATAGCAGACATTTAATCGGAAACCAGTCAATAGTGCAGTTTTTGTAATTAGTCTTCATAAGTATATTATAAATGGTAGGATTTAATCAGAATTCATAAAATAGGTACGGTAAAATAGATAAGTATTTTACCGTACCTATTTTATAATTAACATACATATACACTCACTGTTATCCCCGAAGGGGTAGGCAGAGGCAACTAGTGAACCCACTTTTCGCCATTATTCCGTCCCATGATGTGATAGAGGGCGGCCCATCGCCATATTGGGCACAGATTCCACTAATAGAATGATAAAAAAAACGTGTTGAAAATGTGCGATAGTTTCGATTGCTTATAAACCATAGCGCGATCTAATTCTATACTGGCGCCATCTATTGAAGTACCGGGAAAACTTAAGTATTATTTATTTAGTTGGATTTCTATAAAAAACGTATTTTTTAGTTTAAAATATTGTATTGCCATCGGTCCTTAATAAGTATGCCAAGTTTAAAGTGTAAGTATTTATGTTCTCTCGTTGTATTATAAATTCTTAGGTGTAGTGTTTAGTGCTTGTTAAATTCTTTCAATTGGATTTTATCGCAATTTAACGGTGATGTGTGTGCATTAGCTTATACAACTAATCTGACTATGTATGCAAAAGACTTGAAAAAATATATAAAGACAAATGGTGACAAAAAAGTAAGCCCGGAGTTTCTTTCTGCCTTTCTTCTTCGGGTAGTCATCGCTTAGGTAGCTAGAGAAAGGCTGGCAGGTTAGCTAGGAGGGCCTGTAGTGTCCTCGCCGGTGAGGATCGCGACGCGTTCCTCCCATTATCATTACTATTATTATTATAATTTTTTGTTAACAAATTATCTCTTGTTTTATATTGCTTTTCTTGCCAGCCCGAGCTGGCTTCTTACTTTTTATTTACCATCATTTAGTTTACTCGTAATAAAAATGTCTGTAATTATATAAGTGACTAATAATAAATAATTAAATGTGTCTCGACTTATCATAAGTGCAACTATGTTCGCCTACGTGATGAATAAAGTATTTTATTTTTATTATTTTATTTTAAGTTACTTACATACATACATATATTCATACATACATACATACATGTACGTCGGAAGCTAATAAAAGCGTATTAAAAAATACATGAATTTAGTAGGTAGCGGAAATGACTCAGAAACTCAATTAAGTGACCACCAACAGTTGTTTAAAAAACAAAAAGCCAGCACAGTGGCATATGAGTAATAAAAGTATCAACTTATTTTTATTAGACATATACACGTACCTATACCTACACTCACGCCTTTTATCCTCGAAGGGATAGGTAAATGCACAACTAGTGCACCTACTTTTCGCCGTGTATTCCGTCCCATGATGTAATATGCTGATATCAGGCACAAATTTCAGACCCCGAGCTGAAAATGAGAAGAAAACCTATCACTTTACGCGACCCGAGATTCGAACCCGATACATCAGATATCCTACCGCATTACATTTACGTCACTGATACAGTCATTATAATGACAAATTGATATTGATCAGATTTCAATCAAAGATCATACAAGTCTAAATGATTCACGAAGAATGCTCTCTTCAACATAAGACTACTCAAATTGTCACATACCTACACGTCGAAAAATATTAGCTTTGTACCACGCAGGGAATCCGTACAATGATCAGATGTTATAAACCGTTGGTGATACATTATTTCTGACGTAATACAGATAAAATAGTTTTTGAAAACTACTATCATCCATATTTTAAATGCATAATAATTGATACGAACGATTTGGCAGTGATTATTTTCATGTGTCATAGATAAAAATGGATAGGTATTTAATTGATACGGGATACTTATTTTAGTAATGAGATATCAATGGAATGGAATAGATATAATACTATATTAAGTGACGTCCATTTGTATATATTTAAAAAAATATATAAATGAACGTCACTTCAATTGCATGCAATTCATTAAACGGGTAGATTGAAGTGGTTAAACAAGAGTTTATAATTACGATTTAAGATATGACGGTGTAATGGCATTAGTATCTAAGTGCCAGTCGAAGTATATAATCAATGAATACTTTGTTAACTAGTTACTAGCAGTGGGTATTGTTTTTAAAGCGTAGAGAAACAAAGTTATTGCTGAGTTGCGTCTTGATTGCGATTTGCGACTAACGTATGGTTCTGTATTATGTACCGATTTATATAAAAAAAAATATACTTTCTAGAAACGACCCTCAATTTCAGATAATATTCATCAATCAAAAGATTTTAATCAATCAAGAGATAAAAATTGCATTAAAGATAATTGCAATAATGTACATTCCTTAAAATGATTATGAGAGATTCATTATCATTTTCGAACTTCCACTTAGTAACATAGTTTCATTAAATTTATTTAAGGTATAAATGGAATAACTAAGAAATTGTTGATGAGCCCTAAAATGAAATACTGCAGATTAAAGTAATACGGCTTCGCCCCTGAGTCTAGATCCTCAATCTACTTAGTAGGCCCACATCAGTGACCACCTACGGCTTTTACTTCGTTAGTCATCAAGGAAGATTTTCCACTTAAACAAAGAAAAAATTCTAGTAAGTAATACAAATACTTTATTATTAAAGACAAGGAAGTTTGTTAGATTTGTCGATTATTTTAAAATGTATTGTAATACATAATAGTTACTGACATAGCCCAGCGGATTAGCAAGCTGAAGTGGCAGTGGGCAGGGCATATAGTTCGAAGAACTGACGGCTGATGGGCAATAAAAGTTCTCGAGTGGAGGCCACGTACTGGCAAGCGCAGTGTCGGTCCTCCACCTGCAAGGTGGACAGACGAGTTGATAAAGGTCGGAGGAACCCGCTGGATGCAGGCCGCTTTTGACAGGTCCGCCTGGAATTCTTTGGGGGAGGCCTATGTTCAGCAGTGGACGTTATGTGGCTGATGATGATGATAACAGTTACTGCATATATAATTATATCATGTATACTAGTATTTATGGTATTCTGCAGCGGTATTTGCAATAAATTTAATATTTTTCCCTCTTTTCAGATCACAATATGTCTGATGAACCTGAATGTCAATTACGAAGAAGACGTTCGTCTGCAAACTCGACTTTGCCGTTAAGTTTAGATATTGGATACCAAATAGAAGAAGGCAAACCTTGCGAAGGCACCCCATCTCCGAGCACTCTGAAGAAATTTCCTAAACGTTCATCATCCTCAGCACTTCTAGATTTCAAAAACAAGCAACAGTCGTTTGATATTCAGGTAATTTTTTATTACCAATGTATGGGAAATCGACCAGACCTTCGGATGGTGTTAAATAGAGGACTGTATCTACCGCTCACCTGCACTTTCAGCACCGCTCGTTTCCCTGGGTACCCAGCGTTGGTGAATGGCCATAGGTTGCTGATTGCCGTCAAGTAATGCACCACACGTATCACTAGTTTATTCTTGGAATAATGTTAATGTTTGGAATATAAGACACAGCGCGCACAGAACTACGTTGCGTTCGAAGCGGTTGCTTTTACGGAAGAGAGTGAACGTCTGTATTGCACGTTCGGGGTGGCAGCACTTGTCGCTGCTTTGGATGCGTTCGGATTTTGTGGCAGATACAGATCCGTTCATAATAGAAAATAAATAATTGTATGCCGTAGTATTGTGCCAGCATTACCTAATTGTAAATTAATAAAAGTACGGAACATGCCGCCGACCTTAAAATAACCTATTTTAACAAAATACTAAAACTAAACTAACATAGGGCTAAACTGAACTAGGTACTTTGAAATTAATCAATAGGAAGGGGACAAACCTTCACTACAGGTCGTTTTGTGAGTGTGTTACCAATGCGTACCGTCACAACACGAGTAACACCGTCAGCGCCCGGGTGGAGCTGATGCACGCGAGCCAAGCGCCACTGCAGTGGAGGTAATGTGTTGTCAACTAACACAACTACGGAACCTACGTTGAGAGGTGTCTTCGTAGTGTCGTGAAACCATTTACTTCTTTGCTGAAGTTGGTGAAGGTATTCAACACTCCATCGCTTCCAGAAGTGTTGGACAGCTTGTTGAATAATTTGCCATCGAACAAGGCGAGTAGTACTCTCAGACGATAAATTAATTTCAGGCAATGAAGTCAATGGTTGTCCGACCAAAAAGTGTCCCGGAGTAAGAGGTAATGGATCTGAAAGATCATTACTCTGTGTACAAAGTGGTCTAGAATTAAGTATGGCTTCTATTTGACATAGAAGTGTGTTAAATTCATCGTAAGTTAAAGTTAGTTGCCCTATGACCCGATAAAGATGGGTTTTCATGCTTTTAACGGCAGCTTCGAATATACCACCGAAATGGCTTGCGTAAGGTGGGTTAAAATGCCACGTTATGGACAAGTCTGTTAAACTTTTACTAATGTATAATTGATGGGCCGTATTTTGTAGAAATGATCGCAAATCTTTTAAATAGTTATAACAGCCTACAAAGTTTCGACCGCAATCGGAATAAATATCTGAACAAAGTCCGCGTCGAGAAATAAAACGGCGTAAAGCGTTAAGGAATGAATCCGTTGTTAAATCAGGAACTAATTCAAGATGTACGGCCTTTGTTGACATGCATACAAAGACGCATACATATGATTTGAAAATTTTGCAATTACGAAATTTACTAGATTTAAGATTAAAATGCCCGGCGAAATCTATGCCTACGTGTAAGAATGGCCTAAGAGCGCTCACTCTTGCAGCAGGTAAAGGAGCCATTGGCGGCTGCGGAGCGGTAGGACGCGTGCGAAAACATTGAATGCAGCGACGCGTGCGCATACGGACTGCATCACGGGCAGATATAATCCAATATGTTTGAGATAAAAGAAATTGTAATGTTTGCGGACCTACGTGCAAATATAATTTATGAAAATAGTCTATAAGTAATGACGTAAAGAAATGTTTTTTGGGTAAAATTATTTGATGCTTGGCATCATAAGAAATGTGGGCACGTTGTATCCTGCCGCCGACCCTGAGAAGTCCGGCGTCGTCTATGAACGGTTTAAGTTTTCGAAGTTTATTTGAACAAATGTCGTTATCTTTTAAACGTAAAATATCTTCAGCAAACTGATCTTGCTGAACGAGACGGATAACTCTTGTTAAAGCAAATTTGGTTTCAGAAACCGTAATGTGCGGATGCGAGTAAGATTGTGTCTTACGGCATTTATGATAAAAGCGAAAAATTAAAGAAACAACGCGCAATAGTTTTGGCATAGACGAAAATCTTTCAAAAAATTGTAAATCTAAAGTTGATTCCTTTGAGCTACTAAGAATATGCTGTCGTCGTTCTTCGTCAGTATGTAGATCGACGTTCGAAACAGGCCAATTAGATTGAGACTGTTTGAGCCAGATGGGTCCATTAAACCATAAGTTCTGATCTAGCTTAGACGGGAGCACACCTCGGGATGCAGGATCCGCGGGGTTGTCCTCGGAACGTACGTGTCGCCAGTGAGCAGCTGGAACTCGGCTTGTCGTCTCCGCAACACGATTGGACACGAAAGTGCGCCATTCATGGGAGGACGAGCGTAACCATGCAAGTGTGACCGAAGAATCACTCCATGCGTAAACATTATCGATAGATAGAATTTTAGTATAAGTTACAAGAATGTTTTCAATAAGTTTAGATAAAAGTACAGCTCCGCACAGCTCTAAACGGGGGAGCGTGATACGTTTTAATGGTGCGACCTTTGTCTTTGCAAGAAGGAGATGAACATGAACAATATCGTGAGGATCAATAACACGTAAATATACACAAGCAGCGTATGCCTTCTCGGATGCGTCCGAAAAGCCATGTATTTGTATGTCTCCGTTATGATTAGGAATCACGTGACGCGGTAACGAAATAGATTGCAAAAGTGGAAGTTGTGAAATAAAAGTGAACCAAAGATCACAAATACCCTTTGGAGGGGCTTCATCCCAATCCGTTCCTGAGATCCTTAATAATTGAATTAAGTGTTTTATAAACAATATGATAGGACTAAGAAAACCAAGAGGGTCATAAATTTTGGAAATTTCGGATAACATTATACGTTTGGTACAAACTGCAGGAGGACTTGTAACCTGATAAGAAAACACATCTAATTTTGGATTCCATCTCAATCCTAAAACCTTGACTGACGCATCGGTGTCGAGAGCAGACAAAATGAGAGCGTCATCATCTGAACTAGAAATGTTATTACTGACAGAAGATAAAAAGTCAGGAGAGTTGCTAGTCCATTTGCGGAGTTCGAATGATCCCGCTTTGCAAATGGCGTTGAGCTCGCGCTGTAAAACGAGAGCGTCATCCAAAGTGTCAGCACCTGAAACTACATCGTCCACGAAGACGTCATTCAGCAGCACTTGCGAAGCAAGTGGGAATGAGTCCGACTCATCAATCGCTAATTGACGAAGTGTACGAAGGGCTAAAAATGGTGCCGAAGCGACTCCGAAAGTCACTGTGCAAAGTCGGTACTCCTGAATAGGATCGTCGGGAGAATATCTCCAAAGAATCCGTTGAAAATCACGGTCTTCAGGACGTATTTGAATGAAACGATACATCATTTTAATATCCGCAGTAAATACTATCTTATGTAACCGAAACTTTAATAATACTACGTTTATATCTTGGTGCAGTTTTTGACCAATAAGTAAATTGTCGTTAAGTGAACGACCATTAGTAGTTTTGCAAGAGGCATCAAAGACAACTCTAACTTTAGTTGTAGCAGATGACCTTTTGACCACGCAATGGTGAGGGATATAGTAAGGAATTTTATCTGAAACCGTGTGCTCAGTGACCGGTTCCATGTGACCTAGGTTTTCATATTCTCTGAGACATTTAATATATTCTTCTTGCAAAGAAGGATCGCGAGAAAGCTTTTGTTCAAGCTTGTAAAAACGATTAAGAGCAATTTGGCGAGAATCGCCGAGAGGGGGTACATTGTCCTTAAAAGGAAGGGAAACAATATATTTACCGCATTTATCGCGTTTGTGGGTATTAATGAAAATAGACTCACAAAGAGCTTCTTCTTTGGTGAGAGGCTTGATATCAGGCATCGACTCAAGCTCCCAAAATTTTTGCAATTGCATATCAAGTTGATATGTACTAACATTCATGCAGACTTGTGCTGGCAATGAATGGGAAATTTTACCGTTAAGTAGGTAACCAAAAATACTGTTTATTGCCACGGGTGTACCCTGTGGGCCTTTAATGTTATCATGTAGTAAAATACTATCAGTATAGTCAGAACCTAGGAGAAGTTCGACTGGACGCGCAGAACGTAATTCTGGGTCCGCTAGGGGTAAATTTTTTAGATGCGGAATGTGCTCGAAAGAGCTTGGAATACGAGGTAAGTAACTCGTTAACTTGGGTAAGATAAGAGCTTCGATAATTAATTTAGGTTCTAATTTATTGTGAGGCGTAACTTCACACAAAACGTAACCACGCGGTTGCTCACTTTTATCGCCTATACCAGTAACTGTCATGCTGGTCTTAGCATGATAGCGTTTTAAGCCCAGTCGCTGGACGCATGACTCCGTAATGAGTGTGGCTTGGGAGCCTTGGTCGACTAGAGCGCGCACAGGGCGAGGAGAACTCGAATTATCATCCGTCGACCGAATATTTACCAACGCGGTGGTGAGTAGAACCGTACAATTTAATTTATCAGAAAAACTACGCATTGATGTGGGTGACGAAGAAGATTCCGCTGCCGAAGTTAGCTCGGGGGAAGGTACGTTACATTCGCTAGTTAATGCTACATTAGAAATTACATCATCATGTATAGAAGTATGATGACGTTTCGAACACACACGGCAATTGTGTCGAGATTTACAATCCTTGAGTTCGTGTCCAATAAATAAACAATTGTTACAAATTTTATTTTGTTCGATAAAATCTTTCTTTTCTGTTAAAGTTAATTTACTGAAGTTAATACACTTATTTAATGAATGTGAATTTTGTTTACAATAAGTGCATGTTTTAACATAATTAATAGCGTAAGGAGTTGAAGTAGCAGCATGGATACTCATCGAGCGCGAGTGACGTGAATGTGCAAACGGCGCGTCAGAGGTATGTATAGATGTAGTAGTACGGCTAGTGCGGTGTGCGTCGGAGTGGGAGCGCGCGACGGCTCGGCCCCAGTGGCGCGGCGACGCGGCAGGAAGAGAGCGGCGGATCGCGAGTTCGGAGCCGGAGGCGGGCGAACACGGCATCAAAGCAGTTGACATGGCCTCAGTGGCAGCCAGCTCTTTATTTAAAAACTCAATTAGATTATTGACACACGGAATAGTACTAGGCGAACTTAGCGACAATTCAAAACGTTTACGAAGAGTAGGTGTAATCTTACGTAACAAAATATTTAATAAAATGAAACTCCATTCTGTAACTGGCAAGTTAAAAGATTCTAAAGCTGTTAAGTTTTCTTTATAAACCATCAGAATGTTACGCAAACTATGTTCGTAATTTTTATCAATAACTGGATCTATATCAAGGATTTTGTCTAAATGTTTATTTGCAATTATTCTGTCGTTTTGATAACGATCTAACAAAACTCGCAAGGCATTATTATAATTATCACCTGTGATGGGAAGCGATTTAATTAAGTTATAAGGTTCACCCCGTAAGGACAAAAGTAAATAACGGAAACGTTCTACGTCAGATAAATGTTTGTTATCATGAACTAGCGATAAGTACAAATCATAAAATGCATTCCATTCAGTTAAATCACCACGGAAGGTGGGTAACGTAAGTATCGGCAACTGATCTCTCGTATGACCTTGACTATGACAACAAGGGGTAGGCTGAACGCTAGCTACACTTTGTCTGCGTTGAATATCTTTTAAGTGATCAGCTGTGATTTGCACTTTGTAATATAAAGTGTCAAAATTGTTACGTATATCTAATTGTTCTTGAGACTTAAATTCACCGGTTTTAGCTAATAACTTTTCTATTTTGCTTTGTACGAGAAAAAATTGTTTTTTAATGTTATTAAGTTCCCTAACACGGGCACGAAATTCCACTTCATCTGTAGCACAATCAGCCATACGTTGTATGCTGTTCATGAAAATATCACGTTCGAATATCAATTGATCTAACTCCATGACTATGGATAGTAGTTATTTGTATGATAGAAATATTATAAATGTTAGGTAAGCAGTACACTGATAGTATAGCGAAGCTTAACTTATTAACACGAAATGTTAAAAAGTTATTTTGCCGTACGAAATACGGGTTGTAAATTAAATATGAAATGATGTAGTGTGTCTAGTACGAAATACATAGACGACTTGATAAGTATTGTAATGTAATATGTATATGTGTATTATAGTAAATGTAGTGAATAAAACGTAGCTTGGAGTGGCGCGCGTGCCGTTGGATATTTAAACTCGTTTGACGGGAATGTTCGACGCGAGCGCTTACGGTGTGGCATAGGCCGAACGAATACCCACAAGTTAAGAAAAAAAAATGGAAATTGTAAAACTCGCTATTTTACCTAGTAATTCATTCGATAAATGAATTAGTACGTTCGAAAAAACAGTACGCAGTGGTATTGTCGAAAAACAAATACGCTAAGCCTAGGCAAATGGAATTTAACAAATTGTTAACCGCGGGTAGGTTCCACGGGTTAAGCAAATTAAAGTGTCGAAAAACAACTTTAATGGAATTAAACCAGTAATATGCTAGCACAACGACTTGGACATACGGTTCGAAGGTCCAGAAAATGTATGGGAAATCGACCAGACCTTCGGATGGTGTTAAATAGAGGACTGTATCCACCACTCACCTGCAAATGCAGCACCGCTCGTTTCCCTGGGTACCCAGCGTTGGTGAATGGCCATAGGTTGCTGATTGCCGCCAAGTAATGCACCACACGTATCACTAGTTTATTCTTGGAATAATGTTAATGTTTGGAATATAAGACACAGCGCGCACAGAACTACGTTGCGTTCGAAGCGGTTGCTTTTACGGAAGAGAGTGAACGTCTGTATTGCACGTTCGGGGTGGCAGCACTTGTCGCTGCTTTGGATGCGTTCGGATTTTGTGGCAGATACAGATCCGTTCATAATAGAAAATAAATAATTGTATGCCGTAGTATTGTGCCAGCATTACCTAATTGTAAATTAATAAAAGTACGGAACAACCAATATGTGTACCATTTTTTTTAATGTTAGGTATTTGCATATTATAGCTTTCTTAAACTTCTTTTATCATAGACTCATCAGATTGTTCTTTGAACGACCCAAAACTTGCTCCTTATTAAATATCTTCCTTCGTCTGACATTAAGTTCCCATTCCAATATAGAATCTTGAAATACTCATGTCTAATAACATTGCAGAAATAATGGTAGGCTTAGTTTTAAGGACTACCCGACATCTAGGTATTAATTATATTATTTATCAACAACTGATATTTTAAATTTTAATTTACAAATTACAATGAATTCAATAACCTAAAGATTGGTCATTTTTGTCCTCAGACTAAAAATCTAAATATTGGCCTCCAACATCAAATTGCTTACATCCACATGTAAAATGTCATCAATAAAATTGCAAGATATAAAAGGATGTATGGATAATTGATAATATTATGTGGAATATTATAATTCATTTCATTTTCCGACATCATGAAGAAAGTCAAATGACATTACACCATATCACACAATATAGAATGCTATTCAATCTATAATTAATGACCTTAATTTTAACGATCCAAAAAGGTAGAGTCGTTTCGACTACAAGAATGATCTCATAACATAGCTGTAAATCAATTGTGGAACCTAGTAAAAATTGTCGTGATTTAATATTTTGAAAATTAACCAAAGAACAAAAATCTGGGTAAATAGGGTAACTAAAAAAAAATACCTACATAACTAAGAATTTATTTTAAGTTTAGGTTGGTGATTGAAAAATCAGCTCTAAGTGAAATAATTACTTTATCAATTAAGTAAAGATAACTTAGAGAAATAGAAAAACAAGTTCATTAAAATATGCACCGTTAATATAAGTACGAGGATTTTAAATAAGTATTTTGAGCGTGAAGTGGTATATTTGGTCATCGTTGTGTATATCTTGCTACCACGATTCAGGATCGATTAACGTTCCGTTCAACTATTGAGCAATGGTTGCCGAGGATCGATGATGTTCCATACGTTGAGAACTTGCGGCGCGCATTGAGTACCATAATAGGAGTAGTCATATTATTTTTTTACTAGGCTAGGTGTAAAATTCTGGTAAACCGATGATTCGTGATGACCACGGCACAATAACACAAAAGACAATGGGATCAAGAACTTCTAGACCGTCTTCGACAAAATAAATAAGACAGCGGGTTTTCTTAATTAATCGGCCATAATTATTATTCTCACTTCAAAAGCAACACTTCATACTGCGATGTCTTTATTATGAAATGATAATACTCCAGTGAAGTCTCAAGCCCATTTAGTAATGCACCCAAAATTAAGGATAATGATCTAGATAGATAGATCTGGACCATACTCTACCAGGTACAGTGGGGTGACGTTTCCATGCCTGTATGAAATAGTCATTATTATAACAACATATTTTGCTAGGTGGAGGAATGCGAAGAAGAAGAAATAATGATAGATAGTGAAGACGAAGAGTCTCTTGAAGATGTTGCTACAGGCAGGGAACGAGCTGTCACACCGACACCGTTCCAAGACTTCGCCGCTAATGTTGTACATACTGAAGGTAATACATACTATATTCCTGATGAGCCACTTTTCTGTCCAATAGGTACGGCTCTGATTATGAGGTGCAATTTCAATTTGGTGACTTCCATGTTAAAGTTGAGTGTTCTACAAAAATGGTCTTATTCTCAGTCCTATTCTCGCAATTTCCAAAACTGCACTTACACTATTTGATCTTATCGAACTATTAATATGAGAATGCTTTAAAATTATGATTTTTTGAACATTAACAGGACACCCTGTCATTCGGTTCTCGCTGGAATTTTTTTTAATATGTTTTAGAGTCGCTACCGTGTTTCAAAGTTAAAAAAAAAACCAGATTACTTAGATAAAATATGGCCTATCATTCACCGTTAAAACTATCTAAGATATGTTTTCCTTTAAATCATCTGCAACGATCTAGAATCATTATTAATCAGCATTTTTTTCCTTTTTTAGGACCTCATTCTACCGACTTTTTAAGGGTGAAAACGCTTGAAGCTGATTGCTACACGGACGTATCCGATGCCGACACCGATGAAGAGGAATAATGTTTTATAAATTTATTCGAATGATAACGACAATTTATAGGATTTATATAACAGGAATTAATTAAGCGTAATACATAATGTAAAATCCCAAGATGCTGCATAAATGTTTGTTTATGTATCATTGATAAAGGATCTACTTCACGATTAAAGCCAATTGATTACGTCGATTACACAAAGGCTTAAAATGGTAATCGACGTCATCCGTAATTGAAATTAGTAAATCGTTTTCCGACGCTCTACCACTTTGCAATTATTTTAGTCGGTGCATCTACTTTTTGCATACTATGTCACTCAACGTGTATATCTTAGATTTTTAAACACCCAGTGTTATGATACTAAAATAACAAAATATAATGAAGCTAATGATACACAAAAAATGTAGAAATCATTGTTTCATTTACGTTATTTCTTCCGCCATTATCACGAGGCACTGTACAATGAACAAAAGGTTTTTTCCTACATGCATAGTAGCACTTTGTTCCTTTCCAAGGGTAATTAGAGGTTAACCCCTGGTCTATAGTATGGACTCTGTGCACTTTACAGCATTATTTTGATTGGGTACATTTATATACGTTTAGTAGCTACCTCAATTCTTCAAACTAATCAAACTGTTGCAGACTTGGAGGAATGATGATTTTGGAGCTTCTGCCAATCTCGCCTGCATGACTTAAAACAACTTACTTAACTCAAACAACCACTTCACGTAAACTCAAGATTTCATAGAATTCAGGGCCCATTTCACCAGTTGCTGATAAATGCTATTCGTCACATAAAAGTATAAGGTGACTCTAATCTATGCTCCTTGATGGTCTTAATAATTAAAGGGCCTATTTCTCAAAATTCAAGCAAATTTTATTTGGTAGTTATCGTGTTAAACATCTAATGAGCATAGTACTCATTTTATTACCATTCGGGAACATAGAGTGTGACTTGTATTTGATCGGCTTACACATTTATGTAACGAGTATAATTTACTCAGAAGTCTTGACAGGCTCTTAATCAACTATTATATTTTGTAACCACCAGCTAAAAATTATGATGAAATTCCTTTTGAGTTTTGGCCTTTCGGAAGATCAATCAGATCTTGAAACAAACATAATATAATCACTACATAATATAAAACAAAGTCGCTTTCCGCTGTCTGGTCCCTATGTCTTCATGTCCTTGTATGCTTAGATCTTTAAAACTACGCAACAGATTTTGATGCGGTTTTCACCAAAGGATTTCACCAAAGGTTTATGCGTATAATTCATAAATATTTTGTACGACAGAAAAATAAATGCAGTACATAATATACTTTGCTACCTGTGCGAAGCCAGAGCGGGACGCTATTAATTTATAATGTACAGTCAGTGAAGTGTATGCTCGACCACCTTAAGGTTCTAAATAAGTCGCTGTTATTTCGCTAAATTTCTCGATGTTAGAAATACCTGTGTTGATCTTACAATATATTTTTTTTTTTTAAATAACAAAAAGCCAGACTGCGTCAATATCCGCCATCTTTATTAAATTCATTGAAGAACTGAAAAGATAGAAACAAGATTTCAATTTGAATATTTTATTAACCCCCGACAAAAAAGAGGGGAGTTATAAGTTTAGGGTGTGTATCTGTATGTCTGTCTGTGCCATCGTAGCTCTCAAACGAATGGACCGATTTGGACGCGGTTTTTTTTGTTTGAAAGCTGATGTGACTGCGATGGTTCTTAGTTATAATTTATGAAGATCTGTTTAGGCGTTTGAAGATTATCAGCTCATTTCCAACCTAAAAAGTCCGAATGAAATTCGGTGTACTGTGACTTTGGAAATATTGTTAAACATGAGCTGATGCTGCGGCATCAGTAGTCTGCGGGATGCCCAACTCCTTAGCAACTTATAGCAGATATAGTGTGTTTGGGCTCATAAGGATGGGCTCAACGATAGATAGTTGATTATCAACGCCCCATTATGAAGAATAAAGTAATTTAAAAAGTTTGAAATAAAAATTAAATTAAAATTGAAATAGCCCCCGACACAAAAAATCTCTAAAAAGTAAAATAATAATAGGGGACCGCTAAAGTACATATTTCATCTCCTTAGTCCGGAGTTCGGTCCCCCGACGTGAGGACGCTTGGGTCAAAATATTACTAGGTACTTAAACGACAAAGACACTATTATTATTTTATTTTTTGTGTCGAGGGTTATTTAAATTTTAATTTAATTTTTATTTTGATTTTGAATAATCTTAGTTGACAGTGTTCACAAACGCAGTTACAAAAAAACATCATAATTACATTCACATTTGTTCGTTTCCAAATTCAAAATTTTATCGTACCTATTAAATTATTCTTATTATGGTTCTAAACCGAGATCTAATCTCTAAAGAAACAATTATATCTGTTTTAATTAAAATAGCGTTTGAAATTGAAATGAACGATAATTATTATATTACAACATAGTTGCTGTCAATCATCAGATTATACTCTTTGTTAATGTTCTCAATTCGTGCGTTTGTATTTTTTTATGTATGTACACCGATGTTATGAAAGCATGATGAATTTAAATACTCCTTATACCAAAGTTGTGGCTACTTGTAGGAAGGGTCCCTTGCAACAATCTTCGTACTACAAGATACCCCGGGGCGGTCTCGTATGCGCCGAAGAAGGCCACCGCGGGTTTTGGTTGATATGCCGGTGTAGGTACTTTGGGTTAGGAATACGGTCCAATGCTCGCTCGGATGATGCTATACTCCTGAGTGTCTACATTGGTCGTGAAACCGGTGAAACCAACATAACAGTTACCCTGGCAGCGATAACGAGTTTTTTGGACAAAATTCCCGCTATTAGTTTTGCCGAGATAAAAAGTAGCCCATGTGCTATTCCAGACTATAATCTATCTCTGAATCAAATTTTATCCAAATCCATTCAGCCGCTCTGGCTTAATGAGTAACTAAGGTCCAAAGTCTCGCATTTATAACTAGGCGTTGCTCGCGGCTTCGCCCGAGTGAATTGCTTTTCCCGCTACAAGAGTCCCTAAAAACAGTGTAGCAATTTAAAGCTCCACCACTAAGACGCCGGCGCTATCTACATAATAAATCCCACGAAGTAAAGATACTCTGTTCTGTGATAAATCCCATTATTTCCCAGGAGGCAAATTACCGGGATAAACCGTAGCCTGTGTATATTCAGGACATAGTCTACCCGTGCGCGAAATTTTATCCAAATCTGTTCAGCTGTTTCTACATTTACTTTTGACAAAAATCCTAACATTTTCTTCACAAACTCTATTTATATTAGAAAGGTAAATACATATAAACCTTCCCCTTGAATCACTTCACGGTCCACCCATTGATGAAATCCGTATGAAAATCCGTTCGGTAGTTTTTGAGTTCACGTAGTTTACGACAGACAGACGCGACGGGGCGATTTGTTTTATATGCCACTAGCTTTTGCCCGCGACTTCGCCCGCGTTAGTAAGTTTTTCCGGGCTAAAGTACATAAAAACCTTCCCGTTTACTCACTCTATTAAAAAAAACCATCAAAATCCGTTGCATAGTTTTAAAGATCTAAGCATACATAGGGACAGACAGCGGGAAGCGACTTTGTTTTATACTATGTAGTGATGATAATAGTAACATAACCGCCCCGCGTGGCACTTTCAGAGGGGAGTCAGAATGCCTAGAATTACCTTTTTATTTTTTTTTACTTTTAGTACCGGGGGCGCCGGAGTGGATGATACATGTGGCAAATTTTGAGTCCACCCCAAGCGGCTAAATCCAACGCCACTGCTATACAATATTCATATACATAGAGCACTAGTGGTAGGTCTCCTATGTAAGAGTCCGTCTGGGTGGGTACCACCGCAATGTCTATTTTAACCGCCTAGCAGCAGTGTGCATGCACTGTTGTGTTTCGGTTTGAAGGACATGGAAGCCAGTGTAGCTACTGGACATAATGAGACTTAACATCTTATGTCTCAGGATGACGGGCGCAGTGGAATGCCAGTACTTTGTAACTCAAGATGCTGGATGGTGTTTCTACTGTTTATGGGTGGTCGTATCGCTTACCATCACGCGAACAGCATGCTCGTCTCGTCATTCAATGCAATAGAAGAAAAAGCATAATATATTGGCGCAAGACTGTCGGAATGACTGGAGTTATTCCGAATGAGAAATTCTATAATTACTAAAAACATAAAAGATAATTAAAAAAAACATCATACTTCAATACAATACGTTTATTGCATGATTCGATGCTACACTGAATCTACGTACAAAATTTACACTTCGTAATACTTTTGTATCAAATCCGTAGAGAAAATTAATACATACTTCACAGAAATTTAGCTATCGGATTACTCAATATTTGACTAAAATACGAATATTTATCATTAAATATTTTACAAAAAGATACATTCACTCATACCATATTACACATTATGTCTGGTTAGGCAATTAAAATATATTTTACTATGCCCATAAAACCTTTTAATAGGTATACGGCTAATCGCAAAACATAAAGCAGACAAGGTATAAAAACATTTTTTTTTAATTAAAATTCGATTATTATTATTAACAATATGACCTTACTAACTTCATTCCACAAATTTTCTAACCGTTGACGAGTGGAAGTTGGACGTCTAACAAAATGGAAGCAGGTAAACCTCAAATCAGATAGAATCAAATCGGATCTACAGAAAAAATACCTAACCTAAACAGTAGGTACTATAAAGTTCAGTCAATGGGATCAAGTTAGAGTGGGTAGACCACCCATTTTATTTCTGATTTCAACAGAGACGAACTTTTTATTCTGTTGCTGCCTTAATATTGTACATACATATACACTCACGCCTATTATCCCCGAAGGGGTAGGCAGAGGCGCAATTAGTGCACCCACATTTCGCCGTTATTCCGTCCCATGATGTGATAGGGGGCGAGCCTATTGCCATATCGGATCACAAATTCCAGACTCCGAGCTGGTACTGAATAGAAACACTCAATATCACTTTGCCCGACCCGGGGATCGAACCCGAGACCTCAGCATTGCAGTCGTACCATAATACCACTACGCCACCGAGGCAGTCATACCTTAATATTGTAATACCAATTTACTACTATATCCGCCGCTGTAGTGGCAAAAGCTGATTGCCTCATCACTCAGCACTATATCTTGACATTTTGATATATTTGAAACTAGCTTTTACCCGCGGCACCACCCGCATTAAAGTTGTTCCGGGATAAAAGTCCCGCTTTACTGTTTCCCGGGATAAAAGTAGCCTATGTGTTAATCCAGGACATGATCCACCCGTGTGTCAAATTTCATCGAAATCCGTTCAGTAGTTTTTGCGTGAAAGAGTAACAAAAATCCATACATTCTTACAAACTTTCGCGTTTATAATATTAGTAGGATTAATGAAAAAATCTTATCAAGAAAACATTTTATCGTACAAAATGGAAGATCTTTTAAGCTTATTACAATTAAACCAATTTGATGATAGGAAAATGCCTGTGAACTGAGAAATCGAACTCTGGCGGAGTCGTCGACTCTTTTTTATGGCCTCCAGCTAATAATTTTAATACGACGAAATTCGTTTTGGCCACTTTCAGAAGATCGTTTATCTGCAACAAAACATGTCAATGTTATTCTACGATTGCAAAAGTCGGATTAATTGATATTGCAAGTTTTTTTTTTATATTTTACATCTAAATTGACAAACAATACTATGAGGTAGAAATTATTATGCCTAGAATGGAGCACTGTGATTTTTAACGTTGTGATGCGACTTCACTTCAGTTGGCTGACGGATAGTTTTAGATTAGGTCTTTCTGAGTTGTGTTGCTACTGTTTATGGATGGTCGTATCGCTTACCATCGGGCGAACGGCATGCTCGTCTCTTCATTCATTTCATAAAAAAAAACACATAACAGAATTCCTCACCTCTTGATCAGGCGTAGTTATGGTTTCCAGCAAGGTCCTCGCTTGTTGAAAATGTTTACAACCACCTAGATACAGTATCGCTGGATTTTCATACCTAAAACAAAATATATATGTCATTCGACGAAATGTATAGTCAGCCGCACAATAGCTTAACAAATTCAAAATTACAAATCTCATTTTAACTTTTGTCTCCTTGTCAACAATCGTTTTGCCTGCACTAAAATAAACTTCAAAGGGTTAGATACAGAAAAAAATATATCGATTGAAGTTAATATTATGTAAGAGCGTTTTATAGTTTTAAATTTGGTAAGTTAGTTTTGTGACTGACTATACCTACGAGGAAATAGGATAGCCAACATAATTACTACTGTGATGGATTACCAGTAGGTGGTCATTATTCAAACTATATTAGAAGATAAAAGTATCAATTTAAGAATACGTTTGCTTCCTGTTAACAATATTGGAAAATCACCTCAGTATTTTTTTTTTGTTTTGCACACACTTTTATTATTTAGCTAAACTAATCTGGCAGAATGGCTATGAAAAGGGGACAGCACTACCGAAACAAGCACACTGCTATAAAGCATTGTAACACGTTTTATGCTTCGTGACTGATCGGTGATGACTAATGTGTTCGCTTGGTTGCGGCCACCATACCTGGGAAACCCTCGGGTTTCACTATCGTCTGACAAATTGAGTAGCTGCAAAAGTCATAAATCGTGTCTTTAGTCTAGCGGCCACATACATAAATTGTGAATTAGGAAGTGTTGATTTCGGTTCCCGAGTCAACCAGTACTGTTTTTCTTTTTACACAATTTGTTTAGGATTGAGCCCTCACAAGTCAAGTTAGAGTTCGTCTGTGTGGGTACCACCGCAATGTCTATTGCTTTGAAAAGTTTGTTGTGGCTACCCTATTAGAGTGTGGACAGTATAGCTAGCAGCAAAAAAATGAGATAATCATATATACACATACACTCACGCCTCTTATCCCCGAAGGGGTAAGCAGAGGCGCAACTAGTGCACCCACTTTTCGCCGACATTCCGTCCCATGATGTGATAGGGGGCGAGCCTATCGACATATCGGGCACAAATTCCAGACTCCGGACTGATACCGAATAGAAAAACTCAATATCACTTTGCCCGACCCGGGGATCGAACCCGAGACCTCAGCTTTGCAGTCGTACTGTAATACAACTACGCCACCGAGGCAATCGATGAGATAATCAGTATGAAAAAATGTACAAAAATTAATTATAAACTCACTGCAACGGCTGTGTCATTTCGCAAAACTCGTGGTAGTGAACCAACGGCGGCGCAAATACGGACAGAGGCGCGAAACGGTGCTTGTATCGAACCGCCTCGTTGTCGAACTCCGACTGAGGCATGCGGATCTTGCCTTGCAACTTGAACGCTACCAGGGCCTGTAAAATACCACTAATATACCACGTTACGTCACCATACGAGGAGATGTTACTTCATCTTCATCATCATTAACATTTCCGTGAGATGTGATGTGTTTACCATCAGGATGTTTTACTCTCCGCTTCGTGGATCGGGGCGTTGGTAGAATTACACGGTAAGAGGCGACGAATAGAGGCCTTTGGGGGGTCGTGGCGTTCGGCATGGGGCCGTCTAGCAATAGTACTTTGTACAATGTCCATTCTTCATATGCAGTCACCAGCAAAAGTAGCTGAACAAATTCAAAATTTCAAATTGCCTACATACTTTTGTGTTCTTACTAATCTTTTTTTTCTCTTCACAAAACAAAATAAAAGAGATTTGCTTTACTTCATACGAAGAAAGTTTTTTTTTTCAGTTTAATTTAACGCGTATATAGGCGATTTGAAATTTTGATTTTGTACAGATATTTATGCTACTGACTGTACATTGTGCGACCCTCGGGATGGTCGACAGCGTGGATGGCTTTACACTGCCGTTGACGCCGAGGGCCGTTCAATACGTGAGGCCTTCTACCTCCCCCTCCCCAACAGGAAATGGCCCGCACCAGGCGCTACTGCACACCTGCCAAACGAACCCGCAACCGTACTTAATGCGCTGAAGATGGCCACCTTGGAGTTTTAGTTGGTATTGCCGTGCGTATTATAGTATTAGGGACACGGCCCAGCGACAGCCAGACGTTTGTCAACCCTCCGAGTGACTTAACGCTAGATTATAAAGCCATCGAACCCAACATAACCCCCCTTTAGGCTGATCGGTAGTGGTAAAGACTATTCTTTCTATGGATATTTTATTTTCATCATCATCATCAGCCCGTTGCAGTCTACTGCTGGACATATGCTTCTGCCAAGATACGGCACAGAGCCCGGTCTGCTGCTTTATGCATCCAGTTGCTGCCGGCCCTCTTGTGCAAGTCATCCCGCCATCTGGCTAGAGGGCGTCCCACGCTACGTTTACCAAGACGCGGTCTCCACTCCAGGACACGCTTACTCCAGCGACAGTGACGTCAGTGCCGGATTAGCCTATCAGCAAATTAAGCAATTGTTTAGGGCATCACGTCTTGGGGGGGCACCAGAAACAACACAAAAAAAAACCTGCTAGGTAAGTAACTATTATTCTTTTTCGAAATTGAAAATAATAAACATTTAAAAAAGAACGACGATGCTGCAGGAACGTATTGATGCTTTATCAATATATATAGGGTTAGATACTTATGGATGGGAGAGGGAGGGGGGGCACAGACGTGGATTGCTTAAGGTATCAAGTAATCTTAATCCGGCACTGAGTGACGTAACTAGAGGGTGGCAAGCGTGGCAAAATCCAACCTGAAAGGCCGCGACCTCAAATGTAACATAGAATTTTACTGGTGGTAGGACTCTCACATGTAAGAGTCCGTCTGGGTGGATACACCCCAATGTTTATTTCTACCGCCAAGCAGCAGTGTGCATGCACTGTTGTGTTTCGAATGAAGGGCATTGTAGCCAGTGTAACTACAGGACATAATGAGACTTAACATCTTGTGTCCCAGGATGACGAGCGCAGTGGAATGCCACACAGTACTTTGTAAATCAAGGTTCTGGTATTTCTACTGTTTACGGGTGATCGTATCGCTTTGTTCAGTGACATTAGATAGCTCGTTGGAGCAGTGGTGTATGTAGGTGTTGCGAGTTCCGGGGTGTAATGGAAGTAAACTTGTAGTAGTAATATCACCAGTTTATTGTTAAATCACAACTGTTATAGTTTAGCGATTATTACTCTGGTGCGAGACAAGTGTTCGGGTCGGCGTTTGGTATGGCACAAGTACGTATCAGAAACGCTCGATAGAAATAAAGTCGTATCAGAAAAGTCGTATCAGCACTAACTGTTGGTAACAAAGTTCAATGTACGAAACCGTACACGCTTACCATCAGGCGAACGGCATGCTCGTCTCGTCATTCAATGATACGAAAAAAAAACCTCACTTTATTTTCTCAAAATCCAATATGAACGTCACCTTATAGAACCCTCCGCACATGTTCTGCATGACCTGGCACATGAGCCCCTCGCGGTGGTGCGGCCGCGCCCGCCGCCGCTGTCGCCGCGCGCCCCCGCCTCCCCCACCACCACCGCCACCCCCACCAGCCCCCACACCGCCCCCGCCCCGCCGCGTCTCCGCCCGCCGCGCCGCCTCCCCCGCCAGCGACTCCGCGCGGCCCAGCGCCGACACCAGCCAGCCGTACAGGAACTCGTACAGGTACCTATGTTGCAGTATGGACTTAGTTAGGGAAAAGGTAAGAATGAATCCTGATAACAATTATACAGTGGGGTTAGAATGTGAAAAAAAAAAAACACGATGCGTCTCCGCTTCGTTTTATTGTGATTGGTTGAGAGACTGACGTATTGGTCTCTCGATCCATCACAAACATCAAAATACCAATACGTCAGTCTCTCAACCAATCACAATAAAACGAAGCGGAGACGCATCGTGTTTTTTTTTTCACATTCTAAACCCATACAGCCAGTGTGAAATTGTCCATAGTAAGAGAACTTGCAATATGAGGTACAATAAGTATTTAAATTACATTACATTAACCTACATAACGTAATACAATATACACACTCACTCCTATAATCCCCGAAGGGATAGGCAGAGGAGCAATTAAGCACCCACTTTTCGCCGTGAGTATTCCGTCCCATGATGTGAGAGGGGACGAGCGTATCGACATATCGGACACAAATTCCAGACTCAGGACTGATACTGAATAGAAAAATCCAATATCACTTTGCCCCGGGAATCGAACCCGAGACCTCAGCTTGCAGTCGTACCGTAATACAACTACGCCACCCAGGCAGTCATACAATAAATAATAATAATAATACTAGCCCTGTATTATATACTGCTCACTGCTGAGCACAGGCCTCCTCTACTACTGAGAGGGTTTAAGGCCTTAGTCCACCACGCTGGCCTAGTGCGGGTTGGCAGACTTCACATACCCTCGAAATTCTTATGGAGAATTCTCAGGTATGTAGGTTTCCTCACGATGTTTTCCTTCACCGTTAAAGTGAACGATAATCATTGATAAACAATACACACGTAACTTTGATAAGTCAGAGGTGTGTGCCTTGGGTTTCGAATCCCCAGAGATTGTCTCGGCACACCGTTCCATTCCCAACTAGGCTATCGTCCACACATATCGTCATACAATATATTTACATTAATACAAATACAAGTTTCGTAACCCGTTAGTGGGTTGCCCTCAGCATGGTCACTTAATTCAAAGGGTTGCGAGCGCCTTCTGCGTTCACCCTAAAGACCGGTGTGGCCAGAAAAGTCGACTCGTGTCAGGCTACAGGCAGTAGGGCCATTAAAAAAAAATACAAATACAACACACACCACTAACCAGAATATATAATGGTACTCGTGCACCGCGTATAGCTCGAGCTCGAGACCGGAGAGCAGATACGCGATCATGAGCCGCAGCACGTGGTACAGCACCCACGTGCTGAAGCAGGCGCGCGCCCCCGCCGCCCCCGCCACCCCCGCCGCCCCCGCCGCGCCGCTCACCACCGCGTCCACGCTCTCGGCCTGCGCACGCGCAACATTCGGTATTTGTATGTCTGTCTTGCACTAGATCAAACCGAGCTTGGAACAATGTAACGGCAATGACGTTTGTCCACCTTTACTAGGGCTGCCATCCGTCTGGAATTCCCCGGATTCGTTCTAGTTTGAAGGGCGTCCGGGATCCGTCCGGCAGGGATTTCTAAAAGGGTGTAACTCGGACACTTTTGCTGTCAAGGGAAATCCATTTTTTTTATAGATAAGCGATAAATTGAGCGGTAAATTTCTAATTACTTTTGGTTACCATATTATATCACCCTAACCATTACCCATCTCGAAGGTTTACGTTTTGAATAAACGATCCCAATCTTAATATTCAATCCTACCTCGAGAATAAACCAAAATACATAATTTGTAGGCATGTCAAAAAGTTTCTTCTAATTGATCCATTACTACGATAGATCGTTACTCTTACATTAAAAAGATACACTAATTTCAAAGAGTTGTTTTTAAGAAACAGTCTTATAAAAATCGACACTTCAATCAGCTATGAGTAGAATTAACCTATCGGGTACCGCGAGTTTGACAGCTGACATTTGTTTTTTATACTAAAACCTTATTGCGTGGGTAGGAACGACGATTTTCGCTTTTTTGACAGGAGCTGTCATGGGTCAAACGGGCCTGCGTTAATGATAGTAAAAGCTACCTCCTCCTGCAGCGCTGCGAACTCGTCGAGCAGCAGCGCGAGCTTGTCCCGTTGTCGCGCGCGGTTGTGCCCGCACACCTGCACGAGCACCGCGAACGGACGCACGCACCGCGCCAGGAAGTTCTCCACGAACTCGCGCGCCTGACAACACGCATTCTACTATAGCCTTAATTCGTTTTTTTTTTTCTCTTTGGCAAGGCGCGGTTTGCGCACCTGCCAGTGTCAATGTTTTTGGTTAGGCATTTTTTAAAATAAATTGCTGTTGTATTGTTTCTTTTTTATCGAGTTTTTGGCGGGAACTCGGAAGTGTCATGAGGTGGTCTTGTTTTAATTCATTATTTTGGTGATACTTAGTGTTATATTTCATAACTAGCTGTTGCCCGCGGCTCCGCCCGCGCTAAAAAGTTTTTCCAGGATAAAAGTCCCGCTTTTTATTTTCCCGGGATAAAACGTAGCCTAAGTTACTCCTTATTGAATCAGCTACCTGCCAATAAAAGTCCCGTCAAAATCGGTCCAGCCGTTTCAGAGATTAGCCGGAACAAACAGACAGACAGAAAGACAGACAGACAAAAATTGTAAAAAAAATATTTTGGTGCATGTACCGTATATGTACTCATATACATGTAGTAAAAAACGGTTATTTCAATATTACAAACAGACACTCCAATTTTATTTATATGTATAGATTATGGTGGTGTATTATCCAATATAGTTTTATTAAAGGGCTCAAATGAAGTGAATTGAAATTACTGTGCTAATCAAAACTCCTCGATAAAGTCTTGGTAAGGTAGCCACTGCTTTACTTCGACATAGTGGTGTATCTAGCTTTAAGCGCCCGATACAAGCTTCTATAAGTACCCAAGCATGAGCCGACACTTGGCTCTGGTCTGGTCATTTCAGCGCCCTTCCAGAGCCTCCGACCTAGGTACGGCACTGATAGGGATTATGAATGTCCTAACAAAAAAATCCAATTCATACTCCACTGACTATACTAGCTGAGAAATAGCAGTGTTTCCCCTTTTCTAAGAGTATAATAATAATACCAGCCCTGTATTATATACTGTCCCGTTGCTGAGCACGGGCCTCCTCTACTACTGAGAGGGGTTAGGCCTTAGTCCACCACGCTGGTAGTGCGGGTTGGCAGACTTCACACACCCTCGAAATTTCTATAGAGAATTTTCAGGTATGTAGGTTTCCTCACGATGTTTTCCTTCACCGTTAAAGTGAACAATAATTGATAAACAATACACACGTAACTTCGAAAAATCAGAGGTGTGTGCCTTGGGTTTTGAACCTCCGGACATTATCTCGGCAGACCGTTCCATTCCCAACTAGGCTATCGTCCACTATAAGAGTACTAGACAATCATCAATAAGCAATTATCGTTTCTAAGAATACTAGACAATAATCAATAAGCAATTAACATTCCCGTAATTTAATTACCTGCGGCGTAGACATCGCAGGCGACCTAGACGTCAACGCAGGCGGGTTGACGAAGGACTTGAGCGACTCGCGCAGTATGTCTGCGAAGGCGTGTGGCGCGTGGGGCGCGTGTGGTCCGCCCGCCTGTGCCTGCGACGCCGTGCTGGCGGGCGACGGGCTCAGGTACAGCAGCTGCAGCGCCGACCGCGACAGGATACACGCGCGAGAACGACTGAACTCCATGAAAAAATCCTACACGTACCATAAATAAAATAAGTTACATAGATACAGACATACATCCTACTAATATTATAAAGGCGAAAGTTTGTATGGATATCTGGATGTATGGATGTTTGTTACTCTTTCACGCAAAAACTGCTGAACGGATTTCGATGAAATTTGGCACACGGGTAGATCATGTCCTGGATTAACACATAGGCTACTTTTTATCCCGGGAAAATGTAAAGCAGGACTTTTATCCCGGAAAAACTTTATAAAGCGGGCGGAGCCGCGGGCAAAAGCTAGTACATACATACATACGTCTGAAGCTAATAAAAGCGTGTTAAAAATAAAATAATTTATTCACCAAGTAGGCTTATAAAAAGCACTTATGACAAGTCTTTTTTTTATTGCATCGAATGATGAGACGAGCATGCTGTTCGACTGATGGTAAGAGATACAACCACCCATAAACAGTAGAAACACCATCCAGCACCTTGAGTTACAAAGTACTGTGCGACATTCCACTGCGCTTGTCATCCTGAGACATGTTAAGTGTCATTATGTCCTGAAGTTACACTGGCTACAATGCCCTTCAAACCGAAACACAGCAGTGCATGCACACTGCTGCTTGGCGGTAGAAATAAACATTGCGGTGGTACCCACCCAGAGGGACTCTTACATATGAGAATCCAACCACCAGTAAGTCATGACGAGGTAAATAATAACAAATTTACAAAGGTACATAATATACAAATAATTTTATATTTTTTATAGAATCCTGAAAAAGAAACAGTCGAAGGCGGGACAAACGGGTTCGACTGTTTCTTTTTCAGGATTCTAAAAAAAATATAAAATCATTAACCAGGCACTACATGGCCAGTGACATGTATAAAAAATCATAACATACAAATTAAATAATTTAAAGTACCTACATTAAACAACGACCAACCAGCACGGCTGATAAATGTGCATAACTTTTTTTTTATTGCTACTAAATGACGAGTCGAGCATACCGCTTGCCTGATAGTAAGCGATACGACCGCCTATGAACAATAGGAACTCAATAGATATTTTTTTAAAAGAACTGCGTAGCTCCAGTGCGCCCGGAGACATTAAATGTCATGTCTCATAATACCCAGGAATTACGCTGGCTACAATGTCCTTTAAACCGGAACACAATATTGCGTGCACACTGCTGCTTGGTGGTAAAGATACATGCAGATTTTTTTATATTTTGTAAGAACTATGCCACTAGAAAAGCCAAAGGGCCGTGGATTCTTTCGAGTAGTTCGGCGTATGACTTCACTCTTGATCTACCGCCCGAATGGGGATTGATCGATACCAATCTTACGATTAAGATAGAAAAAGAAGTACTGAACCAGTGTTATAAAAGTGAACATTACGGAGGAAAGGACAAAAGGCATGTGTAGTCAATAATCCTATTTGTGATATATTTCTCTATTGACGACGGCACAATTGGAGAGCATCCACCCCTACACACCAACCGATCGTCGTTGGTCGTCAACCGATCAAAGAAATAATATTTTTTTTAAACATGAAAACCGCTCTACTCTCAAATTAAATTTTCAACACATATCGTTATTGAAGCAAAGAGACGAATTATATTTTGATTTAAAGATATTTTGGGTTGTAAAGAGTTACACCTGTGTAATCATGTATAGTTCTTATCACCTAAAAATTAAGCAGCCCCTAAAAGAAGAAAAGCCAATCCAACTTTACAGCAATGCCAAAGACACAGGCTAAAACGCTGCTTGACTTTTTTATGTTCCAGAGATAGTTGAGATATAGAGATAGTAGTAGTCACATATGACGTCAACGAGAATTACAACGCACGCGAAAGAAAGAGATGAAACGATCACCCCACTACGCGCCTATTGTTCATTACGATATTTGAAATATGAAATACTGCCTCATTTCTTAACTAATTTTAATGCAGTTTCCGCAGAACGTCTTTTTATGCCTGCTATTTACCATTACATATAGAATAATGTACATAATCAGACATCGGATGGTCCTTTATTAAACTTAATTTAAAATATTGAATTTGTTCACCTACTTATGTATCTGACTGTACATTATATACATTAATTACAAAAGCAACTTACCAAAGCAGTATGAAAATTCGTACAAGATGTAATTTTCCAAGCGTGCCTTAGCCTCGATATCAGCTCGTCGAAATACTGCAGCGCTTCGTTCCTGGGCTTGATGCGCGTGTACCGGGGGAACGTCGGCGGCAGCAGGCGCTGGTTGATCATCGGCTCGAAACCCATTGCGTTCGGAGAATCCGCTGGGATGAGGCAAAAAAAAATATTCTATTTTTTAAAGTAAAACTACTAAATAGTTTTAATTGATCTTAGTCTGCACTTTCTGTAATTTATAAGGGCACATATTTTGGAATGCAATCTAGTTTTAATGTAAGCCTGTATGTTATATAAAATTCTCATGATTGTACTCTGCTTTGCGTCATAATCAAACAAATAAATATCTATGTATCAGGTATGTGGTATGATTTTATTTAGTTTTTTCCCCTACATGAAAATCTCCTAAAGGTCTGTGACATTTCAGTAGAAATCAGGACTATGCTCACCTTAGACACCAGACAGATCCCTAACGTAGTTGGTTTACCCATTTATTTTATAGTATAAGGACTTGGAACAATGGTTGCCTGGATGTCCATTTTTTACCAAACAACTCAACATTAGGTTGTAAGACAGGTGTTAAAACTAATCACTGCCTGCTGCTGCATGGATATAATACTGATAGGATAAACGTTTTGTGAGGGTATTCGTAACGTGATCTACATATTTTGCTATAAAAGCAGTGGGCTTAGAATGTGAAAAAAAAAACACGATGCGTTTTATTGTGATTGGTTGAGAGACTGACGTATGGGTCTCTCGATCAATCACAAACATCAAAATAACGATACGTCGGTCTCTCAACCAATCACAATAAAACGAAGCAGAGACGCATCGTGTTCTTCCCACATTCTAAGCCCACAGAGCATTTGACAGATTGTGGCAGTTGAGCATTGAGTCTCATACCGATTGGTCGCTTCGTAATGTTTTTGTGTAAGTATTTTTTTAAATAGTTAGTAGATATTTTCCTATTTAAATAAAAATCTCTTCAGCACCTAACAATACCAATTTCATTAGGGAATAAATGTGCTTTATATTCTGATGGTATTACTTACAATTTTCAAGCGGTTGTGATCCTTTACCGGCAGTTTTTATTATGACTTTCATCATTTCTGAACATCCATTCAACAGCGCAACACAATCCGCTCCTGACTGAGAATCCCTTTTTGTTATCAACAATAGGGCTTGATAGAACATTCTCGTAAATCTTATTCTTGCTGCCAAGGCTGTCCAAATGTTATTGTTCTGCAAAATGTACAAAAAATAACTATTAGGACTGCTATCTTACTTATCATACTAATATTATAAATGCGAAAATTTGAGAATATGATGTTCGTTAGAATTAAATTCAGTAAATAATGAACGAATTTGGATGAAATTTGGCACACGGATAAACCATGTCTTAGATAAACATATAATAGACTACTTTTTAACCCGATAAATTAAATTCTGTGGGAAAAAAGTTGAATTTCCCTATCTGATTTTCATAAGTAGATAACTCTGGCGTCCTACAGATGGCGCTATGGATCGCTAGGAATTTTTGTGGTGGAAAAGGCTATTTAAGCAGGCGAAACCACGAGCAAAATCTAGTCCATTATAATTTATCCACACACATTCTCCCCTTTTATCCCTGAAGGGCTACCTCTATGTGTGCCTGTGGCTGCACAGAGGTACAAAAAATGCACCCATTTTTACCATGAGTATGATGCTGAGCAGAAAAACGCAATATCACTTTATTGATCAGGTGATTGAACCAGAGATCTCAGCATGGCCATTGTACTGTAATATCAATCGCCTCCATGGCATATATTATAAATAGCATTTTTTACCTCAATGAAACAAAAATATCAATGTTGCTTTTCTTATTAATCACATATAAATAGTAAGACTATTATAATAATAACCATACCTCATCCTCAGAACTTCTCGCTTTCTTATTTAAGTCTTCCTCTTGCTCTCTAAGTAAAGCTATACATTTTTGCTCATTCACATCAAGACTAGCATCATAAGTATTGACTGATTGTGGATTTGACCCAAGATAATATCCATAACTCATTGGTTGGAAGTCTTCCTCTTCAAAAACTTGTGCCCTGTGAAAAAATATATATTTTTGTTTATTAAGAAAGTTTCAAAAACTGCTATTTTGCGTTCAAATATCAGCATACTCATTAATTGGAGCCAACATATCAGACGAAAATGCAGAAGGTAATGTTTAGGCTCCACTATTATTTCGTTTGGACTATAATGTTTTACATGCTCAAAAAAGTTTCTTCTACACCTCCATTCCACCGTTAAAGTTGGCAATACTACTACAAAACCTCTAGTGTTCATGGGTAGATACATATATGAAGAATTTATTAACAAAAGTTAATGTTATAACACAAACATATGAATATTAATAAATTATTTGTAACTTACTTATGAATACAATCTCTTATGCAATCCAACAGCTTATAAATAGCAATGCAGTATGCTTTTAATGTTCTGTTCATGATTGAATGTGGTTGGTGTAAATATAGATTTGTAAAAACAGTTTGTGCTAACGAGTGTCCCTCTAGCCAAGACACAATACAAGCCATTGTTGCATCAATAATACCAATCAGCTCACTCGGGTCTAAATCATCTATCTTCAATTTGCCAGCCTAAGAAAGAAAACAAGGAGCCAACTTAATATGTAATATTACAATAACACAAGTCCAAAATAAAAAAAATAGGCTTTGTATAATGTATTCTAAAACTTAATAATAGCTTCCAATATAACCAACTAGTTGAGATTCAGTTAAAAACTCTTTGTAGTGCAGTAAATTTATCTAATAATGATACAAATTATTCGTTTCGAAGGTATTCGGATGAAATAAATGTAAATAACTCACTGCAACAGCCTGTTCAAAGTTAAGTGGTTTTGGATGTCCTCGATTACAAAGCATTCCTGCATCCATCTTGGGGTCCATCATCTCAATGGCTGACATGGCCTCGAATAAACCGAACAGGTGTCCATCGTGCAGCAACTCACCAAGCTGGAGATCTTTAATTAAGTTTGCATATTATTCACCTATTCATATTAATGTTTAAGTTCTGTATATCTGTCAAAATAATGTCTAATATCACTCAAACTTCCTGAGTTTTGATGTGGTATGAGATGTAGCACTTATATAAATATTTGGAATTATTTTTCTAAACCAAATGATTTTCATAATAAGTGACGTAATTCACCTTGAATATTTTTGAAGAACTCATCTGTAATATCCACCCAGTTGTAGGTGACTTCGGAGGGTGCGGATAATGTCTCCATTGACCTGAAATTTAACAGATTTACATTGCTAGGGTGACTTGGGTGTGTGCCAGTTTGTTACGTACCACAATTGATAACATTTCAAAATCTAAATGTGCCTAAAAAAAAGTAGCGTTTCTTAATTTTGTATACGAATATATTTCACGGGGGTCACGGGTGGGCGGGAGGGGCCGTCCACCTATTAGTCTAGCCAACTTTTGTGACCCCCGTGATGGACGGCAGCGTGCCTCACGCTGCCTCTGACGCCAAGGGCTTCCTTCGGTGTACGGGGGCTTCTGAGCCCCCGCAACAACAGGAGACGGACCGCAACAGCGGTACGCGCAAGGGCGGTTGCGGACGACAACTTAGACGTGAGTCGAAGGAAGCCCGCAGCCGTCCCTAATGCGCCGAAGATGGCCACCGCGGAGTTTTAGTTGGTATGCCGTGCGGTGTACATAGGTTAGGGACTCGGCCCGGCGGTCGCCCGACGTTTTCCATCTCTCCGGGCGGCTCAACGTCGGTCGGTCGGTTCTCCTTGAACACTGGGCGGTAGTAATAAGTCACTTTCTCCGCAACAAAAAAAAAGATATACGAATATATTTATAAATATGTTTTTAATACTTTATTTGGGAGAAAAAAAATTAAAACCGAAAAATGATTGATAACGTTATATATACGGTCGAATGAAATAGTTTCCTAGCTATTCATACCATTTCCGTAGATATTTAAGAACCGAGATCTGGTATCTATAATATAGCCAATTGGATGACAGATTATAGAACTTGTTGTTGAGCTGTCATTTGTCAGTTTTTTGTATTGCAAAGCAAAGGCTGTTACGTCTTGAGCCGAATATATGATATCTTTTGGTGCTAACGACATTTTAAAATAAAACTAAATTCAAAGTTATTTTCATGAATGAAAATATCTGTATTAAAAAAGAAAAAATATGGGTCTCATAATTTTAGATCAAGTATAACATAGTCAAGTATAAACATAATAGTAGTATAATCGATTATAAACTTCTTCTTCTTCTTTTTAAAAATGGCTCCACCGTTTCATCGGTGATTTTGCCAATGTCCAAGTATAAACATTGGAGTATATTGAAGAAAATGAAATGTCAATTGTTAGCACTGGTGTTATTTTTAGTTACAGTTTAGCAATAATCTGAAATACTGGGACTACGCCATGATCCGGCCTTGGGAACTGCTGAACCGATTTAGAACATTCTTTCACTAATAGGAAGCTACAATACTCCTCCTGAATCAGTAACATCCCTAATCAGTATATTGTCTTTGAATGAAATTGTTTACATAATAAAGAATAAAGTGACAACAGAGATTAAGTACTGATTAGTATGGGCAAGTTAGAGAACTTTTAGCTAGGTTCAGCAGTTCCTGAGATTAGCATGTTCAACCAAACAAACTATTTGGCTTTATAATATCAGTGTAGATATTGAGTGTACTTTATGGTGTGTACATACACCATTCTTAGAGGTGTAGTCAGAGGTGCAACTAATGCACCCACAATTTCCCATGTTTATTCAGTTCCATATTGTGATAGGAGCCAAGCCGATTTTGCAATCTATGTATGCATAAGTACTATTAATTCTAACCACTAAAGTATTACTAAAAGCCATGTTGTAGGAACAAGGGTGTCACCAAGGGGGTGCAGGGAGGGGAAGCTACCCCCTAAGAGATTCAAAAAGAGCATGTGCATCTTTACCCAAAGATATTAATCTTTTAATATGAATGGTACAAAGTCTAATGACTTTGTACTAGAGGTGATCATTAAACGTTATAACTGTTAATTTAACTCATTATAAAAAAATAGCTGTTAATTCTATTAACTACTATTGCAATATTCATTAAACGTTTAAACTAATGAACGGACTGCGGAGGCAGTTAATGCCATCTGTTAATTTATCATTCAACTAAACTTGATAACTGTTAATCATAGAAAAGTATAGGTTATTTGTTAAATGAAATTTAATACTACTAATAAGCACAAAAATGATATTTTTCTTTAGCTAAGACTTAAATTATGCCTTGTCGTGATTTGTGAACAATAAAATCGCCACTTGCAATGATTGCGAAAATAATTTTATTTAGGTAACGTCAGAATTGATAAAAGTGGCAGCCATTTTGAATTTCTTTGTTTTAAGGTCAATTGACCTCAAAATCGGTATCTGGATATAACTTTAATTACCAAAGACTGATCGGATGTCGGAATCGAAAACAGTGGCCGCCATTTTGAATTTCTTTGTTTTAAGGCCAATTGACCTCAAAATCGGTATCTGGATATAACTTTAATTACCAAAGACTGATCGGATGTCGGAATCGAAAACAGTGGCCGCCATTTTGAATTTCTTTGTTTTAAGGCCAATTGACCTCAAAATCGGTATCTGTGTTTAACTCTAGTTAACAAAGAGTGATCCAATGTCGGAATTGAAAAAGTGGCCGCCATTTTGAATTTCTTTGTTTTAAGGTCAATTGACCTCAAAATCGGTATGTGGGTATAACTTTAATTACCAAAGACTGATCCAATGTCAGAATTGAAAAAAGTGGCCGCCATTTTGAATTTCTTTGTTTTAAGGCCAATTGACCTCAAAATCGGTATCTGGATATAACTTTAATTACCAAAGACTGATCGGATGTCGGAATCGAAAACAGTGGCCGCCATTTTGAATTTCTTTGTTTTAAGGCCAATTGACCTCAAAATCGGTATCTGTGTTTAACTCTAGGTAACAAAGAGTGATCCAATGTCGGAATTGAAAAAGTGGCCGCCATTTTGAATTTCTTTGTTTTAAGGTCAATTGACCTCAAAATCGGTATCTGGATATAACTTTAGTTACCAAAGACTGATCCAATGTCGGAATCGAAAAAAGTGGCCGCCATTTTGAATTTCTTTGTTTTAAGGCCAATTGACCTCGAAATCGGTATCTGGATATAACTTTAATTACCAAAGACTGATCGGATGTCGGAATCGAAAACAGTGGCCGCCATTTTGAATTTCTTTGTTTTAAGGCCAATTGACCTCAAAATCGGTATCTGTGTTTAACTCTAGTTAACAAAGAGTGATCCAATGTCGGAATTGAAAAAGTGGCCGCCATTTTGAATTTCTTTGTTTTAAGGCCAATCCACCTCAAAATCGATATCTGGGCAGGCCTGTAGGTACAAAAGACGGATCCAATGTTAGAATTGAAAAAAGTGGCCGCCATTTTGAATTCCTTTGTTTTAAGGCCAATTGACCTCAAATTCGACATCTGAGTATAACTTTAGTTGCCAAAGAACATTCCAATGTCGGAATGGAAAAAGTGACCGCCATTTTGAATTTCTTTGTTTTAAGGCCTATCGACCTCAAAATCGATATCTGGGCAGGCCTGTAGGTACAAAAGACGGATCCAATGTTAGAATGGAAAAAAGTGGCCGCCATTTTGAATTTCTTTGTTTTACGACCAATCCACCTCAAAATCGATATCTCGGCAGGCCTGTAGGTACAAAAGACGGATCCAATGTTAGAATTGAAAAAAGTGGCCGCCATTTTGAATTTCTTTGTTTTAAGGCCAATCGATCTCAAAATCGATATCTGGGCAGGCCTTTAGATACAAAAGACGGATCCAATGTTAGAATTGAAAAAAGTGGCCGCCATTTTGAATTTCTATGTTTTAAGGCCAATTGACTTCAAAATCGGTATCTGGGTAAAACTTTAATTACTAAAAACTGATCCAATGTCGGAATTGAAAAAAGTGGCCGCCATTTTGAATTTGTTTGTTTTAAGGCCTATCGACCTCAAAATCGATATCTGGGCAGGCCTGTAGGTACTAAAGACGGATCCAATGTTAAAATTGAAAAAAGTGGCCGCCATTTTGAATTTCTTTGTTTTAAGTCCAATCAACCTCAAATTCGACATCTGAGTATAACTCTAGTTACCAAAGAACATTCCAATGTCGGATGGAAAAAGTGGCCGCCATTTTGAATTTCTTTGTTTTAAGGCCTATCGACCTCAAAATCGATATCTGGGCAGGCCTGTAGGTACTAAAGACGGATCCAATGTTAAAATTGAAAAAAGTGGCCGCCATTTTGAATTCCTTTGTTTTAAGGCCAATTGACCTCAAATTCGACATCTGAGTATAACTCTAGTTACCAAAGAACATTCCAATGTCGGATGGAAAAAGTGGCCGCCATTTTGAATTTCTTTGTTTTAAGGCCAATTGACCTCAAATTCGACATCTGAGTATAACTTTAGTTACCAAAGAACATTCCAATGTCGGAATGGAAAAAGTGGCCGCCATTTTGAATTTCTTTGTTTTAAGGCCTATCGACCTCAAAATCGATATCTGGGCAGGCCTGTAGGTACAAAAGACGGATCCAATGTTAGAATTGAAAAAAGGGGCCGCCATTTTGAATTTCTTTGTTTTAAGGCCAATCGACCTCAAAATCGATACTGGGCATGACATTGATAGTAAAAGTCATATTTAATGTTAAACTTAAGAAAAGTGGTCGCCATTTGGAACTTCTTTGTTTTAAGAATGATTGGATTTAAGATAGATATTTGGGCTTGTCTTTAGACAAATAGAATAAATCGAGCTTGGAATTTCAAGAACTGCATTCCATGTTAAATGTTCTTGTTTTAAGGGCTATTGGTTTTAAAATCAAACTCCGCTGGACATGGCCACAAACTATAGTAGGTTATAGAAATTTTAAATAATATGGCCACCATCAATGCTTATTCAATTCTCTTCAATAACGATATCGCAGGTTTGTTATGTCGCAAAATAAAGAATTGAAGAACAAAGAAGTGGCCCGTGGCAGCAAACAGCAAATAAAGTAAATTCTTCTGTGAAAGCATCAAAATCGATTAAAAATCAGGGAGTCGCTAACAATTCAACTATTGCTATAACAATAATTAGCCGCGTAGTAGAAATTATCTTACTATATTTTTCTTCCCCCACATCGTTATGCCCTGTTGGTTGACCATTCAATTAATGTATCTTTTTTTTATTTACCCCCCTTCACCAGACTTAAAAGGCTACTCACGTTGATTACCTTATTAATTTTTTAAAGTATTTAATTTTGATGTGACTGCGTATTTAAATTGTTAAATTAGTAAAATTACAACCTCGATTTATTATATTTGGCTAAAGACAAGCCCAAATATCTATCTTAAATCCAATCAGTCTTAAAACAAAGAAGTTCAAAATGGTGACCACTTCTCTTGAGTCTACCATTAGATCTGTTTTTTTACTAACGATGGCATGCCCAAGTATCCATTTTGACGTCAATTGTTCTTAAAACAAATAAATTCGAAATGGTGGCCACTTTTTTCAATTCTAACATTGGATCCGCCTTTTGTACCTAAAGCCATGACCAAATATCGATTTTGAGGTCGATTGGCCTTAAAACAAAGAAATTCAAAATGGCGGCCACTTTTTTCAATTCTAACATTGGATCCGTCTTTTGTACCTACAGGCATGCCCAGATATCAATTTTTAGATCGATAGGTCTTAAAACAAAGAAATTCAAAATGGCGGCCACTTTTTTTCATTCTAACATTAGATCCGTCTTTTGTACCTACAGGCCTGCCCAGATATCGATTTTGAGGTCGATAGGCCTTAAAACAAAGAAATTCAAAATGGCGGCCACTTTTTTCCATTCCGACATTGGAATGTTCTTTGGTAACTAAAGTTATACTCAGATGTCGAATTTGAGGTCAATTGGCCTCAAAACAAAGGAATTCAAAATGGCGGCCACTTTTTTCAATTCCGACATTGGATCAGTTTTTAGTAATTAAAGTTTTACCCAGATACCGATTTTGAAGTCAATTGGCCTTAAAACATAGAAATTAAAAATGGCGGCCGTGTATACCAATTCTAACATTGGTTCTGAATACTATAGTGCTAATGTCCATAATAAATAAATAAGTAATATAAAGATACATACTAACATAATTTTAAGGTGTAAAAAGTTGAACAGTCATTACACCTAAAACCAGATTTTTTCAATTGTATGAACGGCACGCAAGCGTCATTTACACAAATGTTCATGAACACGTAATAATTAGAAAATATTTATTTCGATGTGACTGTTATTGTGAAAAAAAATTAACCTGTTGGTTATTGGTTCAATGTTAAAAAATTTAACATAATTAAAATAAACGACGCAAGACACGTGTTGAACATGTTATCGTTAATGCTTTTCACATAACTCCTTACATCTTGACCGTTATAACTTAACTATTAATTTAACACGTTATTTTTTTTTAATGTTTAACTATTAACCATTAATAATTTTTAACCATTAATCACATCACTACTTTGTACCATTCATATTAAAATCATCATAGGGATAAGACAAATGTACAGCTTCATGTGATCTTGACTTGTACAATTCATACTTTTCTCATCATCCATATAAACTTGGCCCCTCTTAACATCGGCTGATATATGTGCAGAAATGTAAACAAAGATTTACCAACTTTTCAAATAGTTCTGAATCAGTTCAGTCACTTCTTCACTATCACCTAAGAAGACTATAAGTATCATCATCATCGTCAGCCACATGACGTCCACTGCTGAACATAGGCCTCCCCTAAAGATTTCCAGATGGACCTGTCAAAAGCGGCCCACAACCAGCTTGTTCCTGCAACCTTTATTGTGTCATCTGTCAACCTTGCAGGTGGACTGCCGACGCTGCACTTACCAGTGTGTAATCTCCACTTGAGAACTAACTATACTATAACTAAATATTGCAATCTTGATAAGTAGGTAGACATGTTTACATTTACACTAAAAGGCTGCTTTAGATATTTATACAAAACATATTTGCAAAATTGGAGAATATATGTGTAACATTAACACTATGTTAGTTTGGAACATGGGCAGGTATAAGAAAACCTAGAATGTGAAACTGAACAAAAATCATGCTGTGCTAAAACTGTACTGAAGCTATATTCATACTATCAGCCAAACAGACAGGTTCTAAGAAATGTCACTCTGGATAATCTACTTTCGTAGCTGGAAATAAGTTCTGATTTACTTGAAGCCTATGTCAAAGCCACTGGTATGTCTACATCCACTTATATTTTCAAAAAAATTATGTTAGGAGCTCCTTGAAGCGGACAAAATGCCGGTATCGTAACGTGAATGAATGATGCTTTTGAGTACGACTTACCAGAGCTAAGCAATGTATTTCTAGATTAATGAATAGCTAAGGATATATTTTAATATGTGTTAACTAAAAAACTACAAACCAACATGCATTAGCCATACTAACCCGTCACCGTAATACTCATCGTTAACATCACCCATATTATCTAAAACTTCTATATCATAAATAGAATTGTCAAATTACCCGATAGGTACTTTATTCTTGTTATAAAATATTGCATAGAATTATAATAATGCTTGGAAATAGAAACTAAAACCACGATATTCCCGTAGTACAAAATATTATAATGCTCTTTGCACAATTTCATTTGTCAAAACTCAAAAATTGGAAATGTCATTTCACAAATGTCACTTTTTACAGTGTTGCCATTTGACAACAGATTTTTTGCCGTAACCGCGCTACCTAAGACTGTACCACTAAAAGCCAGAATAGAAAAAACAGGGCCGGTCTTTAGCTACCCAGGTGCTGTTGTTAGATCAGTATACTATGTTCGTGGCAAAAGCTCTCCTCATATTGTGTCACAAAATTACTTTTACGAAATGCTAGAAAGAAGAAGAAGAAACACTATTAGTTAAATTAAGCTAGACTATTACTCTAAAATCTTATTTATCACTATCTACTTATATAACCCGGGCGCAATGAGAAATGAGAATGGGATGAAACCTTATCAAAACAAATAGAAAATTACAATTCATGACTAAAATTTTCATGTTCTTTTAAATAATCATTGTTTTTTTTAATCAAAAAAGGTGATGATTGCGGCAGATTTTCTCGACCTCTTATTGTATTGTGCTTGTGTAAAAAATACGCACAATTGTATTACGTAATTCTACTTACACAAACATTCATAAACTGTTTTCATATTTATTCAATTTGAATTTCTCGAGCATTAGCATGAGTCTACCGTCGCTACTGATCAGTCTCAGTTCCAAAAGGTGGCATCCGATTCTGATCGCGCGCGCATTATACGTAATACCTTAATTAGACCACTAACAAATTACAAAACCATCAACCATAACTAGCAATGCTTCTCGAATGAAACAATGTCAAATGTCAACCCTAGTTTTAGTGGAATATTACTACGTTGACAACATTTTTTTTTTACTTCTAATGTGGTCATACAAGGAACCGACTATGGTCAAAAACGATACTGCCAAGTAATAATTATTACTTCATTTTCTTATCTGGCTCCGACAATTAGATATACCTAGCTATTAAATGTCTTCATTAGTTTTATTCAATTTACTCGTATTTTTTCTGTCTTTAATTTCTAAACTATAAAGTCTACCGTCTATCAATTTAAGTTCCATGAGTTTCAATAAAGTAGGTAGTAATTGGAATCTATCGCATCTACCCAAGAAGCTTATACCCAAACTTCTTGCATCTACCTTGCAAAACTTTTTTGAGGTGTTTTGGCGGGAACATTAATTGTAGTTTCCATAGCATTATAAATTCTTACAAAGTGTAATATTTCATACTCTTTGCTTACACGCCACATGGTATAAAATGAAACAGAAGTGTAAATAATTTAATTTATCTAATTAAAACAAAGGTAACTTAAATATATTTAACAGTATTATTAAATAGAACCTCTGTAGTAGTATAAACTTCGGTGACTGTATCGTAAATATCGTAAGCTACTTGTGTGGGTTCTGGAGTTGTGGTAGACCCCGCTGCATCGTTGGATATGTTGGAGGAACTGCCTCCAGGTTTTGATAAGCCGACGCCGTCGAATCCCATATCCATACAGTCGAAATGCAGGACCTGTAATTTTTTTTTATTTTTAGCATTCGGATACTTATAGTTAACTCATTGATGATTTTTTTGTTTAAACTATACCTAGATAGGTACATTATGATGTTTAGCTGATGTTTACAATATCCTGATAATTGCAAAAAGTTCAATGGATTATGGATATCAATAAAACCATATCTACAAGAACTCCATGAACAGCGGCGGCTTTTGCTAACACGAGGCTCTGGGCGACAAATGTTTGCGCGAGTATTTTTTTATTTATGCCCTTTCAATGCGAGACCCGGGCGGGAGCAAAAAATCGGTCTCCGATTCAATGATTTTAGTAGGTAAGATGCTAAAGATGCGAAGGTAAACAGGATGGTGACCTAAAAATAGGTCTACTGTAGGAAGTGCGAGGGCCACTAAATTCCAGGCCCCAGCCGCTTACCCGGTTCGCCCACCCCTAAAGCCACCTCTGTCCATGAATAATAGCGATATTTCCGTTAAATTAAATCTAGTAGGTAATCAACACATCATTTATAAGTAAGTACGTGAGCTTAACTCAATACTATGTATATCAAGTGAATGGCACTTGTAGGTATTTTAAATTCAAAGGTAGCCTTACATTTTCTTCTGAATAACACAAAATAGAACATAGAGTAAGGACCCTAGAACATGCAAAAAGTTTATATCATCTGCAAAATTAAATTTGGATTAAGCTCAATATTTTAAAATCCTCCTGGATACTCACAATGACAGGCGCTTTGTCGACCCTGGTATCCATATCCATGCAAACGTGGAGCCTTTGGCCGATTATATTAATATCAAATAGTCTGATACACATATCGACCAGTCCTGGCGGTAAATACGGTATGGGAATCGGCACGCAGAACGGCGGTGGGTTTCTTGCTAGAAAATGAAGAGCAAAATTATAAAGACTTTTATATAATGAAAGAAAGCAGTGTTTTTGAATCCAGCCTTTTTTAACAATTTGACTTTACTTTTTTTTAATATCATATCACGATTCGCGACAACGAGTTCGTGATACCCACAGAACATAGGAGGTGATACCAACAATACAAATACAGTAATGGCGTACGAGTGAAGACGTGGGTCACGTAGCCCACTGCCCACGGCACGGCAACCTCGAGGTCAGAGAGACCTCACATCTCAAAGGTTTGTACAACTTACCTTCAAATCGTATTATATGATATTCAGCTAGGGCCAAAAAGCCGTAACCGAGAAAATCCTTAAATGTGGTATTGCCCCGCCTGTGCGACTCTAAGTGCAATTGTTCCATGTTTATTGTTATTATTTTAAATATAATTACCAGAATAATTATTTTTGAAGACTGTTTCGTTATTCATCATCACTTGCATGTCCAACATGGATTCTTCAGGTTCATATGTCAGGATCGTGCAAGCTGAAATAATATTATCATTATATTACCTGTATTTGAAGACGTCCAAAAAGTATCATCAGTACCTAAATGGTTTTACTAAAATAACTACTTTTCCTAGGTTTATATTCCTCTATACTTTGGTCTACCTACTTGTCACTAAACTTCGATAAAATCGGGTTTAGAATAGCAAGAAAACTTGCAAAAGTCATCTTCCGCAAACTATTTTGACCATGTAAACAATCATGGCATGCTAACATCTGCAAATTTTTGGGCTTGCAGCCCGCAAGTCTCTTTTGTACTAACATATTGCGGTTAGTGTAAGCGCGTCTGGAAGTTCTTGCGCAATACATTCCTGCGAGAGCTTGCTAGTCTAAACATGGCTTTACAAGCATTATGAAGCGACTTTCTGTATCCAACGTTATTGCCGTTAAGATTTAAGTGGGTTATTGCAGCATCAAATGGCGAGTGACTTAAATTTTGGAGCGCTTGAGTCACCCGTAATACACGGATGTGGATAAAGCACTAATAATAATCTTATGAAACTTAAATGGTAATGTCAGACAGCCAGTGGTAAAACCAAAACCCTTTGCAACATAAAACCTATAAAATATACAATTACTTTCTATTTCAGCTTTTCTTTTTAAAAATAGGTAAGTTTAGGTATAAAAACTCACTCTTCCGGTCAAAATTGAAGGCTGGAATTCTCACGCCGGTACAACAGGTGCATTTAAAACCTTCGCAGTTGCATCTTCCGCCCCTGAATGGGAACCGGAGCAACCAGCCCGGCTTGTACCAAGGTCGCGGCATCATTTTCCTTATTGTCTAAAAAATGAGAAATGTATGATTTAATAGACTCCTTATTTCGTTATTTAAAAAAAATAATATATATTAAATATGTATGACGACACATACATAATATAGTATCAAACATTATAGCATGTATAGGTATGTAGTTATAACTTATAAACGATATTTTCCTTCTACTTACTTCATTTGTTTCTATGTCGTAATAAACAGAGAAGTCGGTCACATCCATCACATTGTCCGGTTTACTAGCCCTGAATATGTGGCGACCATGCTTCGTTTTGGCGCCTAAATAATAACAAAAAATAGAAAAGGATTATAGGAAGGTAACCACACTTACTTCATAAGGTAAATACGTCATATCAAATCTGCATCGAAACATACTCACCGATACACGTCGGCACAAAATACACAACAAACAATAACAAAAAGGTCGTTTTCAGTTTCATTATAGCCAAATTCGTTCAACCCAAATATTCTATTGTTTTCGCCTCTAGGGACACTATTCAAATGAGCAAATGCCGGTAACCTACGTTAGCACAAGATACCACTAACACTATTTGTATGCAAGGTATGCGATGCTCGAACGCGACTGACTTGCGGGACTTTCTAGAGAAACTCCAACGCACTGAATCGATACGAACACAGTTCGTTAAAATGTAATAAATAATTTCACTCGCAATTTCGCATCAATAAAACTGCCGAATACGCGGTATAATTTAATCAATTAAATTTAGCTGTGTTAATCAAACAGTGCGTCGAGAAGTGATCGGACTACGTTCTCATCGTAATCTTCAACATCATCTTCTCCTGCGTCGATGACGGCGTCGACACCGCCTTGAGGGTTTGGTATTTGAAGACCACCGTTTTCGGAAGGTTTCACCATCACTATCCCGTTAGCTCCCATTCTGTAATTAGAAAATAAATCATGTTCCATAAACTAGAGTCCTAAGAAAAGCTGCTCTTGTCAATTGAAAGGATTTTAATGCTTCAATCGTGATTTACCTTAAACAGTCGAAAGCTATGTTAAATAATTCAACTTGGCCCCATTGTCCTACCATCGCCAAACAAAAGTGAAAATTTCTACCGGGAAAGAATACGTTGTAAAATTTTGCACATACTTTTAAATTCGTTATTCTTGGAGGATTTATACAAATCGGTCTTGGGTTTTTTCCTGAAATAAATCAACACGCAAACTGAATACACGCACAGTTAATTAGAATTGGAATTTAGAATAATAATGTGTATACCTGACAAGGAGTTCTCATAAAGGATTCTATCGTTCATAGACATGGCAACATCGAACGCAAAATCTCCAGGATGGTATGTTATTTTCATACAAGCTTTTTGTCGTATCAAATCCATTAAATATCCAGTGCAGCATTTACATACACCGCTAATGCATGAACACCGTCTTGAAGAACTTCCATTCTGCACCGGACTTTGTCTTGCCAAGTCCGATGTTGTTTCGTTATCAGACTTTAACCGGTGTAATAATAGTACGTAATCAGTTGGTACTACAAATCCTTTCCCATAATCGTATGATAGCGTTTCATTTTCTATACCTTTAAATATACAATTTAGAATTTAGATTATAGGTACACACTGTAGAATTAGAACTCATTTTATTACAAGAGTTTTACAATTCGTGTAAGTTTTTTTTATGGCATCGAATGACGAGACGAGCATGCCGTTCGCCTGATGGTAAGCGATACGACCACCCATAAACAGTAGAAACACCATCCAGAACCTTGAGTTACAACGTATTGTGTGGCATTCTACTGAGCTCGTCATCCTGAGACATAAGATGTAAAGTCTCATTATGTCCTGAAGTTATCTACACTGGCTACAATGTCCTGCAAACCGAAACACAACAATGCATGCACACTGCTGCTGTAAATGAAAATTACTACAAAACACTCACCTCCCAACGTCGTCTCAAAAAAACAAGCACCTATGATAAATACCACTGCAATCACCATTTTTCCGTAAACTTTGACGCAAGGCGACGCGTGCGTTTCTCGTGTGAATAACACCGGTACTTCAATTCGCATGCACAGAATCAAACCGGTTCAACGGCGGTATGAAATGATATAACCTTCTTTTATGATTATAAACTTTCACACAAGGGGTTACTTAATTTTATAATATTATTTTTTGTAATTCAAAATGTTGAGACTATTGTATAAGGAAGTGGCCTACATATGGTAGATTTGGGAAATAAAAATAATTTAATGAATAAAATGATTTATTTAAATTAATATTTCGTATAAATAATATTTGGTATCGATTAACTATAATTTTCTTCCGTCAAAGATGTCACCTACAGCGTCTCCGATGGCATCTAAGGGTCCTTCATCGTTTCCTCCTCCGAAGATTCCATCACCACCTCCAAATAGACCGTCAGCATCGCCTAATAAACCTCCTTCGTCTTCATTGTTATTATTACCAAACAGATTGACTGGGGTGGGTCCAGATGACACCGGTTTCGGTTTTAAGCCTGTTTGCACGCCTGACGACCCCAGTCTAAAAATAATATTTATATAAATTTTATGTTTACCATTAAAACCAACGTTTCGTTGATATTTTCTCTTACCCAAAACATCTAAAGGATGCCGAGTAAACAGGAAAACCAGCGATGTCAGCGTTGATGTCTAAACAAGCGAAAGCGTTTCTATTCCGGATTCTAATATTTGATATCTCTGCACAAACTCGAACGAACGGGGCTCTTCTGGGATTGAAGCAAATTGGTGGAGGATCGCTCGCTGAAATTAGTTTCAATGTTATATTTTAACGTTTTGTATTGTTAATAATATTTAAAGCCTGTTTTACAAGTTTCGAGCTAATTTTATTCAATAGTTATCGTATTTAACAGCTTAAATAGAGATAATACTAATTTTATTATCATTCATTTGAGAGTATAGATTAGAATGTGACTTTTGTATTTGGACGGCTTATACATTTATATGACGAGTCGAGTAGTACAGAAGTTTTGAAACAGACCTTTAATGTAATTTTGTTGTAAAATGATAAAACCAGTATAAGTACCTGACACACGTCGTCTTAGAACTGTATTATTGTTTACGTTCAATTTAACATCGAAAACAAAGTCTTCAGGAATAAAAGAAATATTGCCACACGCTTTCATGCGAAACCTTTCTAATATCGTTCCTGTACAGCAACCACATTGTCCTCGGACACATGAACAAGGAAATCTCACAACTTGTCCATTAACGTCTTGGTCTGGTTGAAGAGTAGTCGGTTGGTTTTGTAAAGTCGGTTTTGACGTTACATTAGCAACCACCGGTATTGTATCAACCGTTACTTGTTCTGTTTGTACTGCAGGTTCACTTTCAACAAGTGTTGCATCTACTGAAACATTCTCAGTAACAACATTATCTAAGCCTTCATCTATCTCATTTTCTTCATCGTCGTCCTGTTGTACATGTATAGGCAAAACAATTTCCACTGGCGAACGCAGTACTGGTTTCGATAACGCTTGTCTCCAAATTACACGAGGGACTTTGAAATCTATCACGTCATATGGCCGATCTTCCCGTTCAACAATGTCTCCTATGAACAAATAATCATTCAAATTGTGGTTTTGTAACTTGTTTAAAAATTACGATTAATTATCACTCACCTACTCCCGCGTTACATAGCTTAACACAAATCAATAATAAACACAATTTTATGGGAGTGATCATTTTCAATAATAGAAAGTGTAATGTGCAAGTACAGCTGTGCTTCACTGTGCAGATCAAATTGTAAGCGTAACAAGTAACCTGGTGTATTTAACCGGCGTTCAGCGTTTGTTTTAGTCAGCGCCAGAAACAAGTTTTAAATGTTAATGTCAGTGCCAGAGAAAGTTGTAATAAGTACGATACAATCAAATCTAACTTTCAATATTTGAATCATGAATTGAATCATAATGATATATTATGTAGGCTACATAATTTTTATGGCTTTCTTATGATAGACAGGTTCTCCCATTATATAACAGCAGAAATGGTCAGAAGTTGTCAATTTCACCCAATTTCTTTTAAAAGAATAATGTTATGTAACGTCAAACAATACTGTATTCCGTGCGATTACAGCTTAATTTAAAAGTTTATGACCTTGTGATGTAGCAAAATCGTTATAGAATGCAACTGTGAAGTTATTACATTTTAAGGACATAATAGCCTCTAAATATGTATAAGGAATAAAACGCTTTACCTAACTTTACTTTCATAGTCATTCTATGATCAGGACATCCGATAATTTAATTAACGGTTATTTATAATCGGAACTGTTTTGATCCATATTACATCATAGCAAAAACTATATTTAAGTAGCTTTCGACCTTAGCTTAGGATCAATCTTTGTTTCTTTAACTTAACCTTAGTTATGGACTCACCTACGTGAAACCTATATAAGTTATCATGTGTCTGATGTTTTAAATTATAAGATTGCATTTATTTCATTTCATACGTAATGTTGCAATGACATTTTATTTATGTATATAATTTTAATAAATTTTATAAATATTGTATATGTTTTATGAGCTCAATAATATGACATTTCATTTAAAAATTAAAAATAGTTTAATATTGTATCATACAGAAAGTGAAATCCAAGATCGTCGGATGCCTAAAACTTTTTAAATTAAATGATCGCAGTAAAATAATTATAAAACATAACATTTTATACAAAACATTTATTATCATTTATTGGTCATTCATACAAAATAAATAATCACATAAAATATTTACACACACAAGAAAATAAGTTACAAATACGAATAAATACTACAGCTACTTAGAACTAATGTGACTGTGATATCGTATTCACTACCATTCACCGCGCATCATTTTATTCTGTCTCCTTCTATCTTTTCTTACTTTGTTTCCATTATCAGATTTTCTCATAATTAACGTATCACTCAAGCTGTCAAGGATGTCATCATACTCATTACCGTCACCTTTAGAGCCTCTTATTCTATGCTGCTTGTTAAGATTATTTTTCTTTTTTCTTCCTCCAAATACGCCAAACTGATCACCAATGCTTTCACCAATTTGGGTAAGATCGAGGACGTCTATATCAGACAGGGCAAAGTCTTGATTCCTATTCCTCTTTTTGGGTAAATGAATTGCTTGATAATGAATACCTCTATGGACAAAATCACCTCTGCTTTCATCAGCAGCCATAGTTTCTTTAGTAGGCATCACTTCTTCTGATTCAGAATCCAAGCTCTGGACAATTTGTATGAGGTTTTCATTAATGGATTCTTCGGTAGTCGTACTGAACGAAGCGGTTGATGGCGCTTTTGCTGTGATAATCTCCACTTTTTCATAGTTTACTTCTTCTTGTTCCTTGGGTGGCATAGGAGATTCTTTGATATCATTAGGTAATAATGGTGTGACATGCAAAGAAGAAAGCTGACCGGTAACATGCGCCAAAGACATCTCTAATGTGGGATCATCAAAATTAAAAACAGCTTTTTCTGTTGTAGTTATAACAGCGGGTTCTTGATTTTTTACCACAACATCTGCTATTTCTGACACTTGATCATTTAAGACATTTTCTATTTCATTATGTTGTGTAGTTTCTATTTCAACACTTACTGCCGCCATTGGCGCCTTAGTAGTGGTAGTAGTTGAAGACGATAACATTGTTGCTTTTTCTGTAGTAGTTCTTCGACGCGTGCCAGCAGCCGGTCTCCTAATTGGACGACGTGTTGGCCTTCGGTTAACAGGGCGAATTCTTACAGTAGTAGTTCTTGTAGGTCGTGGCGTAGTAGTTCTAGTATTAGGTCTCCTGACCGGTCTACGCGTAGGTCTAGGGCGTTTTGTGGTAGTTGTTGATGTAGGAGCAGGTGCTTGTTTCTTTTTATTTTTGTTATTTTTCTTCTTACCGCCTGAGCTGCTCGAGAACAATTCTTCAAAAAAGTCTTCTTCTAGACCTGGAAAACCTGTATAGTCGTCGCTTACACCATCTGCATCCTTTACGAGCTCAAGACCACCTGTAATAAAAGGAATTTCAACTGTATAAACTAAATCAAAACTTAATTATTATCAACATACGTTGATTGGATTGGGGGCGTTTGGAGAATTCCACCACGGTATCCCCTGCCTGTCGTAAAAGGCGACTAATAGGGGCCTCCGGGGGTCACGGGTGGGCGGGAGGTGCCGCCCACCCATTAGTCTAGCCAACTTCTGTGACCCCCGTGATGGACATGTCCGAGGCAGCGTGTCTCACGCTGCCTCGGACACCAAAAGGTGGACACGGTACGGTGTTTCGGGGGCTTCTGAGCCCCTGCAACTGGAAAAGGACCGCAATAGCGGTACGTGCAGGGGCGGTTGCGGACGACAACTTAGACGTGAGTCGGAGGAAGCCCGCAGCCGTCCCTAATGCGCCGAAGATGGCCGTTTAAAAAAAAAAAAAAAAAAAAAAAAAAACATACGTTGATTGATTCCAAATGATTATGCATCTAATTTGGCATAGAGTGAATTTATTTATATTCGAAACTATAATACAGTAGAACCTCGATAATGTATCTAAATCTTACCGTCATCATCATCATCATCATCGTCGTCGTCATCATCGTCATCATCGTCATCACCAATGCCGATGCCGAAAGCACCTTCATCTTCTAAATCGTCGTCATAATCATCGTCGTCGTCGTCCTCATCGCCCTTTTCAGATTCGGGAATAAGTGGTAATGGATCAGCTGGCTCTGACGTCACACCTCTCGGCCCAAATTTGAAGCATGATACTCTTACAGCAGCTTCTACCGCTTTCTTTGCTTGTAGCTCTAAACCAAGGCAAGCTCTGAACTCCTCACCCGCTCTGGCGATATTGTAAACTCTTCCGCAAAATTTCGATATGCCCCCTGGAAGTGGCATGCAGACTGGACTCGGCTTGCGGTCTATAAGAACAAATAGTTAATTTTAGTATAAAACGTACTATTTGATTATATTATATTTTGTTTTTTTTTCACACGGGCACAGAAAAGTGACCCTACTGTACATGATGGTAAGCAGAGAGAATTCGACTGACGAGCAATGATTATCCCTTGTCAGTCGACACTATTATGCCGGCCTGTTTGAACCAGATATACTCAGGCTGATACTGAAACGCGCCACGCTTACGAGGGCCAGTAAAGCGGGTTTTAACCCCTTATGAACGCTATCCGGGCGGATATCAAATATATCCTACCACCAGCAATAGTTTCATGCAATATTTGTCTTTTGCAATAAAATCAAAACAAATTGTTGCAAGATCAATGTAATTTACGCATGGCGATTAACCTACGAAAAAGTTGAGGTGATAACAATTTCAACGCTCGACGTTATACGCTTGTTAGGTGTTGCTCGAGACGTCGCGAGCGTAAAAGCTTTTAACATTATAAAGGTCCCTAAATTACTGTAGGGATTCATAGCGCCACCTGTACAACTCCAGCACAATCTATACTCAAATATCAGATTTTAAAACATATTTTCCAATGGGGCAAAATACAGAGATAAAAAGTTGCTTATAGTGTGCCAAATTTATTCAAAATCCGTTCACCTATTTTTGCGTTAACTTCTAAGAAACAGCCAAATATCTAAATATTTTCTTAAACTTTAGCATTTACAATATTAGTATAAAGTAAAATGAAATAAGAAGTAAGATTACAACCTTCTCGAATAATTGAACAGAATAATGTATCTTTACTGAGCAACCACGAAAACTCATTTCATTTGCTTTAAATGAATCACAAATACATCATTTACCTTTCACTAATAAATAAGCTAACTAATTTGAAATGAAAGTAACGTCCAATATTAATCATAGACATGATGTACTGAATGAAGACAGAATAATAAAAATAAATATTTTAGACATCACCAATATACACGATACACAGTCGATTCGGGTTAAGTAAACTAATACTCACTGGAGAGTGTCCGGTTCGTAATGACCTTCTTTCCGAAGCTCAGTGACACTGACATCTTGTCACCGTTCAAATACATCAGCGTTGCACATCCTGTAAAGTTGTTTGTAATTGTTTAATCGTTATTTGTTTTGTATTAGCTTGTTAATTTTGAAAGTAGCAGATGTCTTCAAATAAAGAAATAAAGCTTTTAAATATTTTTTTTTTTAACTCTTTCATCTAAGCTATTCTTGATACCAATTAAATATATTGATTACTATATTTTGCCCGTAGCTCCGCCCGCGTTTAAAAGTTTTTCCGGGATAAAAGTCCCGCTTTTTATTTTCCCGAGATAAAATGTAGCCTATGTGTTATCCAGGACATGATCTACCCGTGTGCCAAATTTCATCGAAATCCGTTCAGTAATTTTTGCGTGAAAGAGTAACAAACATCTATACATCCATACATACAAACTTTCGCGTTTATAATATTAGTAGGATTGAAAACTATTTGACGAAATAATTTCATTGAAATAAGGGAAATATTTCGTTCATTAGACATTTATTACACTTGCTGATAGATTTCTGAATAAAATAATGAAAGTACAGTCTTGCCCTATTAAAAATAACACACACGAGCTTACCTGGCCCGTTCAGGTTCACGACATCGACCGCGAAATCTCTACAGCAACTGCAGAATGCTTCCTGACACTTGCAGTACTTGTTTATAGCACTTTCTTCTGGTTTGTCGTCATCGTCTCTGTTTTGTATGCTTTTTCTATTATGTTGCTTCTCTGTAAAATATTTTATGGTGACTAAGTATTATGGGGAAAATACTGAAATATTTATATTCTTAAATATATTGTTATGGCTTTTTAATTCATACCTACTGTGTATGTAAGCTTTTTCGACTAAAGCCATAAGAAGTTATGTTAATATAATTAATGTTGGTGGCATAGTTGTATTGCGTGCGCGACACGACCGCTGTGAGATCCTGGTTTTGAATCCCGGGTGGCACGAAATATTGGATTTTTCTACTCAGACTCCGGGTTGATTCTGGAATTTGTACCCAATATGACGCTAGGCCCTATCACATTATGTATAGGTACGCACGGTGAAAAGTGGGTGTACTAGTTGCATCTCTGTCTTCACCTTTAGGGATAAAAGGCGTGAGTATGTGTTGAAACATATTATTACGGCGGGTCTAATTCGTATTGTATCTTGTATCACGCAGGATTTTTTTTTTAACTAAATACGTAATAGAACAATTTAATATAATGACTAATTTTATCTGAGGGAATAAATGGTAGAGATATCACGACTTCTTCCATGTTTTGCATGTTTAAGTCAATAAATTTTTTCTCATACTAGACTATAATTTACTGTTTGTGCAATGCCTAATTAATATTAATGCCTATTATATGATATACGCTACTACTTAACTCATTACCGAATTGAAAACAAAAAGGTACATGAAATATCAACACGCTATCCGTTTTTTGTGACGCACGAAAATGTTAAGTTGGCTTTCACGAGGAAAAATCTCTACTTGGAACTTAAATCTACTATTTACTTTGGATGACATTATATACTCGCCCCCATCACATCATGGGACGGAATACCCATGGCGAAAAGAGGGTGCATTAGTTGCGCCTCAGCCTACCCCTCGGGTATAAAAGGCGTGAGTGCGTGTCATTATACACAAAATATTATGATGTACGACTATATATGTAACATTATTTACGTCGCGTCCGTGAATATAGTTAGTGATATAATGTATTAAATAACTAGCTGGTTATGTACCCTCTCTATCATTACATAGTAACCAAATGAGTATAGATTTTAATAAGTGATTATTTAATTTCCCCCTTTTTTGGCCTTAAGTATTTCAAACGAACATATGGAATTTACTTGCTTGTAGTTGAGTGACTAGTAGGCAGACGCATTTTTTTTTACTGCATAGAATGACGAGACGAACATGCCGTTCGTCTGATGGTAAGCGATACGACTACCCACAAATACTAGCAACACCATCCAAAACCTTGAGTTACAAAACACTGTGACATTCCACTGCGCTCGTCATCCTGAGACATAAGATGTTAAGTTTCATTATGTCCAGCAGTTACACTAGCTACAATGTCCTTCAAACCGAAACACAACAGTGCATGCACACTGCTGCTTGGAGATAGAAATAGACATTGCGGCGGCACCCACCCAGACGGACTCTTACATATATGAGAGACCTACCACCAGTAAAGCATGGAATATCATCCCCTGTTTTGTTTAATTACTCTATCTTAAGCAGTATATTTTACATTTTAGAAACATATTTCACAAAAAGTTATAATGCCGTATATTATAACTGTGCTAAGAATCTAGCTTTAAACTCGTTTAATCACGGTTATACGAGAAACATTTTTCCAAGATATTTCAGCAATTATCGTTTCAAAAATGTTAGCGAAAACTATACCACTAACCAAGCAGCTACGTACGACCAGCAAGATAACTGTTTCCTAGATTGGCAACCCTGATCGTCCATCCAGGGTTGCCATTCTCGAAATTTATGTCCCGCGTACTACTTTAGATACAAAATATACCGACCGTACCGTAACATAGCCCCAACCGCATTCCGCTTTAGAAATCGCAAATTCAATCATATGCGGAATGCTTCACAATGCATATCTACAAACATGCGAAGACTTGTCATGAGAATATTCTGGGTGGAAATAACTCATCCAGCAAATTAAGAGCGTTGTTCTCAACGAGATTGGAAGATGATTTTGCGCATTCTACGCGAAAACCGAATTTTATTTTCTAAGTCTAAGTTTCGTTATAATCACCTCACCACTCTAAAATCTGTTAATAATAAAACCTGGCGTTTGATATTAAAATTATGTTAGCAACACTGGATTAAAATGGCTTGGAACCCCCGACCTCATTGAAGTTCATATGGAAAAATAGCATTTTATTTATTGCTAAATTAATTAGGACTACTAACAAGAGGTCTGCCGTAATTTCTTTTCTGAGAAACGGTAATACAACAAATTAATTAAGAACTATGTTCGATTATGATTAATTAACAAAAATCCTCTCCGGAATCAATATTTGGTGTAGGTACCAAAAGCTCATTAATTATATACAGGTTTCAATATGTTTTTATTTTATTATACCTACAGACACCATAACAATACTTATAGATTTAATAATATGAAAAAAATACTTACTGACACTCTTTGAGGCAGCGAAGGCCAAGAGTATGAATATCAAAAGAAGCTCAAAAACTAGGGAGAGCTTCATTTTGAAGCCTGACTCCCCACCTGGAAAGAAGTTCGTTATTTCAAAAATGTTTCTAATTACAATAATAAGTCGATACCTGCGGGTAAATGAAAGTGGCAATAAATTTTGTCAGAAAAAACAATCATAAATCAATAAGAAAATCTACGAGCGCGTTGAACTCTCTTGTTCTGATATCGTCAACTTGGCCAAGATTTATTTAACGTAGAGCCTCAAGTAGAGATCGAAATACTAATCTTACATAAATTACTTATAATTATGAAGTAAATTATAAAATAGCTACTAACCTTTACGTTGAATTTACACTGATAAAACAATCACAATACCCTTCGTAATTAGACGACACCTCAAACGTAGACACGAACGTAGCACCAACACTGATTTGATACAACCACGGCTCGCACTCGGAGAAATGTGCAGTGACGTATAACAAACTGCGAGAAAGGGAAACCATCGGTCTTGCGTCTCATTCACTCGTCAGGTATGGGTGAAGGATGGGTGAAAGCGTAGACTTAGTTGGTTGCATATGTAGAATTCAGTGTCAAGTTGAATACTTATCTATATGAACCGAGCACCTAGAACCTGAGCGGACAGGATGTGATACTTTACTTTGGCTTGGTTAATTAATTACTGGTACTTGGCCATTATAACTATATGTGTACTATAAATATTAAATCCGTTAATCATTACCATTAAACTCTAATATGTTTTTGCATTAGTAACTGAAACAAACAATATAGTATGTAACATATTATACGAGAGAGTTGAGTTGATATTTGATAAATGGAAGCATCTAAAAAATACGGAGTCTTAACTCATCTTACGAAATAACCGATTTTAAATATAATTCACGTCGTCGAACATTCTAGAACTACACGTTTGTTGATCTCTGTTATTATACTACGTCCGCCTTGTATTGGTATGTTTGTAGTATATTTTTATTATTCAAGAAAATGTTGCAATTTTATATTTACATGACTAAATAAATAAAAAATAACTATCGGAAAATCATTTGATGTTAGTTGTTAAAATTTTTATAAGTATTATAATTAATATTTTCTGATTTATTCAAAGTCCAAGTGAAGTTTGCTAAACAATTCTAATATAGAATTAGAGCTATGTACGTGATATAGTAGTTACATTTATTATTATCATCATCATCATCATCGTATGGCATCAGATTATGATGTAAGTTAATAATTAGAGTTTAAATTGAATATCAACTTTTGACAACCATTCCTCAGCCTCCAGTGTCACCTGGTGTAGGCCCTGCAAACCCCCCCTCGCGGCTCGTGATGGGACACTTATTAATATAAGCTCTTATTACCATTCCTATAACACCGACAGTTAATATGCTTGTTAAAAGTAAATGAATAAACTGCTATACGGATTTGGATGAAGTTTGGCACACGGGTGGATCATGTGCTGAATTAATATATAGGCTTTTTTTTAGAAGGACTACATTTTTAAAAAGATAGCACTGGCGTTGAACAGTGTTTTAGGGACTTTTGTAGCGGGAAAGGCTTTCCACGCGGGCGAAGCCACGAGCAACTTCTAGTCTTTGTTAAATGAACTGCTGTTAATTTTCTACTTTTTAATTTAATATATAAACTAGAATGATGGGTACATATTTTTCTAATAAATAATAATAGTATAAGTTTGTATCATTAAATTTTATCAAAGCTAAGCCCCAGACGGAAAAAGTTTGACACTGTCTAAAGCATATGTTGTTAATTGATGTCTAAATCAGAATTTAGATATTAATTAACAACATATGCTTTATACCCAATTATGTCAACAAGAATCTGGAAAGTGTATAATATTTTAAATTTTTAATAACGCAATATGCCAATTCAAACCGTCCTTAGTGTAGGCAGCCATCGTTCGAACATCTCAGAGCCGGTTGCGTATGCCATGGTCACTTTCACGAGGTGAAAGTGGTCGGATTGAATTCTGACCACATTCGTGTTATTATTTGTTATTCATATTTACTCATTCACACCACCAACACTAATTGTTAGAGAATATTGTTTAAATTTCATAATATCTATAGTTATGTCTGTTTTCGATACTTGGTGAGTTGTGTCATGATTGTTACAAATCCATGTATTGTATCTGTGTTTATAGAGAGAAAAATACTATCGTATTTTACTAGACAACTAGTATTGGTCGCGGCTCCATCCGCGTTAAACAGGTTTCCCGGGATAAAAAGTAGCCTTTTAGCACTCAGGAGTATTGTAGCTTCCTATTAGTAAAAGAATTTTCAAAATCGGTTCAACCAAACAAACAATCAAAGAAACTCTTCAGCTTTATAATATTAGTATGGAAAACCACTCTTATAAATTATATTTTATTAACAGTTCCTTACTTAATCAGTAGCATCATAGTTCTGAGTTCAGTGTTACAAACTAAATTAATTTAAATACTTGTGTACTTTGATATAGGTACAGAAGGCTATGTCTCTTTGATTTCAAGGTAGCCTTTATGAACCGTGGATTGACTCCATTCCCAGGAGGGCTGACATCAATAGTGGGTTTTTCTGACAAATGAATTTCCTACAAGCGGTTTTAGCCAGGTAGACTGGTCGTAAAAAGCAAGCCCGGGTCGGGCAAAGTGATATTGAGTTTTTCTATTTAGTATCAGCTCGGAGTCTGGAATTTGTGCCCGATATGGCGATAGGCTCGCCCCCTATCACATCATGGGACGGAATAATGGTGAAAAGTGGGCGCACTAGTTGCGCCTCTGCCTACCCCTTCGGGGATAACAGGCGTGAGTGTATATGTATATATGTATACATAAAAGTCATTTATGCTGTAGAAATTTCGATGAATAATCTTCTCCTCATTATTCACGAGCCGAAACTGCGTTTTTACATCTTTAATTTCCTACAATCTTTTATAATTATAGAGTAATCAATTATCAAGCAGATTTATCACGTAATGTACTTCGATTGGAGTACAATGACCCGCATGTGTGCCAGTGGCGCGGTGTACTTGGCCGCACCCGACTCCATACAAGTCTCCCGCCAGACGGACAAACGAGATTAAAAGGCCGTAGCTTTCTTTAAAGGTACATTTCCACGACGGGTATACAGGGCCATTTAAGTACAAATTTGAGTAAATTAATTAGGAAATATGAACCTAAAGTAACATGTTTAGTGTTGTGTTTTAAAATTCAAAGATATAAAACCTGTTTCAACAAGTGTTTTGTTTATTTAAAAATCCGAAAATTTATAAATTCTTTTAATATTAATTTGCAAGTCAAAAGCATACTTCATATAACGTGATATCTTTTTAAAAAGTAAATAAAAATGTACCTCCTTTTTAAGTCAAAATGTACTTTAAAAAAACTAACAAATCTACGAAATTAATACCCACAATGGAACTACACATATAAAGACAAAGCACATGCGTACGCTGCAGTTAGATACTGGTCACTGAAAAGAACATTCAGTGTCCCGGGCTGCTTTCTCGATGCATCTGGCTGCATATCATTACACGTTATACATTTAAATTTCACCTTCTATTGTAGGCGCGGTGAAACGACGCGAGATCAGAGGAAAGGTGTATGTAGTCTCTGCGCGGCGCTGGCGTAGATCGCCTCGAACACTCGCCCGAACGGCTCTATATAACAAACGGCGCGTTTTAAAATTCATATTTATTAAACAGTGGTAATAGAGATGTCAATCAAATTGACGCTTTCGCTCGTGCTCGCGGTGGTCGTGGCGGCAAACGCCGGCAGTTATTTAGGTAAGTACTGGACTGTACTTATTATAAGTAAATAGAAAGTATGATAACGGCCTCGGGCTCTTATTATGGATCTAAATAACAATTAGTTTGCATTGCGTCGATCGCGTTATTGGCCGACATGTATGTTGTTAGGAAAAAAAATTCAAATTCTTTGGAGTTATGAAACTATATTTAGACGATACTATATCCTGAATGATTATGCAATTTTATTTTAATGAGTGCTTTGGCTAAAATCATACTTTAACTATTTGCTTATAAGTTTTGATAATGCAGTTATAACTAATTGCTTCATATTTACGATTAAATTTTAAAATGCATGAATATGAATAATATTTTTGAAAAAGAAACCGTTATTATACATTTTATAATACTTGAAGTAATTATCTAAATTTATCTCAGTTTTAGTTAAAAGAATCTTAAATAGATATAAAAAAATATGCAATATTATATCACACTCATTCTGTACTTAAATACAATTAATGGTGGCTTTGAACTTACGCGAAGTCTATTAAAATAACCGCAAACAGTACTAAAACGGGTTACAAACAAGCATATTTAACTAGCTTACCACGTATGGCTTATAAAAAATAAAAATCGTTTTATAGGAATCCGCATGGACTTGGTCATTCCACACTGCGTTTACATTAGAAATCATATTATTATTGCAGTTGACAACATACTTATGATACACTCCATGCATTTTAATCTCATTATTATTTGAAAAAAGATTCACCTATATTTGTTGCTCCTAACAGCAAACTGAATGAATATTTCTAGGCCAATAAAACAGCCGGTGCGATTCAGATTGGAACTCCATGACTAATTAATTATATAATATTAGCAAAGTATACGGTAATCGTTGCATTTAGGCGTCAGGTACCAAACATCCACTTAAAACTGTACGTAATGTAAGTCAGGCGCATTTGCGTTTTCATGAAGATAATTATTATTCTACGAAAAGCCAGTGTCCTAGACTAAAAAAATAAAATGATTTCTGTGTATTCCCAGATTTGGTAATTAGTAGACTGCCTAAAAATCCTGTAAGCAAACACCTAGCAATTCTGGGGTGGGCAGGCCCCACTAGCCCGTACCCTCTCTCTTATACCTGTGCATAAATTGCCAATCGTATACTCTAAGCGATAAAAGATATAATCTCCTACATTACGCTGAGTGAAGATTTTTTTTTCTACCTGAGACTAGATGAATTTTATGTATATCAGTCTGAAATAGACCATAATTTCGATTAACTTCCCTGAGAAATCACAGGGCAGTTTCTGGGCTATGTTCGTCTATATAGATAAGCTTTAAACCGTTGTTGGTTAAGTACATCAGTAATATGAAAAAATCATCCAGTTGTTTTTGCAAGGTTTATTATTTGATGGAAAAAATATAATTTAAGAAAATTAACATATAAAAATCGGAGAAATAAACTAAAACCTGGCTGAACATTAACGATTCAAATATTTACGAACCATGCAGACGTAATTTTCAATTTGTTTGTATTGTATTCTATATTTATCTAAGGACTAGTCATTTATGTAATAGTTATTGTAATAGTTGAAAAACATAGTATCTAATGTTTTTGAATGTACGGTACGAACGCCTTTTTCTTTAGCACGCTTCCACCATCAAGTCGTTAAGGCTATAGCTTAACGACTTGATGGTTTCTGTTTCATAATATTATGGTAGCAATATAAAATATTGATTGAAAAAAGAATCGCAAGCTGCATCTGCATATTTACTCTTATATTTATCACTACAGACGTACTATGAAAACAACAAATCTTTATTAAAAACCTTTTATTCAAATTTAAATTTATCAGAATAATGAGTAAAAATTGTCACAGCCCTTGACATTGAACAAATAAGTGACGTATACAGACCCCCCCCCCTCCCCCCGTATCTCTGAGTTCGCGGCCTGTCGGGTCAGGGCGGCCGGGGGCCCCTTCGGACCCGGGGCATTTTGGCATTTTGCTCCTATGCCACCCTGTAGCTACCACTGAATATGTATTGTTTTATCTCTGCACCACCAAAAGGTTAACTGGTAGAAAATGCCTTCGGCATTAAGTCCGCCTTTATACTTGTTGTATATAAAGTGAAAATAAAATAAATAAATAACAATGTTCCCGGTACATCCAAGAAGTGTATTTTTGTATCACATAATAAAACAATCATGCCCGTACACTGAACCGTGACGCAAACAAAACAGGCGACAGTGAAAGTAGAAACTGCACGCGAAAGTTACTTCACAATTTTGTTCATAAATAATAAAATACGTCGTTGTTTACGCATAATGACACATCATGACAGCGTTTCATATTTACAGTACTATATTCAAGGAAGGAACTGAATGCAAACATTGCGTAGATTCTTTTAAAATGAAGCCGTTGTGGGACCATTTCTTGACGAACACTAGAGATATAATTAGATCGTGATAATTGTTTACTTCTTGTTTCTTCTACCCTGCATGTTATGGACTATAGATGTGCTAGGCCAGCTGTGGGATTGGACTAACGTCTGGGATGTACAATAATCTCTTAATACGCCCTTAAAAATATGTTGTGGCTCTAGAACTCTGGCTACAATAATGATCTTATATTTGCACGAATGTTAGACATTGAAATAAAACTATTTTGCGGATTTTGTTGCAGTTTTTTAAATTATAATTTCTCCCGCCGTTTCGAAGACTTCACCCGTGACCACGAAGGCTGTAAAGTCTTCGAAACGTCGGGAGAAAATATAAATTAAAAAACCGCAATAAAATATTTTTATTTCCATGTCTGGCTACAATATTTAAATCCATCTTAAGAACTTTTAATTATCATTAATTAACTACGTAAAATGACTTATTTGGGGACTAATTACTTTATGTAAATGTTACATATTTTTTGTATAACAATGAATGCGTCGTGAAAACCGTAAGGAAGAGAAAGCGAAATTTGGCAAATTTATGCTCTGCTCACGAAGCATAAAGTTAGTAGGTAATATCGTAAATAATTTATTTAACAACTTTGCAATAAAATACGATATATGTCTGTTATAAAAATCATACCGATAAATCATTTTACATGTATGAAAGTATCGATCGGTAATACATTTTAGACGGGCTATAATACAAATTCGATATTTATGTCTACAAGTTATATTTTACTCAAAATAATTATTATTAGGTTTTCGATTCAGCATAAGTACCTAATACCTATGAATGAAGAGGTTTTCAGAAATATACACACTCACGCCTTTTATACCACTTTTCGTCGTGCGTATTTCATCCCATGATGTACCTAATAGGGGGCGAGCCTATCGCCATATCGGGCATAAATTCCAGACTCCAGGCTCATACTGAATAGAAAAATCCAATATCACATTGCCTGACCTGGGGATCGAAACCGAGATGTCAGCATTGCAGACGTACCATAAGCTGAGTCCTCACTTAGCAATGTTGCATGTAACGTATCACATACTGTATCAACCTGCAAGTGGGTACGGTTCGTCCACGGTCTACCGCGTATCTAGCTCTATCACGGATGACAGAAGAAGTCTTCTTCTTCTTCTGCTGTCCTCCGTGAGCTCTATCTACTACGAGCACACTGCGAGCCGCCTTCGTGTTCGCAGTGATACCGCCACTCGGCGGGTCACTGCGAGCTTACAGCGCTCCACGCGCGAGCGGCTCGCAGCGGGTTCGTGCCTACGTACTCACTTGATACCGTATCTGATACATTACATGCTACCCAGCTATACAATTAATCTGCAAATTCTTCTTATTATTCATAATAACATTACATTACATTTGACAGATATATTCGACCTGCTAGACGGTAAGAAGATAATTGAAGTACCTGACGCTCGCGATGGACAGCCTAACCGGAACTGCATGTGCAAAGGCCCGGCGTGCATCTGCTGCGTCAATTTCAACATGACCTTGATCGAACTTACTGGCCCAGGTATTCAAATTAATCTAGCGACACGCTATTCCTGACAGGGTAGGTACAGTTGCAACTAAAGCATCCACTTAGCGGCGTGTGTATTCCGTCCCATGATGTGATGGGGGAGAGCACCAATTCAATACTTTGGACTGATACTGCGTAGAAACCCCAAAATTACTTGGCGCAACCCAGGATCTAAAACTAGCCTATAATACGACAAAAAGAAGAATTGTCATAAGTTGGTCCGATATGTACCAATTAAGTGGTTGTTAGGCGCATCATTTTGGCGCGTTGTCTTTATTTACATACAAATGCAGTAATCCTACTTCCTACTAATATTATAAAGGCGAAAGTTTGTAAGAATGTATGGATGTTTGGATGTTTGGATGTATGGATGTAAGGATGTTTGTTCCTCTTTCACGCAAAAACTACTGAACGGATTTCGATGAAATTTGGCACACGGGTAGATCATGTCTTGGATTAACACATAGGCTACTTTTTATCCTGGGAAAATATAAACCGGGACTTTTATCCCGGAAAAACTTTTTAATGCGGGCGGAGCCGCGGGCAAAAGCTAGTAATAAATAATGCAGTATTGTTAGATTGCTGTGCCATTGTAAAATAATTCAATAATAAACACTTGAATGCTCACTCATCAGTTCAGAAGTAACGTTCTAATCTTGGAATGTTAAACTCATTGTAATAATGCTAATTAAATATCATACCTGCCTATCTCGAAAAACTATGATCATCAAGTAGATCATAAGACCAAAGATTTTTTAAAGAGTACTTCATGTACAATTCCAGGTTGCATACACGTGAAATACTCGTCCCCTGAAGAAGGACTCATCACAAAGGTTTCCTACGGCAAGAAAATAACACAAAGTACAAAAATACAAGGTAGGTAACATGTTCTATCTTTTAAGTAAACTTACTATTTGATTTTTTTCTTTCTAATGATTAATTATTTATAGTCATCCAACGTAAAACTATTAAAATTGTTTGTTCATGAGTTCAATATAATTTTCTTATATTTTTGGTTAATTTATGTGCGGACAACGGCTATGAGTAGCAATAATCGTATAAAATTTGTATTCGCAGTAAAACGTAATGCATTCATTTACCTGAGGTCTGTGGAGACATGAGTTAAAACAAACACTACAAATATTTATAACTTAAAACCTTAAGGCCTAAGTAGCTTCATCGTTCCAAAGTGAAAGTGTCAATAAGGGTAGGCATTAATAAAGAAAGTCCTCTCGCCTGCATAAATATCTGCAAACGCTAGGCGACTGCCACTTTCACGAGAAAGTGCATCTTTACAGAATTTTACAACTACCACGATGAACGCACACAATACACATTACGCCCTCCATCCCCGAGGGGTTAGGCAGAAGCGCAACTAGGGCACCCATTCTTCGCTGTGCGTATTCCATCCCATTATGTGATAGGAGGCGACCTACCGCCATATCGGACACAATTCCAGAGTTCGAGCTGGTACTCAGTGAAAAAACCCAATACCACTTTCCTCGACCCGGGAATCGAACCCGAAATCTCAGCACTGCAGTCGTACATTAACACAACTAGGCCACCGAGGCAGTCACACGATATAATACAGTAAAGGGTTTTGATGACATTTGTTTTTAATACATCGTCTGAAAACGAAGCAAATTAGAAAAAAATCAAATATCTTCCGTGAATTTGAATGCTCTGCTTCATACTTCTTTTATTAGGTGCGAATAAATTCTTAAGTAATGGCATTGTCTTTGTCCTTTATCGCATTAATTTAGTAACTTAATAACATGATCAGCATTATCTCCATTAGGGACTTGCAACAACTCTAATAATTGTTTCTAATTTTAGGCACGAGTCCAGCACCTTTATGTATAGAATTGTTCGGCAAACTGGCCCAGGTATGCTCGAAAATCAATGATCTGGCTCCTACCGAAGACGGGCTTCGTGGCTGCGTCAAGCTGGAGCCGAAAATGTTTGGAGCAGAACAGATTGAATTCCCAATAGGCTGTTTCAAGTCAACTAAAGGAGTTATGGAAGTAGAAGATCCTCCCGTCGTAGAAGAGTAAGTACTTTACATTACCAATTCATGAAATTTAGTGTGTCAAGTACATAGCATAAACGCCAATTTATTTATAATAGAAGCTAAAGACAATATCTAATATAAAATTATAAGTTCACTAGGTATTAAGCAGCACAACATACGTCATACAACAAAACTACTATAACTATCACATAACTTAACATTTTCCTCAATTTCAGAACTGTTGAGGAGGAAGAAGAAGATGACAGTGAAAGTGAAATACTGCACAACATATATCAGACGGCAGAAAAAGGATTAGCCTTCTTTAAGAATTTCTTCGAATTAAACGACAGCAATACTACTTCAACGACTCCCACGCCAAAACCTCAAGAAGCTTCCAGAAGATTTGCAAAAAATTCAAAACATCCTAACCAATTGTGATAATTAAATTGCATACAAAAATTCGAGTACAAAGGGCAATTCCTAGAATAACTTGCCACCTTCTCAGTGTAAAACATTTAAAATGAAATCCTATTTATTGCTTTAAGATCGTATTATTCAAGTAGTTTTAAGTTGTTTTATAAATAATATCTCAACACACTAGTCTTTTTCTCTTTATCCTTTTGAAAATGGTGGTGCGGCGTTGGTTTCCAAGAGGTATACGCCATTGCTTCTGAAATAAGAATTTGGCAAGCTTAGTTATGTATAAAGTTTTAAAATAAAATATATAAATTAATGCATACTTAATACTGCCAAATTTTGCTTTCGCCTGTCATTGAAAACATTTTCTTACCCAAACTTAGGTCTCAGTCCACCCATCTGCAACCTGCCAGGCAGTACATCACACATGCCAAGAACCGCAGCGTAATAATTTAGACATTGTCTTCCAGTGAAGCCACCTGACACGATGGACTCGGCAAAGTAGAAGAAACTCCTGGCGTGGTCACAGGCATGCGAATTGCAGCCTGGCATTGAAATACCACTGTTGGGATAAAAGTCAACCTGTGCCAAATCTCCCAAATATCCATTAATGCCATAATTTGTGTGAATTGCTTCCGTGTAAAGACCGTCTTCGGGTTGGAAACGGTTGATGTTGTTCACCCATCCTATTAAAGCTGGGTCCAAACCTAAATTGGAAATGAGAACATATCTTATATTATATATTAAATAAATAAATAAATCTTATAAAACGATACCAAATATAATACAGCAATTAGAATAATGTATTTATTTTCTATATTGAATTGTTCCTATTTGAAATGTTAATCAAAGTACCCATTCTGCCAGTAACAAAAAGTGATAAAAGACATGAAAGCTATTACAATTCGGAAAAGAAAGTAGCCTTTAATGACAGGTAGTTAGTATTATAGTGGATGGTGCCCATTAACACGCAAAAACTTCCTGATTCAACCTATTAAATTATTGCATCCTTGATGCACCAGCCACAATAAAACTGTGTGATTTATTAATAGAGAACAAAGAAATTTGAAAATTCGTAAAAGGTCAACCTCTTTGGTGACTTACTAATAATACTTTACCAAAGGATTTATGAAACACACCCACCAGTAATGTACGCGACTTGTCCTCCTAAATTTCTTCCGATAATACCCGCTTGATGCCCGCCAAATCCATGGCCGACTAGATGATACTGCGCTAAACTAGATTGAGTCTGTTGGTTGATCCAAGAGATGAAATCTGCGACGGCCCTGCCTGATGCTATGGTATTGGCAATCACAACCCTATAGCTAATGGAACTGGCTCCGGCGCTCCAGTCAACCACGATGATGTTTACGTCTTCGACGGTAAGGAAAGCTGGGGAGAACAAATTATGATTAAGTGAATTATTTGAAATTAACGATTTTTTTTATTTTTATTAAAATACTTCAAATGGTATAAGCAGATGTCTAGGCAGCTGTAAAATCAAGAAATAGAATGCCACCAACGAAAATATAAATTTAAGTTTCGTTAAGTAAGCTCGCATAAAATTGGTACGTATCCTCATCACATAATCTCTTAATCCTGAATATTGTCACATCTCCACAGATTATTACATCTCCAGATATATAAACAAATATCTGTTTACCAGGAATAAGTACGGTGTTAAAATCAGACGTGGCAGAGTCTCCCCAACCATGTAGAAGGACAATAGTTCGTCTACTACTTTTGTAGTTAGTCGTTGCTAGAACACTAGCATTTCCCATTAGTAACGGCTGACTTACAGTTGGATTGTCTCTGAAAATAAAATGATTTACAAATTCTTTCATAAGACATATATGATGATGATATCTTATATTTGGAACTCGAATTATTTGCTCCAATAAAATGTTTTCTATATTTATGATCATCATCAAGAAAATTTAAAAATAAGCAGTTAACAAAAATAATATTGATTTCAACCTTCGAGCCACTAATGCAATATGTTAGCTACTGACCATCAAGTGAGTCATTTCTTTGTTGTTTTTCTTATTTTAAATTAAAATATAACTTATGAAAATCGTATTTAGAAAACAAAACAATTTAACGTAGTTACCGTCGAGTCCAGAAACCCAGGCATAGTTTATCTATCTTACATGTTTATTTCTGGATTAAAATCACGTTGTGTAAGCAAAAGTAGAAATAATGTGAATAAATCGTAAAGACCTATTTGTTTCACTTCATTAAGATTAAATTTATATATATAGATTAGATTAGATTTTCGTTGCCTGATTTAAATTAAGCGTTTTAATTCGAAGAAAAACAGATTCATTAACTGACACACCCTTAGTCATGTCATTTGCAAATAGGGTGCATTCGGCTAAGTTTGGACGGTTTTTTTATGAGTTAAGAGAAGACTCGAAATAATTTGTCTATTTTTTTTTATTGCATTGTATGACGAGTTAAGCATCCTGTTCGCCTGATGGTAAGCAATACGACCACCCATAAACAGTAGCCACAGCATCATCATTAGCCACAATATATCCAGTACTATAGTACAATGGATGCTTACATCCTCCCCCAAAAGTGTCCATACCAGATTGAAAATAGTCCAGACTAGGAACAGAACCAAATTTTTGATTTACCTAGTAAACAAGTGGTAAACGTTAGCACGTATTGGATCATATCTCGCCGCTGCAGCAACATCGTCTACAGTCAGCCAAGTGTCCACCAGGTGAATGTTGCCAGCAGAATCCTCAGCATATTGGTACCGGAATCCATCATCTAGCTTTTGCAGTGCTGGGCTTGGCAATGCTGAAATCGAATATTTAAATTAAAAGATGGAGCTAAATAAAGAAATCTCCGAGTACCTACTTTGCATAACCTGTAACACCAAATAGTCAGAAGATTAATTAAGCCTGTATTGTTTTTTCCGTGGTCAAGTAAAGCGAGTACTCAGCGCCTCCACATTGCTATAAATTCGCTTCAAATCGTCAGTGTTATAAGAGCCTTAACTTTACCTGACCACGAATGAAACAACCTAGTTTAATACTAATAGTAGTTAGGCTTTTTTTTTTTTTTTTAAAAAGGCCATCTTCGGCGCATTAGGGACGGCTGCGGGCTTCCTCCGACTCACGTCTAAGTTGTCGTCCGCAACCGCCCCTGCACGTACCGCTGTTGCGGTCCTTTTCCTGTTGCGGGGGCTCAGAAGCCCCCGAAACACCGTACTGTGTCCGCCTTTTAGTGTCCGAGGCAGCGTGAGACACGCTGCCTCGGACATGTCCATCACGGGGGTCACAGAAGTTGGCTAGACTAATGGGTGGGCGGCACGTCCCGCCCACCCGTGACCCCCGGAGGCCCCTATTAGTCGCCTTTTACGACAGGCAGGGGATACCGTGGTGGAATTCTCCAAACGCCCCCAATCCACAGGGCGGATAGTAGTTAGGCTGTTGGCATTTTTGTCCATATTATGACGCGACTAAATATTTTAGCAAAAAACCGATGAGATATAAGAACTTTGATGTTGCACTTCGTTATAGTGCGAAAGTTCTCCTCTCTACAAAATTATGACAAAGAACCTTAAATGCATTTTTTTTATTGCGTTGTATGGCGAGACGAGCTTCCCGTTCGCCTGATGGTAAGCGATATGACCACCCATAAAGAGTAGCAACATCATCCAGCACCTTGACTTACAAAGTACTGTGTGGCATTCCACTGCGCTCGTCATCCTGAGACATAAGATGTTAACTCTCATTTGTCCAGTAGTTGCACTGGCTACAATGTCCTTCAAACCGAAACACAACAGGACTTGCACACTGCTGCTTGGTAGAAGTAGACATTGCGGTGGTACCCACCCAGACGGACACTTACATATGAGAGTCCTAGCAGTTACCACCAGTATGCATGCAATTATAGCGCTAAAACCAAGTCTAAATAAGGATAATTATAATCATTATCACTACACTGCTATCTTGTTACGCAAAAATTCATAACAACCGTACCTACGATAAAAAAAACTGATATACGAACAATACAATATGTCATTTTACACACTTAATAACACCCGCCGACATGATTTTCCTTGTCCAAGATATAATTAATTTTTTTCACTAACTTTGTAGTGCTGATTACGAAATCATACCTAATTTTATCGTATCACATCAGATTTTTAGTAAAATTAATATATTGGCTATTTTTAATTTTTCATTAAAAATAAATTGAATTATTGAGTTTTAGCCCTCTTTCCTAGAATTAAGCGACCATTCATAAGATAATGTATTAGTTAGAACGGCGACACGCCCATTTAAAACGCGTTACATGGAAATAAGCCGTTATAGTTACTCTGGTTACAAACTTTTTCCTGAAATCAGTGTTATTATTTTAAAAAATTGTTTACGTTTTACTTTTGCTTTTTAATATATTTAATTAATGATTTGTGGTTAAAAACGTCTAAAAACATAATGTCTTCAAGAAAGTGTCATAATAGTCCAGATACATTTTGTTACATTTGTGGAAACTTATAACTTCAAAGCAAAAACTGAAAATTTGTAGAAATACATATTTTCCACAAATTTTCAGTGCTTATTTTGGCTTCAAAATACAACTAAAATCGTGGAATCCGCAGTTAGTTTGTACTATTTGTGTTGAACAATTAAGGCACTGGACATACTGCAAAAGACAATCTCTACCTTTAGGTAGACCCATGATTTATATAGAACGCAAGTCAATCATATTGATGAATGTTATTTTTGCTATACCAATGTGAAAGGTTTTAATGCTAAAAATAAAAATAAGATAGCCTAAGCAAATGTAACCTCAGTTACACGTCCCATTCCACACGGTCCCGAAATTCCAGTGCCCCATACAAACTTATTAAATAAGCAGTTATAAAATATTGGGGGTGTAATATGAGTATAAAATTCTATTTTTCACATGCACATATGGATTTTTTCCCTTAAATCTTGGTGATTATAGTGAAGAACAGGGTGAAAGGTTCCACCAAAACATAAAAATTATTGAAACAAGGTGCCAATTTCGATGGAATGTGAATATGATGGCTGATTACTGCTGGTCTATAAAACGTGATATTATTGATGATTATCATAAAAAAATTACACCCAGACGTAATTTTATCGCTAAACGTAAAAGATGTCACTCTAAAAATAGCCCTGTTGCAATTATTGTACTTAATATTTTCTTTGTAAGTTTTAAAATATATGTATTTATAATTGATTTTTTCTTAAACGCTTAAATAAACGTATTGCCTTTTTTAAAAAAACCTGATGTGATAGAGTAATTATGTAGGTATTTTTGTGTTCAAAATACTATAAATTAGCGTTTTGTTTCACTCAAATCAAAACAACGCTCAAAAAGTTTTCATTTGTCGGCCGGTGTAATACATGCCATAAAATAAATGAATGTATACTAACCCAAACAAATTCCAGCAAATATAACAAGTATAGCTGTGTATTTGAAGATGGTCATGATGTCAGTGTTACCTACACAGGTATATTGAAAATATCAATAAGCAGATATCTACAGCCGTTAAGTATAGTAATCCAGATAAAATGAAATAGATTTATAACACGATATTTTATAAACTTAGGCAATTGCTTCTAGAATGATATGTAATCATTATTTCTATTATCTTTACGTCGAATGAAGTGAATACAACTCACAGGATGAAATGAATCAAAACATGAACTAAAGTTGTTTTATAACATACTGGTTGAACAGCAATTTACGCATAAATATTTATATTAATAATAATTAAAATTTAGACTACCATAACTAGGTTAATTAAATAGTACTAATAGTTCCAATCATAATAAATAATATAGCTGTATTATAGAAATATCTCCAAATATCTATCTTACTCATAATATTATTAAAGAAGGCGTATGTTTGTGAAAAGGTTTCGGTGTTTGTAAGAAGTAAACGCAGAAACAACTGATCGGTTTTGGAAGGAATTAGGGACACGGGACTATGTTCTGGATTAACACATCTAGACTACTTTTTATCCTAGTAATTTGTCCCATGGGAAGTGGTGCAATTTTAGAACCAGATTTTTTAAATAGGTGGTACTGGCGTCACACAACTTTTGTAGGGGGAAAATATTTTCGAGGGGGCAATGCCGCGAGCAACACTATTTCATCTATAGGGTCATTTCGACATTACGTTACATATATATATACATATACACTCACGACTGTTATCCCCGAAGGGGTAGGCAGAGGCGCAACTAGTGCACCCACTTTTCGCCGTTATTCCGTCCCATGATGTGATAGGAGGCGAGCCTATCGCCATATCGGGCACAAATTCCAGACTCCGAGCTGATACTGAATAGAAAAACTCAATATCACTTTGCCCGACCCGGGGATCGAACCCGAGACCTCAGCTTTGCAGTCGTACTGTAATACAACTACGCCACCGAGGCAGTCGTTACGTTACGTTAATAAATATAATAATAATTCATTTCCAAAATAACAGAATAACATGGGAAGATATAACAAAACGCTATACACTAGGCAATGCCTGTCTCGTAGAGTGTATTACGTAGGAGAGACATTTTGGACAAATGAAACCACGTACTCGTTTCTACTTCTGCTAACATTATGCCAAAAATCCTTGAATTTTAAAAAAGAGAGCCTAGATGATAATGACCAGAGTTAAATGTAACAGCGACTCGAATCGTGGTCATTCAGTAAAACAATATAAAGGGTATATCTTTTATTTAATTATGAATTAGGATCAACATACCCACAATGTATACTTTGAAGCAACGATACATATTATCATCAAGACTAAGATTAGGTAAATGATAACAATGATTAATAGCAGTCATAAAAACTTTAATTTTAATACGCTATTTAGTTTTGTAAATGTAGATAATGGTCTACCTTTTAGAAGATTATTCTACAATACACGCGTTGTTTATTTTAAAATAGTGGGGCCAGCATCTGCATATTCAATATCATCTCTACATTCTCTTCTACTAACTATCAAGTATCAATTTCTATAATTCATTTTATTGTGATTATTTTAAATATCAGCTCAGTTTTAAAAGTGATTTTATTATTTAGTAATATATATTGTTTATTGCCAGTATTGCTAATAATAAATCAAGATAGTAGCTATGTTTTAGCTAATACGGCTACAGACAAGAAGACGGACGAAGCTGCGATCAACTCCGGTTAATTCAAATTGCAAACTCTGTAAGTGATCCTTGATACGACTATCCACTACGTAAACATTTTTGATTGATCATCAAAGGATATCGGCGTAATTTCGTAGAATAAAAAAACATGAATTACGATATATTGATCTTTATATACATGGTAGATAATAAGAAATTACTAAAACACAAGCAATGTAACACACACTTGCGCCTTTTATACCTGTAGGCAGAGGCGCAACTAATGTTTTCGCTGTACGTATTCTGTCCATGATATGATAGGGAGTGAGCCTATCGCCATATCGGGCACAATTCCAGACTCTGAGCTAAATCTGAGTACAAAAGCAAATATTGCTACGCCCGACCCACAATTTGAACCAAGTGAAAGTAGCAAAACTTGTACATGTCATATAACTCCCTCGCCGTTATACATTTTCAGTTCGTGGTTCACAGAATATTTTATATATTATGTACGTAATGAATATAATATTTGTGTCATCCGTCGTTCACCCAAAGTGTTAGAAGCTAAACCAGTTATTCTTTTTCTTTCAGAGCTTCCAGGATCTATAATATGTTCTCTACGGATTCAGTGTCTCCTTATGCTAAGGGTTAAAGGATTTGGTTATAAAATAACAATTCTTAAAATTTATTTCTTTAATTTCTCATTTTTAATTGCACGTATGTTTTATAACAACGCTTCAAGATCTTGAAAATGAAAAATCAGAAATAAAAGAAATCAATTTCAATGTAACGTTCTGACGAATGGTGCAATCCAGGCAAAAGCCCAGCTTCCAAAACCGTTTCCATGTGATTTACCATTCCTGCGAATGTTCGACGCTTATGAGTGGTTTATCAGCATATTATAAGTCAATATTTGATTATTCTTAGATCTTTATCTATTGGGATAATAGTATCGAAATATTGTGTCATTTGTAAAATCAGATATGATAAATCAACTTATTAATTATCTTATATGTGCTCTTTATTTCAAATTTCCTTTTTTTTTACATTTTTGTATATACAAAAAAAAAACATTAATACATATAAAAATATAAAAAAAGTGATTCACCCTCCGATGGCGAGGCTCAAGACCTAAGCCACCGGTGATCAGGGATTCAACGTGCGGAATCTCCTCACAGTGCGTGCTGTGTCCTGAAATACTGCTTTATGCATCTGGCTCTTAACCCAACGACCAATTGAGAGCCTTTGGAAGTGTTGGTCGACTCTCTTTGGTATCAACCCATGAGCAAGAATAACAATCGGAACAATAATTGTGGAGTCCACATCCCACAATCATGTCAGTAACCTTGTGTGCTAAATCTAAATATTTAGACATTTTGTCCTTTTCGGTCTTAACAAGGTTATTGTCCAGCAGAATGGTGACGTAAACAAGTATTGCCCGGCGCGTCAATCGATCTACTATTACAATATCAGGCTTATTGGCAACAATAGTCCTGTCCGTGATAATATATCGATACCAGCACAGCGTTGCATGAACATTTTCGAGAACTGGTTAAAGCACATATTATTTCAATGTATAAATTATTGTAATACAGATTTCGTACGATGTTTTCTGCTGTGGTAAGCTCAAATAAGCTTAAAAATTGTTTTTATTTTTACGAAGAAATATTACAATTACAACGGAAGCATTGGCGATATGAATATGATATTTTATTATGGAAGTCTCACAATTATCAAAACTGGATTAGCCAAAGAATATAATCATAGATAAACAAATTTTGTATAGTGTTACGAGATTGATGCTCCTTAGTTGCTTTTCAAAATGTACAGCTTGGTTAAGTGCGCTTTCATTGTGTTGGCTGCAACTGCAGGTACGTAATAAGTATTCTCAGAGTATATTTCCCAGTATTTAGCTCGCGGCATAAGATTTGAGGAGAGCTACCATCTGTTTGTGATTCGCTCAACGTGCTATGGAAAGAGCTATGCTCGGAATCTCTCTGAAGGACAAAATACATAGCTCTGAGAGTTAGTAGGTTGAAGTGGCAATGGTCTGACCACATATGTCACAGAGCAGATAACCGCTGAAGTAAGCGTGTTCTGGAGTGGAGACCGCGTCTTGGTAAACCTAGCGTGGGATGCCCTCTGGCCAGATAGCGGGACGACTTGCACAAGAGGGCCCGCAGCAACTGGATGCATAAAGCAGCAGACCGGGCTCTGTGGCGTATTTTGGGTGATGCCTATATCCAGCAGTGGACAGCGACGGGCTGATGATGATGATGATGACTGCTTTATAGTTCTATCGTTGGGGTTTCTTCCCTTTCGTTGGTGGCGATTATGATATCAGCTTGCTCGTGTAGTCATTCTATTTATGAAAAATGCACAAAAAGTTAGATGAAAAGTCACCACTAAAACTTAGTGCCGCGTCTCGACCAAGTACTGTCACCTTTCTTTTTTTTGTCTACCTACATAATTATATTTACTGGTGGTAGGTCTCTCATATGTAAGAGTCCGTCTGGGTTCGTACCACCGCAATGTCTATTTCTACGGCCAAGCAGCAGTGTACATGCACTGTTGTGTTTCGGTTTGAAGGACATTGTAGCCAGTGTAACTACAGGACATAATGAGACTTAACATTTTATGTCTCAGGATGAAGAGCGCAATGGAACGCCACACAATACTTTGCAACTCAAGGGGCTTGATTGTTGTTTCTACTGTTTATGAATTTTGTAGCGGCGAATATTCGCAGTTTCAAAACCCAAGGCAAACACCTCTGACTTTTCAGAGTTACGTGTGTATTGTTTATCAATTATCATTCGCTTTAACGGTGAAAGAAAATATCGTGAGGAAACATGCATACCTAAGATGTTCTTTATACGAATTTCGAAGATATGTGAAGTCCACCAACCCGCACTAGGCCAGCGTGGTGGACTAAGGCCTAAACCCTCTCAGTAGTTGCAGGGAGGCCCGTGCCCAGTAGTGAGACAGTATATAATACAGGGTTGGTACTATTGTTATTATAATAAATACTATAAATATACAATATCACTCAATAATTACTTAAAGAAAGATAATGACTTTTCACTTGTTGTCTAAAAACCTTTAGTAATGGAGATTTCCTTATAGATGAGGGCAATGAATTTCATAAGCGAAAGCCTGCACAGTAAAGCAACTGTCAGAATATGTGCTGTCATGCAGAGGAGTCTTGAATTTTAGGTTTTCTGACGATCTTAAAGAATGGGCTTGAGAGTTGTGAAGAAAATTAAAACGTTCTTTGAGATAATGGGCAGAGGAGGGATTAAATAAAATATTAAATAGAAGATAAAGATGTGAGTATTCCGACGGAAACGAATCGGGAATCACTTGAGTTTAGAGCGAAATTCGGAAATGTGATCATATTTACGCAAACCAAATATAAATCGTATATAAAAATTCTGGAGACACTCTGGTTTATCAAGTTGAACTTGTGATTTTAGAGATAGGTCTAAGTAGTAGACGTCCGCGAAGTCAAACATAGAAAGCAGTAAAGATCATGTTAGCGCAATCTTAGTAGCAGTTGGAAGAAAATTTCGAAGCCTGTTCAAAGATGCAGCTGAAGCAAAAAGCTTACGACTCACCGCTGCAAGCTGTGGGCGCCATGATAATCTGCCATCAAATATAACGATCAAGTTTTTAATAGTCTCGCTGATAGGAATTGTCTGAGAACCTTCCCTGAAACTTTCTCCATACCAAATTTCATCGAAATCCGTTCGACTAATCGGGCCCTCCGGCGGTCAACAGCCCCCTGACCGCCTTTAGTTATGTATAATCTTTTAGTATATTGTTGTGGCCTCCGTAGTGGGTGGCAGCGTGGCAGGTAGGCCTCACGCTGACGTTGACGCTTTTGGTGCGATGGGGCGTCTGAGCGCCCGTCACTAATACGTCGAAGATGGCCACCGCGGAATTTTAGTTGGTATGGGTTCAGAAACTTTGCTCGGCGGTCGCCCGATGTTTTCTATCTCTCCGGGCGGCTTAACGCCGGGTCGTAAGGCAGGGTGAACCCAACATAACCGCCCAGTTGCCCACCACGAAGGCTGGGCGGTAGTAGTAAAGTACTTTCTCCGAGAAAGCAAAAAACAAGTGTTTGAGTTCATTATTTACAGTCGCAGTGGGCGACTGTAAATAATGAAATTGATTATTTCTTATACATATGGTATGCAATAGCAAAGCTAATAAAAGTTACTATTCATGGGTCTATAAATAAATTATTACTTTTTTTCAGTGACAGCGGCATCAACGTGTTTCTGACCAATTTCATGCCTCCCTTCGCAAGGGGTTAAACGACTTAAGAATTACCTGCATACATTGATGTATTGTTAATACATCAATGCCTGCATACAATAAATTGTGAATACACTTATTACTTATTAAATTATCGGTTACTTACTCCTGTAAAGGGGTAATGCTGAGTTAGTAGTTGTAATAACTGCTAACAGATGTCGCTGGTCATCTCCTTTAAGAGAATTAAGTACGGATCCTGAAATTGGCAATCGATGGCGGGGTCGGAATAGCTCAATTGGAAGAGCACCGGCACGGTACGCCGGAGGTCGTGGGTTCAAATCCCGCTTTCGACTGTTTCTTTTTCAGGATTCTATAAAAATATAAAATCGTATACTTATTGTTAAGAATTTATAACTTTCTTCTATAATCCCAATCCAAAATGAAGTCGACGCATCACACATTTTCAAACATGTTGCAAAAACTATAATAATCCCAACCTATCTACGAACATATCGAAAACAGTGATTTTCAAGAGAACAAAAGAAAGGTCCAATCAATCGAGAAAAAAATCTATTCAATAATGTAAAACTTTTCTTTTGGTAACGTTATCTCAAGTACAGATAGTTTATAATGGCATAAAATATTTTCGAAATTATTTAGGTTTTCTTAGAAAAACTAACAGATGACCGTTTATGCAATGATAGTAAGATCAAAATGGAAAACAATCAAGTTAGGTAAAGTGCCCTGATTCCGTGGGGTGGAGAAATGGGCACCATATTCTAAGGTGTATAGAAAAACAACGATTACGTACAACTGGATCGGCAAATTGTATTGCAAGATTTGTTATTCAATTGATAATTACTGATTAGGTCACTAAAAGGGTCGTATGGGCATAAATTTTAAAACAATCGATAACTATTGCGTCATCAGCTATTCCGAATATATCCATACCAGCCCTGTATAATTTACTGGCCATTGTTGGGCACGGGCTTCCTTTACAACTGAGTGAGTTTACGCCTTAATCCATCACGCTGGCCTCGTGCGGGTTGGCAGACGCATGCTTCATACATGTTTGTCCCTAGGCACTTAATTACCAGGATTTTTTTAATAATGCTTTTCTTGTTATTTTTGTCCTGTGTATAATTATTTGGGTTAAAATGTTGCATGGACTATATTTGGTATCGGAAAGTTTTAGCTGACAATAAATTTTGCGAAATCCAAATTGTTTATAAATTCTCAGAATAACAAAGCTAAAGTTTATGAAATAAAATAGGTATTTGAGCCGATGGCGCAGTTGCATTACGTGTGTGGTACCTGCGAGTGTGTATGTCCCGAGTTCCAATACCAGGTTGGGCAAAGTGATGTTCGGTTTTTCTGCTGATATGACGGACTGCCCATGAGATAGGTGCCCTAGTTGCACCTGTGCCTACCCCTCCGGGGGTAGAAGGTCGTGATGTCATGTCTGCTGCCATTTTCCGCTATTACTTATTGCGCATTTGCGCAAAATTTCTTATGACCTACATTTTATTGCATTTATATGTAGGTAAAACGAATACCAAAGAAATCGATTAGTTATGAAAAGTATTTTTATTTTCTCATAAAGAATAGTATACAGTTACCCAAAAAAACGAACAATACTTTATTATAAAGTGCAGGTGGAAACCCTAGTAACCATTATTGGCAGGAAAACCCCAGAGCTAGATAAGGCAAATCAACTTGTTTATCAGCCAATTGTAAGCCAATATTTTGTTATCCCTAGATCTTTGTGATTACCTTAAAAACGATTAGGACTATAGAACCCAAATGTATCATTAGCAATATCAGACTTGATAAATCGACTTATCAATGCATATAATATCATAATATTATTATTATATTTGTCGAAGGTATTATTGTTTCAAATGGTGAGGAATAATCCTCACTCATCAGTCGACATTCTATCCGTTTTTTTTTATTGCATCAAAGTAAGCCTCTCATATTATGTAAGAGTCCGTCTGGGTAGCTACCACTGCAATGTCTATTTCTACCGCCAAGCAGCAGTGTGCATGCACTGTTGTGTTTTGGTTTGAAAGACATTGTAACTAGTGTAAATACTGGACATAATAAGACTAAGCATCCTATGTCTCAGGATGACGAGCGCAGTGGAATGCCACACAGTTTTTCTTGAGTCAAGATGCTGGATGGTGATGCTACTGTTTATGGGTGGTCGTATCGCTTACCATCAGGCGAACGGCATGCTCGTCTCATGATTCGATGCAATAAAAAATAAAAAATATACTGAAACCCCGAGAAAAACTATTGAGGGAACTAATTCTAGTTTATTTCCATCTAAATCAATATTTGGTTCATTTTAATAACTCAGTAGCGAGAATCGCACACATTTAGTTTTTGCCTTTAATAGTAAATTGTTAGCTGAGAACCAGTTAGAAACCAAACTAAGTACTTTATTGGGCTCCACAAAATTTTGTTCCCTTCTATTTATCTTGAAAATTAACGAGGTGTCAGCAAATAAAACTACATCTGCCATATTGTTAATCATGTAAGGCAGGTCATTAATGTAGACTAAAAACAAGAATGTGCCTAAAATCGATCCTAGAGGAACCCGAATCCTAACTGCGGACCCCACGGAGGAGTCATTGTCTATACATACTTTTTGTTTGCGGCCTGATAAATATGAAGATATTAGTTTAGCCGATAACCGGCTATCATTACTCTTTGTCGATATCTGGGGTGTTCATTACTAGTGCCACCAGTGTCGGTTATATGAACTTATCGGTAATTTTAAATAATTTTGATTATTCGATTTTTTTTACCGGAACCAACAATATTATCCCAAGATTAGAATATTTTTTAATAGTTTAGCTCATCAATTTTTCTCTAAACATAAAAAGAGTTTTTAATTTTTTAAACAAAGTATTATAGCCACTTTAAAGTATTGATGATTGGAGCACTCATGATAGCTTAGTTGCGAAAGTAATGGTCTTTTGTTTTCTTTTTTTAATTCATCGAATGACGAGACGAGCATGCCGGTCGCCTGTGGTAAGCGATACGACCAATCATAAACAGTAGCAACACCATCCAGCATCTTGAGTTACAAAGTACTGCGTGGCATTCCACTGCGCTCGTCATCGTAACACATAAGCTGTTAAGTCTCATTATGTCCAACAGTTACATTGGCTACAATGTCCTTCAAACCGAAACACACTAGTGCATGCACACTGCCGCTTGGCGGTTGAAATAGATATTGCAGTAGTACCATCCAAACGGACTCTTAGATATGATACCTACCATCACTTTTGTCCCGGTAATTTTCTCCCATGAAAAATAATGGATATTTTTAATGTTATCCTTTAAGTAGAGGGCGCTGGCGACGTGCTTTTTACGCGGACGAAGCCGCCAGCGACACCTAGTACAAAATATACTCCAAGTAATACGGCTACCTTAAAATGGTCAAAAACAAACTAGTTTTGCTTTTCGATTATAAAATTTTCCCACACTTGGAAATTCATTACATTCCAAATTACTTTTGGTTATTGGTTCTCAAATGAATCGGATAGTTTAATGTGTAATCTTATGTCAATTATTCTATGAATAATAGCAAATTACATAAATAGAAGCCCTTTTGTGAAATCAGCAATAAAATTGGTTAAAAAATTCGATATCAATTCACATTTTAAGTATGGCGATTAGCAATTTTTTTCGCGTGCATCGTAATTCCTGATAACGCCACTCGCTACTATTGGGTGTTCTTTTTTGCATTTATTGCAATTTAACAATCGGATTCAAAAAGTCAATATCTTGATGACTTTTTACCGAATTTTGATTCCACTTTCTAATAGATTTTAAATGACTTAAACTTTCGATCTTAACAAAAAATGTGAGTATAATAACCAGTGATTCTGTTTTTTTTAGCTTTCCCCAAAGCAAAATAAAATTTGGCGGAATCATGATAAGTATCTGGAAAATCAACAGATAAAGCCTTAACAGATTGTAATCGTCAAATTTAATTAAAACCGAATTTATTTTTACGAAAAAATAATATCACAATCACAACGGAAGCATTAGTCGATACGAATCTATATTTTTATAGGTATAGAAGTGTAACAATTATCAAAACTGGATTAACCGAAGTATAAATCATTGATAAACAAATTTAATATAAAGTGTTTCGAGGTTTATTGTCTTCAGTTATCTACTTCTCAAAATGTACAGCTTGGTGAAGTGCGCTTTCGTTGTGTTTGCTGCAACTGCAGGTATGTAATAAGGATTACCGGATATTGTACAATATAGCTCACGGCATAAGATGTGATAATTGGTGGAACGATTATCTTTACCTACAGCGAACTTTTCATAGGGCGTGCAGGAGATTTAATAGGCTTAAAAAGCGTCGTGACACTAGTGAAGTGTAATGCACTTGAAATTGCTAGGTCGCAATATAGAACAGCAGTACAAAAATCGGAAAGTAATTTATTGCATAAAATTGTTGCGCGTTTGGATAAAGAGGGTCCGTGATCTTTATATCATGAGCTTAAAGCAAATAGGTCAATTTATCTGGCTTACATTGATAACATCAAAATTAATAATAGCTATACTACTGTTATTGATGAGACCGCGGAAGATCTATTAAATTCTCTCATATCCGATGACACTGTTAACGACAGCGAGTATCACAATCAAATTAGATTGTAGGCAGCGGAACTGTAAAACTCTTTTTTCTCAACCTCGCAACGTTTGATGAATTTCTTAGCATCGTAAGATCTTAACTCTAAACAAAGTCTCCGGTGAGGATAAAGTATCCAATAAGATTATTATAGAAGCTGATGTGGCGTACGTTACGGAGGCAGACATGTAGTTTATAACCACAAAAAAATATAAAATAAAAACTTTGAATAAAAAAATAAACTGCCAAAAAAAGCTGCAAAACAAAAAAAATATATACATTGTTTAATTAACCTTAATAACTAATACGTATATTTGGAGCCAGTGCCTAATTTAAATTGCCAGCTAAGCTAAGCAAATAAACGAACAAGTATACGAAAACAATGTTCAGTTTAAATTAGGCATTGACTCCAAATATACGTATATTAGTTATTGAGGTTAAATAAAAATTGTTTATTGTTTTTCAGTTTTTTCCGCTGTTTAATTTTTTTATTAAAAGGTTTGTTGTGTACCCAGCTTATTTCAAATAGGTCAAAATGGTTTCGTAGTCAATTCTCAGTTCTTCAGCTATGTCCTAACTACCGATATGCCGATCTTGCTAGACTTTTAAAAAAATGGCTACCACTTTATCCGTAACAAGGCGACCAGAGCGAGGTGCATCTTTAACATCAAAATTCCCGGATTTAAAACGCTTAAACCAACTTTGTGGTAATCTTAGTGACTTTGCATTAGGTCCATAAACGTCACAATATTTTTTTCGCGGTTTGCGGCGCATTTTACGCTTTTTATAGTAAAATTTTAAAATGTATCAAATTTCTTCATTAGATTCACTCATTTTGACACATACAAAAAAAAAGACGTGTGGCACTCGGAGACTGCCGCGGTAAAGCTATTGCATAAATTATAATATTTATAACCTCTTTGAACAGCTGATATAAAATAAAATATTCATCGATAGATGGCAAAACTAAAAAAGATTATGAAAGACGGGCTCAATGGACTAGTATCCAGAGTCGGAATATTTAAATAAACCTCTTTGAACAGATATAAAATAAAAACTTTTAAAAAATTCAACCCTAGAATCACGTCATCCCGCCGCTTTTGACATTTCGATACGTTTCACTGACTGGAACAATTTTTAAATGCACGGTAGGACATGGCGCCAACTTTATATTTCTAAGAATTTATATTTATTATTTTGTATATGCTATTATTACTTGACATTGGCGAAATCACCGATAGATAATTGGTGGAAGCCATAATTTAAAAGAAGAAAAAAAAATACACGGTAATTTCGACCCTTTATCGTTTAACATTCAGCTCATATCCTCTTACATATTGTATTCTTACAAGACTGCGATATTCAATTTACTTAAGGAATTTTACACTCTATATGGTTGTGATAGAGTTGAAAATAAAATATCAGCACTGTGCCGGTCGGAGTGAGGGGTGACAGGTTTTTTCGTTACGGAATTTCTGGATTCGGTCTCCACACTCAAGGCCCGCGATAGAAGCTATGCAATAGCTTAAAAGAAGTTGCTGAAAACAACGTTTTACTGATTTGTTTGTTGTATTGAAATATAACCTTTTTAATGTCGTCAAAACTAGCCAGATATAAATAGTACAGCCAAAGAGATTTTATTAGAAATTTATACATGAGAAAAGACTTTTTTCTCGAACTATTATGATAACGTTCTATAGTTCGTTGAGTGCTGTCTACCTAAGATTAGTTTTTGTATGTGGAAGTGTGAAGGTCTGTCTACTGTGCAAGCAGCTATTATAATATTATTAAAGTCAAAGATCAAACTCATAAATATGGTTAGGTATAAGATGTGAATCCATCCCTGGAAGAAATTAACCCGATGATGACAATATTTCTCTCATGTAATGCAGTACACTTCCATTACTTGCATATTAGACTTTATCTTGAGCTAAAATGACTCAAGGACAAAATGGAAAAATATCGATATATCAGATAAAACTGAATTTTCAACAATAAACGTACGATAACTTCCTTGTTCGCTCAAATTCCTCGATTGTTTTACAAAAATCAATAGCGTAGTTTCCTATGATTGATTTTGAACAATCTATATATATAAAAGAAAGTGGTGTTAGTTACACCACTTATAACTCAAGAATGGCTGAACGGATTTACCTGAAAATTGGTGGAGAGGTAGCTTAGAACCAGGAGACGGACATAGGATACTTTTTATCCCGGGAAAATATAAACCGGGACTTTTATCCCGGATAATTGTTTTCTGCCAGTGGAACCGCAAGAAAACAAGTATAGAGATATTTCGAGATCCAGTTGAGGACATAATTACTCTTATCCCGGAAAAAGATAAACCGGGAATTATATCCCGGATTTTAATTTCTCGCGAGTGGAGCCGCCACGACTAAACCACTGAACCGATAGCGATGCAATTTGGCAGGGAGATAGTTTTAAACCCTGGGAAGAATCTAGGCTACTTCATATCCCGGGAAAATATAAACCGGGACCATAATCTCGGAAAATAGTTTTTTGCCAGTGGAACCGTATGAAAATAAGTATGGAGATAGTTTGTGATCCAAGGGAAATCAATCTCAAGTTTGAGTTACATCTCAAGTACAAATACAAATACAAATACAAAAACATTTATTCGCACAACACCATGACACAAACAAATTACAAACAAAAAAATGAAATAAACAAAAAATTAAATAAAAAAGTAACATTAAAAATTAAATCTAGACAAACAGCCAGTACATAAAAAAAAAAAAACATTTACAACTAAAGAAAAACAAAGAAACGCAGTACTAGTGTATCGTCACGAACGTCATGGTGTGAGTGCGAAACGGGACCCATTCAGCACAAGCCGCGAGCGAGACACGGCGCTGGTCTTCCATGGGCCCGACGCGTTGAGAGCGCGCACAGACGTGTTGCAACAATAATTATTAACAAATTGAAATTAAAACGCATAGTGTGAAAATATAAATAATAAATTGAATTAAATAAATTGTATTATAATGCGATAATGAATTGTGAAGTGAATTAGTGCAAAGTAATTTATGATAATGAAACAAAATTTAGAGCCATGGGATTTTATTGCCTTTTATATGCGAGGGTAGACTTATTTATGCCAACACGACACCGCTGCGCCATGAGTCTACTAACGAAGGGGTAAGCAGATAAATAAACAACATTACTCAGAATCTTTTTGTATCTTAAGTAATATTTTTTTATATTTATATTTAAAGTTGTTTAATGTTTGCAGACTACGGAGGGGCGGTGGCAAGTCATTCCAGCATCGAGATGCGGCGAATTTAAAACTACCCCGGAATGCGTTAGTACGAGCACGCGGCACCACCAGCGCCCAACTGGCTGCGCGGGTGTGGTGCGCGGTCACGTCCTGCAGCCAGTGCAGCTTGTCGGCGAGATATGAAGGAGTACGGTATTTTATTAAATTGAACAGAAGGCACGCCATATGAAGATCCTGGCGTGCCTTCATTTTAAGCATATCGGCTTTGTTTAAATATGGGGTTACATGTGTGCGTGGAGGTATTTTGAAACAAAACCTGGCGCATGCGTTTTGCACTCGTTGTATGAGGTTTTTCGTGCGAACCAGGAGACGTGGTGCATACACTGTGTCCATGTAATTGAACTTGGACAGGATGAGCGAGTCGGTTAACTTAATGCGCATAGGAGTACTAAGGACATCTCTAATTTGATACAAAACTTTAAGCCGATAAAAACAATTCCTTACGATGTTTGTTATGTGTGACTCAAAGCGAAGTTCCTCATCCATAATCAGACCCAAGTTCCGCACTTCATGAACCCTCTCCAATGGAACTCCTTTAATATTCAAGTGAACTCCTTTGCAGGCAATTTTAAGGATCTGTTTCTTTGATCCAAGTATAATGAACTTTGATTTGTTACCATTTAGCACCAATGAATTAGTTTCTGCCCAATTAGCTATACGGTCCAGATCATCGTTCAAATCAGACACAGCAGATAGGATATCATTCTGGTGGCAAGTTTTGTAAACTTGGATATCGTTCGCGTAAATATGATATCTGCATTTCTGAATATGCAAAGTGACATCTGAGCTATAAATGATGAAAAGTAAGGGTCCAAGAATGGATCCCTGAGGTACTCCGCGAGAGACCTTTTTGGGTTGGGAGCTTATTGCTTCACCTGTTGTATTCAAAAGTTCCACGTGTTGAATACGATTTCTAAAGTAGCCAGCAAACCACCTAATAGCTGAACTATCGAAACCGTAATAATGAAGCTTGGACAGTAATAATGGTATATTGATGCAATCAAAAGCTCTGGAGAAGTCTAGTAGAACCAGCAACGACGCGTAACCATCATTGATACCCGTCAAAATATCATCTATGACGTTGGCAAGAGCAGTGGTAGTGCTATGTCCCTTTCGAAATCCCGATTGAAACTTTGGCAAGATATTGTTGTCTTGTAAGTACTTTCGCAATTGATTTGCGACGATTTTTTCAATGATCTTAGATATACAAGGCAAAATACTTATTGGGCGCAAGTCTTGTAAATCTCTTGGCAATGACGTTTTAGGGATAGGCCTAACCACTGCTTGCTGCCATAACTCCGGATAGCAGTTAGTTTCAAAAGAATTGTTAATAATTGAAGTAATTATTGGAAGTGTTTTGGGTAAAGTGAGTTTCAACATGTCCAGAGATATGCCATCCACTCCAACAGCTTTTGATGAGAGAGTTTTGATAGTTTTAAGCACTTCCATTTCGCTTACTGTACTGATAGTAAAGACGGAATTACTGTAGGTGTGGTACTCAAAAAAAGTTAATTGAGATAGAGTGATCTTATCATTACCTGGGACAGAGAGAAAATGGTTATTAATTAAATCAGGATTATTGAAAATATGCAAGGGTAACTCGGGCCTCTCTTTTAAGCGTACGTTTTTCTTTATGTGTGTCCACAGTGTACGAGGGTTCGTGAAGTTATGGTTAACGTAATGATTAAAATAGGCACATTTTTCCCTAACTAAAGCATCTTCAACCTCTCGTTTTAGTTCTTTATAAAAATGTTTGTGCCCATCCTGACCACCACGCTTAGCTCGCAAGTATGCCTCGTTCCTGCGTTTCATTAACTCTCTAATATTATATGTAATCCTGGGATACGGGTTATCTCTCACACATCTATTTTTTAGCGGCGCGTACTTATCAATAGTTTTAAGTATTACCGAGTTTAACAAAAGAACCTTGTTATCTAAATTGTTACATGTTATAATATTATCCCAGTTTATACTTTCCAGATCTGAGTCAAAATTAGCCAAGTCAATATCGTACAGAGCCCTACTTTTAATTAATTGTGAATTTTGTTTCGTCTTGTGTGTGTTGAGCTGACAAGTGATGAAAGCGTGACTACTCAAGTCATGTATGTGATAAATATTTACCTTACAATATTTTATGTCTGTACATAGTAAATCTATCAGCGTCTCGCTATGTGCGGTGAAATGAGTTGGTTTAGCGACGCGTTGGCTCAATCTATGGCAATTAAAAAAGTTGTTGATTTTCGCAGTACCCGAGTCTTGCTTTTTCAGCAAATTAATGTTAAAATCACCCAACAGTACTGTGTTATGACACCACCTGATGGCATCCATGGTCTCTGACAGGCCGTCTATAAAGTTATCGATATCCATCCAAGGTGGTCTGTAAGCCGTACCAATAGCTAAAATGTTTCCATTGACGGTAAGGCGCAGCCACATCTGTTCAATGTGAGCCGTTGGCGGGTGAGGCAGCTCGCGCACCGCAATACCGCGGCGAATGTAAAAACCGACCCCGCCACCGCGCGCGCGCACGCTAGCGGGCCGTGGGACGTGGCGCAGTCGGTACCCGGGTACGGCGGGCGCCCGGCCCTCCTCCCCCTCGCGGAGCCATGTCTCATTAATCGCCATTATATCGACGTCGTGCGTTGCCATAGCTGCCAAGAATTCGTCATGTCGTGTACCTAGAGATCCTACGTTTAAGAGACCAATTTTGAGTCTATTAACACAATTGAATTTTAATATAATATTGTGTGTACATCCCATACATGCAATTATAGTATATTAAATACCGTGTTGTTAAGAAACAGATACACAATAATTTTTTTAGGTCATAAATACACAAATAATTTTGCCAAAATAAAATACACACAATATGCAATACACACATACAATTATAATATACAGAATATCTTAACTTCACCATGTCGTCCGGCACGATACACTTGCATTGCAACAAAAAAATTGAAACGAAAGAAATACTAAAAACAACAATAGGTAAACTAGTTCCAAATAATTAGTTAAACAGATTTAAAATGTTAGGTGGTAATTTAATCTTGCCTGCTAATCTGAGCAAAAGCAAAAACACGGCTCAAATCTGCTTCAGACCGAATTCTGAAAATTGGAGACGATACTTCTTTACGTGCCAACACCTTACCATCGCGAGTCCACACGTAACGCCAGCCATTCTCTCGACGGGCAGTACGTGCACGGTTAAAAAGGTCACGGTTAGCGCGCGTCAACCGCTCGTTGATGTAAAATGTATTGATGGAGTCGCCGTGTAGTCCCAGACCCTCGGTGTTGAGTCGGCGACGCACGCGCGCGGCTCTTAATATTGAGTCCCGTGTTGCTCGACGGGCAAGGCGTACCACGATAGGTCGCGGCCGATTTGTACGCGAATCCGAACCCTGCTGGGCTAACACCCGTGGCGCTCCCGCGCGGACGCAGCTGACCAGTTCTCGCTCGTCCAGTGCGAGGCCGAGTTTATTGGCGACTGCTAGCACCAGGTGGGTCGCGTTCTCGCCGGCTTCCTCAGGAATACCGGTGATCTCCACGTCGTTACGTAGCAGCTCCTGGTCTCGTTGATTGAGGTCCGACTGCAGTTGCTGCACTGTATTCTCCAGCTTGTGCACCAAATCAATCCCCGTCCCTGTCGCCCCCTCCGCACCAACCTGCTTCTCCAGCACTGATACCCTGCCTTCGAGGCATGTCAGGCGCTGCTCGCATGCTCCAAGTTTCTCACGTAGCTACTGCATTTCCAGGCGGGCTGCGCGAAACTCCTCCCTAGTCTCACGCATCTCATCCCGAAAAGCATGCAATTCAGCGAGCACTGAATCCGATCTCGGTATGGCGCTGACATTTTGATCCCGATTCCGCTCCTCTCCTTGAACTACTGCTCCATGTAGAGGCGTAGTGCCTTTGGTGGATGTTTTGCAGTCAGGGCATTGCCATGAGCTACTGACAGGTGTACTACGGGATAAATTAACGCAGCCACGATGATGGATCTTTTTGCAGGTACAGCACCCAGCGGCATCTGCCGCCGATACGTACTTACCGCACGCATTGCATTTAGCAGCCATTCTGTATTATTGATTACAACAGATCTCGCTAATTGTTTTCTGGAGGTCCGAATAGATGGCGCTGTACTATAGTATGTAACTATAGCTAGTATAGGGGCAAATTGATAGTGTACGACACCATGAGACGAAGCACTGTGGTTAGGCTGGACACACACGATGGGTATATTTAAAATTTAAAGTTTCTTTGTACACATATTTGATACGTGTATTACTCTTATGAAATATCGCTATAAGTTAGGGTAGTTGATGCACTTTTGTTTTTGTTTTTAGTTTATAAGTTCGTTAGTTTTAGTTTTATGTTCTTTTTATGATTTTACACTCCACTAATTCACTGTATAACGGTATAGCACGGTTATTGCACTCAATGTAACAGTTTATGGAATAAATGAATGTAAAAAGCTTATTCGTTTAATTTTAAATGGCGAAAATATATGACACTACTTCTGCTAGTTATACGTCCGTGACGTCACTCCGACGACGTGACGTGAAGTAGACATAATGTATGAACAGTTCAATACATTATGTCTACTTGAGATGTAACTCAAACTTGAGATTGACCTATTAATACCGCCCATAGGCTACTATTATCCCGGAAAACAGACACCGGGAATTTTATTCGGGATTTTTTTCCGGAAAAAAATATGGTTAGGTATTATTTACGGGGGGGTGGGGGTGTTTAGGGATTTTAAAATTTCGTTAAATAAGGACTCATTTGGTGGCAGGGAGGTTTTTTGCAAGAAAATTACGCGGAAAATTTGAAAATTTAAGGATACTTAACCGCCATATTAAACGTGTATGTCACTGAATTCCTCCTAAGCGGCTGGACCGATTTTAATGATTTTTTTGTGTCCTCAGGTGGGTTTGAGAATAGTTTCGATTAACAATTAGATCCGGTAGGTGGCGCTGTACTCGGGTTCTAGGATTTTATTTCCTTTTTAGGGCAGGACAACGTCTGTCGGGGCCGCTAGTCTATATATATAAAAGAAAGTGGTGTTAGTTACACCACTTATAACTCAAGAACGGCTGAACGGATTTAGGTGGAAATTGGTGGAGAGGTAGCTTAGAACCAGGAGACAGAGATAGGATCTTGGACTTCTTATCCCGGGAAAATATAAACCGGTACTTTTATCCCCGATAATCGTTTTCTGCCAGTGGAACCGCAAGAAAACAAGTATAAAAATATTTTGAGATCCAGTTGAGGACATAATTACTCTTAGGTATCCCAGAAAAAGATAGACCGGGAACTATATCCTGGATTTTATTTTCTCGCGAGTGGAGCCGCCACGACTAAACCACTGAACCGATGGCGGTGCAATTTGGCAGGGAGATAGTTTAAAACCCTGGGAAGAATTTAGGCTACTTCATATCCCGGTAAAATATAAACCGGGACTTTAATCCCGGAAAATCGTTTTCTGCCAGTGGAACCGTATGAAAATAAGTATGGAGATAGTTTGTGATCCAAAGGAGGACATAGGCTACTATTATCCCGGAAAACAGACCGGAAAATTATATTCCGGATTTTTTTTCTCTCTGTTTTATTTTTTTATTTTTAGGGATATGACCCTACATCTCTAATTATTATAAAACAAAGTCCCCTATCGCATCTGTTTGTCTCTTGAACGCGATAAACTCAAACACTGCTTAGCGGATTTTCATACGTTTTTCATCAATGGACGTTGTGATTCAAGAGGAATAATTGATAAATATTTTGTACGACAGAAAAATAAATGTAGGTATACAGTATTATGCTTTGCTACCTGTGCTAAGCCAGGGCGGGCCGCTAGTATTTTATATGTAACAGAAAATAACACGAAAAAAAAATTTTGCATCAAAATTTGTTGCAAAATAAAGCAGTTTACTGTATTTGAAATACTGTTGTAAGCAAGAGTGGGCGTGTGGTCGGGATATCTCTTTCTCACGCACACAGCGTTATGGCCGGTGCCATGCGGTGACGTCAGTTTGATATTACTGTTATTTGACAGCTACCCCTTCCACAAAATTTCAAAGCTTTATAACTTTTTCATTATAACGTAGATTCTGAAAATTCTTTTTCGGTTTGATTTTAGATGACACAAGTTTTTGATAAATGTTTAAAAAAAGGATTCAACTACCCTATTTATACTGAGATAAAATGAACGGTAATTAATATGTCATTATGCTCTTATTTCAGCCTGCGGCTTCGACTTGGGTGATAGAGATGTCCTCTTCCATCTTTTCACAAGGTGAGTGATGACCAACTCTATGCGGAACACTGTTGTAATGTTGAGTCGTCAAGCCCCGTTACGAACGCCGGTGTCCAAGTATATAGGTTTCCCCATATGTATGTAAGCGGGGCTTGACGAGTTAAAGGACAGAAATACACGTGTGAATTGTTTTAGATCCTTTATTACACTGCACTCGACTGATCTTACAATATTTCTTACGTCTGAGTATTTATAATGTGCACACTGTGTATCAAAATTTTGTCATGGACGATTTCTTGCTGATTAGCCTCAGTGAAAGCACATTATGGTAACTTCAGATTAGAATTTGTACCTGATATTGTGATAGGCTTGACACCTATCACATCATAGGACAGAATACACATGGCTATAAATTGATGTATTAGCTGCGCTTCTGCCTACACCTTCAAGGATATAAGGGGCGCCTGCGCATTTGTGTGTGAAATTAACATTTTATGAACACTTAATTGTAGCTTTTATCTGGTTTCAGGTTGAACCCCCAGGTGAGCCAGCCGCTGCTCCCGTCAGTGACCTCCATAATGGCATCTTCATTCTCTCTAAGTCGACGCACTATCATTACCATCCATAGCAATGCAGAATCTGTCACTGGCAACTTCAACGCCTTCGTTGTTCCCGGTAAAAGAGTAATAAATCTATACATCTATACATATAAATAAAATTGGAGTGTCTGTTTGTAATATTGAAATAACCGTTTTTTACTACATGTATATGAGTATATATACGGTACATGCACCAAAATAATATTTTTTGTTTTTAATTTTTGTCGGTCTGTCTGTCTGTTTGTTCCGGCTAATCTCTGAAATGGCTGGACCGATTTTGACGGGACTTTTATTGGCAGGTAGCTGATGTAATAAAGAATAACTTAGGCTACGTTTTATCCCGGAAAAAGATAAAGCGGGAAATTTATCCCGGAATACGTTTTTAACGCGGGCGGAGCCGCGGGCAACAGCTAGTTAATTAAAATAAAGGTCAAGTAAAGTGATATTATGAGAGAGAGAGAGAGCTATGGAGAGGGCTACGCTAGGTGTTTTTCTACGCGATCGAATCAGAAATGAAGAGATCCGCTGAAGAATGAAAGTCACTGACATAGCCCAACGGATAAGCAAGCTCAAGTGGCAATGGGCAGGGCACATAGTTCAAAGAACTGACGGCAGATGGGGCAAAAAAGATCTCGAGTGGAGACCACGTACTGGCAAGCACAGCGTCGGCCGTCCACCTGCAAGGTGGACTGATGACTTGGTAAAGGCCGCAGGAACGCGCTGGATGCAGGCTGCTTTTGACAGGTCCATCTGGAAATCTTTGGGGGAGGCCTATGTTCAGCAGTGGACGTCATGTGGCTGATGCTGATGATGAAAGTGATAACTAATATTAGTTTATTCTGCTCAAAATGGCATAGAACTCACCGCGATAGGACTTAAAATTGCCGCCGAAATATACGCAGGGTTTTTACGGCACTGCCTATCCCTTAATAGAGAAAAGATGGATGTAACATCTGCTTACAATATCTTGTTTCAGCACATCTCGCAGTTGAAGACGTGAACGTCATCGCCGTAGATTGGAGTCCACGCTCTGGTATCTATACCGAGGGCCTCGCCAACGCGCCCCAGTGCGGAACGATCATCGCTGACTTTATGAACATTATCATCAGACAGTTCGGCTATGAGGCTGATAGGATCCGTATTGTCGGCGTCGGTCTCGGAGGCCACATCGCTGGTATCGCCGCTAGACACATTGTAGGAGAGGTGCCTCACATCATTGGTATTTATATTCGAAATTATAAACCTTAATTTAATAGTATTCGGCAGAACAGCCTATCACAACACTGTGAAAGAGAGAAATGAAGAAAGAAACGAGATCGTTCGCACTTATTTTGCCGCATATAAATTAACGTTTTTTACTGTTTCGGTATTTTTAAAACTTTGGACTGATCAATTACAATTGATCACAATGTCTATTAGGTATATAAATAGGATTGTAATGCTGTTTCTAGCTCTCGACCCATCGCTGCACGGATGGAGTCACCACCCTGATATACTAAGCCCAGACGACGCTGCTGTTGTGGAAGTCCTCCACACCACCGCCGGCAACCTCGGCTATGACCTTCCCCTTGGCGACATTGATTTCTATCCCAACGGCGGCACGGAACAGCTGGGCTGTGGCTCTGACGTATCATGCTCTCATACTTACGCCTACGCTTTTTACGCCGAATCTCTGACTAGTGAAGTAAACAACGGAAATGCCTTCGTCGGCACGGCTTGCGAAAGCTACGAACAGGCTATTGTCTTGTCTTGCTCGGGAGACCGAGACGCTATCTTCGGTGGATCTGAGGCTAAATTATTGTAAGTATAATACTTTACTACAGCACTCTAGATGTCTATTGGGTTTGCCTGGTTTTCCTATTTATATCTGAGCTAAAGTTTTGAAGACAAACAAAAAACATATATATCATCTAAGTAAGTACTTAGGCAGTATGCAATAACTGCTGCTATATTCAACGCAGTGAAAATCACTTATTTCAGGTCATGATTTTAGTCAGGCCTTCGTTTTTTCTTTAACTTATTTTTTATGTTATATAGTTAAGTACTAGTAGGCTTAAGCGTAATGGCAATACTTACTTCAGATTTGACATTAAGACGGGGTTTTCAACTGTTTTTAGGGTAATCTTCGGTGTTATTAAGCTGGACGCGCTCGCAGAGCTTCGAGTGCTCCAGGTGCTGCGAGCGCGTCCAGCTTAATAAGACCCTGACAAAAAGATAACTGCAGTTTAAAAAAATGGGGCCTAAATGTTACGTTACAGTTATGGTATAGGGAACGTGCACGAAATATAGGGGACAGCACAAAATCGACACAAGAGCCACATGTAAATAAAAAATAAAATTTTCAAACATGTCATTTATTTATATATTCAGTGTTAACATATTATGGTTTCCAGGCGAATATTATTGATACCCAGCGTGGCCACAATATGATTTTTTTTAGATGAGAACTAGTTATTTTGATGTTCCTTAAACAGAATTAGAAAGTAATTTTCCCGTAATTACAGATATGTTTACATTGTATTGAATATTAACTTCAAAATTTCTTTATTTTTATAAATTACGTAATGAGACATTTCCAAATGCTTTTGAAACTCATACGCATGTATGTTTATACATCTCCTATTATTTTTGTCCAATTTTACATAACCGTGGAATGTAAGTACTTAGGTAATTCTTAGAAGAGTTATAGAATTTTTCACCATTTCATTTGTTTATTTTTATTAGATAACACATCAACAAATTAAATGTTATTTTTCATCCTTTTAATATTAATATTTTACGGCAATGTAAGTATAGGCTGAAAGATTCAGATTGCGCCACCAGATGGCAGAGCTTACCACGTCTTTTTTTACCTGTCTAAATTAAGGCCAGTAGCCTGACGCGAGTTGACTTTTCTGGCCACATCGGACTTTTGAGGGAACGCTTTAGGCGCTCGCAGCCCTTGAATAGGGTAGTTGCCTATGTTTGATTTTGTAAAATATTTTATATGTAACAGAAATTAATACTAAAAAGAAATCCTTCTGTGAAATCAGCGTCAATATTGGTTGAAAAATAAAGTAATTTTTCATAATTGAAATATTGTTGGGAGCAAAAGTGGGCACGTGGAGGGCATATCGCGCTATCTCTTTTGCATGCACACAGCGTTATGGGCGGTGACTCTCGGTTTTTTTTTTATGTCCCTGACTATAATCTTTCTAGCCTGACGAGGGTCGGCTTATGAAAGCACACCGGTCTTTTGGGTGAGTGCAGAAGGCGCTCACAACCCTGACTCTCGGTGGCATCACAGTGTAATATAACTCTTATTTGACAATTACCCGTTCCACCAAATTTCAAAACTTTATAATAACTTACTAATTATTGGCCCAATTTCGAAAATTATTTTTCCGTTTGATTTTGAAGTGCGTAAATTTTTGATAGATGTACTAAAAAAATAGTCGTCTACCCTATTAAGTGATCCTATGAAGTAGAACAGAACTACGGTCTTTTTGAGTGTATGAGTTTTAAGAACTCGATCTTACTACGAATAGCCAGAGTGATATCGTCCTCTGGATCAGTTAAAATCGAACATGACCGTCTCCATTTGGCGCGGTCGAATAGAGGCTTACGACGTGCACGTTCCCTATACAATACCAAAGCTAAGAAAAATTATTGTTTCTGGGTCTATAAATACTTTTTTTGTTTTTTTTCAGGGAGAGCGGCATCTACGTGTTCCTGACCAATTTCATGCCTCCCTTCGCAAGGGGCTAAACGACTTACGAATTACCTGCATACAATAAATTATAAATAAATTTATTGTTAATATTTTATATACTTCTTCCTTTACTTACCCCAATCCAATATGAAGTCGACGAGTCAAACATGCTGCAGAAACTTTTTGACGTCAGCTTGTACGCCTTACGACCGCGCGCCGACCGCCTACCCAAAGTTAATCTTCTTTTGCGGGATCGAATCTCATTGCTAAGTATTTTTAGTTTGATTTATAACCATTGGACAAAAAAGTAAACCAAGTTTCTAAACTTCTTTATATTCCTCCTAGCCAGTTTTCGGCCACGGCGGCCAATCTCAACGGAGATAAGCCAGATACGCAGGAGATATTATAGTGCACAAGTGTGTGCGCAATACACAGGTGCACTCGCTATTCCTTCACTCTCATAATTCGGTGAGACGGCAATCCGACATGACCGGAGAGAGATCAGGCGCAGGACCAACGGCAACGACCCGGGAATCGAACCCAGGACCTCAGCGCGCAAATCATACTCGTAAACCGTACGCAATATGACTACGCCACCGAGGCAGTCAAAAAAGTATTTATTGTAATAATATGATGAATGCCATAGGCATTGATGTATTAAAACACCCTTTTAATACATCAATGGCCATACCCTACTATCCTTCCTACTAATATTATTAACGCGAAAGTTTGTAAGAATATATAGATGAATATGTTCCTCTTTCACGAAAAAACTACTAAACGGATTTCGACGAAATATGGCACACGGGTAGATCATATTCTGGATTAACACATAGGCTACTTTTTATCCCGGGAAAATGTAAAGCAGGACTTTAATCCCGGATTTTTTTCATGCGAGTCGTTACGGCTAAACCACTGAGCGATTTCAAGGTTTTAAGACCCTAGGAAGGACCTAGGGTACTTCTTATCCCGGAAAATGTAAAGCAGGACTTTTATCCCGGATTTAATTTTCTCGCGAGTGGAGCCGTCACAGCCAAACCATTGAACCGATTGCGATGCAATTTGGCAGGGAGATAGTTTATGCTCCTGGCAAGGATCTAGGCAACTTTTATCCTGGGAAAATATAAACCGAAAATCCAATCCCGGAAAATCATCTTCTGTGAGTAGATCCGCTAGAAAATAAGTATGGAGATAGTTTGAGATCCAGAGGACATAGGTTACTTTTATCCCGGAAAAACATACACCGGGAATTGTATCCCGGACTTTTTAATCTCGCCGTTGGAGCTGTAACGACCAAACCAATGAATCTACTTCAATGAAATTTAGTAAGGAGATAGTTTAAGACCCTCGGAAGGACCTAGGCTACTTCTTATCCCGGAAAAATAATAACCGAAACTTTTATCCCGGAAAACCTTTTAACGGGGTCGGAGCCGCGGTCAAAAGCTAATAGTCTAGTCTAATCACATATTATATTTATGTATCTCTTGTAATTCCTCTCACTGGTATAATTCCCACTGTATGCTATTCCGAGATTAAATATATTATTATTTAAATCATAATTCTACCTAGATGCCAAATCCTACTAATATTATAAACGAGAAAGTTTGTAAGAATGTATGGATGTTTGTTACTCTTTCACGCAAAAACTGTTAAACGGATTTCGATGAAATTTGGCGCCCGGGTAGATCATGGCCTGGATCAAAACATAGGCTACTTTTTATCCCGGGAAAATATAAACCGGAACTTTTATGCCGGAATTTTTTTAACGGGGGCGAAGCCGCAGGCAAAAGCTAGTATCATCTAAATCTGTTCAGCGGCTTCTACTATTACTTCTAACATTGAAACATCCAAATTTGCCATAATCACAACGAGACCTCTTAGGACGTCGTCAGCATTATTGTTACGTGTTGTGTTTGTGATTTACGAATTAATTCTCTCGAAATTTGGTGTCAAATAGAACAATTTTAAATCAAATACTTCTCACAACAATAATTATCACAACTGATACAATTTGGTTTGGAACAATCATATCATTTTCTTTAAAGTCCTTAGGGTAGAAAATGTAGCCCCCCCATCAAAGAAAAAGCAGCAATTAAGTTTATATTAGCGATTTATTATTTTAAATATAAAATCTTACGTTTGCCCAAGATTTATCTTATTAAAATTAATAAACTATCTATTAGGTATAATACTTTATAGTAAAACAAACAAATAAAACGATATAAATAAATTGAAAAAGCAAAAAATAAAATTAACTTAATAAAATTGATTGTTCCCTGTCAAGGGTTGAAGAAGCTGGTTTCTTCTTTTTCTTTGATTACTGGCGACGAGCTTGATTATGAAGCTCCACCAACGTCACGTTGTTGCAAGTTGCAAAGTTTGTTGAATGTCTTTACATTGGAAACTTTGGTTGGTGGATGAAGACAAACGAAGGAGATTGATGGTTGCTGTGTCAGATGTTATATTGATTTACTAATCCATTATTTTCAACTGGCGCATTGAATTCAGATTTTATCAATGCTACTACGGTTATTACGTTTAAGAGCACAAGAATTTTTACATGTATATAATATGTGCATAGGTAACGCACATGTAAGGATTTTGGTAATAAAACACCACAATCGAAGAAATTTATACTTCGATAAGAGTAGGCTTACAGACGTCATTGACAAATAATATTTGATTATTCGTCAGTGACGTCTGTAGAATAATGAATCATATTATAATTCATTCGATTGTGGTTCGTTTAGATAGTAAAACCGATGTGACTGATAGTAGACTTCGACACTACAAATGTCACGATGTACCGGAACGTGCACGTCGTATGCTCTGCCATCTGGTGGCGCAATCTGAATCTCTTTCGGCCCATCGATAATCGGCATTGACGTAAAATATTCAAATTAAAATGATGAAGAATAACATTTAATTTGTTGATAATGTATTGCTGTATATCTGGATGCTACAAAACATGAAAAACATAGTGTAACATCGACAAAAATAATAAAAGCTGTATAAAACGTACACATGCATCAGCTTAAATTTATCCTAAGTTATCTGCTTTTAGTGAATAATTTTAATACAGGGCTTGGTACCCGTTTAGATTTCAATTCTTTTGTCGGTGAAGTTTACAAGCACGCATTTTCTCAATATTGGACTTGGCTTCCATATTTCACCTTTTTTTCGTTTTTAATGTGATATAATATTTTTCAGGGAGGATTTTAGTATAGATAATATATTAGCATATGATGTAGTTCTTCGGAGATAAGCCATTGAACTCTTCAATAACTAACACCAAATGACCTGCGATTACTGCGATCGTATTGCATTTCATAATGCCTATAACATCACGCCTGTACGGTTTTAGGGACTACACAGATGATCCCAATATACCCTCATTTTGCTAGTTATGTAACTAACCACTTCCGCGGATCACTTCACTGCAATCTGAAGATATCTATGGTCAAGCTGGTCATAATGAAAAAGCTCAAATCTTACGCAAAACGAATCGCGATGCATCCCAACGCTCTCGCCAGCAACTTGATAAGTAAAAACCTCCAGCAGTTTAAAGAATTAAAAGAAAATCACCCGCAGAGTTAATATGATTTCTTGGAAAGAATAATGGTAAGGCCGCTGGGCTTTATCCATTCAAGACGACCAGAAATCACTAACATCGAGCTGAATGCCTAAGCACAGGCAGATTGTAACAAATAAGATCACATATTAAAAAAAAATAACTAAGAAAAAAGTGAAGAATAAAACTGACCTCAAAAAGCACCCCAAACCAAAAATAAATTAATGTTATATACATAATATATTAGGTTGGGGAATATGTTATATTGTAAGCATTAATCTCGTTGCTGTATAAATTTTGGGACTTCAGATCAAAAAACGCGACAAGTAGTTTGGAAGTCTTCTCTTGATGTTAAGCTGACACTGCCTAAAGAATTTTGAAGGGACAGAAACAGATGGTGGATCTGAACGTGCAAGGCAGGGCTATATAGTAAATGCATTAGCACTTCCCAGTCAAACTCTCTTAATTTTTGCTGAGAGAACTCATAAAAAACATTTCATGAAGAAACATAAAAAATGAGCCTTTAATTGAACTACAAAATATCACCACATGTCACAAAATTTAATAATAAAAGTAGTAACAAGAAATTGTAATGTTTTTGCATGACAATTAATGACGTAAATATACGATTAGGTATGTGCTAAATGTTTGCACATAATTTTATACATAATAATAATTACTTATCATAAAACTATATCTGAAATCTCATCATCATCATCATCAGGCACTTGACATCCACTGCTGAACATAGGCCTGCTGCAAAGATTCCAAGATGGACCTGTCCAAAGCGACCGGCATCCAGCGTGTTCCTTCGGCCTTTATCAAGTTTAGTTTTTTTTTCATGGAAATTATGTGGGTTATTTATTAAAACAACTAAATTGATTTGTTGATATTGCGAAATCGCTGATATGATACATACATGATATGATAGATATAGTAACGGCTTGAATGCGGAATATTCCTTTTTGTCGATAAAAATACATTATCTTTAGCTTTTAAAATATCGACTGAAAATTATCGATATCTTGATCTCCAGCTTTTTATTTTGCGCTATTTATCGTTCAATAGCTGAAGTATATCCTAATACAGCGTTTCTCAAGCATTTTTAGTCCGTGGTTCCTAGAAAATTAAGCACAATTTCAAGGACCCCTTAATAAAAATTTATTTTAGTAGTACAAAAGTACATATTTTTTTATAAACATAAAAAATAGTGTATTAATGTGAAAGGCTTGTGCTGCTATTTTGCAACTAAATAATATTTGGGTTGATGTTATTACTAAGTTGTAATTTCAAATCCGATTCCAATTGTAATATGTTCCTGTATTTGTTTTTGAATTATACAAGAGTAGAGGATCCCGCTTGCTGGAGCAGCTCGCCGTGTTAAGTAAGCGTAGCGATTGCGAGACTTGCTGACATTTATTTATTACATACATACACACACACTCACTTACGACATGTATCCCCGAAGGGTAGGCAGAGGTACACTGTACACTGCACCCACTTTTCGCCGTGCGTATTTCATCTCATGGTGTAATAGGGGGCGAGCCTATCGCCATATCGGGTACAAATTCCAGACCCTGGGTTGATACTGTGTAGAAAAATCCAATATCAATTTGCACGACCCAGGGATTGAACCCGAAACCTTAACTTTGCCGTGGTACCATAATACGTAATAACGTATACCTACGCAAAATGGCGACTGAGTTGTTTCGAATGTAGTCAACTGAGATTTCGGGTTCGAACCACAGGTCAAGTAAACTGATTTTCAGTTTTTCTTCTCAATATCAGCATGCAGTCTTAGACTAACACACACATAGACTTCATTTTATCCCGATAATTTGCTCCCATGGGGCATAATGGCATTTTAATGCGATTTTTTGAATAGATGGCGCTGACGTCTTGCTGTTTAGATATTTTGTTTGCAGCGGGAAAGGCTTTGAACGCGGTCAAAGCTGCGAACTAAACCTAGTCCTACTAATATTATAAAGGCGAAAGTTTGTAAGAATGTATGGATGTATGGATGCTTGTTACTCTTTCACGCAAAAACTGCTGAACGGATTTCGATGAAATTTGGCGCACGGGTAGATCATGTCCTGGATTAACACATAGGCTACTTTTCATCCCGGGACAATATAAAGCGGGACTTTTATCCCGGGAAAACTCATTTACGCGGGCGGAGCCGCGGGCAAAAGCTAGTGAAAAATAAAAATAAACAATCATCGATACTAAAAATCTTAAATAGATAAATAGTAATTACCATAAACTATTGTCTAACTATAATATATTACCATAAATTATAGTAACGGTCTGGAAAGAGGCAGTTGTGATAGGTATCCACAAGCCGGGGAAACCCGCTTTCGAACCCGCCTCTTATAGGCCCATCAGTCTACTCAGTACTCTGGGCAAAATCTATGAGCGGATCGTCCTCGACCGCCTTAAAATAGTAGCTCTTAATCAAAATTTGATCCCTCCGGAACAGTTTTCGCGCTAGACACAGTTGTGTCAATCAGGTGCTCCGCATCACAGACTACGTTCACGACCAATTTCGCAAAGGTATGCCTACCGGTGCTATCTTCTTCGATATTGAAAAAGCATTCGACAGGGTGTGGCACAACGGCTTGCTTTTCAAGCTGTACACTCTCAACGTGTCCATACAACTCGTGCACATCATACGACATTTCCTGTCGAATGGTGGTTTCAGATATCGCGTGGAGGGAACTCTCTTTTCCCGACACACCATCACGGCCGGAGTCCCGCAAGGCTCTGCCCTCTCCCCCTTTCTTTTCTCGCTGTATACCAGTGATATCCCCAAACCAAAGAACGCCCATCTGGCGCTCTTCGCAGACGACACCGCAATCTACGCCTCACGTCTCTACGTGAGGCGTAGATTGCGGTGTCGTCACCACATTGTCGGGATCTCTATCCCGACAATGTGGTGCGCACTTTGCAGGCCACCGCCGATGAACTCGGTAAGTGGTTCCGCAAATGGCGAATCACCGCCAATCCCACCAAATGCCAGGCTATCCTATTCACTCGGAAAAGGAAAGTCCATGTGCCACACTTTTCAGTCCGCATGTCCGACCAGGTTATCCCCTGGAAGGACAAAGCTAAATATTTAGGAGTGACCCTTGACCAGAGGTTGACCTTCATCCCACATGTAAACGCGGTACGCGCGCGAGCCGCATTCGCGATGAGCCAATTGCACTGGCTCTTAAACCGGAACAGTAAAATGTCGATCCGCAACAAGATTAGGATCTTTACGACATGCATCCGACCTATCATGACGTACGCATCGCCCGTATTCGCCCATTTACCGCCTGCTCGTTTCCAGCGTATGCAGGTCTTACAAAATAAAATGCACAGATGTGCTCTTGGTGCCCCGTGGTACTTTCGCAACCGCAACCTCCACGGGGACACCAATATGCCGACCATCAGGCACTTTATGCATATGGCCAGCAGACGCTAATTTGATCGGGCGGTAAACCACCCAAACACGCTTATCCGAAGAGTGTATATATAGACTCCATTTGATCGCGCCAAATGGAGACGACCGCGTTCAGTACTGACAGATCCAGAGGACGAAATCACTCTGGCCATTCGCGAAAAGATCGAGCATCAAAAGCTCTTACACTCCACAAGACCGCTGTACCGTCCTCGCCGTCGAGGACCTCATTGCGTGCCCCGTCACCCTGACCTCTCTTAGCGGTTCCGGCCCACGTGCTGAAGACTACGAACACATGAATAGGATTAGGTTAAAACCATGTTTCCCCAAACGCTGATGTCTTATCCTCTCAGTGGTCGCCCTGAGCCGAGGTTCGTGACCCGTTAGTGGATCGCCCTCAGCGTGGTCGCTTAATTTTAAGGGTTGCGAGCGCCTTCTGCACTCACCCAAAAGACCGTCGTTCTTTCATAAGCCGACCCTCGTCAAGCTAGAAAGAGTAACGTCAGGGTCCAGGGACAAAAAAAAACATAAACTATAAAGCTTGTCGATTTTGTAAGTATAAAAATACATGCGCCATTTTTATTATGAAATTAAAATATTCACATGAATATTTTATTAATAAATCAAAGTTGCATTGACTTATTGTAATATTCAATTTTCACACTTGCATTTTGAAAAATAATAATTCGAAATAGTGTCAACTATTTTATCCGTAGTATAATGACATCGCGATCAATTTATTGCGTATTTAATTTAAAAAAAAAGTCATATACTCGTACATCTTTCCGTAGTATTATAATGCTCTTTGCGTACATCCTCGGCCGCATCTCAGCGCGGAATGCATGACAGCCCGAATTCCGAAATTAGAAAATTTATGTAGAAATTCAATTTAGGTTATATTTTTTCTCATAACTAGAAAATATTAATTCCACTTAAAAATAATTAGCATCCAAGCGAGAAGACTATAATATATGCTATAATTTTGTTTCGGTTTTATATTAAAATATCTTTTACATATTATATAATATATAAAAGAGGTTTGTCAAGATCGTAGCATGTGGCGCTCAATAGTCTCTGCCTACCCCTATGGGATAAGGGCGTGAGTGTGTATGTATGTATGTATTAAAATATCCATCAACTCTAGGTATAATGGTTCCTATTCAGACCCTATTTTACGTAATTTTCAGCGACTATTGTTCCAAAATAAACGTATATACGTGATAATGTTGTATGGTAGCATACAATTTCTATATGCTAAGATAAAGAAGAACAAAGAAGAACGTTGAATCTTTATTTACATACCAATATCTCTTCATAAGCGTGACTACTGATTCAATAAATGGTACCTCAAAACATGGAAATTTGTAAATACGTCGTTAATTTGGCCGTATTTCCCAAGATAACGTTATAACGTTATCTTAACGTTATAAAATCTTATAAGATTTTATCACATTGCCTTTCAATGTCATTCATTATGTTAAAGCAAGATAAGAATATTTATAAATTCGTCACTATTTGGGATGATTACATCATTTGAAGAAGTCTGAATCATGAAGCTTCTAGTGTTGGCAGCCTTAATTGCACGTTAGTAATTGTTGCTTTAAAAACAGTTTTAACTTTATGGTAATTCTAATTTTATTCCTTATTATGGTATGGTAAGTAATTATTTGTTACATATTATTAAAGAAACTTCTCTTCATAACTATAGAAAAGCAGCAATTGTCGAAGGGCATCTTGGTTTCGGCCTCAGAACTTTCAACGCTCATGAAGATATACACAAAGTTGCTGCAAATAATTATGCGTAAATGTTTTGACCACTCGAGCAATTTTTACGTTTTAAATTATTAAAGCCTTTCTATGTTTGTTGGAAAACAAGCAAGTAAAGTGATCTGAACGGCCCGTAAACTCACATTACCAGAAGAATCATTGGTGCGCTTCCAGCCTAAAGAAATGAAATAAGAAATTGAGAAGAATTAAGGTATTCGTATTTCCCGATCACTTATCATACGAAATGCCACCACTCTCTTGACGTTTTTTTCTATGATTCAGAATGGTACCATATATCCCCAGTTGAGCCCATCATTTATTCGTATAAATTATTCACACTGTAATTATTTCGTGAAAAAGCGCAGCTCTCCTTTAAAAAACTGATTCAAGGATACCGACTATAACATTACGAGTTGAAATTGGATATACCATTACGACTATATTATAAAACGTGGAATGTCGGTTATGTGATTTGTACATCACACATAAACCAATCTAGGTTTAAGGGATGTTGTTAATGTAAACTTTGTAATGTAAACACTTAAAAAATAAATGAAAAAAACAACGTATTATACGGGAATAATCAAGTCATCGATGTAGATGACAGTTAAAATACAAGCGCTATTACTGTTAATGAACAAGACGCGTATTTTTTTTGTCCAGTGTGCTCCGGCCATGCAATCCCAACAGTCCCAGGGGATAACAGCCATTATGTGGATGGCGAGAGCCGCTACATCTGGATGCCTGACGGTGAAGGCAAGCCAGTTCTGGTAGATCTACATGAACCGATTGATGTTGGAGTCTTGAAATCGAGGAATGGCGCCAACAATCAATACTGGCTCTATACCAGGTAATGTTTGTCATCAGTTTACTTGTTTTAATGTTAACCGTTATTTACTAGCTTTTGCTAATCGCTTGCACTAAAACATTTCCAGGGTCTAGAACTATCACCAATACCCAATTTTATAGAAATACCTTCGGTACAAACTCTACCACACCTTTTACCTTTTTTTACTTTCAACTCTTTTTACTACCCTTAGGGGTTAAATTTCGCAAAATACTGAGCAAGTACGTCCTAAAAGGCATGCAAAATTTGAGAATCCTAGCACATGTAGTTTTTGATATTTCGTGATGAGTGGGTGAGTTAGTGATCTTCCTCAGAACTGACGAGTGTATCAAAAGCAGAGACATTCAACAGTATAAATATCTGACATCAGGACCAAATTTTTGCAAAAGTTATTGCCCACTGGCTTTGAGTATTTAACAGCTACTTAAAGACTAACATTATAATATTTTACACTTACCTATTTGTATACACGTCTATATTATATTACTCTGTCACCTGTAAATGGTCATTCGTTTCTTTTTTTTATTTTATTGTATTTGACTGTTGGGTTTCTAATAAATCTATCAATCAGTCTATAATAAAATAAAGCATTAGATCCCGGTATGTCAGTAAATTGAAAAAACTGTGATAAAAAGAAAGGGGGTGACTAAAGAAGAGTGATGGAAATAAATCAACAACTACTGGATCAATCAATAACTACTGGATATAATGAGATTTAACATCTTATGTCTCAGGATGACGAGCGCCGTGGAATGCCACACGGTACTTTGTAACTCAAGATGCTGGATGGTGTTGCTACCGTTTATGGGTGGTCGTATCGCTTACCATTTGGCGAACAGCATGCTCGTCTCGTTATTCGATGCCATAAAAAAGTCTGCGATTTTTATATTTCTTTTCGGTCTGTCTGTTTTTCTCTTTGATTGCTACTACTCATCTCCGAAACTACACACGGATTTCGATGAAATTTGGTATGCAGATAGCTTGAAAACCCTGGAAAGGACGTTGGCTATATTACTACTTACGTATTGGGACCTGAGTGCCAAGTTAATAAATAATTTGTTCATCTTATGAAGATTCTAAAACAATATAATACGCTGATAATTACTTTTAAAGTAAGTTATATTTCAATGTTCATAACGACCCAATTGTTTTTTGCCAATGTGTCATTCAGCAGCCACAACACTGAAAACAAGTTCCTAAAATCTGCCGGGTACTGTAACTACAAGTACCTAAGCTGGTGTGTCTCTAGTGATTTTATCAATTTCTAGAATTCATCGTTAGTCTACCCCTTTCGAGCATACGGGTCCGCCACGTGACCACGAAGTGCTGCAAAGCCTTCGACACGTCGGAACTGGGAGAATAATCAAACAGATAACCGCGATAAAATCCGATCTGGCATTGATATGTTCTAGTAGTTTATTTTAAATGTCTAACATTCGCGTAAGCGTAAGTAATTATTAAACAAAAATATTGCTTTACCAGTAACAATGTATAATATTTTATGGTGCCTTTTTGTCAGAGACAACCCAACCAGTCCTCAAGTGATTGGACACAATGACATCGACTCTCTGCTCAACTCAAACTACCTCGCCAGCCGTGCCACCAAAGTAATCGTCCACGGATGGAACAACAACGGGAACACTGAAATGAACCCTCTCATTACTTCTGCGTTCCTCGCCGTCCAAGACTGCAACGTTATCGTCCTTGACTGGAATGCCCTCGCCAATTCCAACTACATTACTGCTACTAACGGCGTACCCTCCGTTGGCGAATACCTTGGCCAATTCCTTGTCTGGGTTTTTAATAATGTTGGCGGTGATTGGAATCAACTGCATTTGGTTGGGTTCAGCTTGGGTGCTCACGTTGTCGGCAACGCTGGCCGCACCGCTGGTGGCCTACCTGGTCGTGTTACCGGTAGGCAAATATTTAAATAACATCCACTTATTATGCGTTTTCCAAGGAGTGGACTATTTTACATAACTATCAATTCTCCAGGTCTAGACCCCGCGGGCCCTTTGTGGCAAAACAACGAAAATGCGCTTGATACAACCGCTGGAGTGTACGTCGAAGCGATCCATACTGATGGACGTATTCTCGGTATCATGACCCCGGTTGGCGACGCTGATTTCTACCCCAACGGTGGTATGAACCCACAGCCTGGCTGCTGGATAAGCACATGCTCCCACGGTCGTGCGACTGAGTTATTTGCTTCTACTGTTCGCTTCAACCACCTCGTTGGAAGACTTTGCGCTAATATCTGGCAGGCTGAGCTATCTAGCTGCACTGGCGCTAGCTTCGAGATGGGCAACGCCGTCATCGGCAAGCAAGGGTAAAAGTCCTTTTATATACATTCAAAACTACTACTACCTTTTTAATTAACTCTAATATAATAAATTGACGCCATGAATTTTATTAGTGATTTGGTGGCGTAGTTGTATTGCGTGCGCGGTAAGACTGCCGTTCTGAGGTCCCGGGTTTGAATCCTGGGCAAAGTGATTTTGGTTTATCTGCTCAGTATCCGCCCGCAGTCAAAAAGGACATGTCCAAAAATGGGTCTGAAAATCTTAACAAGACAGTTTATACCGGGTGGAAGGGAAACGCTCTCGGAAACGAATACAGGTGATGGTATTGGTGATTCCTGACGTGATGGCACTAAAAAAATCGCGATCGCATTGTTACAAATTTTGTAGGATTTTCTAAAATTTCTGTACAGCTTCACGTATGGATAGATAAATCAAACTATTATTCTGAAAAAATTTGTAAAAAAGGTCAATATTTCTAAAAAATCGTAATGAAACACGTACATCGGCTGACGGGTTAACGACCGCGCGGCCTGTGGCGGCGCAGCGCGGCGGTCGCCGCCTTGTCGGTGTTTGCTTTGTAGTTTTTTGTACGCTTTACATTGCGCGCGCATGAATTACGGAAATACTAAAATCGTAAGTATTATCGCTTAACTTTGCAAATGAATATAGTTTTTCAATAATGGTTCTTCTCTCTTACTGTTCCGGTATAGAGAGCGTTTCCCTTCCACCCGGTATATACTTGGATTGAACACCTAAAAACTAGCCTTTTACGATAAATCGTTAATTTTAAAGACCTCTGATTTTGAGATTTATGTAATTTTGTTTGGCTTGAAAACTATACTTAGTATGAATGTTTTTAAAAAAGTTGGTTATGAATGGAGGGGTTAAAAAAAACTTTTTTTAATGGATCCTAGCTCCCTTTAATATCCCTAAAGTTTGAGCCTGTTTAGATTTTGAGGCCCAGCATCCATACAAAAAGCGGACATCTCCTTTGTGCCCGATATCATGAAAGGCTCTCCTCCTATCTTGGGACGAAACACATAAATAGTAAAAAGTGGGTGCTCTGGCTGCTTGAATCTCTGCCTACCACTTCGGAGTGAAATGTGTGATATGCCTGTGGGTTTGTGATTTTATTAGTTAATAGAACAATTTACTGCGTGTATGTTCGTATTAATTATAATCATTTCATTAAGCAATCTCAATGAATTTAGGGTGCATACACATTTGGAGAATACGCGTGTTTGCAAAAGGTCGCATGCCGTGTACATTGATTAGATTAGTACTACCTACATATATGTTCACGCGTTGGTCTTGGAATTGGGTGTAATTTCATGACATAATAAGTTTTGGTTGGTAATAGAAAAGTCTATTTTTTTGAGAATTAGCCCTGATTTCCACGCTTGCGCGCCGCGGTTCGTAATATTACATGACCCACTGTAGTAGTGGACTTAATGTGGCTGGTAATGATGATGAATGAACGTGACAGCTTGTAGAGGACATCTACTACTTACTAATAAACGTTTTTTTTTAGGACTGGTCTCTACGGTCTGATTACTGGCAACGCTTGGCCTTTCTAATCTGAATACTCCATAAGCTACTGACATATTTCTAATTTATTAAAAATATATAAATTACAAAATAGTTTCTTTTAATCCTGTCAATTCTGTTATATAGTTACAATTGTTTAAATTATAAACGAGATTGTAGATATAGTTATACGTATCTATGATTCTTTTGAAGGCTGATTATTTAAGAGAGCTTAAGATACTATACTTTGTTTTCCACTGAACGAGCCAGTTCGCCTGATAGTAAGAAAAGTCAAAGCCTGTGAACATAACAAACAACAAGACACAGCAGATTGCTATATGCTTTCATTATCCTGAGTCAAAAGATGTCTTAAGATGGTATTAATAAATCAACCACAAGTTTGAGTCAAATCTCTAGTACACGTTTAATATATTGCACTATTTAATTAAACAAGCTTAAGTTGTAATTTAGGAGCTTGTCCTCAGCTGAATAAGCGCTATTAGGTACATAAACAACCACGGACAGCAAAAGAGCGGAGGTGTTTCAAACCAAAATCTCTTTAGAACGTAGCGTCGCTAAATGCGGGTGTTCGGGGGACGAGGTATAACGATAGCTCCACCCCCCAATCAAAACCCATCTAGCGGTGAATGTCATTATTACAGCGTAACAGAGCTATCTTTTCATTAATTTAGTTCGTCTTTTCACCCAAAAAACAAAACTGTTTGTTCCAGAAGATACTATGTGCGTTAGTATGGCAGGACCACATTATTTATTTATATTTCAGTATTATACCAAACTAGCTTTTGCCCGCGGCTCCACCCGCGTTAAAAAGTTTTTCCGGGATAAACGTCCCGCTTTATATTTTCCCGGGATAAAATGTAGCCTATGTGTTAATCCAAGACATGATCTACCCGTATGCCAAATTTCATCGAAATCCGAAACGTAGTTTTTGCGTGAAAGAGTAACAAACATCCATACATCCAAACATCCATACATTCTTACAAACTTTCGCCTTTATAATATTAGTAGGAGTAGGATACTAAGCCTAAATATGAACCAGTAATTTAGTTTATTTTGAAGGTTCCGTACCAAAACGATAAACCGGCTCAGAAACTATGTCAAAAAAATCCTGTACATATAAAGTTCACCAATGCGGCAGTCCTAAATATATGAAAATTATACGTTCGCTTAACTTTTTATCCGTTTCCCTCAAAGGTACGGAACCCTGGGTGTGTGAGTTCTACTGGAGCTTAACAGTTTTTTTTCAGCATATATGTAGATTATATAAGTGACATATAGACGTTACATACAGGAAAATTAGGGAATAAAGCAAAATAAAAGAAGTTGTTAAAGTTGTTGATAAAAAATCTTTAGTGATTACAATACAAAATTACGATAATCTTACTAATATCGACCTTCAGTATTCTGTGCCAATATTATAAATGCGAAAATTTATAAAAATATTTGGATATTTACGTAGTAGTACGTACGTTTGTTAGAAGTAGACACAGAAACAAGAAAACGGACTCGGTTGAAATGGCTCACGAGTAAATCATGTCTTGGATTAACACATAGTCTACTTTTGTCCCGGTAATTTGCGCCCATGGGAAATAATGCATATTTTTAATCTCTTCTGCTCTGACTGCCTCGGTGGCGTAGTTGTATTACAGTACGACTGCAAACCTGAGGTCTCGGGTTCGATCCCCGGGTCGGGCAAAGTGATATTGAGTTTTTCTATTCAGTATTAGCTCGGAGTCTGGAATTTGTGCCCGATGTGGCGATAGGCTCACCCCCTATCACATCATGGGACGGAATAACGGCGAAAAGTGGGTGCACTAGTTGCGCCTCTGCCTACCCCTTCGGGGATAATAGGCGTGAGTGTGTGTGTGTGTGTGTGTGTGTGTGTGTTTAATCTCTTCATAGGGACTTTTGTAGCGGAAAAGACTTTGCACGCGGGTGGAGCCGAAAGAAACCACACACACACACACACACGCACGCACGCACGCACGATCGCACACACACACACAAGAAGATTTTGTGGCAAATGTTTGCTCATATTTTTATACATAACAATACTTACTTATCTTGGAACTATATCGAAAGTATGTGGGTTATTTATTAAAACAATCAACTGAATGGATTAGTAGATATTGAGAAACCGCTGATATGATACAGCCCATAGCAACGGGTTGAATGCGAAATATTACTGGTGGTAAGACTCTCATATTATGTAAGTGTCCGTCTGGGTGGGTACCATCGCAATGTCTATTTTTACCCCCAAGCAGCAGTGTGCATGTACTGTTGTGTTTCGGTTTGAAGGACATTGTAGCCAGTGTAACTACAGGACATAATGAGACTTAACATTTTATGTCTCAGGATGACGACCGCATTGGAATGCCACACAGTACTTTATAACTCAAGGTGCTGGATGGTGTTTTTCACTGTTTATGGGTGGTCGTATCGCTTACCATTGGGTGAACGGCACGCTCGTCTCGTCATTCAATGCAAGAAAAATATTCCTTTTCGTCGATAAAAATGAATTAATCTTTAGCTTTTAAAATATCGATAGATAACCATCTATTAATTGTAATAATTCTCTTGGACATAGCTTTGTCGACTTTCTGTCTATGAATAACTTTTCACAGTTTAATCATGTTAAAAATGTAAATCAAAGGATATTGGATCTAGTGTTAAGCAATGCTGATTGTATTAGCGTGGTTGAAGCTCCATTTCCCCTCAGCAAACTTGATTGTCATCATCCGGCTTTAGAAATTAACGTAAGCCTTTTAGTTAAACCAGTACTCAAAGCCAAACCTTTTGTTAGATACAACTTTAGAAAGGGTAATTATCCATTAATTAAAACACAACTCAGTCAGGTGGTTTGGGAATTGGAGCTGGGCAATGAGGATGTGAATGTCATGACTCAAAAATTCTATGGTATATTGCAAACACTAATTGAATTATATGTTCCGAAAATAAAGCCACGGTCTCACAAATACCCAATATGGTTTTCAAAATCTTTAATTAAACTTATTAATGAAAAGGAAAAAATAAGAAGTAGGCATAAACGATATAAAAATCCCAGGGATCTCATTGAGCTTCATATGGCTAATAAACGTGTCAGCCAATTAACTAAAATATGCTACAAGAACTATATCAGTAATACTGAGACGTCAGTGCATAGCAATCCGAAAAGATTTTGGTCATTTGTAAAAGCCCAAAAGGGGTGTTCTGATGTACCAGGAGAAATGAGACTTGGGAGCTCATGCGCTACGTCGGGCGAGGAAATTTGTGACCTCTTTGCAAAACAGTTCACGTCTGTGTTTTCTAGTCGATACGCCCGTCTTTCTTGTAGTGCAAGCGATAGTTTTGATGGAAATTATCCCCAAGATTCATTATGCAATGTGAGCATTACTGAACGTATGATATCCAGGGCAATCCTGAGGCTAGACCTTAGCAAGGGAGCAGGCCCAGACGGTATTCCACCTTATTTTATTAAAATGACACATAGATACCTCACATTACCCTTGAAATTAATCTTTCAGCAATCATTGCAGACGTCTACATTTCCAACAGAGTGGAAAAAGGCGAATGTAACACCCATTCACAAAAAAGACGATAAACAAACAATCACCAATTATAGACCGGTATCCATCTTAAACATCTTCTCCAAAATTTTTGAATGTGTCGTTTACCCATATATGGCATCATATTGCAAACACAAAGTTTCCATTAATCAGCATGGGTTTCTTAGAAATAGGTCTACAATTACAAATCTGGTGAGCTATGTTGATGACGTCTCAAAATCTGTTGATTGCCGAAATCAGGTAGATGTTATCTACACTGATTTTAGTAGCGCTTTCGACAAAGTAGATCACTCTATCTTCATCTACAAACTAAAAAGATTTGGGATTCATGGTCCATTGCTTTTATGGTTTCAGTCTTATCTAAAACATCGGCCCTTACGAGTCACATTTGCTGGATACCACTCAAAAACCTATATCGCATCTTCTGGAGTACCACAGGGTTCCCATTTAGGACCGTTACTCTTTGTGCTCTTTGTTAACGATATTCCAGATCATCTTATTTCCAGTAAATGTCTGCTATTTGCTGACGATTTAAAGCTTTATAAAACTGTATCTTGCGCTCAGGATTCACAAGATCTTCAAAATGATTTAAATATATTGGAAAGTTGGTGTCAACTTAATAACATGGCATTAAACGCAGAAAAATGTGTGCACATAAAATTAACAAGAAACAAAAAATTTTCTCCCTCTAGTTACTTTGTCGGGTCTGAGCAACTACAAGAAGTCACAAGTGTTCGTGATTTGGGTGTCATTGTAGACAGTAAATTGAATTTTGTAGAACACATTGACAAGACTGTTTCCAAAGCATGGAAAATGGTGGGATTTTTAAAGCGAATATGCCATGATTTTACAAGCATACCAGCCCTACTATGTTTGTATAATGCTTTGGTTCGCAGTGTATTGGAATATGCTACCACTGTATGGAGTCCTCAGTATCAGATTCATATTATACGTTTGGAGCGGGTACAAAAAGCTTTTACAAGGTACTTGGCATATAGAGACCCTGGCTGTCCCTATCGTGCCGATTATAGAACACGTCTGAAACATTTTAAACTGATTTCTTTAGAAGATCGACGCAAACTATATGACTTATCGTTTTTACATAAATTGATTAATGGCTCTATCGATGCATCGAATTTACTTGCTCAAGTTTGCTTAGTTGTTCCAAGAAGAATACCCAGATTTCCCTTGAAAAATACTTTTAGAAAGGCCTCTTACAGAACAAAGATCTCAGCCCCCTTAAACCGTGCCATAGAAGTCTACAATGAAAACAATGACATTGACATCTTCAAGTCGTCCACTGCAACGTTTAAGTCTGCATGCTTGAAATCGCTACTGCGTCATTGCTAGTCATACTTTCTCCGTCATTTCTCACAAATATTTATATTATAGTTTTGTACCTTTGCATATGATTTTAAAGATAACATTCTACGTCATAATTTTAATTTTAGATTATGTTATTCTTATTTATAATTTTAGCGACATTGTCAGAGTTCTTTTATTCTTATCTTCATATTTAATAATTTTTATAGCATTTTAATTATTATTTTCTAATTATAACTTCACAATTACACTTAATTTAATACTGCATGATCTATTAATGTCAATATACTTTAAAAAAATACTAAGAATGTTGAATTCACCTGTAATGATAGTACGCATCGTCCAATGATATCTGTAAATTATGTTTTGAAATTTCATGTGTAACTGTCGATGGTGTATCTAGATAAATAAATAAATAAAAATAAGAGAAAATTATGGATATCTTAATCTCCAGGTTTTTATTTTGCGCTATCTATCGTTCAATAACTGAAGTACGTTCTAATGCATTTTACATAGGTGTTTTGCTTTCACGGTAGATTGAGTTACTGACGAATGGGCTCAAAAATGATTTTTTTGATTACCGTAATTTTTCCCAATGTCCGCTCTATTTATTTTTAAAATGTTTTTATAAATATCAGGTAAAATCCGATAAGATAGCCATATGGGAGAGACGTTCAATCCAAATAAATAAAAAACGTCAAGAAAATGTACCTATTTAAATACAGAGCTTAAGGTTTTTTGAGCCTTGCGTTAAATAATTTGGTAATAACAAAAAAATCAACCGTATTTCGTATATACGAAAACGTCAATGTTCAATTTAAATTAGGCATCGACTCCAAATCTAGGTACTTATGTATATATTAGTGGTGTAACGAATATTCGTGAACGCGAATCGCATCTTTTTTAATATTCGCATTCGCAAGAAATCATGCAAATATTTTGCGAATATTTGGCTATGACATGTGAAAATAATTTATAAAATAACACTATAATAAGCAACAGATGATGTTTACTATGTATTAATAGTAATTTTGTTAGTATTTATAGTACTCATACAAAAATATACATATACATTTTGATAACAACAAACTTCCAACTTTCTAAACGCACTTTTTTATCGATGGTTTATATACTTTAAATTATTTTTTTTACCGAGATCACAACGTGATAGGATTTATATTGTTATTTATACTTACGAGATTTCTCTTAAAGTAATAATAGATTAAGTATACTTAATCTATTATTAGTTTAAAAAACATTGGAAGGTATTATACTAACACATTAATATCTTTTAAAATATTATAAATTATTGATGTTTTTCATTCAATATACCAAGGAAAATCATCAACAATCTCCTTCAATGTGTATACCTTTTAAATCCTTCAGTTGCACTGATGACTCACTAATTACTTAACTCTAATGGACTAGTTATATTTTTGATACCACAATCAGTATATTTTTCATAAATTGAAGTGATTAAGTTACCAACGTCGATATATGGCGTTGCAGTCTTCAGAGGATGCTCAAGAATATTGGAAGCTCGATTGACAGACGGGGAAATCCTCTTGAGTACTCTTGACACGACTTCCGTGCTTACAATGTTGAAAGCATCAAGGAGACGATCGAGCGGAACACAGGCTCTAAAGTGTTCGCAAAAGAGCTATCTATGGAGTAAAGCAAAATGGCTAAACTGAAGATAGAAAACGGCAATGTAATGTTGACGAAGGCTGTACGAAGTGATATTGAGGGAGCTTGAGAGGTTCTACAACAAGTCAGGAAGCAAGGAAGAATCACTACAGAACTTCTGTAAGTGGGCGGTGCGCCGATACTAGGAGTCCTTCAGAGACTTTTTAATTCCGCGCTAGTGGAGGGTGTAACGCCTGGAACAAGAGTATGGTGCTGTTCTTCAAGAAAGGTCAAAAGAATTATAGGCCCATCGCACTTCTGAGCTATGTTCATAAACTGCTCTCGAGGGTTATCACGAATCGTCTCATGTTCAGGCTAGATAACTTCCACCCTCCCGAGCAAGCCGGATTCTGAAAAGGTCTTTTTAGTCATCTAAAGTATTATACAGGGTCATTTTTGCATTACGTTACTAAATGAAACCACATATTTATCTATACCTCTGCTAACATTGTGCCAAAAATCACCAATGAATAACGATAATTTTCGCCAAAAGTTACGGTTGTAGTATTCCAATTCTTTGATCATTTTGTAGTTTACTTTTACATCTATGGTTAAAATAACTTAATGGAAAGCATTATTTTCCATGAGATAAGTATGTAGTTTCATTTATGATCGCAATTTCAAAATGACCCTGTATTATTAATTATTTTTTTCCGCCTTTAAACTCCACTACTGAACGAAACCTCACTCGAGATTAATTAATATTATTTTATAGAATAAAGACTGAAGCATTATTCTGAGTATTATTGATTAGTATGTCAATATTATTCTTCTTATACATCCTTGGTATATAACCTAACTGAAGATAAAAAAAATGTTAATGTAATAAAAAATCCGAGACGAAATAAGTTTTAAATCGATACTAAAAATTCCTGTTAATAACTAACAACATTGTAGAGGGCAGCCTGATGATCCCGATACAGGAAATCAGTTACTTATTCATAAAATAATTGAATTTCTTTTCCCCGTTGTAATACAATCTAATACTTTAAAATGGGGAATATAAAAATAGAAGAAGAATATTGACAAATCTTTCATAAGTGTAAGGTCAAGCCCAATTTCGCCCATCTCCTTTGTAAATATGTCGTTAATTAGGCCGTATTTCGCAAGATAACGTTATAAAATTTTATCACATAGCTTTGCTATGTCATTCATTATGTTAAAGCTAGATAAGAATGTTTATAAATTCGTCACTATTTGGGATGATTGCATCACTTGAAGAAGTCTGAATCATGAAGCTTCTAGTGTTGGCTGCCTTAATTGCACGTTAGTAATTTTTGCTTTAAAAATAGTTTTAGCTTTATGGTAATACCAACTTTATTCCTTATTATGGTACCTATTAATAATACCAGCCCTGTATTATATACTGCTCACTGCTGAGCACGGGCCTCCTCTCGTTACTACTACTACTCGGTACTACGGTACCTATTATGAGCAATTATTTATTTCATATTATTAAAGAAACTACTCTTCAAGAACTGTAGAAAAGCATCAACTGTCGAATAAATTATTCACACTGTCGTCATTTTCTCATGAAAATAATGACAGCGTGACTCTCCTTTAAAAAAGTGGATCAAGCATACCAACTATAACATTACAAGTTGAAATTGGACACCATTGAATACGTATTATGCGTGAATAATCGTGTAATCAATATATATGACAGTTAAAAATATGCAAGCGCTATTACTGTTAATGAAAAAGATACGTTTTTTTTTTTATTTCATTGAATGGCGAGGAGCATGTCGTTTATCTGATGGTAGGCGATACGACCACGCATAAACAGTAGAAACACCATCCAGCACCTTGACTTACAAAGTACTGTGTGGCATTCCACTGCGCTCGTCATCCTGAGATATAAGATGTTAAGTCTCAGTATGTCCAGTAGTTACACTGGCTACAATGTCCTTCAAACCGAAACACAACAGTGCATGCACACTGCCGCTTGGCTGTAGAAATAGAAATAGCGGTGGTACCCACCCAGACGGACTCTTGCATATGAGAGACCTACCACCTGTAAAATAGTATTTTTTTTGTCCAGTGTGCTCCGGCCATGCTATCCCAACAGTCCCAGGGGATAACAGTCATTATGTGGAAGGCGAGAGTCGCTACATCTGGATGCTTGACGGTGAAGGCAAGCCGGTGCTGGTAGATCTACATGAACCGATTGATGTTGGAGTCTTGAAATCGAGGAATGGCGCCAACAATCAATACTGGCTCTTTACCAGGTAATGTTTTTCATCAGTTTATTTGTTTGAATGTAAACATTGATTTAGTACAGCTTTTGCCCGCGGCTTCGCCCGCACGAAAGATATTTTCCTGGATAAAAGCCCCGCTATACATTTTCCGGGGATAGAAAGTAGCGTAAAACCTTCCCAAGATCTCGAACTATCCCCATGTCAAATTTCATCGAAATCTGTTCGGTACTAACTATACAAACTTTGCTACCCCTTTTATCCCTTATGGGTTGAATTTCGAAAATCTCAATTACGGGTTGAAAATCTCGTCATACTGAGCACCTACCTCTTAGAAGGCATGCAAAATTTGAGATTCCTAGCACTTGTAGTTTCTGAGATTTCGTGATGAGTGAGTGTGACCTTTCTCAAATATACTTTTTATCCCAGGAAAAACTTTGTCACGCGAAGCCGCGAGCAAAAGCTAGTAAATTAATATATGTGTATTTTAACTATACTAGCTTACGCCCGCGGCTCCACCCGCGTGAAATTTCCTAGCCTATAGTACGCAGGAGTAATGTATTAGTGAAAGAATTTCTAAATAGTTCAGTAGTTTTAAAAATTAGCCCCTACAAACCTACGAACTCACAAATATATCCTCTTTATAATAATATTAGTATATTAGTATTGGCGATGTTTATATTTAAAAATGTATATCTTACTACTGACTGCCTCGGTGGCGTAGTTGTATTACGGTACGACTGCAATGTCAAGGTCTCAGGTTCGATCCCTGGGTCGGGCAAAGTGATATTGTGTTTTTCTACTCTGTATCAGCTCGGAGTCTGGATTTTGTGCCCGATATGGCGATAGGCTCGCCCCTATCACATCACGGGACGGAATATGCATGGCGAAAAGTAGATGCACTAGTTGTGCCTCTGCCTACCCCTTCGGGGATAAAAGGCGTGAGTGTATATGTATATGTATATCATATATGTAAATCCCACCAAAAACATAAATGTAAAAAGGGAGAGCCAATTTCAATACAAAAATTATGCTTGACTGTGGGCTTCGCCGCAAAAAGAATGGAGATCTACATGAGTGCCAAGTTCTATGCAAAATCCAAATATGTACTTATAGGAACAAAATAGCATTATGAACAAGTATTCAACTCTATTTCTTTGCCATATTGGATACCTATAACAATTGCTGTTATTTAAAAATGTGAGATCTTAAAGTAGGTTGGGTTTGACTTGGCCAGTTTTTATCAGAATTAAAATATATATAATACGTTGAATAACTTTATAAAATGACTGATGTAATTTAAAGTATTATTTTTAAAATATTTTCATTTAAATGTTGATAACAACCTCTTCTTGTCCTCCGTGATAACAACCCACTTGTTTTTCTGACAATGTGTCATTCTGAAGCCTCGACATTCAAAACAAGTAATAATTCTTAAAATCCGCCGGGTACCGTATCTACAGGTACCTAAACTGGTGTGTTAGTGGCATTTTTATCAATTTCTAGAAGTCGTCGTTAGTCTACCCCTTTCAGGTCCACGGGTCCGCCCCGTGACCACGAAGTGCTGAAGCCTTCGAAATGTCGGGAGAATAATAAAATAAAAGACCGCGATAGAATTCATTAAAGTAGTAGCATTCGTGTAAACGTAAGGAATTTTTAAGCAAAAATATTGTTTTACTAGTTACAGTGTTAAATGTTTTATTGTGCTTTTATTGTCAGACAAAACCCAACCAATCGTCAAGTGATTGTACATAATGACATCAACTCTCTGCGCAACTCAAACTACCGCGCCAACCGTGCCACCAAAGTGATCGTCCACGGATGGAACAACAACGGGGACACTGAAATGAACCCTCTCATTACTTCTGCGTTCCTCGCCGTCCAAGACTGCAACGTTATCGTCCTTGACTGGCGTGCCCTCGCCAATTCCAACTACATTACTGCTGCTAACGGCGTACCCTCCGTTGGACAACACCTTGGCCAATTCCTTGTCTGGGTTTTTAATAATCTTGGCGGTAATTGGAACCAACTGCATTTGGTTGGGTTCAGCTTGGGTGCTCACATCGTCGGCAACGCTGGCCGCACCGCTGGTGGCCGACCTGGCCGTGTTACCGGTAGGCAAATATTTAAATAACATCCTCTTATAATGCGTTGTATATACCTAAGAGGAGAGGAAATTTTTCGTATAACTGTTAATTCTCTAGGTCTGGACCCCGCGGGCCCTAACTGGCATAACAACGGAAATGCGCTTAATATAAACGCTGGAGTGTACGTCGAAGCCATCCATACTGATGGACGTATTCTCGGTATCATGAACCCGGTTGGCGATGCTGATTTCTATCCCAACGGTGGTACGAACCCACAGCCTGGCTGCTGGATAAGCACATGCTCCCACGGTCGTGCGACTGAGTTCTTTGCTTCTACTGTTCGCTTCAACCATCTCATTGGAAGACGTTGCGGTAATATCTGGGAGGCTGAGCTGTCCAGCTGCACTGGCGCTAGCTTCCACATGGGCAATGGCATCATCGGCAAGCGAGGGTAAAATTCCTTTTATCTCCAGCCAAAACTACTACTAGCTCTTTAATTAATAATAATACCAAAAAAAAATACCTAATAATACCACTTAAATAATTAGGTTAAGACTAATTAGTGTTCCCAGAGACTCGCCGAGCTTTACCGCTCGGTGTCATAATGCGTGCTACTGTCGATCCTGGCTTACAGGAGTTGCAGTGGTAGGTGTGAGGGCGGTATAGTCTCGTACCTCTTTAATTAACTCTAATTTATAATAAATTGGCACCATAAATTTTATTAGTGATTTGGTAGCGTAGTTGTATTGCGTGCGCGGTAAGACTGCCGGTATGAGGTCCCGGGTTTCAATCCTGGGTTGGGCAAAGTGATTTTGATTTATCTGCTCAGTATTAGCCCGGGGTCGGAAATTTGTGCCCGATATGATGCAAGGCTCGCCTCCTATCTCGGGACGAAACAGATATATTAAAAAGTGGGTGCTCTGGCTGCTTGAATCTCTGCCTACCCCTTCGGAGAGAAATGTGTGATGTGTGTGTGTGTGTGTGTGGTTTTATTAGTTAATAGAACAATTTACTATGTGTATGTTCGTACAAATACAAATAATTTCATCAAGCAATCTCAATGAATTTAAGGTGCATACATATTTGGAGAATACGCCTGTTTGCAAAAGGTCGCATGCCGTGTACATTGATTAGATTAGTACTACCTACATGTTCTACCTATATGTTCACGCCTTGGTCTTGGAATTGGGTGTTATTTCTTGACATAATAATATAAAGTCCAATTTTTTGAGAATTACCTCTGATTTGCATGCTCGCTGTATACGCACCACGGTTCGTAATTTACATGAGCTACTGTAGTAGTAAACTTCATGTGGCTTATGATGATGATGAATGAATGTGACAGCTTGTAGAGGACATGTACTACTTACTAATGAACTTTTTTTTAGGACTGGTCTCTACGGTCTCATTACCGGCAGCGCCTGGCCTTTCTAATCTGCATACTCCATAACCAACTGACATATTTCTAATTTATTAAAAACATATAAATTACAAAATAGTTTCTTTTAATCCTGTCAATTCTGTCATACAATTATAATTGTTTAAATTACAAACAAGATTGTAGGTATAGTTACGCGTGTCCATGTTTTTTTAGAAGGCGGATTATTTAAGAGACCACAAGATACTAAACTTTTTTTCTACTAAACGAGCCAGTTCGCCTGATTGTAAGAAAAGGCAAAGCTTGTAAAAATTACAAACATGATCTTAGAGTTTAAATTACAAGACAAAGCAGATTGCTATTGTGCTTTCATTATCCTGAGTCATAAGATGTCTTAAGATGGTATTAATGAATCAAACTCAAGTTTGGGTCAAATCTCCAGTACGCATTTAATATATTGAACTATTTAATTAACCAAACTTGAGTTGTAATTTAAGATCTTGTCCTCAGCTGAATAAGCGTTGTTACATAAACAAAACATATCCGTCAAAATCCGGGTCATATTGTAACTTAAGATGTCAGCTGGTGTTAATTTGGGTTTATTGAATAGCGACTATCTTAAGCCCCGTTTTTTCAACTGTAGTTATCTTTTTGTCAAGGTCTTATTAAGCTGGAAGCGCTCTCAGCACCTGGAACACTCGAAGCTCTGCGAGCGCGTCCGGCCTAGTAAGACTCTGCAAAAAAATATTAAAAAGAAACAAAAAATCCAACTGCGTCAATATCTGCCATCTTTAATAAATTCACGGCAGAACTGAAAAGGTAGGAACAAGATTTTAATTAGAATATTGTAATTTGGTTTTTGAATCATCTTAGTAGACAGTGTCCACAAACGCAGTCGGAGGCATAACGCGCTCACTTCTCATAATTTGGTTGGTGATATAGGTACAGCAACAAAATCTTGAATTGAGCAGATACATACTTACATACATACACTCGAAAAACATAACCCTCCTTCTTCCACAGTCGGGTAAAAAGATAACTATTTTGGGAAAAGCATTTTGGCTCATTTGAGATACCTTCAAAATCAGCATAATTTTTGTGATGAGCTTGGTCTTTTAATGTCTTGTTCTAAGAGTGCAGATATATTTTGAAGAGTCAGGTGAACGCTGCACTGGACGTTGAACACAACTAGTACTTGGGTACTGCGATTTAGCTCGATTTTTTGTGTTTAAACCGTTTACGTTCGCGCTACAAAAATAACAGTCTTCGAAATGATTTCTTGGTTCTAGCCAAATAGTCGGTGATTCAAATTTAGAGGCACTTCTTTCACCACTTTTCTATAATTTTAAATATTCCACACACGATTTACAAACACAATTGGGAGCCCAAGACTTCTCATTGTTATCCAAGAGCATCCCAAAATACTCAAAGCAGGTATTTTTCACCAACTCTGATATAACTTTTCTACGATTGTTAAACACTATAATATTCTCCGCGTACATAGCAAAAAGGCAAAATAATCTATCTGGATTGATTAAACAGCGTCTCCTTGAACTACTCATAATGCAAAATCTTCAGATACTAATCTTAGCACAGTAGAATACGCCTGTTAACGATTCATATATACGCTTAAATAATAATAAAAAACAAAGTAACTCGAACTGCTTAACATTTTCTGAGTATAAGTGAAAATGTGAACAACCACAAAATTTGCGGCAACAGACAAAAAGAAAAATTTTGTAAACTAGTGAATTATGATGACGGTTGAACTATGGACTGCGTCGGTAGCCTAGCTATAGGTATTCAGCATGCGCTGTACAATCTACCCTCTGAGGTCCAAGGTCGGGCAAAGTGATATTGGGTTTTTCTGCTCAGTGTATGCATATAATATCATGACTATTTTATCAAGAATTATGATAAAAGGATAAACGTAATTACGATCATGCAATGAGCTTATTATAATAAAACAATTGACGGTGTGGCATGATTTTAATTTAATTAAATGCATCAATCACATAAATAGCGGTTATGACAAGGGTAATGGGGTATATTGCACAGTCAATAATATCACGCGATACTCGTATTATCACGATATTGATGCAATATTGATGCGTATCGCAGTATCGTGATAATATCGCAGGTTATAGGCATAGTTTTTGTGATCTTGTGATAATATCGCGATTCCAGGATCACGATATTTTGACTGTATATTATACCCCAATGGATCACATTTTTATAATATTTTAACCGACTTCTACAAAAAGGAGTTTGTCAATTCGGTTTATGTTTTTTATGTATCAATACCGATTACTCTAATATTTGTGGGCCGATTTGCATTTTTCCTTTTCACAATTTACCTTACAGTTTCTCTATTCGGTATCAGCTTGGAGTCTGGATTCTGGAATTAGTGCCCGATATGGCGATAGGCTCACCCCCATCCCGTAATGGGACGGTATAATGGCGAAAAGTGGATGCACTAGTTGCACCTCTGCCTACCCTTTCGGGAATAAAGACGTGAGTGTATATATATATGTACAACTAGCTTTTGCCCGCGGCTCCGCCCGCATTATAAAGTTTTTCCGGGATAAAAGTCCCGGTTTATACTTTCCCGGGATAAAAAGTAGCCTATGTGTTAATCCAGGACATAACCTACCCGTGTGCCAAATTTCATCGAAATCCGTTCAGTAGTTTTTGCGTGAAAGAGGAACAAACATCCTTACATCCATACATCCATACATCCAAACATCCAAACATCCATACATTCTTACAAACTTTTGCCTTTATAATATTAGTAGGATTTACCATAACACGAAGTGGTTCCATTACATGCTATCTTTGTTTTGGATTCAAATTTTAACGCACTTGACAGACTTCAATAATGTAAGTATATTTATTCAAGTACATAGAAAATTCCCCTACGAAAATCGAATAGTAATGCAGGAATTGTGATTTGTGATTTTATTTGTTGAATTTAACAATTCGATTAGTGCTATGTATGAAAGCTAACGTTTAAATTTCTTAATAACCCTTATGCAAAGTAAAAATACTTTTTCACTTTATGCTGGTGTTAGAATTTGGTGTCATTAAATATGTTAAGAAAAATGTACTTCTGCATAAACATTATTATTTGGACGCACAAAACTTCACTGCATATGTGAGTACGTGCGAGGGTATATAGTCACTGGTGCAGTCTAAGAAAAAATCAAACATTGAAGATTGAAGGAAGCACGTTGTATCCCGTAGGTATACCGGGTGGAAGGGAAACGCTCTCTATACCGGAACGGTAAGAGAGAAGAACCATAACATTAACGAAAAACTATGTTCATTTGCAAAGCTAAGCGATAATACTTACGATTTTAGTATTTCCATAATTCATGCGCGTGCAATGTAAAGCGTACAAAAAACTGGGCAGCCGCCGCGCTGCGCCGGCACCGGCCCGCGGTCGTTAACTCGCCAGCTGATATACGTGTTTCATTACGATTTTTTTTGAAATATTGATCTTTTTTACTATGTTTTTCAGAATAATAGTTTGATTTATCTATCCATACGCGAAGTTGTACAGAAATTTGAGAAAATCCTACTAAAATTGTAACAATGCGATCGCGATTTTTTTAGTGCCATCACGTCAGGAATCACCAATACTATCACCTGTATTCGTTTCCGAGAGCGTTTCCCTTCCAACCGGTATAATATATTGTACTAGATATATCACATGTCGGCAGCAGTATTTTACTTCACGTCATACTTCATAATCACATAGGTCCTAGTAGTAGGCCCATATTTTTTCGAACCCGGGCACGAGAAGTGACGCCAGTGCACATGGCCTCGCCTGGATAAGCTCCTGGATATGGCGAAAGGTTGGCCTTGGTAGTACATCTGCCTACTCCTTCAGTAATAAAGACATGATGTCTCTTGTTTTGTTTGTAATGTAAGTATATAAAAACCTTCATGTCGGATTTAAAATACCATCCTTAGTGTTAGTTACAACTTTATGATACCGCATTGCCCTCAAACCCGTTTGGAGCTATGTTTGGACGTCATAATGCACATTACATTATTTAATTCAACACAGCAATGTACATAATAGATAGCAAACTGTTATGTTTCAGTCAAGTATAGATGATACAGATGGGTATCTTATGACGCATACTCACCCTTTTTATCCTCGGAGGGGTATGCAGAGGCGTAACAAGTGCACCCACTTTTTGCCATACGTATTCCGTCCCATGATGTGATAGAGGGGGACCCTATCACATCATGAGACGTAATAAATGTAGATAAAATGATGTATTTCATAAATCTCATTAATTAAAAATAAATATTCAGTACTAGAAAAACACGTAACTGATATTGTATAATCATTTCCGGTGATATCACTGTATAATCGGATTATAAAATAAACATAACAAAAGGATTAAACAAAGTTATTTAAATTCCCCACTAGTAAATAACTTTTTTTATAGCTATTGAATGACGAGACGAGCACGCCACTTGCCTGATGGTAAGCGATACGACTCACATAAACAGCGGCAATACCATACAGACCTTTTATAGTGCGTTTCAATAAATAGTTCCGGTGGCGTCATGTAGGCAGCAATGTAAATCAGGGTTGCTACATCACACAAAATATGTTACCTTGAAACAAAGGAAATTTAAAAATTTTAGTAAAGGGAACATACTAAACAAAACACTGGTATGTTCAACACAATTTTAATATATTGTATAAACAAAAATTATGTACCTACATACTTTTCAAATAAATCATATTTAGGATCTTTGAATTCTGAATAGTTATGTCACTAAATTAGGTACCCTATGGAATTAATCTACAACTTACGGAAGTAAATCAAACTTAATTTATGAGTCGATAGATATACCTACCTACATACATACATACATACATACATACATACGCACTCACACATTTTATCCCCGAAGGGGTAGGCAGATGCGCAACTAGTGCACCCACTTTTCGCTGTGCGTATTCCGTCCCATGATGTGATAGGGGTGAGCCCAATAAAAACCCAATATCACTTTGGCCGACCCGGGAATCGAACCCGAAACCTCAGCATTGCAGTCGTACCGTAATACACCTACGCCATTGAGGCAGTCTGAAATAATCACTATTTAAATAGTCATGATATTTCGCACCAAACTAGTCGCTTGGACTTCCAATTCTTATGAATTGACGAGCATGCCGTTCGCCTGATGGTAAGCGATACGACCACCCATAAACAGTAGCAACACCATCCAGCATCTTGACTTACGAAAAACTGTGTGGCATTCCAGTGCGCTCGTCAACCTGAGACATAAAATAGATGTACACTGCTGCTTGGCGGTAGAAATAGCCATTGCGGTGGTACCCACCCAGACGGACTCTCACGTATGAGAGACCTACCACCAGTGAGTAAATATCTGTGTGTAATTCAGATATTTATTTATATTACACTGTCCAGTATGTCACATTATCATTTAATGAAAGTGATTAATCACTCCGATAAATGAAATCTACACGTAGAGTTGGTCGTGCCATCGTGTGCAAAACCGCCTAAACTGTCTAGGTTACCTAAGATTCACAAGACAAATGCTGCGCCGCATCCCATTGTGAGCCAGATCGACACACCAACCTCCAGACTGGCTAAGCACGCAGCGAAAGTGCTTTCACCACTCAGAAGAAATACTAGAGCATCTGTGAAGGGTTTATACCCATTTGTCAGCGAACTTGAATACCTTAAATTAGCTGACAACGAAACAATGGTCAGTTTTCACTAGTTTACACGTACAAGACTACATTCAAATCGTTTTTAAGAGATTACCAGAAAACAATATCCCTGTTGAATATGTAGAACTAATCCAACATTGCCTCACATCTAGCTATATTGTGGAATGATCAGTTCTACGTACAAGTTGAGAGGGTAGCGATAGGCTCACCTGTATCTCCAATATGCGCCGATATTTTCATGGAGGACTTTAAGAAGACAGCCCTGAATACAGTCCCGGTCTCACCAAGATTTTGCAAAGGATATGTAGATGATACTTTCGCAATATTACCATCTGACAAAGTAACTGCATTTTTAAATCATCTCAACTCCATTAATAATAAAATTCGATTTACCATGGAGTTGGAACTGGATAAATCTCTTGCTTTCTTAGATGTTTTAGTCATCCGTAATCCTGATCAGTCTCTAAGGCACACTGTGTATAGGAAACCGACCCATACTGATAAATACCTGAACGGTGAACCTCATCACCATCCAAAACAGTTAGCTACCGTGGGCAAATCTTTATTTCAGAGAGCACAAGGAATCTGTGACGAGAAACACCTGGCCGCTGAGTTGTAACATGTCAAGCAAGTACTCTGAGACAACAAGCTCCAAATTCCACGCCGCCGTCACAGAAACCGAGTGAAACTAGCCACTTTTCGAAATCATTAAGTGATAAATGCATTGATGTAAAAAAACCCATCAATGGATTAATGTTATCTCCAGTAAGCTACGTACTTAATTACAATAATCAGAACACGCCACTGACAATATAACACACACACACACACTCTCACGCCTATTATCCCCGAAGGGGTAGGCAGAGGCGCAACTAGTGCACCCACTTTTCGCCGTTATTCCGTCCCATGATGTGATAGGAGGCGAGCCTATCGCCATATCGGGCACAAATTCCAGACTCCAAGCTGATACTGAATAGAAAAACTCAATATCACTTACACTTGACAATATAATAAAATAAAATATAACTTTTTGCAATGGTTTTACTCTCAGTACCGTGCAAACACAAATTAATTTGCTAAGCCAATTGTGTACAAAATGCAAAATATAACTTTAATGTTTGTTCATTTTTAACCCCCGACAAAAAAGAGGGGAGTTATAAGTTTAGGGTATCTGTGTATCTGTATGTCTGTCTGCGGCATCGTAGCTCTCAAACGAATGGACCGATTTGGACGCGGTTTTTTTGTTTGAATGCTGATGTGGCTGCGATGGTTCTTAGCTATAATTTATGAAGATCTGTTCAGGCGTTTGAAGATTATCAGCTCATTTCCAACTTTAAAAGTCCGAATGATTTAAATTTGGTGTGCTGTGACTTTGGAAATATTGTTAAACATGAGCTGATGCTGCGGCATCAAGTAGTCTGCGGGATACCCAACTCCTTAGCAACTTATAGCAGATATAGTGTGTTTGGGCTCATAAGGATGGGCTCAACGAGTAGGTGATAGATAGTTGATTATCAAGGCCCCATGATTGAGAATAAAGTAATTTAAAAAGTTTGAAATAAAAATTAAATTTAAATAACCCCCGACACAAAAAATCTCTAAAAAGTTAAATAATAATAGTGTCTTTGTCATTTAAGTACCTAGTAGTATTTTGACCCAAGCGTCCTCACGTCGGGGGACCGAACTCCGGACCAGGGAGATGAAATATGTACTTCTTTAGCATTGATATATGGGTTTTTTAATACATCAATGTTCTTTAGCGGTCCCCTGACGTGACGGCGCTTCGGTCAAAATATTACTAGGTACTTAAACGACAAAGACACTATTATTATTTTACTTTTAAGAGATTTTTTGTGTCGGGGTTTATTTAAATTTTAATTTAATTTTTTACACGTACGCGTACATCTTAAAGCTTGAATTTTCAGCAGTGGACTTCATGTGACCAATGATGATGTTTACCTCAAAATAATATATAATCTGTCGGCACGTCAATATTCATTATTGTACGGAAAAAATCAAGTATTTTTCGCAAATTCCGATTTTTATATATATACAAAACTATTAAATAAAATACATACTGAAGGATATAATTAAAATATATAATACTAGCTGTTGCCTACGGCTCCGCCCGCGTTAAAAAGTTTTTCCGAGGAAAAGTCCCGCTTTATACTTTTCCGGAATAAAACGTAGCCTAAGTTACTCCTTATTACATCAGCTGCCTCCCAATAAAAGTCCCGTCAAAATCGGTCCAGCCATTTCAGAGATTAGCCGGAACAGACAAATATTTAAAAAAAATGGTTTGGTGTATGTACCGTATATATATTCATTGGATAAAGATTAATATTATTACGTTGATACAACTCTTAACAAATAATGCATTAATTTCGACCAAATTTGATTACCATAAAAACGTTTCTAGAGAGTTAATCTTAAAAGATAGACATATACTGTCGGGGACATTTTTTTAGATCATTTCAAGTGGAATAATTCTTTCATACATATATTTTTGGTATCTTGAACCGTTTTCGCAGCGCACGCAATGGAAGCCCTCAAGGATGAATAATTTTTCCAGTTCTTTTCACATTTTCCATTATTTCTTCACTCCTAATAATTGCATCGTGATGTTATATAGCCCAAAGCCTTCCTCGATAAATGGTCTATTCAACACAAAAAGAATTTTTCAATTCGAACCAGTAGTTCCTGAGATTAGCGCGTTCAAACAAACAAACAAACAAACCCTTCAGCTTTATAATATTAGTATAGATATTAATATTAATTTATATCTTGAGCTGTCTCTGGCGATTCCCTATAAATACCACATTTAGAACGTGATTATCATTCATTAAACAAGCATAAATATGATTGTTATCAAAGTACAAACGTAAAAGACTTGATTAATGTTTCGCGATAAATAGTATATACCTACTTACACTACGCGTGATCGGAATTAAATTCTCATCGATTCCCTTATTGTACCTTTGGTGGGCATCGGTGACTCGAAATGAGTACTTGTTTGTAAATTGCATTCGTTCACACTCTTTTCAGAGGAAGGTAGTAATATACCAACATCTCGCTAAATATGATTGGGTTGTAATAAATCCTCGTATTAAACAAAAAGGGTTGTTGTATCAGGTAACAAATAATATATGAGACAAATATTAACAGAATTTCTATGCAAATCTTTTCTTTCGCCCGCCTCACACCCCGCCATAGGCGTAGTTCGAGGGGCATGGATGGGTATCGCCGGTATTGAAACTTCTTTGCCCACTCTAGAATTAAGCCTCTTGTGGTGAGGACCATTTTTTAAATCACATTTTAGTTAAGAAAGCAACAAAGCATCTTACCGACGCAATTATTAAAATTTAGGAGGTTTTGACACCCCCCCCCCCCCCTTTCGGACGAAATCACTACCTACCTACGCCAATGCTCCACCGTATAACGTAAGTATTCGAGCACTTAATCACTACATAGTATAAAACAAAGTCGCTTCCCGCTGTCTGTCCCTATGTATGCTTAGATCTTTAAAACTACGCAACGGATTTTGATGCTGTTTTTTTTTATAGATAGAGTGATTCAACAGGAAGGTTTTTATGTACTTTTATCCCGGAAAAAACTTATTAACGCTGGCGAAGCCGCGGGCAAAAGCTAGTCAAATAATAAATTATGCCGACCGCCTAAAATTTGACTCAAGCAAATTTTCAAACCTACAGCAATCACATACGTGTAACAAATATATAACTTGCGAAGAATATTAGGAACACAATTTTAAATAGTAACTATGTTTTACCAAGTAGGTATGTTTATGGGTATATAAAGGTCGCAGGAACTAGCTGGATGCGTGCCGCTCATAACAGGTTTGTCTGGAAATCTTTGAGGGAGGCCTATGTTCAGCAGCAAACTCTCAAAGGCTGGCGATGGTAAAATTGCTTCAAATCAATTATTCTTGATAAATCACCAATATCTTTATAGCCCTGATATGCGTAACGTTTACAGCCTGCAGTCTAGAATACAGCATTTACGGTATCCAGCCTGCTCGAATTTTTTAAAATCTTTGATTGGTCGAAAGAGTTGTAACTTTAAAACCGTTCGCTCTCTCGTTTATCGCATAGTTTATTTAATACTAGCTTTTGCCCGAGGCTCCGCCCGCATTAAAAAGTTTTTCCGGGATAAAAGTCCCGGTTTATATTTTCCCGGGATAAAAAGTGGCCTATGTGTTAATCCAGGACATGATCTAACCCAAGTGCTAAATTTCATTGAAATCAGTTCAGTAATTTAGAAGATGTGCAGTAACATACAAACAGAAAAACAGACAGACAGCAAAGAATTACAAAAATCACTGATTTATGTTCCATTACTCTTCTGTAGTCACCCCCTTTCTTTTTTATCACATTTCTTTAAATGTACAGACACACCGATTCTACTGCTTAATTAAAACACTATATTATTATAAGGTGTATTGATATCAACTCCGAAACAAATCAATGCCAAAATAACTTTCTACCCTTTTTTTATTAACCCCGATAGGAGATGAATTTCAATAACATACGGAACACAACTTCCATCAATTCTGTTAAAAAGATTTATGCCAAATTTGAACTCAATTGGACCAAGGAATCACGTTATCCCATACAAAATCTGTCCCACTTTTTCACCCCTTAGGGGTAGAATATCGGAAAATCCTTTCTTATCGGACGCCTACGTTATACAAACAACACACCTTCCAAGTTTCAGGTTTCTACGATCAGCGGTTTAGGCTGTGCGTTGATCCGTCAGTCATTCAGGACAAAGCATTTTATACATAAATATATAGATTTCTAGCAAGAGCTCTAGCTACAGGAACTATGTTGATGTCATGGTAGAGAAGCATAGACTTTATACGGGAGGTATATACGGGACTTTATACTTTTTATACATATTCTAGGTAGGACACCACGGCCCTAAGAGGGCGCCACGTATCTTGGTGGACGCCACAGGCCTAAGTGCTTATAAAGCATTTACTGTCATATTCTTTTGATAAACATTGCAGCGTTATAACCTAAATACTTTTTATCTACTGAAATAAATCGCAGATTGATTGAAAGTGATCTTTTTGTGGGAATTAACGTACCTAATTATGTAAATAGGAAATAACGTAATTCGCATAATTATAATTATCTGACGTACTGATTAATAGCGGACTTACCAGATAAAAATATAAATAAATACTCTATAACTACTATAGTTTCGATAAGTATTGTTGCCGAGAACATGAAGCTCTTCGTAGTGTTGGCTGGATTCATAGCACGTTAGTATCTGTACATCATTTATTAATATTTGGTTATTACATTACTAATAGATACATAGTTCTTGCTTCGGACTAGTGTTTATCTTCAGTCTATTAGACCTCCCTCAAAGCTTGCAATCCTGCTAGATACTCGGCTCCCGCTCATCCAACTGCTTCAAGGTATTTTGAATAATAATTCGACGGTTCCGTAGAACAAAGTCGTATATGCAAAATGAAGCTTTTCAGTAGAGCGCTTTGAAAGTCTAATTTAATTGTGAAAATCACAAGTTATAGTGAGGAAAACATTATATTCTATAGGATTCAGTAACAACTTTGAACTTAATGTGTCAAAATAGCACTAATTCGCACATGAATACAAACTAACGACTTTCAAAGCAAGCGCTCTACTGAAAAGCTAACATTTTGCATATACGACTTTGTTCTACGGAACCTACGATATACTGAATCATTACTGTAGTGTTATATTCATATAATTTAGGTCACCTATTTAACAGAGGACTTGTCCAAAAACTGGCATAAATTTCTAACCAAGACAGTTTATATATATTTAGATAGAACTCCTAAAAACTATACGTTAGTCTAGTTGGGAATGGAACGGACTGCCGAATTGCTTGCTTGCTTGACTAGAAACTAGCTTGTTACAATAAATCAAGCAATTTTAAAGACCTACGATTTGAGATTTATGTAATTTTATTTTGCTTATAAACTATACTTAATATGAATTTTTTTAGAAAAGTTAGTTAAAAATGGAGGAGTCAAATTTTTTTTTAATGGATCCAAGATCCATAGTTTGCCCCTTTAGTATCCCAAAAGTTTGAACCTGGTTAGATTTTGAGGCCCAACACCCATACAAAAAGCGGATATCTCCTTTGTGAAAATAAAAGAGAATATTTTTTGGCTGTAAATAAGAGTGACATATATTAATTTACTAGGTGGCTTCAGGCTGCAGAACCAATGAACCTTGTATTAACTTATTAGTTTTTTATTAAGATTGAATGAATCGTCTAAATAATTTAGCTCAAACAATGTACAGAAATCAAAATGAAAAGTCATATATTCAAATACAGAGACAGAGAGCAGCAGAAACTATTGAGCTATTGAGCGCGATGTCCGACAATAAGGACACACTTCTTTCACTTCTTCCATATTTATAGTTTTCATCATACGTTCTCGCCGATTATGGTAATTCCCGCCATCCGTACCTCGTCTTTTAACCATCCTCTACGTGCCCAAAGTATATCAGCATACTTCTTTTAAATTTAGTCACCACATCATTCTTCAATTTATAACGCCATAAGTACTATCCCCATTGTCCTTTAAGCGATACGGCTAAACGCAACAAATTAAGAGTAAGAGCTCACCTCTTCGAAATCACTTTTCGCTGATGAATTTCATAAAAAATCTTATGAAGAGAATTAATTAAAACTAATTCAAATACACACATGGTCGAATACTGAATGAACAAAATTGGTGAAACCTCAACAAAGACGCTAATTAATAGTGTATCGGCTAAGCACAACGGTACCTACGCAATAAAAAAAGGTAATATGACAAACTCTTCAAAGGCATTTTGTACTGTCTAAAATATTAGACAGAAATCCTACAACAGCCGGTCGTTAAGCTAAAAGAGTTAGGTTTGGAAGTATTGCATCATCAACCGTACACATTAGGTGTTACGCCGACAGAATTCTACTTTTTCCCAAGTTTCGACAACTTTTTTTTTTACTTTTAGAGGTTTTTTGTATACACTCACGCCTGTTATCCCTGAAGGGGTAGGCAGAGGCGCAACTAGTGCAACCACTTCGCCGTTATTCCGTCCCATGATGTGATAGGGGGCGAGCCTATCGGGCACAAATTCCAGACTCCGAGCTGATACTGAATAGAAAAACTCAATATCACTTTGCCCGACCCGGGAATCGAACCCGAGACCTCAGCATTGCAGTCGTACCATAATACAACTACGCCACCGAGGCAGTCTATCTACTATAAGTTGCTAAAGAATTGGGTATTCCCCAGACTTCTTGATGCTGCAGCGTCAGCTCAAGGTTAATATGCTTCCGCAACAAGATTAGGATCTTTACGACATGCATCCGACCTATCATGACGTACGGCATCGCCCGTATTCGCCCATTTACCACCTGCTCGTTTTCAGCGTATGCAGGTCTTACAAAATAAAATGGTCAGATATGCTCTTGGTGCCCCGTGGTACGTTCGCAACCGCAACCTCCACGTGGACACCAACATGCCGACCATCAGGCACTTTATGCATATGGCCAGCAGACGCTACTTCGATCGGGCGGTAAATCACCCAAACACGCTTATCCGTAAAGCGTCTATATATACTCCATTTGATCGCGCCAAATGGAGTCGACCGCGTTCAGTACTGACAGATCCAGAGGACGAAATCACTCTGGCCATTCGCGAAAAGATCGAGCATCAAAAGCTCTTACACTCCACAAGACCGCTGTACCGTCCTCGCCGTCGAGGACCTCGTCGCGTTCCTCGTCACCCTGACCTCTCTTAGCAGTTCCGGCCCGCGTGCCGAAGACTACGAACACATGAATAGGATTAGGTTAAAAACCATGTTTCCCCAAACGCTGATGTCTTATCCTCTCAGTGGCCGCCCTGAGCCGAGGTTCGTGACCCGTTAGTGGGTCGCCCTCAGCGTGGTCGCTTAATTTTAAGGGTTGCGAGCGCCTTCTGCACTCACCCAAAAGACCGGTGTTCTTTCATAAGCCGACCCTCGTCAGGCTAGAAAGAGTAATGTCAGGGACAAAAAAAAAGGTTAATATGTCTTAAAAATATTACCGAAGTCACACTACACCAAATTTGTAATCAATTGGAGTTTTGAAAGTTGAAAATGAACTCATAGACTTCAAACACCTGAAAAGTCTTCATAAATTATAGCTAAGAACCATCTCGATCATATAAGCTTTCAAACAAAAAACCGCATCAATATCAGTTTAGAGCTACGATGCCCAAACATACAGATACACAGATACACACCCTAAACTTATAAGTAACCTCTTTTTCTGTCGGGGACTAAAAAAGAAATTTACTTCGTAATTTCCTTGCTCGTGAACTTTTTTCATATTTTTATACTTATTTTTATAGTTATTAATGGACGACAGCCTAGTTGGGAATGGAACGGTCTGCCGAGATAATGTCCAGAGGTTCAAAAAACCCAAGGCACACACTATTGACTTTTCAAAGTTACGCGTGAATGTATTGTTTATCAATTAGCGTTTAACGGTGAAAGAAAACATCGTGAGGAAACCTGCATACCTAAGAAGTTCTTTATAAGAATTTCGAAGATATCTGAAGTCTACCAACCCGCACTAGGCCAGCATGGTGGACTAAGGCCTAAACCCTCTCAGTAGTAGAGTAGTAGAGAAAGCCCGTGCCCAGCAGTGGGACAGTATATAATATAGGGCTGGTACTTTTTTTATATAGTTATTCTGCTATGCAGAACGGACACAAATCCAAAAAATCATATAACATTATAATCTGTTCTGTCGTTCTAGAGTTATAAATGGTGTAACTAACACAACTATCTTTTATAATATGTTAACATCAGAGAAAATAAAATTATTATACCAGAGTTAAGTTAAATGTTAAATACGCTTTAAACAATATCATCGTAAACATGATGTCCACTACTAAACATAGGCCTCCTAAAAAGATTTCAGAACCAATCTGCTAGAAGCATTTTGCATCCAGCGAATAAAAATCCAAAACCGCAAAATTGCACGTTTTGTTTCCAGTATGCTCGAGCAGTGCAATCCCACTGATCCCAGGTGACAATAGCCACTACGTCGAAGGAGAGAGCAGATACATCTGGATGCCGGATGGTGAAGGCGTGCCACATCTCGTAGACTTGGAGGAACCAGTTGATCATAGTGTGATTAGTTCCAGAAATGGTGCTAACAATCAATACTGGCTTTTCACAAGGTATAGTCTTAATTATTTTTACAAATCCACAATTCAAATAAGTAGATGAATGGTAAGTGGTTAGGCGATCTTGGCCTACAAAACAATGATTTATATATACAAACACGAGGTAGATATCGCACTACCGCGTCAAAACTGAGGCATTCAAATTCGGCCAATTGGTGTAATTTCATATTACGCTATCTCTTTCCATCTTGTACTTTCTGTAAGATCTGTTTCATGCACTAAACCATGGGACAGTTTTTAAACGTCGCGCAGTATGAATATGCGTCATCTTTATTAAAACATCATTGCTACAAAAGGCAATGTTGAACAAGTTTCCCGCTCTGACAAACTCCTTTAAATCATAGTTACACTAAAGGTAATAGAGGTGTCATAAACATGTTACGTGTAGGGATTTTTTGATAGCATGTCATATAACATCAAAAACGTCAATTTTGCATACACCGTAGTTTGTATTGATGTAACTTTTTACGAAGTCAGCCCCCTTATTCTCTATGACAGTGTTAACTCGAAACGCGGCCGCGTCACGTTCACTTCGTGTAATTGACGTAAAATGGTATTCTGTATGCCAATTTCCATAGTGATAAACGCAATGAGTTACGTTACGCGCTTGTTACGAGCGGTGAAAATAACGTGTGTCTTAGAGAATAAGGGGGCAGGTTTTTAAACTGGTAGGTATAATTGAATATTAATTTATGCAATTTCATTTTCAGGCAAAACCAAGATAACCATCAAGTGATTGTTAACGGCAACGCCGATTCCGTCTGGAATTCCAATTACCGTGCCGACCGCCCCACTAAAGTCATCGTACATGGATGGAACAGCAACGGAAACTCTGACGTTAATATTTTGGTCAGGCAAGCTTTCCTCGCTGTTCAGGATGTGAACGTAATTGTAGTTGACTGGCGCGCGCTAGCCAACTCCAACTATATCACCGCTTCCAACGGCGTTCCTGGAGTCGGGCAATTCCTCGGCAACTTCTTGATCTGGCTCTTCAACACTGGCGGCGGCAACTGGAATCAGCTTCACTTGGTCGGATTCAGTTTGGGAGCCCACGTTGTAGGAAACGCCGGTCGTACTGCTGGCGGTAGACCTATCCGTGTCACCGGTAACTACATGTTAATTGTAATTAAGCGCATTCGGAACATATTATTATGTTAATATATTAAAATAGTACAGCACATCAATATTCACAGGTCTCGATCCAGCTGGTCCCAGGTGGGGAGGCAACGACCAAGCTCTGAACCATAATTCTGGACTTTACGTTGAAGCTATTCATACTGACGGTGGTCTATTGGGTATTTTTGACCGCATCGCCGATGCTGATTTCTACCCCAATGGTGGCAGAAACCCTCAACCAGGTTGCCTTATCAGCACCTGCTCCCACAGTCGTGCTTACGAACTGTTCGCCTCCAGTGTACGCACTGACCACTTTATTGGAAGACTTTGTAACAACATCAACCAGGCTCAAAACAACCAATGTTCTGGAGCACAACTTATGATGGGTAACGACATCCTCAACAAGAGCGGGTGAGTATACCCAATATGATAACTTTTTAATCTTTAATGAGGTTAGACGGAGACCCGGGACACAGCATAAATATATCTATATAGTAGAATCCTACTAATATTATAAAGGCGAAAGTTTGTAAGAATGTATGGATGTTTGGATGTTTGGATGTTTGGATGTTTGGATGTATAGATGTAAGGATGTAAGGATGTTTGTTCCTCTTTCACGCAAAAACTACTGAACGGATTTCGATGAAATTTGGTACACGAGTAGATCATGTCCTGGATTAACACATAGGCTACTTTTTATCCCGGGAAAATATAAACCGGGACTTTTATCCCGGAAAAACTTTTTAATGCGGGCGGAGCCGCGGGCAAAAGCTAGTATCTTCATACAAACGGTTGGAACGAGTGATGCCTACGTGCCTCGAATTTGGTACATATCTATACTAATATTATAAATCTGAAGAGTTTGTTTGAACGCGCTAAACTCAGGAACTACTGAACTGATTTTGAAAATTCTTTCACTAATAGGAAGCTACATAACTCCTGAGTGCTATAGGCTACTTTTTATCCCGGGAAAATATTTTTGTCCCGGAAAAACTTATTCACGCGGGCGGAGCCGCGAGCACTACTAGTTAAGTATACAAACAGTCGTGAGTCGCGAGTGCGCCGCAGTGACGAACGAACGGTATGATGGTTTTGCAAATATTTTAGCAAAGAGCAATTATAGACTATATTTTGCTGTTTTGGTTGCTTGAATTCTTGTCTATATTTCCCAAAAGTATCGGAACCTTTTATCGGAATGCAGATTTTTTATACTATTAAATTTAACTGTAAAGCTTTTCGTACGTCTCAGTCGAGGCGCTAATATTTATCAATATCAAAGGACATGTCCAAAAATGGGCCTGAAAACCTTAACAAGACAGTTTATATATATTTGGATAGAACACCTAAAAACTAGCTTTTTACAATAAATCGTTGAATTTTAAAGACCTCCGATTTTGAGATTTATGTAATTTTGTTTGGCTTGAAAACTACACTTAGTATGAATGTTTTAAAAAAAGTTGGTTATGAATGAAGGGGTCTTGAGCCTGTTTAGATTTTGAGGCCCAGCTCCAATACATAAAGCGGACATTTTTATAAAGGGGTTTTATTTGTTATTAAATCTAGGTACCAATAAAAAAATTCAACGTGTATTTTAATTGAACACTTCTTATTTCATTCAAGAAATTCATGTTCTAACTAATATCTTTTATAATCTCAAAATTGCCTGCCTCGGCGGCGTAGTTGTATTACGTAAAATACTAAGGTCTCGGGTTCGATCCTGGGTCGGGCACAGTGATATTGGATTTTTCTATTCAATGTCAGCCCGGAGTCTGGACTTTGTCCCCGATATGGCGATAAGCTCGCCCTCTATCACATCATGGGACGGAATACGCACAGCGAAAAGCATGCATGCATTAAATGCAATGCATTAGTTGCGCCTCTGCCTACCCCTTCGAGGATAAAAAGCATGACTGCATGTGTGCGTGTGTGTATTAATAAGAACATTTAAAGAAGGGCAGATTATAATTGATTGCATTTAATTTTTTCATCCAATACCATTTGAAATAGTGCAGCAGAAAATTTCATTAAGAGTAAAAAAATCATAATCTGTTATACACCATTATCAAACGCCCATTTCTAACGCAAAGAATCAAACTTAATTTGATAATTGAGGACTTATAGATCTGCTTGAATTTAATCTGATAATATTCTTGATCGATTATCTAAATCAGATTTGTTGTTTTTATTTGCAGAAGTGGTATCTACGGCTTAAGCACAGGCAACCGCTGGCCTTTCTAAGGACTCTAACGATAAATATTATATAATGTAATAAAATATTTATTACATCGCAATTGGCTGTTTTATTGTGTGTGTCTATATCATTGATGTATTGGTCTATATCCAACATTATAGCCCGTGAAGCCGTAATTTTTCAAGCATTATTTATTGAGTGGTTAATTATTCTAAATTGAATGTCATTACTTATGATTTACATTACTATAGAGAACGTGCGCGTCGTAAGCTCTGCCATCTTGTGGCGCAGTCTGTATCTTTCAGCCTATCGATGCTTGGCATTGACGCGAAATATTCATATAAAAGGGATGAAAAACTGCATTTATTTTGTCGATGATGTATTGCTGTGCATTTGGATGCTCCAAAACATAGAAATAAACAAATCAAATTCTATAAAATTCTCTCAGGTTCTAAGAATAGTACCCAAGTACTTACAATAGGGAAGATGCAATATTTTTATTTTGCTTTGATTTAAATGAATTTCACGTAGAATAGATCACGAGTATATTTAAAAATTAAAATACTATAATATATTACCAATAATTGAGATTCCAAACTGACAGTAAAAATTTTCACGCGCAAACGGAGCTACACGCCCTGTGACGTCACACCTGCAAGCTGTCATTCACTGGCATTAGGCATATTTGCTCGCCACTGGCATTCTTTGAAACGTTTGATGCCTAAGTTTTGACTTTCGAGATATTGTTTGAATAAATAGGTAAGTACATAAATTTTATTATGAACTAATAAAAAATGAACAATCCATCAACATCAGGTAGTCACAACGATGCCACCAATGTGCCGAGAAAACGCCGTATTGATTCATGTTTTGTGCCACTGTGTCCATCGATTTCAAAGAAATATCCCCATAAAATATTTTTAACTGGACCTTCTGACCCAAAATTAAGAAAAAAGTGGTTCCAAGCTGCGAAGAGAGACAATTTGCATGTGTGACGTCACAAGACGATTATCTGTTTTTTAAAACACATTCCTTTTCACGTTACTTTCAATTCGTAATTGTTGTTAAAAATCGATGTTACTTAAAATAAAAACGTTGTAGTGGCCCTTCTTTTATGTTTTTTTAACATTTTAGTTACAAAATATTAATAAATATTATATTTGCATCTTTCCTATTCATGGTTGTATGAAAACGACAAAATCAATAAAAGCTGAATAAAACATACATAATTATGAGTTCTTAAAGCATTTAGAAATGTCTCATTACGTAATTTATAAAAATAAAGAAGTTTTGAACATAAAATTAATACAAGTATTATCTGTAATTGAGGAAACATAACCTCTTAATTTTGCTTCAATAACATCAAAATAACTAGCTCCCATATAAAAATACCATACTCTGACCACGCTGGGTATCAATAATATTCCGCCGAAACCTATATTTTAAACCAACTTCCAAAAAAGGATGAGGTTCTCAATTCGTGTGTTTGTATTTTTTTTTACGTATGTACACTGATTTTTTTGAAAATTGTGAGCGTATTTCCTTGATTCCTTCTGCATTTAGTAAATAAGGGTCTCGAAGTGGTCTCATTTCAATATATCTTGGTTTAGGGTTCATCGTTTTATGGAACAGACTGAATAGACCTGAATCATACGAGTAATTTCATTTGACGACTTAGAATTAGTGCCCTTAAGAAAGGCGTTTAGCTATGCATAAATTGAAGCTATTTTTTAATATACGAAATCCTCCTAGTCAGTTTCGGCCACGGCGGCCAATCTCAACGGAGATCAGCCAGGTACGCAGGAGATATTATAGTGCACAACTGTGTGCGCAATACACAGGTGCACTCGAGGCACGGGGGTATCACAGCGCCAACTTCCTGACTCCGAGCTGCGACTGAGTAATTTTTTTTTAAGATGGAAAAACCCAGTCACAATGTTTTTTGGCCCGAACCGGGATTCGAACCCAGGACCTCAGCGCGCAAATACTCGTAACGCGTACGCAATACAACTACGCCACCGAGGCAGTCAATTTTAATCTATACTATATCTATACTAATATAATAAAGCTGAAGAGTTTGTTTGTTTGTTTGTTTGTTTGTTTGAACGCGCTAATCTCAGGAACTACTGGTTCGAATTGAAAAATTCTTTTTGTGTTGAATAGACCATTTATCGAGGAAGGCTATAGGCTATATAACATCACGATGCAACTATTAGGAGCGACGAAATAATAGAAAATGTGAATAAAACGGGGAAAATTATTCATCCTTGAGGGCTTCCATGGCGTGTGCTGCGAAAACTGTTCAAGATACCAAAAATATATGTATGAAAGAATTATTCCTCTTAAAATGATCTAAAAAAATGTCCTAGACAGTATATGTCTACCTTTTAAGATTAACTCACTAGAACCGTTTTTATGGTAATCAAATTTGGTCGAAATTAATAACTCTGTCTGTCGCGTTTTCACGCCAATACTACAGAACCGATTTAAATGAAATTTGGTACACAGATATTTTAGAACCTGAAAAAGGACATAGGCTACTTTTATCCCCGTGAAATATAAAACGGGACTCTTATCCCGGAATAACTCTTTCACGCGGGCGGAGCCGCTGGCAAAAGCTAGTATATCTATACTAATATTATAAAGCTAAAGAGTTTGTTTGTTTGTTAGTTTGTTTGAACGCGCTAATCTCAGGAACTACTGGTTTGAATTGAAAAATTCTTTTTGTGCTGAATACACCATTTATCGAGGAAGGCTTTAGGCTATATAACATTACGATGCAACTATTAGGAGTGAAGAAATAATGGAAAATGTGCTAAGAACGGGGAAAATTATTCATCCTTGAGGGCTTCCATTGCGTGCGCTGCGAAAACGGTTCAAGATACCAAAAATATATCTATGAAAGAATTATTCCTCTTAAAATGATCTAAAAAAATGTCCCCGACAGTATATGTCTATCTTTTAAGATTGACTGACTAGAACCGTTTTTATGGTAATCAAATTTGGTCGAAATTAATGCATTATTTGTTAAGAGTTGTATCAACGTCATAATATTAATCTTTATCCAAATAAATGTGTTGGATAGAGTGATTCAACGGGAAGGGTTTTATATACTTTTAGCCCGGAAAAACTTATTAACGCGGGCGAAGCCGTGGGCAAAAGCTAGTAATATTATAAAGCTGAAGAGTTTGTTTGTTTGTTTGTTTGAACGCGCTAATCTCCGGAACTGCTGGTTCGAATTGAAAAATTATTTTTGTGTTGAATAGACCATTTATCGAGGAAGGCTTTAGGCTATATAACATCACGATGCAACTATTAGGAGCGAAGAAATAGTGGAAAATGTGAAAAAAACGGGGAAAATTATTCATCCTTGAGGGCTTCCATTGCGTGTGCTGCGAAAACGGTTCAAGATACCAAAAATATAAGTGGGAAAGAATTATTCCTCTTAAAATGATCTAAAAAAGTGTCCGCGACAGTATATGTCTATCTTTTAAGATTAACTTACTAGAACCGTTTTTATGGTAATCAAATTTGGTCGAAATTAATAACTCTGTCTGTCGCGCTTTCACGCCAATACTACAGAACCGATTTAAATGAAATTTGGTACACAGATATTTTAGAATCTGAAAAAGGACATAGGCTACTTTTTATCCCCGTGAAATATAAAACGGGACTCTAATCCCGGAAAAACTCTTTCACGCGGGCGGAGCCGCTGGCAAAAGCTAGTATATAATATGTATGGTGAGCCTTTAAACGAATAACAGGAACTTCCACTAGATGGTAAAGGATAAATAGATATATGAAACCATTTATTTATCAATAAGCTTAGAGTATGTATAAGTACCTATAGAGCGCTAATATCGCACCGTGCGCCCACTACCCAGCGTAGGCAGGTGAACTATAGCTACTTATATAGAAATGTTGGCGACTGCTAGGGATGGGCACGCGAGCAGCACCAACGCAACAGTTATCGATAAGTACAGGTCCGGCGAAGCGGTACATATTATTGTCAAAAAATTGTGGTTCTACAAAATATGTCCTTGTGAGTAATTTTAAGCGTATTGCGTTAATACAGATAAAAGCTATGCTGCGAATTAGTGTAGGGCCATGTGGAATGATTTATAAACACGGTACCTCAAGAGCAGTTTTTACAAGCAATAAGAACCAATAATATTAATGGATATCCATTATAATTGAACCAATGGATAAACCGAGCATCGCACCATGGATTTCTTAGCTAGTCTCCCCAAGCTTAAAATAGTCACGTCTAGATTTAAAATATTTATTACCAATGTTAAAAAAAAATATCTTAATGATTGCTAACTTATACTGTCAAGGCCGGCGATAGAAGCTATGCAATAGCTTAAAAATATCATCGTAATCGGTAAATTTTTAGGAACAGTAATTATTTCTTTCATTTCATAAACAAAAACGCAATTATTAATTGGCTTAAAAATCACACACAGACAAAAACAGTTACCTAAGCTACATTATATTAAGCATCGCCTTCGATAGTAATAAATACGTATGCTATAATATGAAAATATTGCATCGATTCTGGTATCGACGCGTAACATCACTATCGAAAAAGCGGGACGCGGGGCAGTGCGGGGAGTACAAGTGTTCGCCTCCCATGCACCTTTCATACCGCGACGCGTGATTCAAATTTTACATAAAAATATACTGAAATATGGCTTGCCTGTGAAACGTGATATTAGAATTCAGTTTAGTGTGTTTTCGAGTGTCGTTTTTACAAGATTCCACAGAACATTTAACCATTTTGCAGTATTAATAGTCAAATATTCGCATAGATCTCACTCGCATGTGCTCACACCATTTCTACTCGAGTGACTACAAGCGCTTGCGGCCGGCGCAGAACGATGTTCTCACCCGTGCCTATTGTTCCCACTTGCATACACGCGCTCTATACGCAGTTATACTTACTCTAAGTAAATAAGTCATAAGTTGCAGGAACGTAGATTTGTCATATTGCTATCACAAAATGAGGAGGCGCTTTTCGACAGATTCTATATACACCCCGTCAGGATAGACAAAGATAGCACACATTTAACAAAAAAATCCACACGTGCAGGGCTGAATGTAAGGTCGCTTTTTACACAGCAAAATGAAATAGTTTGCCCTTAAAATTACCTTAACCGGTAAGAAATTGCGATACACAATGATCTATTTCAAGCCATGTTTTGTTTAGGCGATCGCGAACACATGGAAATTATTTATAAATATAAATGACGCTCTTTGGAAGATACGTCCCACCTATATTGCCATTCGTTTAACAACTCATTGTGCACATCAGTGTGCGTTATAATTAATAATCTATTGGTTCTTAAGAGCTTACGGTAACGGAGGTACGGATCCTCTCTGGTGCAGTAATACATAGCGGCATGACGCTGTACCTCCAAATCGACGCCCGCAAGGACAGGCAAAGCTTCCGTACTAACAGTTCTATACGCCTTACACAAGAATATCAACACCAGACGTTAACTCTGTAGCAGTTTTCTGCGCACAGCACCTATAGTAGCCCTATCGGCCCATACAGGTGATCCGTATGTTATACATGCTAAGTAAGTCGCTCCATAAATGACTTTGAGTGTAGTGAAAGATAGTCCCCACGTAGTCGATATCCTTGTCAAAGCGTAAAAGTTCCTTTTTGATTTTTCTCCAACGTTTCTTATATATTTCAGAAAAGAAAACTTTCTCTCTAAGATTAACCCTAAATAAAAAACCGATTCTTTTCTCTTAACAGTGATATGATTAAATTTAATTCGTGGCGGTGATTTTAATAAGTATTCCTTTTAAAAGCAATTGGAACGTTTACTGCGGTGCAAAGGTAACGCGATTTCTTTCACCCCATTCAGATATCAATTGCAAGCACGTCTACGCCAAACTTTCTAGCCCCGATCTACTATTTGACTCTATGAGTAATACGCCGTCATCCGCATATCCGATCAAAGTACACCCCACAGGTAAAGGAACCGAAAGAAAATCATCGCAACCCAAATTCCATAAATAAGGACCTACAACCGAATCCTGGACAACCGTTGTTTCGTACGAGAAGTATGTGTAAATAAAGGAAAATTTATTCCTATAGCAACCTCGTATTTTTAACTTGAGAAATATCATAGGCCACCAAGCATTATGTAATAAAAAATGGGAGCCAAGATAGGATTTTACTCGCACGTCATGGAAGACTTTGATGTAGTGGACCACTGTCACGTCAACAACTCTGATATACTCCACCGTCATATACGCGCTGGGAATTTGTTTGGGGCACCAGAACGTTTCAACGTTTCGGTTGATACAGGTGCTAACACGCCATCGGCCGGTGGGTACTCCACCACGGTGGGTACCACGCCGCCGGCGTTACGCCGCCACCGACCAAAAATTACCAGCACGCCGCCGCCGGCTTTTTCCTAGGCGGCGCCCATGTCTAATACGTAGTTATACTTACTCTAAGATTTAAATTGTCTTTTTTTATTTAAATTTCGAATGTCACTTTTACGGCGAGTTCTTTATTGTTACTGGCTGGTTTCACAGGGCAAGTATAAAAGTGTCGTGACAACTTTTCGTAAGATTTTTTCCGTCTAGCCCCCTTTCACAACGCGCGATAAGGAACTTCGTTCCAATTTTATTTAAATGTCTAACATTCGCGTAAACATAAGAAATCATATTGGCATGATATTGGGTTTTTTTAATCAGTATAAGCCCGGAGTCTGGAATTTGTGCCCGATATGGCGATAGGCTTGCCGCCTATCACATCATGGGACGGAATATGCACGGCAAAAAGTGGGTGCACAAGGTACACCTCTGCCTACCCCTTCGTGGATAAAGGGCGTGTAATCCAGTTTCAAAAGTTTGTTAGTTCATTTTTTTGTTTCAAAGTCCATATTTACAGTTTTGCACTTTTTTTTTCTTCACATGTGATGTAAGACCTTGCATAGGTTTCTCGAGGTTTTGATAAAATATATGTCGGAGCAGCGGGTATATTGAAATAATAATCGTGCAAAAACCAGTCGAGATGTCAAATCGTTGGTATAATAGGGCGCCTCGCATTTGAAGTGGGCAGTCTGTTGTGAGCCTTTCAACTGTGCGGAGCTCCGGAAATAAGTTTGGAGCATTCAGAAATAAAAGATGAAGGACAAGTTGGAGTTTTACTCTCACATCATTGATGATGATGATGAGGTGGAACCCTGTGACATAGGCAGAGCTGACGTCACCTCTTTTTAAAAAGTTTAACATCCTCTGCTCTGTCATATACCTACAATGTTGACTTATATGTTTGATTTTTCACACAGAGACCGTATACCCGAGTAAGTATTTGGGTTTTTTAATACATCAATGAGTATTCTACTAATATTATAAAGGCGAAAGTTTGTAAGAATGTATGGATGTTTGGATGTTTGGATGTATGGACGTTTGTTCCTCTTTCACGCAAAAACTACTGAATGGATTTCGATGAAATTTGGCACACGGGTAGATCATGTCCTGGATTAACACATAGGCTACTTTTTATCCCGGGAAAACATAAACCGGGACTTTTGTCCCGGAAAAACTTTTTAAAGCGGGCGGAGCCGCGGGCAAAAACTAGTTTGATATAAATTTTAACTTGATATCTCTTCGCATTCCTCAGAAAAAAGTAATAAAATAACCCCTAAACAGTAAAAAAGTAAAAGTGTCTTTGTCGTTCAAGTACCTTGTAACATTTTGAGCCAAGCAACCTCGCGTCGGGGAACCGACCTCCGGACCAGGGAGATGAAAATATGAACTTCTTTCGCGGTGTCCATACGCGACGGGCGGCGAGTCAAAGTGTTACTAGGTAGGTACTTCAACGACAAAGATACTTTTATCATTTTATTTTTTACAGGTTTTTTGTGTCGGAGTTCATTTAAATTTAAATTTATTATTGAGGTTAATATACATTGTTAAATAGAAAATAATGTTATTTACATAAAATCGCATAATTATGATATAATTATCTGACGTATTGATTAATGGGGGACTTACCAGATAAAAAAATAGTTAAATACTCTAAGCTGTGGAATCGATTAGTATCGTTGCCGCGAACATGAAGCTCTTCGTAGTGTTGGCTGGATTCATAGCACGTTAGTATCTGTACATCATTTATTAATATTTAGTTATCACATTACTGTTGTATATATGAATACATCGTCCGGACATAGTTTTTGCCTCGGACTAGTGTTTATCTTCTTTATAGTAGACCACCCTTAAAGCCATCCTGGTAGATACTCGGCTCCCGCTCATCCAACTGCTTCAAGGTATTTTGAATAATATACTGCATCATTGTTGCAGGGTTATTTTAATATAATTTAGAACGGCTATTTAATAAATTTGTGAAAATAAGAGAGAAAATTTTTTCCTGTAAATAAGAGCACAGTGAAATATATTAAATTACTAGGTGGCCCGGCGCACTTTGTAACGCCAGAATCAATGAATCTTGTGCTAACTTATTAGTTTTTTTATTAAGATTAAATTAATTATCCAAATTATTAAGCCCAATAAATGTACAGTTCACAATGAAAAAGTCATTTATTCATACACAGAGACAGAGAGCAGCAGAAACTATTGGACTATTGAGCGCGACATGCCACGATAATGATATACTTCTTTCACCTAGTCAACATTCATATTTCTCATCATATATTTTCGCTAATTATGGGCATCCCCTCCATCCGTACCACCCAGATTCGCTCGATAAATACCTTTCGTAATTCGTCTTTTAACCAGAGACGACGGACGACACGTAGAAGACTACATGCCCAAATTAGCTCAGCATAATTCTTTTAATTTTAGTCACCACATCATTCTTCACTTTATAACGTCATAGATATACTATCCTCATTGTTAAACGATACGGCTAATCAAAATCCACACCATAATAAGAGTTCATCACACCAAAAATAGCTAAAACTCAAAAAAGACGCTAATTAGTCGCGTAACGGCAAACGTAACGGTATGCAATGAAAGGAGGTAATATGACATTATAATATAGTTATGCGCCCTGCTACACTTTACTCAGTACTCACAACTACATTACCATAGATCATAAGGTGTAGCATGACATATAATGTTTAGAATTACATAATGGTTCTTTGTATCACGCCAAAAACATCCCTACCCTCTTGTATGTAAAGAACAGTATTGTACGCATACGTGGCCCGAAGGAGCCACGGCGAATTCATTCTTGAAATAAAGTAACACTTGTATCACTCCGTTAAGACTTAAGAATAAAAAAAATATTTAAAAAAAAACTAAGCTCTCCCGTTATTTGACTATATAGGTACTCTTTGCGACTGTCACAGGGACTGCGCGCAACTAGAGCAGCTATCAAAGAAAAAACACAACGCCATTTTCATTTTTTTTAATTATAAATGAAATCTATGGGAAACTGAATTACCTTCATAATTTCCTTGATCGTGAACTTTTCCATATTTTTATAGTTATTCTGCTATTCGGAACGGACACACATCCAAAAATTCAAAGAAAATTATAATCGGTTCCGACGTTCTCGATTTATAAACGGTATAACTAACTCAACTCTCTTTTATATGTATAGACTATCTTTTGTCCGCGCCTTCGCCCGCACGAAGAGTTTTTCCTGGATAAAAGTCCCGCTATACATTTTCCCGAACCGAATTAACCGAAACCGAATCTAAACTATTCTCGAATTCACCTAACGACACACAAATACATTTTATCATCAGTGAAAATAAAATTATTATACTGTACGTTTAAGTGTCGAATATGTTTTAAACAATATCATCGTCAACATGATGTCTACTGCGAAACATAGGCCTCCTATAGAGATTTCAGAACCAATCTGTTAGAAGCATTTTGCATCCAGCGAATAAAAATCCAAAACCATTGCCGTTCTGTTTCCAGTGTGCTCGAGCAGTGCAATCCCCCTGATCCCAGGTGACAATAGCCACTACGTCGAAGGAGAGAGCAGATACATCTGGATGCCTGATGGTGAAGGCGTGCCACATCTCGTAGACTTGGAGGAACCAGTTGAGCATAGTGTGATTAATTCCAGAAATGGCGCTAACAATCAATACTGGCTTTTCACAAGGTATAGTCTTAAATTATTTTTACAAATCCACAATTCAAATAAGTAGCTGAATGGTAAGTGGTTAGGTGACCTTGGCCTGCAAAAGGCGAGCTGAACAAGTTTCCCGCTCTGCGAAACTCTTTTAAATCATAGTGACACAAAAAAGTAATAGAGGTGTCATAGCCGTGCTACGTGTACAGATTTTTTTGATAACATGTTTACGTAAATGCCTCTAAAATATCATAGAACATCAAAACGTCAATTGTGCATACACCGTAGTTTGTATTGGTGTAACTTCTTACGAAGTCAGGTTTTTAAACTGGTAGGTATAATTGAATTAGGTACAATTTATGCAATTTCATTTTCAGGCAAAACCCAAACAACCATCAAGTGATTGTTAACGGCAACGCCAACTCCGTCTGGAATTCCAATTACCGTAACAACCGCCCCACTAAAGTCATTGTACATGGATGGAACAGCAACGGAAACTCTAACATTAATGTTATGGTGAGGGAAGCTTTCCTCGCTGTTCAGGATGTGAACGTAATTGTAGTTGACTGGCGCGCGCTAGCCAACTCCAACTATATCACTGCATCCAACGGCGTTCCTGGAGTCGGGCAATTCCTCGGCAACTTCTTGATCTGGCTCTTCAACACTGGCGGCGGCAACTGGAATCAGCTTCACTTGGTCGGATTCAGTTTGGGAGCCCACGTTGTAGGAAACGCCGGTCGTACTGCGGGCGGTAGACCTATCCGTGTCACCGGTAATTATATGTTAATTATAAGCCCATAATTAAGTGCATTCGGATCATATTATAATGTTAATATATTAAAATAATACGGCACATCAATACTCACAGGTCTCGACCCAGCTGGTCCCAGTTGGGGAGGCAACAGCCAAGCTCTGAACCGTAATTCTGGACTTTACGTTGAAGCTATCCATACTGACGGTGGTCTATTGGGTATTTTTGACCGCATCGCCGATGCTGATTTCTACCCCAATGGTGGCAGAAACCCTCAACCTGGTTGCCTTATCAGCACCTGCTCCCACAGTCGTGCTTACGAACTGTTCTCCTCCAGTGTACGCACTGACCACTTTATTGGAAGACTTTGTAACAACATTAACCAGGCTCAAAACAACCAATGTTCTGGAGCTCAACTCAGGATGGGTAACGGCATCCTCAACAAGAGCGGGTGAGTATACCTACTCAATATGAGTATATACTTTTTCATAGCTATTTTGAAATTGTTATCATAAATGCCAAATTGCACTATCTTTAATGAGGTTAGACGGAGACCCAAGTTCTCAAGCTACACCAAGTACACAGGCTACAATCTAGATGATATTCCAGGAACGAAATTATAAGTAAAAACAAAGAGCTGTTTATAAATACCGAAGTCTGTTTCACAAGTTATGAGTAAATGCTTCTAGTCACGTTAATAGATAAACCGACGAAATACCAAAGTGACACTCTAACCTATGCTCCAAAAATAAATGTTAATGAGTACTCATTAGATGCTTAATACGAACACTTTCCAATAAATTTCACTCGTAACTTGTTAATGATGTACTAAATATTTTGTTCATGTATATCAATTTCGTTAAATATATGTATTAATAAGAACCGCCTCGGTGGCGTGGTTGTATTACGGTTCGTTTGCATTGGTGAAGTCTCAGGTTCGACCCCCGAGCCGCTCTAAGTGATATTGGATTTTTCTATTCAGTATCAGCCCGGAGTCTGGAATTTGTGCCCGATATGGCGATAGGCTCGCTCCCTATCACATCATGGGGCGCAATACGCACAGCGAAAAGTGGATGCATTAGTTGCGCCTCTGCCTACCCCTTCGGGGATAAAAGGCATGAGTGTGTGTGTATGTAAAAAAAGGGCAAATTATAATAATAGCATTTAATTTTTTCATCCAATATCATTTGATAAGAAGCAGAGAGAACATTATCAAACAGCTGTTTCTAACGTCATTAACAAGGAATTTGATAATTGAGGACTACTAGATCTGATGGACTGAATTTAATCTGGTATTATTCGTCGTTCGATGGATTTGCTAAATCGATTTTGTTGTTTTCATTTGCAGAAGTGGTATCTACGGCTTAGTCACAGGCAACCGCTGGCCATTCTAAGGACTCTAACGATAAATACTATATAATGTAATAAAATATTTATTATGTCGCAATTGGCTGTTTCATTATAATATGTGTCTTATATTTAATGTGTCTATATGCGACATTATAGCCCGTTAAGCCGCTATATTTCAAGCATTATTTATTGAGTGGTTTAGGATGAAATTGAATGTTAAGACTTATGATTTACATTACTACCTATAGGGAACGTGCACGTCGTAAGCTCTTAAGCTCTGCCATCTGGTCGCGCAGTCTGAATAAAAGAGCATTATAATACTACGGGTCTGAATCTTTCAGCCTATCGATGCTTGGCATTGACGTAAAACATTCATAAAAATAAAATTCAAATTCAAATAACCCCCGACACAAAATCCTCTAAAAAGTAAATAAACAATAGTGGCTTTGATTGTCGATTAGATAATGGGTACCTAGTAATATTTTGATATGATGATGATTTTGATGTACTGATCAGTTCGATTTTTTTTTATGAAAGTACATATTTACAGTTTTCAGTTTTTTTTTTCTTTACATGTGCTGTAAGACCTTGCTTCTTGCCAAATTTCATGATTCAAGGTCAACGGGAAGTACCTACCCTATAGGTTTTAATTCCCTTGCCATATACCATACCATACCATATCAGCCCTGTAATACTGCCCACTGCTGAGCACGGGCCTCCTCTACAGCTGAGAGGGTTCAGGCCTTAGTCCACCACGCTGGCCTAGTGCGGGTTGGCATACTTCACATACCTTCGAAATTCAGAGAACTTCTCAGGTATGCAGGTTTCCTCACGATGTTTTCCTTCACCGTTAAAGCGAGCGATAATTCACAAAGAATACACACATAATTTTTTAGAAAAGTCAGAGGTGTGTGCCCTTGGGTTTCGAACCTGCGGACATTGAAACGGCAGTCCGTTCCACTCCCAACTAGGCTATCGCCGCTCCCTTCCCTTGCAAAATCGCAAAATATGCGACAAAAACTCGCGTTGACTTATAAGTTTGATTTTTTCACAGCTGAAAGAGATCGTAGACCCAAGTAAGTACTAGATATTTCAACTTGATATCTCTTCACATTCTGAAATAACACTTAAAAATTTCACCTTCCTATCAGTACGAGGTATGGTACCATATTTGAGTTACAAATTGAAAAGGATAACATATTATGACGTCTTTTTTTTCAGCGTGATACGCACTTGATTATTTTCCATAATATACTATCAATATATTCATTCATACGGCCTCGGTGGCGTAGTTGTATTATGGTTCGACTGCAATGCTGAGGTCTCGGGTTCGTTTCCCGGGTCGGGCAAAGTGATATTGGGTTTTTCTATGCAGTATCAGCTCGGAGTCTGGAATTTGTGACCGATATGGCGATAGGCTCGCCTCATATCACATCATGGGACGGAATAACGGTGAAAAGTGAGTGCACTAGTTGCGCCTCTGCTTACCCCTTCGGGGATAAAAGGCGTGAGTGAATGTATATTCATTCATAGTACATACTTTAGATAAGTTACTAGGAATGTTTATAATCTGCGCGTGATGAGAATGGAATAGAACCTTTTCGAAGTATCTAAGTACCGTTCGTAAATTTCTGAACTTATTCATGAATTGAATTTTCTTGTTTTTGAATTAAATGTTTTGTAAAACTAAAAAAGCTCAAGCGGTGATTTATATTTGGTACATTTGTACAAATTACGCACAATTATAATTATGGCTAGTTCTTACGGCGAAGGAATAAAATGGGGTGTTTTTGGTTCCACGCTGTTTTTTACTAGATTTAGTACACAAACTAGCCAGACGTCAAGGTAATGATTTTAGTAAACTAAGGTATCGTGGCCAGACAAAATATTGATAATTTTTTAAATAATAGCTGTTTTAAGGTTTTTTCATCACAGGCAAGTGAGATGTTATGCAGGAAAATGAAAACAATGGTATAAAAGGAACAAAAATGCATAATACGCGACAAGTATAGTACATAACAATATATATTCTTACCTTAGATTGAAAATCAATATAAAATATATCTAGGAGAACATTAATTTACTGCCAGGATATTAAAAAAGAACAGAAAAGTGAAATTATTGCACAAAATGTACATATCTAATGTTTATTTAGAAACAAAAAGTAAACAGTAAAGCACTAGAAAATATCAGCCTGTTAAACAAGTCTTCATATCATAATAATATCTAGCTTATCCAGAAGAGATCACATAATCAACAAACTTAATGTACACTAGGTACAAATAATCATAATCGTTCGTCATTCGTTCATCATCGTTTTATTGGGATTGATTTGAAGACTCTTAAGACTAACACTAACTAATAATATTAAGCTTATCCTAATGAGAACACAATATAATCAAAAACTTAATGTACTCTATGAGTAAGAAGGTGAAGAGATAAGAGGAGAAGAATGAGGTAGAAATGTTAAAGATGACTTAATTAGGCATTGACGGCATTTAAAATCACAAGCATTTTTTTATAATAATTAGTCAGAAATTCAAGGAATGCGTTAGTTTGACTTTTCAGTCCCGTCTTTATCCGATAAACACCCTGGACAGGTAAAACAATACAGGATCTGTTTAGATGCAGTTTACTTGCGCGCATTGATGACATATGGCGGATTCGATCCAGTCTTAGTCTGTTACATCTTTATTATATAAAGATCCACAGATATTACAGAAGCAATAATCGCAATCCTTTTTGTTTTTTTACTTTACTATTTGGATCCTTTTTTTGGGAGCATGTCTTTTTGACATTTTTTTTACAGTCAGAGCATTTTCCCAAATCTTCTTAGTGTAACTGAACATTTTCATTAGAATTTCTTTTCTTCTTTGGCCTTTTTCTTCACTTTCTGGAAATAGATCATTAGGGTTCACATTTAAAACAAAATCGTCAAGTAAGCCATTAGAAGGAACTATGTTAAGCATTAAGTCACTAGTACAGCTCAAAATATAATCAAAATTTGGAGGGCTGAATACGCTTGGGCTTGTATCATCATTCTTTTCAGAGCCTGACTCGTCAAAAATGTCGTCAATATTTGCTGTCCGTGTAGAATATTACAAATAATACTGTTTTTGTCTTTTCTTTTTAAGCAGCTAACTTGTCTGGATAGTTTTTCATTCGTTCATAACGTTTTCTTAAATTTTTGGGCTTGCTGCTAATATCTCTTCGCTGCTCTCTTTTTTTTTAAGTTTGGTTTCTGTGAAAAAGTCCTCAATATATTTATAATATTAAACACACAAGCTAGCAGAAGATAGGAATCTAATATTTGTATTTTGTCCCAGAAACTGAGTAACATACAAATAGAACATAATAAAAACGACACGTATACGTACTTAGTATCCCGTATGATACCTAACTTTCATCATATTACATTGTATTAATACACGAACAACAGCTCTGCAAAAGTTTATCACATTCCTGTAGTGCTATCATTTTCTTGTGTACGTAAATCCAGACAAGTGATATACAGGAAAGTGATAATTTTGACGTTTTTCATGAATACTACAAAAAATATGCCTTTAATTGCAATTTTAAGGCTTTATATTACATTTACATCAATTACATTAATTAAAACTATTAAAAATAATTAAAAGATTCATTTATTGTGTACGTGAGTACTTACCATACGAGTGAGAATTAGTCTGACCCAAACACGTTTACGGTCGAAAAGATCTTCGTCACGACCGTCTGATTATCTTATTGGCTGCAGATTGAGCGGCAATGGGCTCGTTGGGCTACGCACTGTGTATCGGCAGTCTGATATCGTCGCTTTTTTTTTAAATTGTAGGTGTTATTAAGGTGTTTTTAGCTGACAGGAATGTGAAACGAAATTCTTGTCGCCTCTATTCTCTTACGAAAAAATGATTAAAAATAGGGTGTGATGTGTTTAGTTTTCTAAGTTTTAGTAAAATTATATTAATAGTTACTGTAATTTGATGCCATTTGTTTGATTATGTACATATTTTGCGTAACATTATGGTTGAAAGCTCGAGTTTCGGAAAATCGCCCCACAGGACAGTGATAATTTTGACGACATTTGGGCATTTTTTTGCAAGAAATTAGTTTCTTACCCCTCTGAATTTCAGTGCCCAAATAGAAGACCGTTAGATAATTGTTTCAGATTTAAAATAAATCAGGAATATTATAAACATAAGGAGCTACGACTTGAGCCCACTAAAATTCCTTCACTGTAAGAACTAACCTTATATAGAAATCCATAAATTCTTTCCAATTTATTTAATTTGTAACTCTCAGCGAGAGTTTGCTAACGCTACCGAGCGGTGTCAGTTCCACAAGGTCGCATCTCTTTCTAATGGCGCCCGGGTTATAAATGTTTTTGGCCAGTCGTCTACGAAATTAGAGAATTCCGACGACATGTGCTTTACTTGAAAAACTAAATACATACATAATCATCTCAACGCAATATATAACACAGAACATAGTAGAATGGTAAATTTTCAGATGAAAACAATAGACCGCTGTTTGATTCTCATGTTGAGTTACGTCATATCAACAAAAATATCTTATATACATTTCAGCGTAGAAGTAAGGAATACTATTACTTAAGACTCTTTACATAGTCTTTATATTTAAGCTGTAAATAAAATCGAATCCATGCTATCATGAACATCTGCATTACCTACAGTAGATTTTTTTTTTTTTTGTTGACGCGGAGAAAGTGACTTATTACTACCGCCCAGTGTTCAAGGGGAACGACTGAGCGGTTATGTTGGGTTCACCGTGCCTTACGACCCGACGTTGAGCCGCCCGGAGAGATGGAAAACGTCAGGCGACCGCCGGGCCGAGTCCCTAACCTATGTACACCGCACGGCATACCAACTAAAACTCCGCGGTGGCCATCTTCGGCGCATTAGGGACGGCTGCGGGCTTCCTCCGACTCACGTCTAAAAGGGTTATTACACTACGCGGTATTCAGACAGTCTTAGTACGACTGTCTTAAAATCTAACTAGGCAAGCTCGCTATTACACTGGGCTGAATACCGCAGCTAACTCATTTGCAAAGCGTACGTAGTCGGTGACGGTTGTCGCGCGATGGGAAAACTTTCAAACCACCAGAAAATTGCCATAGCTCTTGCCGCGTCTATTAATTTAAATACAAAAAAATAAAGAAAAATATGGGTGAAAGAGTATTTACTTTTGCGAGAAAAATTATCAAATATGCAAATACTGAGTGTTTTGGAACCATGTGACTTAAGAAACTACCTTAGAGTAGGAGTTGCCGAGTTTGAATGTCTATTGAAATTAGTTACTCCATACAATCGTATACAAACGTATACGACCGTCTTTGCTCTGCGGCTGCCGCGCGCTGACTGAACGGTCTAAGCGTGTCTAAGTCTTATTACACTACGCGGTATTCAGCAAGCAAGCGAGTAAGCACGGCCGAACCCATTCGGTCAGTCTAATTAGACAGGCTAACTTGCTAGCTCTTATTACATTAAGCTAAATCTTAGTAAGACTGTCTGAATACCGCGTAATGTAATAACCCTTTAAGTTGTCGTCCGCAACCGCCCCTGACCTACAGTAGATGGCATTTTCAATGCAGTCGACTGCAACCGATACATGAAGGGCATAAACTAGACAAGTATGAGAGTAATGAAGCATCTCATAATGATATGTGTCGATTCAGTGTTAGAAGCAGCAAGTAATTGGATTTGTAAGTAAAATGGTATAGTAGACCACCCTTTTTTAATTATATCATACAAGTTATAAATTTGTGCTAGGGTTATCAAAAATAACACATGACTGATTTATTAAATAAAATAAACTTACAATGAATCCGTGTTTAAATTTTCTTTTACGTATACCTACTTGCAAGATAAAATTATCCACTAAATACCTACTTCTCTTTGACATATAACCGGATTTTTTTTATTTACAAAGGAAAAGTGAATACAGTTATAATTATTACATCGTACTTGTCAGTAGATTCTAGCTATAATACAATATCGTTTTGCGTAGTCGGGAAAAAAGGACAACTCTACGAGCAAGCAAAACATGGAAAAAAACATCCTATTTTGCTATATGTATGGTAATTTTTTAAAGACAAGAAGCGCTTACAACACCTGCATTCACTATTGCTATCGAAATTTGTAAAGGTTCTGGACCCCTCAAAAATGAGGATAAGTAGGCGTATAATTTTAGCGGAAAAAATAAGCATCAAGATTTGCTTTGACATTATCATTTGCAAAGCTACTAACCATTAGCCAGGGTCGACTTCTACTGTACCTTTCACAAAGAAAAATATCTCAAAGAAAACGATTTTTTACCTAAATAATAACATCATGCCTTTTTTTATTGTTTTCGCGAACAAAGTGACTTATTACTAACGCCCAGTATTTAAAGGGGACGACTGTGCTGTTATGTTGGATTGACCGTGCCTTACGACCCAGCGTTGAGCCGCCCGCAGAGATGTAATCATCGGGCGACCACCGGGCCGAGTCCCTAACCTATATACAACGCACGGCATACCAACCAAAACTCCGCGGTGGCCATCTTCGGCGCATTAGGGACGGCTGTGGGCTTCCTCTGACGGAAGTGTCTAAGTTGTCGTCCGCAGCCGCCCCTGCAATATCATAAAGTCTGCACTATTTCAAAGGTATTATTGCTCATTATGAACCCGCCGTGATGATACGTCCAGATTAAAATTTGCATAAAAAATCCTGATTGAAATCATTAAACAAACTCTTGTAACCTGAATAATCGGACACATGTATTTATCTAATTATTATCTATTAAATTGATTGTAGGACAATTCAATCTCATATATATACTCTTGCCTATCAATTTGATAACAATGTTGCTTTAGACATGAAGGTCCTCGTGGCGCTGTCTGGATTTATAGCACGTTAGTATACGTTTTCATATCAAATCATTTATTTTTAAATAATATCAACTGAATGTATAGTTTGAATTAGTTTTACTATTAGAAATGTTATGTATCCTATCATACTTCGTTCATTCCAGTGTACTCGTGCAGTGCAATCCCTCGACTCCCAGGTGACAACAGTCACTATGTAGAGGGTGTGAGCCGCTTCATCTGGATGCCCGATGGTGACGGTGTACCTCGTCTGGTGGACCTTGAAGAACCCGTGGATCATAGTGTACTAAATTCCAGAAATGGCGCTAATAATGAATATTTGCTATTCACAAGGTGAAGTATCCAGCATGTTCACATTAAATATATAATTACTTCAATAATTTATATTTAAAGATACTTAGAAAAAACGCATTATGTACAGGATGATATTGAATTCGTGAGCATCCTTTGAACCTAAGACATTGCTCTTGATACTTTTCTTAATGGGACTATAATTACCCAAATCAAAATTATTATTAATGCTATATGGAGAACTCAGAATTATCTTAAAGCCTACTCCAATAGATTACTTATTATTGCAAACAAATTTATCAGAAAAAATAAAATCAAAACACTTAATAAGCGCCAATAAATCTTCTAATATCAAAATCTGGGTTTAGCATGTGGCAAAAAAAACGCAACTCCTTTGATTAATAATACACTAGATGGACTCTGAACGCTTCAAGCGTGGAGAAAAACCTAAAGGTCTACTGTCAACCTTTAGGTCATTTTCCCGCGCTTAGTACGCTTCGAGCTGTCATGGCGCTCGCACACGTTGTTACGCAGATTTATAGCCTTTGAAAATGTCGGGTTGTGTGATTAAAGTGTGCAAAAACTACAAGGGTCGACGTAAAACCACGCATAATGTCACCTACCACCGGTAAGTTACATTTTTTATAAACACTTCTTGCTAAATAAGCCCATTGAAATATTTAGTTAAAAAAATAATAAAGAGTTCGTAATAGTTAGGGGTTGCTAGTTTATGGAATCAAAATTTCCCAAAAAAATGGTAAAAATGAATCCAAAGTAAATATTTTTTTGACTAAATGGTGAATATTTTCGGCGTTTAAAGCCACAAGCTTTATTATTTATTTGAACGGAAATAAAAAATTGTCACCTGTACGTATGGTACGTGCTGTCAGTGGCGTAGCGTAGGTTCTTGTCGCCTGGGGTGGACCCGGTAATTTGCACCAAGAACAGGTCGTTTCAATAAATAAGTCACGCGCACAATGTATAGATAACTAGCTTTTGCTCGCGGGTCCACCCGCGCAAAAAAGTTTTACCGGGATAAAAGTCCCGCTTTATATTTTACCGGGATAAAAGTAGCCTATGTCTTTTCTCGGCTCTAGACTATCTATGTACCAAATTTCATTTAAATCGGTTCCGGAGTTTTGACATAAATACGCGACAGACACAGTTACTTTCGCATTTATCGCATTGCTAAGGATGAATATATTTTTCGGAATACCAAGTGATCCTACAATAAGAAGCCAATGGATAAATATTATAAGAAAATGTCGCTGTGAGGAATTTTGGCAACCAGCAAAATATTCTCTGGTTTGCTCTGACCATTTTCATAAAAATGAAATGTATTTTGCACAAAAACAACGACGCCGAAAATAAAAAAAAAAACTGCTCCTTGTAAGGCACGTATTATTTTTTTATGTTGTTGCTTATGATTGTCGTACATCAGAGAAAAATATGTTACGCTGACCCCAAGTAATTTGGGACCAGGGCAGGAAGATGATTATGATTATGATGATTGTCGTACATCCTTTGTGATTATATCAACATTTTTATATTTTAGGCTTTGTTCTTATCGTCAGTGCAATCTGACAGAAGTGATGTGACGGATGAAGAAATGGATGCCAGTGCTTTTGAAAATTCCAAAATTACTCCTGTAGAGATAGTAAGTAAATCTTCCTTACGTATTATAAAACAAAGCTGGGACGAGTAGCTAGTATGATATAAGAAAGAAAAGATAACAGTACAAGCTCCGTACCATTGCTATCTATGCAATAGCAAAGTGCTATTGTAAGAATAATTTTAGCATTTTAATATTTTAATTAATAATGACAAAAGCAATTTACTCAAAAATATTGTCATCCATAATGAAACATTTTATTGGCAAGAGCTACTTTAATGTGGAATCTGAACATTTCTGTGGACATCTTCATCAGACCAAACTATTACGATTGGTAGCAGAAAAGTATGTCGCTAATCGGTGTTTTCATGTAGCAAGATTAGATAGTGTCAAAAGTGAAGCCGCATCAAAAAGAAGAATATTTAAAAAACAAGTACAAAGGGCGGCACATTAATTTAAATGAACGAAATAAAAAGTTTAATTCATATTAATTAGTTTTGTTTGAGACAATTTACCATTTTACCGCTATAGCCTGTGTTATTGTAGGTCACACACACACACACACATAGACACACAAACACATAGACACACACACACATAGACACACACACACACACATAGACACACACACACACACACACAAATAGTGTAATATCAGCAAGGGTACCTGCAGTATTTAAATACATAAACTTATGTGCATTGGTTTTAATTATTTTTAATAATTGCCAATACATTAATAAATTTCAATAGATATATATATATATATATATATATATATATATCTATTGAAATTATATATATATATATTTATATATATATATTTATATATATATTTTATATATATATATCTATTGAAATTATATATAGATATATATATTTTACGCCCACCCGCACACCCACATTCCCACTGTGTAAAAATGAGCCTATTTATTTAATCTACGTCCATGCTAAATTTCATACAAATCCGTTCAATAGTTTTGGAAGTAACGGAATTATGTTCTTATGTAAGTAAATTTAGTAAAATCTTAGTTTTTATTATAAGAATAATTTCAACATTATAATCAGAGAAATTATTGTTTTGTTTCGAGTGAATTAATTTTGGATTTTATGGATATAATTTTCTCCCCGTTTTAATGCGAACCATTGCAATAACTGGTATCATTAGGTACGCAGGTACGCACACAAGTATAAGCAGAATGACGCAGCGATAGCATATGACACAGCTGTCACGCACACGAATATAATCGCCGCGGCCCGTTTGTTTTGGTTGCTTTGCAGCGCGTCACTCTATCTAGTGTATTATTAATCAAAGCGCAACTCCATAAGTGTTTAATTTTGATGTGTGTGATTGATCGAGATACTTCTATACCAATACGTCAGGCACGTGGTAGTTTCTCAACCAATCATCACAGAACGGTTTTCATGTCGGTTTCATAGCAGGACACAGTTTAATTGGGAGCCGAGTTTAGGCAGAATTTTGTTAGATTGAAATCAGAAATATTTAAAGTCATTATAATAAATTTGTAATGAGACGAAGTTGTAACTACAGCCAATATATAAATAAATCAAGACTAAATTATAATAATCTGTGATTACTATTGTTATAGAAATAACCCCAGCACCCCTCAAACCATCATCGATGGTAACGTCACTTCCGTAAGAATTTCGAACTATCGCGCTAACCGTCCCACCAAAGTCATAGTTCATGGATGGTACAGCGACAGAAACTCAAAAATAAACACAATGATCACATCAGCCTTCCTCGCTGTTCAGGATGTGAACGTAATCGTAGTAGAGTGGCGTCGCCTGGCCAATTCCAACTACATTTCCGCTTCCAATGGTGTACCCGAAGTTGGACAATTTCTCGGCAACTTCTTGATCTGGCTTTTCAAAACTGGCGGCGGCTACTGGAATCGACTTCACTTAGTTGGATTTAGTTTAGGAGCCCATGTTGTGGGAAACGCCGGTCGTATTGCTGGCGGTAGACCTGCCCGTGTCACTGGTAACCATATTATTATGTTTATCTATTATTCGCATTTTATATGATTAAGTAGATCTTTAATAAAAAAAAAACAAGTCAATCTTCACAGGTCTCGACCCAGCCGGCCCCATGTGGGGAGGAAACAATCATGCCCTGAACTCAGATTGTGGACAATACGTTGAAGCTATCCACACCGACGGAGGTCGATTAGGTTTTTTCGACCAAATCGCAGACGCAGACTTCTACCCGAATGGAGGGAGAAATCGGCAACCTGGTTGCTGGCTCAGCACTTGCTCACACAGCCGCGGTTACGAGTTATTTGCTTCAAGTATCTACACTAACCACTTTCTAGCAAGACAATGCAATAACATTGATGAAGCGAGAAACAACAAATGTACTGGGGTATCTCTACATATGGGCAACAACATCCTCAATAAACGCGGGTAAGTTAGTATAGTAAATCTTCGTATGACATTTCATTATTTTACAATGATAGTGATTAAAATTATAATTAGTTAAATACCAAAAGTATTTCTATTTGTTGTGATAATTTATAAATTTGAGTTTATCCTGGAACCGGACTCCTAACAAAATATAACAATTTACTAATACCAAAAGTGGACGATAGCCTAGTTGGGACTGGAACGGTCTGCCGAGACAATGTCCGGAGGTTCGAAACCCAAGGCACACACCTGTGACTTTTCAAAGTTACGTGTGTATTGATTGTCAATTATCGTTCGCTTTAACGGAGAAGGAAAACATCGTGAGGAAACCTACATACCTGAGAATTCTCCATAAGAAATTCGAGGGTGTGTGAAGTCTGCCAACCCGCACTAGGCCAGCGTGGTGGACTAAAACCCTCTCAGTAGTAGAAGAGGCCCGTGCTCAGCAGTGAGCAGTATACAGGGCTGGTATTATAATAATTTATTTAATAAATATTTATAGTTTAAAACTCCTTTTTAACAATTTGAATATTGATACCTACATTTATTCATTCAACGTCTTACAATAGCTGTTAGTCTAAAACAATATCAAAGATAAGATTATCAAGCCCTACACTTTATGTATGTATGGAGCGCGCACTCTGGACGGCCTCTTTCTTACGTGTATATTGTTTTGTGTCTTTGTTTAATAAAGCATTTTTAAGAACGCAAGATGATTTGATTTTGTATTGATTTTGTATTTGGTTTAACGCAAGCCTGTAGAAAATTGTCCCAATTGTGACAATTTCGAGTCTTCAGGTTGCGAATGGCAAAAGTAATATGTGTGCTACAGTTAAAACCCTTTCTTAGTCACAACGCATTTTCTCTAGTTTTTTTTTTTTTTGTTGACGCGGAGAAAGTGACTTATTACTACCGCCCAGTGTTCAAGGGGAACGACTGAGCGGTTATGTTGGGTTTACCGTGCCTTACGACCCGACGTTGAGCCGCCCGGAGAGATGGAAAACGTCGGGCGACCGCCGGGCCGAGTCCCTAACCTATGTACACCGCACGGCATACCAACTAAAACTCCGCGGTAGCCATCTTCGACGCATTAGGGACGGCTGCGGGCTTCCTCCGACTCACGTCTAAGTTGTCGTCCACAACCGCCCTTGCGCGTACCGCTGTTGCGGTCCTTCTCTTGTTGTTGCGGGGGCTCAGAAGCCCCCGTACACCGAAGGACGCCCTTGGCGTCCGAAGCAGCGTGAGACACGCTGCCGTCCATCACGGGGGTCACAGAAGTTCGCTAGACTAATAGGTGGACGGCAGTGACCCCCGGAGGCCCCTATTAGTCGCCTTTTACGACAGGCAGGGGATACCGTGGTGGAATTCTCCAAACGCCCCCAATCCACAGGGCGGGAGACGTCGGTCAGTCGTCCACCCGACGCCTCTTACGCCTCGTCTGGCGGCGGGAGGCTGTCACCACTGCGCTGGCGATCCCTCTCGGCACTCTCCTTCCGCGAGAGGACCACCTCGCAGAAGTGGGCCACCGCCTGCCAGGCCTCCCGGCCGCCGACTATGGAAGCGACCACGGCCGGCAGCGAGAGGTCTTCTCCGACGACTGCTCTGAGAGCGCTGCGTTCTTCATCCCAGGCTGGACAAAACTCCAACGTGTGTTGGGCCGTGTCCATTGGGCAGTTGTCACAATAGTGACACATGGCTGACTCCTCTATCCCCACCACCCGAAACAGGAACTCACCGAAGCGGCCATGCCCGGTGAGCACCTGCGTCAGGCGGTATGTTGCCGCTCCGTGGCGCCTGTCCAGCCATTCGGCAAAGACAGGACCCACTGCCTCTACGACCCTGTGCCGCCACGACGGGGCCTCCAGCCTGAGACGCCACTCCTCCACGGCGGCTCGCCGTAAGGAGGCCCTCTTGGCCTCCACCTCCTTCAGGGCCGGACGTTGCCCGCGACTGGGAGGAGTCCCGCCAATGAAATACATCGGCAAGGGATTTGGCGTCCAGGTCCCAGGGCAGAAATCCGGCCAATAAGCAAGCCGCCTCGAAAGAGACCGTGCGGTACGCCCTGACCGCCCGCTGCGCTAAAGCTCTCTGCGGGGCGCGCAGAAGGGCGACACAGGGGTGGCTCAGGGAGTCAGCCCAAACGGGGCTGCCATAAAGGGCCATGGACCGCACGACTCCATGATACAGCCTCCGGCAAGGGAAGCCAGGACCTTCCAGGTTGGGCAGCAGGCCGGAAAGAGCACCCGCTGCCCGGGACAATTTGGTCCTCAACTCCTTAAAGTGGGTGCGGAATCGCCATCGGCTATCTAGGACTAAACCCAGATACTTCATGCTAGAGCCGATGGGGATACGCACCCCCCCCCCCCCAACGACGATGCGGACACCGGCCGGTGGCCCTCTCCGAGGTCCCGTGAAAACACACGGCCTCGGTTTTCTCGAGGGCTACCTTCAAACCTAAACGTTGAATTCTACCAACTATCTGGCCGGTGCCCGCCGCCGCCAGAGTTGCGGCGTCCCGGAAGGTCCCAGCAGTCGCTGTGACTAACGCATCGTCGGCGTAACATGTCACGCCGACGCCCCGGAGATTGGCACCACGGAGCACCCAGTCGTACCCGATGTTCCACAGGAGAGGGCCCAAAACCGAGCCCTGTGGAACACCGCACGACATCACTCATCGGTGCCACCCGTCGGCGCCCGGATACACCACGTGCCTGTCAGACAGATACGCAAGATAGGGCGGCACCACGTGGTACCGCAGTGCCTCGTGGATGCAGGGCCAGCGCAGCGAGTTGAATGCGTTGGATATGTCCAACGAGACAGCAATCACAACTTCGCCCCTAGCCACTGCATCCTCCGCCTGTGCCTTCACCCGCAGAATCGCGTGGACAGTGGAACGTCCCCTCCTAAATCCAAACTGCTCGTCGGCCAGATTTGGTCCGCCCTATCGAGGTGCTCAACGAGGCGAGCATGGACGATGCGCTCGAAGAGTTTGGCGGCCTCGTCGAGCAGCACGATGGGCCGGTAGGCCGACGGCGACTCTGCGGGTCGTCCCCCCTTTTTCAGCAGGACGAGCTTCCCGGTTTTCCAGCGCTCCGGGAAGACGCCCTGCTCCAGACAGGCGGTGAATAAGCTGCGGAGCCTCGGGCCCAGGTACTCGAGGGCTAGCACCCAGGCTTTACCGGGGATGCCATCGAGCCCTGGGGCCGTGTTTTTGCTCCGCAGCCGAAGCACTGCCGCCCGCATTTCAGCGGGCGAAACCTCCGGGATATCCCTTGCCGGATTCTCACTCGACGATGACGCCACATCCGGTGGCGCCATCGGTGGAGGAGTGAACTCCACGGTGGCCGGGAACAAGGCCGCGACGACGTTGGCCAGTAATTCTGGCCGGAGACTCTGCGACAGCGTGGGCGCCGCTGGACGAAGCTTCTTCATCACCATACGGTAAGGGCGCCCCCACGGGTCACTGTCGAGAGTCCCCAAGAACGCCTTACGTGCCGCGACCTTGGCCCCATGAAATTTTCTCTATTTAAAACTAGATTCCACTAAATGCCTTTATTACAAGTATCTATCAGGATTTTTACGTGCCCAATTAACACATGCAACTTATCGTTGTCACTGTCGGTTATTGGATATACGCAATTTCGTTTATATAAGTTAAAGAAATTTTGTAAAAAAAATGGCAATTCAAAATTATTGACAAAATCGTTTGAATTAAGTGTGGTAATGATATTTTTATTCTTTACAGGAACGGTATCTACGGTTTAACCACTGACAGATCATGGCCTTTCTGAATACTCTTATTTTACTTTAAATACACCGTATAATACTCAAATAATTAATAAATAAATTACCTGTTTCATATTTTTTCTTCTATTTATTCTCTCTACTTTGTCTTTTTAAAATTAGCTTTGCTCATCAAAATATATTATCACTAATAGTTTTTCTGCAGATCCTCTTGTTAAGTTATGCTTACGACTAAAGAATGCTGACATTGATATACAATGATAAGCTTAAACATTAATTCATTGTTACTTTAGGTTTGATATGATCGAGATGTAAGCTCGTTATTATTAAATTTGGGCTCATAAGGATGGTCTCAACGAGTAGGTATTAGTTAAGTCTCATTATGCCCAATAGTTACACTGGCTACAATGTCCTTCAAACCGAAACACAACAGTGCATGCCCACTGCTGCTTGGCGGTAGAATTACACATTGCTGTGCTTCCCACCCAGACGGACTCTTACTTATGAGAGACCTACCACCAGGAAAAATCTTACAAATACGTTAATAAATATGAATTTATAAGATACTGCTATGTCAATTATTCTAACTTATCGGTACCTACTAAAATCATATTAGAAAATATATTTCCTTATTGTTATTTCTAAAAATATTCCATATTTTTCTACCAAATATTCCTTAATATTTTTTTTTTATTGGGTGAAAACTACAAATCGAAATTCATCAAAAGATAAAGAACTGTAGGTAAACTACCCATTATAACAGAAAATAAAAATGTTGACTACAGTTAAGCCTCATTTAGACGGATCAATAATCGTACGCAATTATTTGAGTCTAAACATCCGTTATTGCGAGGCAATTCTCGCCCGTCTCATCTGGACGTATACGAGCCTTATGACCACGGAGGAAGAAGAGCTTATGACAGATGATCATAATGCAATTATTGCATTATGATCATCAGCTGCAACATCGCTTCATCTGGTATTCATTTCGATCTAAATATAATATCTTTTCTGCCCTATTCAGCCCGTTTTATCGATTCTGTCTAAGTTTAGTTTTCACTTTCCTTGTACATAATTTAGTTTAAACCCGTGGTAAAAATGCTATTATACGTAGTAAAAGATTTATTACACCCACAAATCACACTCGATTTACTGCGGTCATGAGCTCACGGTGGTATTCTGCGTCGTCGTAACAAGTTGGTTTGCCGCAATCACAGCTTTCGTATGAAGACGATAACTATTCTATGAATAAATTCATTCGAAATTTCCAACTTCAAAAATGAGCAGCAAACTTTATATAAAATAAAGCAAAATTAAAAATGGAACAATCATATTATTTTATAAAAAGAAAAAAAGGAATTATCGGAAAAAATGCATTAGCATTAATGTGTTGGTTTTTAGTGTTCTTTGATCATGCCGCTACTCTTGTGCCACGGGATAACAGTCATTATGTCGAAGGCAAAAGTCGCTACATCTGGTTCCCCAATGGTAAAGGTATACCACAACTTGTAGATCTTCACGGAGCTGTCGATAACGCCGTTTTAATATATAGAAACGGAGCTCATGCTCTATATTGGCTTTATACCAGGTAAGTTTGCTGCATTTACCTATTAAATTATATTATTATGTGTTGATTGTATTACTTATACTGCCTCGGTGGCGTAGTTGTATAACAGTACGACTGCAAAGCTGAGGTCTCGGGTTCGATCCCCGGGTCGGGCAAAGTGATGTTGAGTTTTTCTATTCAGTATCAGCTCGGAGTCTGGAATTTGTGCCCGATATGGCGATAGGCTCGCCCCCTATCACATCATGGGACAGAATAATGGCGAAAAGTGGGTGCACTAGTTGCGCCTCTGCCTACCCCTTCGGGGATAACAGGCGTGAGTGTATATGTATGTATTACTGATATTGAAATAGTTATACGTAAATGTAACTATAATATTATAAAAATAAATAAATTTGTTAAATTTTTACTCCCGACGCGATTCCAAGACTTTGCAGCCTTCATAGTTACGGAGTGGACTGAAGTTGTAGTCGTTTTGCGTTAACATAAAAAATATTGTACTAAAATCTTCTAAATAACCTGTTAAAATATGTTTTATTCTTATGTTTGGGGAACTTTTATTAAACGCCTAAGTTGTGCAACTATTTTTCATTTCTGTAATTTATACTTTCGAATTACTTTTACCACTGTCAAAATCCAGACCAAATTAATGAACTAAGTATAAATAATTATGCATATAAGCCAAGAACCAAATATAAACATTAAATCCCGAATTAGAAAAAAGGTTGAACATTGTTTGTGTTTTAATTATTTCTTATACCTAGTGGGTTTTTAATACATCAATGTACCTAGTTCAATTATTTTTTATAAGTATTTGTTTATGGAGTCGGGTTTTCTTTTGAGTTTTTGTCTCTATGGAATTTTTATTTATTGCTATTTTGTTAGTTATGAAACACATTTAATTGAGTAAAGTACAAAATAATCATTCGAATCCTATTTTTTATTTTGAAGAGTCCCCAGCTGCATCTTCGAAGTTCACGGTCAAACAACAATACTTATGTTTAATATGATACTAGCTACACTTAATACATCACAAAAAATGATTGATTTTGAAGAATTCCGCTCTACATCTTCGAAGTCTAAGGTCCTATAGGTATCAATGAAATTAAATGAGCCTATTCCGAAGCTATAAGAAATCCAACACAAAAACATTCATGGGAGAAAATGATCATTGCACAAACATAAAAAATATGCCGAATATATATCAGCCTATTCATGTTATTGCCAATGTAAATATTATATTATTTTATAATATCATTATTTTAGTATGCATTGTTATAGACGGAACCCCCATGAACCACAAATCATAGAACACGGAAGGATCGAAACCATTTGGATATCCAACTACGATGCGCATAAGCCTTTGATGGTCATCATTCATGGATGGAAGAGTGACGGAGACTCGGAGATGAATCCGCTGATCACTGATGCCTATCTAACTGTTCAAGACGCTAATGTCATTGTAGTTGACTGGCGGGCACTCGCTGACTCAACTTATGTGACGGCAGTCAAAGGAGCACCAATTGTTGGTTACTTCCTTGGCCATTTCCTGAACTGGCTTATTAAAGTCGGTGGTGGGAACTGGCATAATGTTCACCTAGTCGGTTTCAGTTTAGGAGCACACATCGCCGGCAATGCTGGGCGAGTTACAGGAGGCCGACCTCAGAGAATAACTGGTAAGTTATACTGGTAATGCTATTTTTTTTTATTGAAGCTCGGCATAGTGACTGCTCTGTACCTGATGGTAAGCACGGTGCAGTCCAAATAGAGAATCAAATGGCATTGGACGATTATCCCATGCCACTCGACACAATCATGCCGACCTGACCAGCCGAAATACCGCATGCACAAATAAAAATGTTATCTCTGTTAGTTGCTTAATAGCATCCAAATGCCCATGATACTGATATCGCTTCTAAAAATCAACAAAACTTTAGTAATTTATTTATACATAAAAAAGTAGATTCATTACAATTTTAGGATTAGATCCGGCGGGTCCGCTTTGGAGCGCTGAATCCAAAAGTATTAACGAGGATTCTGGTCAGTACGTGAAAGTGATTCATACGGACGGTGACCGCTTAGGTATTTTCGACCCTATTGGTGACGCTGACTTCTATCCCAATGGTGGGCGGAACCCTCAGCCTGGCTGTGATTCCTCCACTTGCTCCCATGGAAGGGCCACCAAACTATTCGCATCCAGTGTCCTCAACAATCATTTAATTGGAAACTTGTGCAAAAACATCAACGAAGCTGAAGATGGTTTGTGTAATGGCAAAGGTCTGAATTTGGGAAATTCCAACCTTTTAAAACGAGGGTGAGTTGCTCTTAATGTGCATGTAAGCATGACATATTTTTCTAACTATACTAGACTTCTGCGGCTCCGCCCGCTTGAAAAAGTTTTTCCGTGATAAAAATACTTTCCTGGGATAAAAAGTAGCGTATAGCACTCAAGAGTAATGTAACTTTCTATTAGTAATTTTTCCTCTTTATTATATTAGTATACTGGTGGTAGGTCTCATATGTAAGAGTCCGTCTGGGTGGGTACCATCGCAATATCTATTTCTACTGCCAAGCAGTCCTTCAAACCGAAATACAGCAGTGTGCATGCACTGTTGTATTTCGGTTTGAAGGACATTGTAGCTAGTGTAACTACTGGACATAATGAGACTTAACATCTTATGTCTCAGGATTACGAGCGCATTGGAATGCTGCAGTACTTTGTAACTCAAGGTGCTGGATGATATTGCTACTATTTATGGGTGGTCGTATCGCTTACTATAAACTCATACTATGGATACTTAAACTATACATAGACTATAATATCGTTTTGTTACAGAAGCGGCATATACGGTTTAAGAACTTCCAGTTCCTGGCCGTTTGAAGTATAATTTTATTAATATATAAACACATTAAAATGTTACTATACTACTTAACTAAACTATATACTGGGCATACAATTTTACGTTATAATTGAGACCATACTGAAAATTAACAAAAAACAACCGCGTTCAAAAACGACAAAAAAGCCACACAAACATTACCTATATTCCGTGACTAATTTCAATTGCTACCTATATTCAAAATTAAACAAAGTGTTGGTATATTTATTAACGTATCTTATATATAACGGCGCGTGACATTTTTAAATAATGAAAATCAGTTAATTTTAGGAGGTATAAATTATTATGTTATTATTATTTTATTAAGCCCTCGCGTGCCGGGAGCGTGGATCCACGCTCGGGCCGATTTCTGCAAAATGTATGAAAACTGAGCATCTACAGGTTGTTTCTGTTTAGCTTATTTTTGGGTTTCCATTGGATGCAAATCTTAATCATATATTAGAATTGAGAAAAGCGGCCGCCATTTTGAATTTCTTTGTTTTGAGGCCGATTGGCCTCAAAATCGATATCTGGCAGGCCTTTAGGTACAAAAGACGGATCCAATGTCAGAATTGAAAAAAGTGGCCGCTATTTTGAATTTCTTTGTTTTAAGGCCAATCGACCTCAAAATCGATATCTGGGCAGGCCTGTAGGTACAAAAGACGGACCCGATGTTAGAATTGAAAAAAGTGGCCGCCATTTTGAATTTCTTTGTTTTAAGGCCAATTGATCTCAAAATCGATATCTGGGCTTCCCTTTAGGTACAAAAGACGGATCCGATGTCAGAATTTAAAAAAATGGCCGCCATTTTGAATTTCTTTGTTTTAAGGCCAATCGACCTCAAAATCGATATCTGGGCAGGCCTTTAGGTACAAAAGATGGATCTAATGTTAGAATTGAAAAAAGTGGCCGCCATTTTGAATTTCTTTGATTTAAGGCCAATCGACCTCAAAATCGATATCTGGGCAGGCCTGTAGGTGCAAAAGACGGATCCGATGTTAGAATTGAAAAAAGTGGCCGCCATTTTGAATTTCTTTGTTTTAAGGCCAATTGATCTCAAAATCGATATCTGGGCTTGCCTTTAGGTACAAAAGACGGATCCGATGTTAGAATTTAAAAAAATGGCCACCATTTTGAATTTCTTTGTTTTAAGGCCAATCGACCTCATAATCGATATCTGGGCAGGCCTTTAGGTACAGAAGATGGTTCCAATGTTAGAATTGAAAAAAGTGGCCGCCATTTTGATTTTTTTTGTTTTAACGCCAATCGACCTCAAAATCGATATCTGGGCAGGCCTTTAGGTACAAAAGACGGATCCAATGTTAGAATTGAAAAAAATGGCCGCCATTTTGAATTTCTTTGTTTTAAGGCCAATCGACCTCAAAATCGATATCTGGGCATGGCTTTAGGTACAAAGGGCAGATCCAATGTTAGAATTGAAAAAACCTACAAAACCTATCTGTTACCTACAAAATCGTACGCAACGTGTTAAAGTTGGCGAATATGTCAGCAAAGAGACGAACATTACTTTTGGTGTTCCCCAAGGAAGTGTTCTTGGCCCTACATTATTTCTAATTTACATTAATGACCTTTGTAATTTGAATATAGAGGCCGGGAACATATTTTCTTACGCCGACGATACAGCTATTGTCTTTCATGGGGATACATGGGACGAAGTACGCAATTATGCGCAAGCAGGATTGGCCAATATCTCGTCATGGTTGCAACTTAATCTCCTTACTTTAAACACTAGTAAGACAAACTATATTTGTTTTTCTATTTATAACTCTACACAGCCCCTATTGATTTTAAATTATATGTACATTCCTGTGCCAGTATTGATTCCACGACTTGTTATTGTCCTATAATAAATAAAGTAGACAAAGCCAAATACCTGGGAGTACAAATAGATCAAAGACTATCCTGGCATTCACACATAGAACTTATTACTAATAGAGTTAGAAAACTTACCTGGATTTTCAAAACACTGCGTCATGTAGCCCCAAAAGACCTTATTAATAAAATATATGATGCCTTAGTTCAATGCATATTAGTATACTGCATATCAGTTTGGGGAGGGGCTTCGAAAATAAAATTCGTATTCGTTCATACAGATACCCTACTACAGAACTTTATAACGACTGCGACATCCTATCAGTACGAAAACTATATATTTTAAATCTTCTTTTAAGGCTACATAGAAATCTTGAATATGATCCAAATGTGTTCCATAAGAGAAGATACGATATTATCGCTCATACTCATAGCGTAAAAACATCATTTGCTAGTAAGCAATTTTATAAAAGGTCTTCCTACCTGTACAATAAAATAAACCGATTTCTACAGATTTATAGTATGAACAAATATGACTGCAAAAAAATACTGACTGCAAAAAAATAAATCTTATGAAGAAATAGAATCTCTTATAGAATCGTAGACTTAATATCCTAATGTGTCCTTTTGTACTTATATAAATAAAGGATGTAACACACACACACACACACACACACACACAACATACAAAATAAATTTATTAATATTGTATCTTTTGGTCTGAAATTGTTATTATTAGTGTATTCTTTTGTTTAGTTTTGTTTTTGTATTACTTGATCTATATTTAATTGATGTTGTGGAAGTGTGGGGCCTCCTAACACAGGTATTGCCATACTTAAAAGGAGTGCTCCAATAAAGACAAAATGTACCTACCTAGATTAAGATAATGCAAATAAAAATTATTATTATTATTATTAAAAAGTGGTCGCCATTTTGAATTTCTTTGTTTTAAGGCCAATTGACCTCAAAATCGATACTGGGCATGGCATTGATAGTAAAAGTCATAATTATTTAATGTTAGACTTAAGAAAAGTGGTCGCCATTTTGAACTTCTTTGTTTTAAGACTGATTGTATTTAAGATAGATATTTGGGCTTGTCTTTAGCCAAATAGAATAACTCGAGGTTGGAATTTTAAGAACTGCATTCCATGTTAATTGTTCTTGATTTAAGGGCTATTGGTTTTAAAATCAAAATCCGCTGGACATGGCCACAAACTATAGTAGATTTTAATTATAGATTTTTTAAATATTATGGCCACCATCAATGCTTATTCAATTCTCTTCAATAACGCTGCTTTGTTATGTCGCAAAATAAAGAATTGAAGAAGAAAGAAGTGTCCCGTGGCAGCAAACAGCAAATAAAGTAAATTCTTCTGTGAAAGCATCAAAATCGGTTAAAAATCAGGGAGTCGTTAACAATTCAACGATTGCTATAAGAATAATTAGCCGCGTAGTAGAAATTATCTTATTATATTTTTCTTCCCCCACATCGTTATGCCCTGTTGGGTGGCCATTAAATTACTGTATCTTTTTATTTATTTACCCCCCATCACCAGACTTAAAAGGCTACTCAGGTTGATTACCTTATTCATTTTTAAAAGTATCTAATTTCGATGTGATTGCGTATTTAAATTGTAACATTAGTAAAATTACAACCTCGATTTATTCTGTTTGGCTACAGACAAGCCGAAATATCTATCTTAAATCCCATTAGTCTCAAAACAAAACGATGGCATGCCCAAGTATCGATTTTGAGGTCGATTGGTCTTAAAACAAACAAATTCAAAATGGCGGCCACTTTTTCAATTCTAACACGGGATCCGTCTTTTGTACCTAAAAGCAAGCCCAGATATCGATTTTGAGGTCAATTGGCCTTAAAACAAAGAAATTCAAAATGGCGGCCACTTTTTCCAATTCTAGCATTGGATCCGTCTTATGTACCTAAAGGCAAGCCCAGATATCGATTTCGAGGCCAATCGGCCTTAAAACAAAGAAATTCAAAATGGCGGCCACTTTTTTCAATTCTAACATCAGATCCATCTTTTGTACCTAAAGGCAAGCCCAGATATCGATTTTGAGGTCGATTGGCCTTAAAACAAAGAAATTCAAAATGGCGGCCATTTTTTTAAATTCTAACATCGGATCCGTCTTTTGTACCTAAAGGCAAGTCCAGATATCGATTTTCAGGTCGATTGGCCTTAAAACAAAGAAATTCAAAATGGCGGCCACTTTTTCCAATTCTAGCATTGGATCCGTCTTATGTACCTAAAGGCAAGCCCAGATATCGATTTTGAAGCCAATCGGCCTTAAAACAAAGAAAATCAAAATGGCGGCCACTTTTTCCAATTCTAGCATTAGATCCGTCTTTTGTACCTAAAGGCATGCCCAGATATCGATTTTGAGGTCAATCGGCCTTAAAACAAAGAAATTCAAAATGGCGGCCATTTTTTCCAATTCTAGCATTAGATCCGTCTTTTGTACCTAAAGGCATGCCCAGATATCGATTTTGAGGTCAATCGGCCTTAAAACAAAGAAATTCAAAATGGCGGACACTTTTCCAATTCTGACATTGGATCCGTCTTTTGTACCTAAAGGCAATCCCAGATATCGATTTTGAGGTCAATTGGCCTTAAAACAAAGATATTCAAAATGGCGGCCATTTTTTTCAATTCTATCAATAAATCTGGCCTTTGTACCTCAAGCCATGCCCAAATATCGATTTTGAGATCGATTGACCTTAAAACAAAGAAATTCAAAATGGCGACTATTTTTTTCAATTCTAGCATTGGATCCGTCTTTTGTAACTAAAGATATACCCATATTTCGATTTTGAGGTCATTCGGCCACAAAACAAAGAAATTCAAAATGGCGGCCATCGATACCAAACCTCACAATGTTTCTGAATATTTTAGTGACCATTGATCCATAATAAATTAGTAAATAAATAATTTCAAAATTCGTCCTAAAATAATTTTATGGTGTATAAATTGGAACACCCTTTACACCCAAAATCCGATTTTTTCAAATGTATGGGCGGCACGCACGCGTCTTTTACGCAAACTGAGCCCGGCATTCCAGGGGTTAAGAGCGGGTAACAACGAATGGAGTTGCGTTGATCATGGCTGGCGAACGTCATGTCATATGCTTCTTGACTGGTTGAAAGCGGTCGCACATTGTGATGATTCGCAAACCCATTGGTTCTGAATTGCTTCTTATTATTTGTACTCCATCTAAACTGTTTAAAGTGAATAAATGCCTGTATAATTAAAATAGTGAAAAGTCAATATTGCAGTCTACTTATTTCAACGTTCCCTGAAGTTTAACGCCCACCATGGATTTCCGTGCTGACGAGCGCAGTAATCAACATCCAGATACGACAGCGCTTCCCGACGTCCCGACATATATTTATTAATGTACCTTAGTTAGTAGTTTGTAATTAGGCACCGACTCCAAAATTGCTTACCAATATTAAGTAATATTTATTTAGCAATTGAAATTAGTCACGGAATATAGGTAATGTTAAATTATTTTTTGGTTTGTAGTTTTTTTTTGGTCGATTTTGAAGGCGGTGAATTTATTGTTAAGAATGTTTTTATTTTTTGCTTTTTTGTGTTAGTATGAAATACACCGCCTCGATGGCGTAGTTGTATTGCGCACGCGATACGACTATCGCGCTGACGTGTTACGACTCTGCCTACCCCTGAAAACTTAAAAGGCATGATATTATTTTTATATGTATGCAAGAACAAAACCGAACAAAATTCAACACGAAAACACCAAAGAAAAAGTAGCAGAAAGCAAAATTCGTAATTTAGTATACCTACTTGGACGACATATTTTTTTAAGTTATTTTGGTTTTAAAACCAAACTACACAACTGATTCTGATAAAAATTCAATGTAACCAATCTAGAAGCATGTTCTCTGTAATAAAAGACGAATTTTTCAAATCGTTCAATAAGGAAGGAGTTCTGAGGTAACAAACATAAAAAAGTACATGTCGAATTGGCATTGGCATTCATTACTTTTGTATGTTTGTTACCTCCTTTTTTTAAGGCGGTTAAAAACTACTAAACGATTTGTAGTTTGATTTCAATGTCCAACATTTGTGTAAACATAAGCAATCATTGACTCCATGCTTTTATCACTCCTATACATTTTACCACATATTACTTATCTACGCACAGTTGCCCGATTAAATTGAAAGAGAATAGTAAATATTATTATATTGAAATCAGTTCACTTCCAATTCTCATGTGTGAGTGAGTGTAATTGTGTTTGAGTTTAATTTATTACTTTTTTCTTTATCCCATTACCCCTGATTTAGATACTTGCCAGATTATTCGGCGTATTATTTGTCCATTATTATTTAAATGAGGCTAATTATTGATCGTAATTCAACGTAGTTACAATATTTTTCTACGCATGCCATTGGTATAATGTATCAATAATAAAATTCGTTAAGCTCAGTCATTGTTAGAGGTTATCATAAAATGGCTACAATATTATAATAGCTAAATATTATCATAGCTAACTGCACTTGATACAACAGTGCTTCTGTATTTAATAATATATTTTTACTAGCTTAGTCTAAGTTTAATAGTAGTAAGTACCAATCATGAGGCATTGCATAATTACTTCAGTTACTGTTGTATTCCTATCGTTAACCATAATTGATATAACAGGTAAACTAAATGTTCAAACAAAACAATATTAAAATACGTAAAATGAGTAAATTCCGAACTCTGTACCTACAACTCTCAAAGATAAAAATAAAGTACCCTGTATTCTGACAAACTCGACTATCCGATACCGTCTTGCAAAACGTTTTCGGATTACCGCGGATCTACTCTAATATTTTATAGAAATGTATCGATTTTGTTTTCGATAATATAATACGTGCATAGATTTGTAAATTATGCGTTAAAATTGGGCAAATGTTTTATTATGAAGTTACCAAGTGAGAAGAAAACGTTGCGAGTGGTTTCCATAGTAAAAAAAAAATTACGCCATTGTAGCTTTCACCGACATAGAAGTAGAATTTGATCCATATGTGTTTGTGTACGAGAAAGAGAACCGATTCTTTTACTTTCCTGGCGATGGTGATGATAAGCTGTACCTCATTGATGCGTGGGAAGAAATGCCAATGCTATATGCAGGCTCAATGGACACTAACACTTACTGGCTTTATACAAGGTAAAATTCGAAATGAATACAATCTCTTTATTGTCTAAGACGTACGTTATTGTTCAAACTCTAATACTTTATGTTTGCAGAAAAAATATGAATGAATCGCAAGAGCTTATAGTGAATGATGCAGATAGCGTATCTAAATCGAATTTTGACGTTTTGAAAAACACTGTGTTTATCGTACACGGCTGGAAAGGCAACGGAAACAATACACTTAGCCAAGTATTAACTACAGGTGATTTCAATTCGTTCGCTTCAATAGTAACTATTGTAGGTACTACAGCATATATTTGTATACTAATTTCATTCATATAATATACAGCTTTTTACATCCAGGAACTATAATTGAAAATATGATTAACTGAATAATTATCTATAATTCTACATCTTGCAGCGTTTCTTCGTGCCGGAGATGTGAATGTGATAGTAGTAGATTACAGCGAAAAGGCTGATCTAATGTACATTTTAGCAGTTGATGCTGTAAGCGAGGTTGGCAGTGATCTTGGTCAATTTCTTAACTGGTTAAACACTATAGGAATGTCATATGAAAAGACACATTTAGTAGGCTTCAGTCTCGGCGCGCATGTTGTTGGCTTGGCTGGTAGATATAACAAAGGAACTATCAAAAGAATCACAGGTGGGAATACGAATAATGCACTACAAAATCTTTCTTATCGCTATTTTATTTCCGCACTCAACATTCTGGTGCACGGACTTGATAAAGGTCGCAAGAACACGCTAGATGCAGGTTGCTTTCAATAGGTCCATCTGCAAATCATTAGGGGAAGCCTATGTTTAGTAGTGCACTTCATGTGGCTGATGATGATGACTCAACATTCTTATCTTTTCTAGAATTTTTATTTACGTACCTACGCTATATTGCACTATGAATACTGCCATAAACCTCAAGATACAATGACATGAATTTCCAGCCTTGGACCCAGCAGGTCCCCTCTGGTACGATAACGAAGACTCCATACGAAACACAGACGCCGTCTACGTAGAAGTAATCCATACAAACATGCTTCTCTTCGGCTTTGATGGTAAAATTGGTGATGCGGACTTCTATCCAAACGGGGGCGTCTTTATGCCTGAATGCGTCGCTAATACTTGTTCGCATTCCATATCATATTTCTACATGGCACAATCAGTGATATATGATGATTTAATTGCTAACGAATGCTCATCTACTAATGAAATTAGTATAGACTGGTGCAGCGGAAGCGAGTACCCTATGGGAAACAGTGATTTGAATAAAAATAGGTAAGTTTTTATGGATATAATCTAAAAATTATATTTTACCTTCAAGCTGTGCGATTTGACCTTTCAGTCGAAATGGAAATATTTGTGAGAGCTAATTTTTCGTCCAGGTATTCTTTTTAATGCCTATAGTTTGGGGGAGATAGTCGTAATATATTTCTTCTATAACCATTGCCAACGATAAGAATATCAAAAGCATGATTACAGAGTAATACAATTAGTTCCATATCGAGTTTAAGATCTCTCGATATATAGCATTACAATTCGATTACATAGAACGAAACGCGGAACGTAAATACAATCTAATCTCTAGTTCAAAACTTAATAATTGTCTCGAAAACCTGTTCCAAAAAAAGATCTTGTAAACGTAGTGTAAAATTTGTTTTTTACAGGACTGGCATGTTTAGAGTGGATACTGCATCCACGAGAATACCGATTCTCAAAAATAAGTAGGTATGTACAAGTAGGTATGGACCCGGATTTATAAAAAAACGTTAGAATTTTTTTTCACTTATCTAAGTAAAATTTCAATCGTACGAATTTTCCCGTTTCATTATTTTTCATTTACTATTATAAAATAATGTAATAATTAAGTTGGTATGATTTTTAAATCCATTTGCTGCACCTGAAACAATAGTATTTTTAGGTAAATCAAATGAGATATTAACAAAATATAACATTGTTATACAAATTCAACAGTCGAAATACCTGATAGAAATATTTTAAATAAATTCAATATATAATACATATTTCGGTAGCTATTGCTTTATTTATTTATTGAATACCATAAACCAAAAAGCTAATGTTATCAGCATAGCAAACGGTTAAAATCGCTATTACATGTTGAGTCATTTCGCTATTGTGATTTTGCTGTTAAGATTTATGCACGTATTAAAACAACGTAATAAAAGTAACTGCAATATCCGCCGCTAGAATTCAAGGTTTGCAAAACCTTATGTAACATATTACACACCGCATTGAGCAAATACATAATACAATAAATACTATATCTGAATCCATATAAGAAATCCTCAGGGATTTCTTCCAAAGTCTAACCCACTATACATTTTTCTTATAATGTGGAAATTTAAGGGGGGTCACTCCGCCACTAAGCCTACAACTCACCTGCAATAAATATTCTTTTATCCGATAACAGGGTAATTGATTGCAGGGTTATATTGAGTAAATCTATGGATAAGACTCTAATCCAGCAAATTTGAATTTCATCATCAATCAGTATTTGAAGTTTCAGATGCTTGCTTTACAAAAAAATATTACATACACACACACACACTCACGCCTGTTATCCCCGACGGGGTAGGCAGAGGCGCAACCAGTGCACCCACTTTTCGCCGTTATTCCGTCCCATGATGTGATAGGGGGCGAGCCTATCGCCATATCGGGCACAAATTCCAGACTCCGGGCTGATACTGAATAGAAAAACTCAATATCACTTTGCCCGACCCGGGGATCGAACCCAAGACCCCAGCTTTGCAGTCGTACTGTAATACAACTACGCCACCGAGGCAGTCTACAATATTACATGTTCTCCCAATATCCTAGATTATATTGTACTCAGGTCTAAAATATTACGAGAACTTAATTTGCAGTTTAATGGACGAGGTAGTTCGTATTTTGTGAACAAAATAACGAACGAAATTAATATCACTTTAAAAGAGAAAACTAAAGAAAGAGCAATTTATAATTCTTTAAACAAATGTAGCTTCATTTATCTTACCTATAGGTCAGACAAGATATGCAACAATTCAAGTAAAATACCTAAGTATGTAGACAAGCAAATAAACCGATAATAACCGTCAAACAAGATATAAAACGTACCTTTTCTTTTTCTGTGATCCAGTTTCGTAGCACTGGAGCGAATAGCCGTCTATCGTCGTTAAATTTAGCAGAGTCTCTCAAGCTAACCAGACATCCTACAATCACAGTGACTGTACAACCAAAGGCTGTGAACCATAAGTACGAGATGCGATACAAGTATGTGACGTCGCTGGAATAAAAAACAGATCTTCTTAAGAGGTCGTATACGGAATTTCAACTTTTTCAGTCAACTTTTCATCGTGATTTTTTAAAAAACAACCTGATCTGGTTAATTTATAATACATCATCGGAAAGACTATTTCAACACTAATGGACTGAACGAGCCAGATTTTTCATATCTTTCTTTAATCTCGATCTATCCACCAAGTTCCAATGTCTGTTTCAGTTATTTTTTTGTACGGAGACTCAAACTTGAAAAGTTGACTGAAATAGTCGAAATTTCGTATACCTACGGCCTCTTAACATAGTATAAAACAAAGTCGCTTCCGGCCGTCTGTTCTTATGTATGCTTAGATCTTAAAGTCTACGCAATGGATTTTAATGCGGTTTTTTTAATAGATGGAGTGATTCAAGAGGAAGGTTTTTATGTACTTTTATCCCGGAAAAACTTATTAACGCAGGCGAAGCTGCGGGCAAAATCTAGTTTACATATAAATCTACTCTAAAAAATTATAATTGAAACATACGATGTTCAGATACATCGACAATTTTTTTGTAAGATTGTAAATCCCTACAAAATTTTGAATTTTCGTACTGGGTAAATAGATATGGAATATTATGGAATAGCTACTTATTGTGTAAAGTTTTATCAAGCCAATCATCAATCGATAATGTTGATATCACTTAGTAAATTCAGTGGAATACATTATCATATCTATATTAATTAAGTTTTATTCATTTCTTATTACGAAAGCCATGAAATCATATAAGCATTACACCAGACCGTTACAAATTTAATTAACATAGATTGTTTTAACCTTGATCAAATAAATTAAAACTCGTATAGGACACATATAAAAACTTTCTCATATTGGTGACAGCTGAATGCAAATAAATAAGAAAAACTACATAAACTCTTGTTCCCTGCGGTAAACTAACCTTTCATAAACATCCACGGTCTTCTCGGGGTGATCAAATGCATATGTACAGTTATGGGTAAATCTTTCTTTCTCCGCAAATGTTAGTAATCCTTTAGCCTGAGCCAACTGCGATTGAGCTACAACCCACCACGCTGACATAAGACCAATTAAACCGCCGCTTAATGCACTCTAAAAAGGATTTTAGATAAATTGTTCATCACATCAAAGTGTCGCACAGTGACATTAAAGTAATAAACAAGAATATGGGCCTATTTCACAAGTTTCATAAAACATCTAATGTAGATAGTACTAATATGATTACCATACCATTTGGGAGCATAGACTCAGAATGTGACTTTTGTATTTAGTAAACTTATAGCTTTATGTGACGAGTAGCATTTACTCAAAAGTCGCAAAGCAGGCCATAACTATAACAATGAACTAACCGTTGCATCAACAAAAGGTAAAAATAGTCCCATAAGAAATATTCCAGCCAGTGGTCCCATGGAGGCAGATGAGAGGCTCATTGTTAATTGCAAAACTGATCCTAATTTTTCCACAACGAACACTAAACCTGAAATATAAGTATGTAAATGCTGTAATTATGGATAAGAAAAATAAAATCATAAAGATACCAACAACATCATCTTCCAATAACATACCAACACAGATAACTCCAAATATAACCACAACAGAACGAACCAAAATTTGTGTTTGCAATGGTGTTAACTTTTTGAAGAACGGCTTCCAAAAATCTTCTAGAACCACTGCGGCCATGGAATTCAGCCCAGTAGACAAGGAACTGCAATACCAAAAGCATAGTAATAATATAATAGTTTAACATAATATCTTAGCAAATATAAATACCTATCACACAGAACTGTTCAATGTTTTAGTAAAATAAGTATCTATTTATTTTGACCAAGATAAAGCACAGTGTATAATACCTTAATGCTGCACTGAAAACTCCAGCTACAAATATTCCAGGCATTCCATCCCATTCAGCCAGAATGTCCATAACAAGCAATGGTAGTAGCTGATCTTCGGCTAAAGCCAACTTAGAGTCCAGTGGATCACAATCGTGATACTTCGCAAATGCAACCAAGCCGCTGTATCCGCAGATGAACACTATGATAATCACTCCGCAAAGGAAACCCCATACTGCTCTGAAATAGACAATAGGATGAAAAGAAAAACAAGGTTTTGGTTTATTTCATGAACAAGGCAGTTTATTAGACAACCCTATGATCACCCAAAAATCATATTTGCAATAAGTCGTCACTCGGATGTTGTCAACTTGTTTAAGTAGCTGAAAGATTTGTCAGTTACATACATAAAAGGTTGCATGGCAGTCATTGATGTAGGGTTTTTTAATACATCAATGATGGCAGTATAGTGTTTAAAGGCAATAAGTTGACAAGCGCGGAGTTTAATACGAGAGTCAGATAAATCACCATTATCATCATCAGCCACATGCACTACACTGCTGAATATAAGGCTTCCCTAAAAAATTCCAGACGGACTAGTCAAAAGAGCATGGTAGGGGCGGAAGCGCTCCACCCCGGGCAGTACATTTAGGAGGGCGGCAAAATATGTGAAATAATTTAACAAATTTTATCTTTTGATAGGGGGGATCGATTGCACACGTGACTTTTATTTGTTGAAATTACTGATTTATGGTGCCTTGCGGGCTGGGGCGGCTAAATTTGGGTCCGCCATGAGCGGCAGTAACCCACGCTACGACACCGTGCGACTTTCATCAAGTCGTCTGTCCAACTCAGATAAGTAAAAAAAGTTTTAAACTACACAAATATTAACCTTTTAGAAGATTTTAATTCACGTAGTGACAGAAACCTTTGCATCATCGATTGATTTACAGCGATATTTCCAATCCAGTAGAAAGTTGAACCAATGGAAACTGACCATATTGAATGTCTTTCTGTTAAGTCCAAACTAAGTCTGCAAATTAAGAAAAGTTTTATAAAAGCATTTACAATTCCACATTCTCGTACGCGGATACATTTTATTTACATTATTTGAACTATAATCACAACCTAGCGTTGAGTAGAATAAAAATTGTTCAACTTGCTTAATTTAAAACGATTCTTATAAATATTTTAGATAAAATGCTTTAGCAGAGTTGCCACTATATTGTAAGCAGGTACTACGTTTTAGAGAATATCCTACTAATATTATAATTGCGGAAGTTTGTAAAATGTATGTATGTTTGTTATCCTTTGACGCAAAACTGCAAAACGGATTTCCATGAAATTTGGCACACGGGTAGATCATGTCCTGTATTAACACATAGGCTACTTTTTATCCCCAAAAATATAAAGCGGGACTTTAATCCCGGAAAAACTTTTGATGCAGGCGGTGCCGTGGGCAAAAACTAGTTCTTAATAAATCAATGTAAATACGTAAAAAACCCAATACTATAACATTTAAATTTGAAGTCTGACAAACCCTCACATTCTAACATAATTATATAAACTTCCATAAAACTCTTATATGTTTTCCATGGAGCTTAAATATCCTTTGAGAGCGCATTAGTACCTATTGCTACTTAATAAGACTATAAGAATCCTTCAGATTAGAAGATTAAGGTGAACTTCGATTTATGCGGAACCATTTTATAGTCATTTGATAAGGCAATATAATTTACGAATTGGCGGATATTGAATAACGATAGAGCTGTTATTGTTTAAAAAGATAATCCGGCTGACAATGTAGTATATATCCTGAGTGTCCTATCTTTCTTTAGTAGTTAATCTGTGGTCCTATCCGTAGTAGACTTATCAATGACATCTGTGTAAACACTAAAACGAATAAACAACATATTTTGACTGAATTACACTTTTTTTATATTATTGGTACCAGATTTAATAATCTATGATGAATTGATCTCCTAATTACTAGCGTACCTTATCTACCTTCAATGCTTGTTGTGGTCTGTAGTTTTTTTCTTAAGTAATAAGGCTGCTTAATGCACTATTATTTACTTTTGCGGTTTTAAAAATAGATAAATAACTTACGCAGGAAATTCAATCCGTTCAGTATGCCAATTTCTAGTTAAAACTTCTTGAACTCCACCAACCATAAAGGTACCCTTAATGACTACTAAAATCATTGCTCCCATCATGAGTACTGTTTGTAGAACGTCTGTCCATACGACTGCCTTAAGCCCTCCCTACAATAAAAAATTAAAAAATGTATGCAACCAAATAAAGGAGAGTAGGCAAAACTAGCAGCAGGTCATTACTTCGGACATGAAGTAATGACTAGCTTAAACGTAATGGCGACCTTGCCGTTCATGTACAATTGTTTTTAATTTAAAGACCAGATCGGCAGACATTTAGATCTCTATAGAATGTCATGATACATAAGTGTGAACTATGCCTTATGATAACTATTGAAAACAAGTGGCAAATATATTTGTAGTATAAAACCACTATAAACTAATCTCCCACTCGCACAGTGGCCAGGTAGGAAAAACCAACGGATGATTAGAATTTCTTGTAACTAGTTTCAAAGGATAATGAATATATTATACTTATTTATAATCGATTTACATAAATAAATATAAAAAATTACACCATTTTTAATGAAATTACTAAGAAACACTTAAATGAACTTACCAACGAGGTATAAAATATGCAAACACAACATACAATGGGGGATGCGACATGAATGTTAATACCAGTCACTGTAAAAATAAAATAAGAAAATTAAATACCTATATTACTTATATAATAAACTCTCAAACCCACATGTTGTATAACACTGTTGGTACCTTGATTGAAAGCCAGAGCTGGGACGTAGATGACAATAGGTAACCATGCCATCTAAAACAAAGAAAGAGAAGCTTATAAAGACTTATAAAGCTAAAGAGTGTGTTTTTTGATTGTTTTTGATTGAACGCGCAAATCTCAGGAAGTACCGAAGCGATTTCGAAATTTCTTTCACCAATAGGAAGCTACATTACTCCTGAGTGCTCCTTTTATCCCGGGAAAATATTTTTATCCCAGAAAAACTTTTTCATGCTGGCGGAGAGCAATACTAGTAGAATGTAAGTATTAAAAAAAACAATTAATGTGACTTACCAAATATACACAAAATAGTGCGGAACCAAAAACTCGGACCCTTTTGTCATAGCGTAGTTCTAAATACTGAAACATAAAATAAATTACGTTTACGAAGACCCACTTACAGTTACTTATTATTTTGAAGTACAGTCAGCTACATAAGTAGCAGGACATACTAAAAACTTCAAATCGCCTCTTCATTTTTGTGTTCCTACCAATTTTCGTTTTCTCTGCACCAAAATAAAATGAAAAGTATTTACTTCACTTCACACAAAGAAAAAAATGTTTCAATTAAACTTAACGCGAACTAAGGCGATTTGAAATTAAGAATTTGTTCAGAGACTTATGTGGTTGACTGTACATACATTTATTAAAAAAAACACATACCTCATAGGCCGAAGTTAGCTGTAGTTCATGAAACACTGGCAGAAAAGTACAAGAAATTATGATGGACATCATAATAGCGCCAATCAGTGAAAAAACATACGACGTCCCATAAACGTACATCTCTGTCGGTGTGCCCAAAAGCGATATGCCAGATATGAAGCTGTTAAAAAAACAATGAAAAAATCAAAATACTAACTCGTTATATAATTCTCTCGTTATATTGAGTAGAATATAGCAATATTTTCTTATTAGGCAAAAAAATAAACTGTAATGCCGATTTAATAACGGCACTTTATACATTTGCACTGTAACATATACCCTACCTAGGTAATTTTATTTGCATACTATCATATATTTTTTTAAACGATTTTTTTCTTTAAAAAATTATTCTTAAATATTTATTTTAAATTTAGATATGGCCAGTAGTAAATAACATATTTTTTTATCTTATGTATAGGTGTACATAAAATACTGGCTGTAAAAAAACTTACCTGGCCACCAACGAAAAACAAACAGGCACTAAATTCATATTCCTTCCACCCATAAGATAGTCCTGTGCAGAATTCTGTTTCTTTACAAATCCGAAATAAATCCCGATACCACCGCAAACGCTGAGCATTATAGTGAAAAGAAAGTAGTCTAAATTAGTAAATTGCTGGAGGGATAACCTCAACGTCGTAACATTCAACTTTTCTTCAGACATGATTAAGAAATTTCTAGAAAGTTTGATCAATTATTTTTCATTCGTCGCGTCTCCACAAATGTAAGTACCTATAAATTACTTAAATAATGAGTTTTGATCAATGAAATTGCGAAAATAAAATCATCACTGGTCTATCCTACTAAACTTTGTGTCTGGTAATGACTTGACAAGGAACTCAACGGGCTGAATTGGCATCTTCGCTCGAAGTAGGTAATTTGTACCAAGGTAATTTTTCAATTGTCGCCCGCGTTTTTCGTATGAAAGCGAGGGTTAAGCTATTTTTAGATAAATTGTCGACATCCGATACTGTTCTAAAAAAAGATTATAGCTGAATGTTACTGGTGACTCCGAATCTTTTTAGAGAGTTATTAAGAAAATTGTTTTTATGATAAAAGGAAGCGTAGATATGGAAACAAAAAACTAAAAGTATTAATCATAATAATTGATTTAAGGCACTCACTTTGACGAAAAATGTGGTTCTTATGACAGTCGGTAAAATTCTTGTTGGTAAGAAATTGGCAAATTAAATCATGTCTATAGTGATAATAGTGAGCATTGTATCTTCATATTTCATTGAATTTTAAATGTTTCAATACTTGGAATTCGTATTTACAGAATTTTTTGTTCATTCCAATAATATCTTAAGAAACCTTCAAGCTCTAATTTATATTGACACCTATGAAACTCCCTGTTGATTAAACAGGCTCATCATATCAAAATTATATGTCAATGAAAACAAAAATTGTTACAAAATATTTATTAAACAGTTTTGATCACTATAAATAAAACAACAAACGCAATCGACTAATCTGCACACTCCGTCATTGGTTTCATGTTTATTGAGGTCGAGTTTATTTTGGAGGCTTCCTGTAAATACAAAATATTAGTACAATCAATGCAAAATAATATATAAACAACTATAAATGTAACTGGCAGGAAGACAGAGAGTACGCACAAACTCACGCCTTTTATCCCCGTAGGGGTAGGCAGAGGCGCATCTAGTGCACCCACTTATCGCCGTGTGTATTCCGCCCCACGATGTAATAGAGGGCAAGTCTATGGCACTAGTGGGCACAAATTCCAGACTCCGGGCTAATATTGAGCAGGTAACCCCTACATCACTTTGCCCGAATCGGGAAAACAAAGAGTAGTTAGAAACGTAGTTTTTTAAAATCCAATACAATCGGAACGAATTTAACTAATTAATAAGTTTTTCTGTCTGAATTAAATGTCAGAGCCTAGATGGACGCGTTTCTACATACACGTCTTTGAAATACGTACCTTATTATTCCCGTAAGCTCGTATATACGGTTCATCGGTAGGATGCGGGGGCTCCTTGTAGAGTCGGCGCAGTTGGGGCGCGAGTAAGTTGGGCGCTGGTAGGAGATGCGGTTTACCCCGAGCCCTATTCACTTGGGAGACGGCAGCCCCCACGCACATGGTCACCACGGCCCCGGACAATGTGTACCACATGTAGGACACTTGCAGCATGGGGTTCACATCCTCGCTGGTGACGGATAAATGTGAGTCATAAATATGCTAATTAGTTTTTGGTTGAAGTTAAATGAATGTGAAATAAATGTTGAATTAGACTAGTTTTGCAACAAATGAGTTCGATATATATTTTTTTATTCTATGTATAATTTACTGAAAATCAATTATGAAATAGAATAAATAAATATAACAGGACGACAAAGATTCGAGTTTAAAAATGATTTAAGTCACATTAAAATGCATAATCTACTAGTTAACTGAAATCATGATTTCTTATGTTTACGCGTCTACTTGACATTTAAATTAAACTACTTAACAGATTCATACGCGGTTTTTATATTTATTTTAATCCCAACGTTTCGAAGACTTTACAGCCTTAATGGCGTGACCATATCAAAATTAAACATTAAAACCGTGAAAAATAAAGTAAATTTATTACAGTAACAAATCATAATTTACCTCGCGTCAAATCTGGCACCAACAACGTCAGAAGCAGTGAAGTTATATTGACAACCAAATACGTCCAATGGCTTGTGTGCGTGCGTGATCTGCCCGCGTGCGATAGCTAACTGCGCTGTCAGACACCACCATGACATCACCGCTAGACCACTGACACCGCCTACTAAAGCACCCTGAATATAAAAACTCGAATTAATTTTAGTTTATAACATAGCATCAATCAATGTACTGGTGGTAGGTCTCTCGCATGAGTCACCTACTGGAACACCCTAAACATAAAAACTCGAATGAATTTATAACATGGTATAGAATTATAGATTAAAGAACGAGTGGGTCTCTCGTATGCGCGGGGCTATCTGGGTAGGTGCCATCGCAATATCTAGTTCTATTGCCGCAGCAGTGTGCATACACTGTTGTGTTCCTGTTTGAAGAACATTGTAGCCAGCGTAATTACTGGACAATATGAGACTTAACATCTTATGTCTCAGGGTGACAAGCACAGTGGAATGCCACGCAGTATTTTGTAATTCATAGTTCTGTGCAGCGTTGCTACTGTTTATGGACAGTCGTATCGCTGACTGTCGAGCAAGCGGCATACTCCTCTTGTCATTGAAATGTATTAAAAAACAATCAACAAGATGCTAGTGGTACGCTATTCGCTGGAACTCTATAAATTCTTCCAGCATTTGCTATAGGCACCGAATTTAAAAAAGTACAAATGATCCTCAATAAACTATTTCCCAAACATACACAGAAATTAATGTGTAGAGTCTATACTCTACCTATCGCATTCATTATCTCTATATACATGCAGATGAGGGAAATATTTGCGAGGATGAAATTGTTTAAAATAGTTCATGAATTACGAAATAAGCTCACCGTCGCATCCACCCAAGGCATTAGTATACCCATCGTAAAAACACCGAGTTGCGGACCCATCGTCATTGATTCCAATGTCATCGTCAGTTGCAGTATTGTTCCCATTTTCTCAACAATAAAGACAAGGGCTAAAAATATAATAAATTTAAATTATAGGTACTCATGTTTTAGAGTCTTAAATTTAGAGGTTACGAATGAGTGTAATTTCTTGGAGAATGTGAGACAGTGTTGTGCGTTTATTGACATAAAAAATTATGTTTGTAGTATATCGTCCGTCCATTATCCATATACTCAAATCCATTCAACGGTTTATGTGTGATTGAGTTTTAAAACAATCTCCCTTATAATATAATTAGTTATGATATAAATTTGAAGTTATAGTTATAAATTGTCTATCGTCCACATTGCTTTTTGCTTCCAAAATAGCAATGTGTATTAAATTATAATTATTTATGAAATGACGTTTATTAAATATAATAATAACTTTGATATTAAGTTGTAGCTACATTCTATTTTAAGACTTATTTTATTTAAATATTTACATTTACATTTTTATTTTCATTGAGTTTTATCGCATATATTTACAACGTCACATAGACATAAGTAGAGTCAACATTGTACAATCATCATTTAATAGATTTGCAGCAAGTAGTTTTTCTTATGATCGTACTAGTAAACAGTTATCATCACATTTACCTACACAAAGTGTGCCCAGCAGAATGACGACACCCCTCATTAGCCAATTACTTTGCCTATCCGAAAGTTCTTTCTTGAAGAACGGTTTGTAAAAATCTTCTAAAACAACAGCTGACATAGAGTTCAAACTCGTTGATAATGAACTGAAACGAAAATCAATATTAGCTTACGAAGTCCATATTTGTAACGTTCGTTTTTTTTCTAAATTCCATATTTAATTATTTTTTGTTACAATATTAATGATATAGTTAATTATATGCCACTCAAAATTATTAGTATAAAAATTAAAAAAATATGCTGCTAATTCTAGCTAGGCCCCGGGGGGATTCGAACCCCCGATCTCCTGTTTACTAGACAGGCGCTTTAACCAACTAAGCCACGGCGCCGTTGGAGCGCACCGTCTATAAACAACACATAATGAAAACTCGTGCCTACTTAATATAGTATAGCAATTTTATACTTTGTTTTACGATAACTTATTTCATAAAAATCTGACATTTTCTGAACATTGTAATTAAATTATATATTATAGAATACTAGCTTTTGCTCGCGTCTCCGCCCGCGCGAATTTTTTTTTCCTGCATAAAAGTTCCGCCTCACATTTTCCCGGGATAAAAAGCCTATGTTACTCAGGAGCAATGTAGCGTTCTAATTGTGAAAGAATTTTTGAAATCATTCGAGTAATTTTTGAGTTTATTTGTTATAAACATACAAAAACACAAATCTTTCCTCCTTATAATATTAGCATACATAAGCCCAACACATTATATTATATTTGCTTGCTTAATTTGATATTAATTCAATTCTTTAGATTCATACATTACAGTTGTACGCGTCATACTCGTATGTCTTGACCCTTGAGTATAATTAATATTTCGTAAAAAGTGAGTAACAAAAAATACGAATACGTTTGCATCAATAACACTCAAATGTATCTCAACGTTACACGTGCCATTAGAACGCCTATAAGCCGTGCTAGAGTAGCATGCATTTTAGGGCACAAAGCAATAAATGACGGAATGTTTTAAAACCACTAATCTTCAACCCGCTTACAATGTAATGAGTTGACAGCTATGAGTAAAGAAAAATATTCGGTATTGTACCTCAGTGCTGCGCTAAATATGCCAGCTACGAACACTCCAGGTAATCCTGGTATATTTCCCAACACGTCCATAACTAACAGTGGTAGGAGTTGATCCTTAGCCTTTGCCAACTGAAAAACATGAGCAAACTATTAGATATTATAGTATAATTACCTTTATATGGCAGAGCTATATAAATATATTTTGAAAGAAAGAAAGAAGAAAGAAAGAATAATTTATTCGCACAATATGCTGGGACGCACACAAACAATTCACTAAAAAGTAATACTTAGATATTAACATAATGCATGCGGGCAACGTGCATCCCATGATACTGTCGAAAAGGATCCAGTTCAGCATAGAATGCCAGGCAAGGTGTGCCTGGCGCTGGTTTTCAACTGGAACCCTCACTTAATGGATAGTGACTCACGGATTAATTTTGGGTATAGTATGATATTTAATTGACCGACTCGCCAAGTCAGCTTACTACTGCCTCTTTGAACTTAACTGAAAAAAAGTGACACTTGCTATTTCGTAAGCTGAGGACCAAATAACGCTCTTATAATCCATAATCCTTTCCTTTTTAGGCTGGTAGCCAAAACTCTACCGAAATTAGTCAATTGTCGGTGATTATAACCAGTGGAGTTTATTACTGAGTAACCCACTTGCTCGCTGACCTATGCTAAGATACACTAATAAGTAGATACATTTCAATAATAACGTTTACCTTAGTTTGCAAAGGATCGCAATCATGAAACCGTGCGTATATCAAAAGACCACAATATACGCAGAAACAATATAGCAGTGATATACCAATGCAAAACAGAATAACGGCGCTGAAATAATAAGATAAAAAAATTAGATTGCTGTTAAAAAAAACTACCACTATGGAGGATAATTTCAATTCTCAAGAAAAAAAGAGATTATTTTACGGTAATAGTATCAAAATTTCAATATTTGGAAGTAATTTAAAAAGTGCAGTTTTTAATTCGTTTTCTCGCGAAATAATGTTCGGTACTGTTTGATATAAGATGTTTGTGAATGATTGATATTTTCTTTATTAATAAAGTTTTAAGGGGATTTTTATTTATGCTCACCATTTTGCGCCTTTTAATGTCGGCAAGGATAAATATCGCTGCACCATCGTCTGATTCACAGCGTTTGCCTGCAGCCAATAAACAAGGCCGCCAACCACGAGACTCCAAATTGTATGACGCGTTAGAGGATTTGGGTCCCAACTGAAATATTTATCGAATATTATTATAAAATAAAATAAAATACTTTATTCATCACGTAGGCGAACATAGTTGCACTTATGATAAGTGGAGACACATTTAATTATTTATTATTAGTCACTTACATAACTACAGACACTTTTATTACGAGTAAACTAAATGATGAAAAATAAAAAGTAAGAAGCCAGCTCGGGCTGGCAAGAAAAGCAATATAAAACAAGAGATAATTGTGTTAACAAAAATAATAATAATAGTAATGATAATGGGAGGAACGCGTCGCGATCCTCACCGGTGAGGACACTACAGGCCCTAGCCTAGCTAACCTACCAACCTTTCACTAGCTACCTAAGCGATGACTACCCGAAGAAGAAAGGCAGAAAGAAACTCCGGGCTTACTTTTTTGTCATCATTTGTCCATCATTTATCTTTATATATAGGATAACTACCAAGTACCAGATAGAGCCAGCTTTATTTCTAGACTGGTGGACTTTGCTGGTGGTGGGTCTCTCGTATGCGAGGGACCGTCTGGGTAGATACCAACGCAATATCTATTTCTGCCCTCAAGCAGCAGTGTAGATACACAGTTGTGTTCCGGTTTGAAGTACATTGTAGCCAGCATAGTTACTGGGCATTATGAGACTTAACATCTAATGTCTCAGGGTTACGAGCGCAGTGAGAGTACGCAGTATTTAGAAATTAAAAGTTATGGTGTTGCTACTGTTCATGGGCATTCACATCACTCACCATCAGGCGAAGGGCATTCTTGTCTCGTCACTGAAAATCAATAAAAAAATAGATAATCACTTCCTCATTCTATAAATCAATAAAATTAATTGTAAAAATTGAACAGGTAGGTACGGTTAAATGTTAACATACTCCTGTTGAATTTCTTATATCAGGTATTAGATATTCAAAATGTTGACGTGAATTAGGACTGTAACTACCGTGCGTAGGCGTTGAATAAACAGGATAATAGTAAAGGTCAAACAACAAGAGTAAGTATTCAAAGTATTTCAAAGCATCATAACGACCACGTGACATAATCTTCAAGACACCAACGAACACATTTATAGTACGCGGTTTCATTTGTCGCAATACCTACCTAAAGATAAAATTAATTTACATTGGTACCAATTGATAAAGTGAGATGCAGTTTTAATTGTTCAGAAGTCCTTATTCAGTCTACTGTTCCTATTTGAGTGCCTTATTTGCGGTAAGAAATGGTTATACGTTGCTCACTTGGGTAGTTCTATGCGTCCACTTTCCATGTTTCTCTGCCAAACGACGCTAAAGCCTCCGACATCAATCGTTCCTTTTATCGCCACCAAAGCCATCGCTCCAAACATTGCTGTTATTTGGATAACATCGGTCCAAACCACGGCTTGTAAACCTCCCTTAAACGAAGATTTTATTTAAATGTTTTTAAATTGTATTGGTCGATCTTTTTATATATAACACAATTCGTGACACTTACAGCACTCGTATAAAATATGCAGACCAGACACACTATTGGGGTGATCACGTGGACGTCAACGCCGGTTACTAGAAATTATAATTAATTAATGTGTAAGGAAAGGTAGGTACTACTTAATCATTCTTAATCATCTGTAAAACAAATTACCTTGGTTAAAAGCTAATGCCGGCACGTAAATAACAATAGGTAACCATCCTACCTGTAAAAAGCCAATCAAAAAGTTTGTTTTCAAAAAGCTATCATTAGTTGTTTTCTATTTTCTTAAAAATTAACTCACCAGAGTGAAAGCAAAAAGTACAGACCCAAATAATCGAACTCTGTTGTCGAATCTTATTGATAAGTACTGAAAAGAAAATGTATTCATATTTATAATACTGTTTAGCTTAATTTAATCGTAGTTTTAAATTATGTAACGATGGTTTTAAAGTTTATACAAATAATTATTAATAGAATTATTAAAATCAGTGGTATAATAAAATCATTCAAAATTGTTACCATTTTAATTATAAATAAATAACCAAAGCCTGTATAGCTAAATAAAACTATATCTTGGTACTTTGGACGAATGGATTGTAATTACATTGTTTTTACCTCATAATTGGAAGTGAGCTTCAGTTCATGGAATACAGGTAGATATATCTGCGTCATTAAAATGCTCATCAAGAATATTGCCACGATGATGTACGCGTACTGCGTCCCGTACATATACACTTCAGTAGGTGAGCCCAGCAGAGTTATCCCAGAGACGAAACTAAATACCGAGATTAGGAATTACATAATTACTAGTAGGTTAGCAGGGTGCAAGCGACAGTTATTTTATTTATTTACACTTTATATACAAACGGCGATAGCCTAGTTGGGAGTGGAATGGACTGCCGAGACGAATGTCCGCTGACTTTTCTAAAAATATTATGTGTGTATTCTTTGTGAATTAATTATCGCTCGCTTTAACAATTAACGGCGAAAGAAAACATCGTTAGGAAACCTGCATATCTGAGAAGTTCTCTATAAGAATTTCGAAGGTATGTGAAGTCTGCCAACCCGCACTAGGCCAGCGTGACATCCTAAGTCCTAATACCCTCTCAGTTATATAGGAGGCCCATGCTCAGCAGTGGGCAGTACATAATACAGGGCTGGTATGGGATGCATATATATAAAGAGTATAAAGGCGGACTTAATGATGAAGGCATTCTCTACCAGTCAACCTTTAGGTGGTGCAGAAATTAAACAAGGTAGTTGTACATAGCGCGAGAAGGTAGTGGACAAAACTTTAAAATTTTCTTATTCATTAGCTATCCTTTACCTTGCAACAAGCGACATCGCCACTGGCACAACTTTCATGTTCCTTCCGCCGAGGAGGTAATCTGCTTGCGTTGTCTGTTTCTTCATGAAACCCCAATAAATTCCCACAACAGCACTGACCGCCAACATAAATACAAACACAACATAGTCCACCCACGAGAACTTTTGCATTTGGTTCATTATATCATTAACTTCGTCTTGATCACCCATGATGGAAATAATTACCTACTTGCAGTTTAGAGTATCATGGCTAAACCGTCACCCAAAGGCGCCCAACGCTCAAATGCACGTACAGAGAAACTCAATCTGCTACAATGAAACAATTACGATAACTCGCAATTTAAAAGAGGATGTTGCGAGATCCCCCTAGCAGCTCGCAGTAAATCGGGACCTGAGTACTATAACAGACTATTGTTACGGACAGAAGGTTCAATCTCTCCATATATTTAGCAGGTAGTTAGTACAGTTAGCACAGTCACGCCTTTTATCCCCGAAGGGGTAGGCAGAGGCTCAACTAGTATACCCACTTTTCGCCGTGCGTATTCCGTTTCATGATGTGATAGGGGGGCGAGCCTATCGCCATATCGGGTACAAATTCTAGACTCCGGGCTGATACTGAATTTCAAAAATCCAATATCACTTTGCCCGACCCGGGAATCAAACCAAAGACCTCAGCATTGCAGTCGTACCGTAATACAACTATGCCACCGAGATAGTCGATACATGTTTAAGAAATTAATTGGATAAATATTTTTTGTTCTCGAAATAATATCAGAGATACATAACTGTAGGTAACAGGGGCCAAAGTTTGAGCTTTCGATATTAGTAAAATACGGAATACCTAAGTATATCTTATATCTTAAAACTGAATATTAGTAGCTACTCTACACAAAAATATTTAAAATTTCATACGATTCCATACATTACAAAGTTCTCTTTCAGGATGAAAATATATTATCCCAAGTGCTAACCTGAATGGTCGTCTGTCTTACAAAAGTCCTATCAAAATCCGTTTAAATTTTTTCTAAGATAAACCAGATTAAAAAACACGTACAGACACTAATTTATTTTTATTTGATTGTGTCAATAGAAACTATAATCCATTAAACAGATAAAAGAAATACATATTATAATACGTATTGCCCACGTAACAAAAATAAGACGCTCTAGAAACTAAAATGTAGAGCAACCCAGTTGAGGCTTCTGTTTTGGGTATTTCTTGGACCAATATTTTGGCACTTGAAAATATCACGTGGGTAGGTGACTGTGACCGTGAATCATTCAAATTGGATTCAATTCCTGCCTTTGGCATTTAATACCATATAATTTGGATGGTTTGGAGTACCAGATATATTTTGTACTCGGTTAGATTTCGACCACCACGTACACATGGTAAAAAAACATGCCATAGTTAGAGTCAGGCAGTATGGGTGCATCCAGTAAGATAAACCGGCATGAATCTGGTAACCAGGAACGGAACGTCTCTTGTTGGCTGAGACTATGTTTGAAATACACTTTACTATCCATTGAGTTGAGGGACCATAAGTAAGTATCTGGAAAGTCTCTAACTGGACATAGTTCCTGGGTTCCAAATAATTCTAGGAAGTTGTTAAAAAAATCAAAAGTATGTATCTAGTATCATTTAACTCTAAAATATTATAATGTTATTATTACACGATATTTAACTTCCAATAACTCTGAAAGGCAGAGAAAGACCAGGAGGGTATGTTTATACAAAATCCAAATAATTAAAAACCTCATTAAAAACTTAATTTCTGTAATTCTTTACAATGTTAAAAATTACAGACATTTAGTACCTATTTAAATAAACATTATAAGTAGGTAGGTTCATCCTTCTCATGTACTTAGATTCGAATGTAGTGTTATTCATAGAGTACCTATTAAAGCCCTCCGGTTTTGAGGTTTACGTAATTTTGTTTTGCTTAAAAACAATGTGAACGTTTTAAAAAAGTTAATTGTAAATAAAAGGGTTAACTTTTTTTGTAATGGATCCAAGATTCATATTATTTTCGGCCCTTTAATACTTGTCGTGAATCGTATCGATATAGCGACTTATAAAAGATTCTATCTGAGACTCTGTACTCGTAACGAGGCACAATTTTGTACGATGCGCAATAAACATTTGTTTAAATCACGTGTGCCATAATTGCGTGGTCCCTTTCAACGTAAGTACCTACCCCAGAAAAGTTCCTGGAAGGTACTTAAGTACACTCTTGCGTAGTAAGTAAAAATATTACTTAATATTATACGATTTATTGCAAACGCCTACTTTTTGCGAGTACTATCCAGATATATATAAAGTATCTAGGTTAGAATTTTCTCTCTCGCTCTCCGACGAACTGTTGTAAACTAACCCACAAACAAAAACCATCAGCGATTAAACCCAATATTTTTCCGCTAAAGGGTCTAAACCACCAGTTTTGGTGGTACATCCAATAATTTGGCAACACTGATAACTTTAGTGTCGAACATAGCGAATGAAAGTTAGTTAAAGGTAATGATAATTGATTAACAATACACACAGCTCCGAGTAGTCAGAGGGCTGTCTTAGAATTTGAGGATATTCAACTCGACAGACCGTTCTTTTCCCAGCCATAGGCGTATATAGACTCTATATACGCCGGGCGTATCCAGAGGGGTGTCATTGGGTGCATCCTCCCCCCCGATCTTTTTATCGATTTGGAGTCTATTCTGATTAGACATTGACTATATGCGGTAGCGTAGCGTCGTATCTTGCTACACGGGGCGGCCCCAAAATTAACCGCCCCTAGGCACCATAAAAAGGTCATTTCAACAAACAAATCATTCGTGCAACCAGTCACGGAAATTTTAATATTTCAAAAGGTTTTATGTTACGCACTTTTACCGCTCTCCTAAAAGTGCCGCCCAGGGTGGACCGACATAAAATCTAAAAATGATATTGTGTAGGAGACTGGAGTTGTTCACGTAATATAATGCTCAATAACTATATATTTCTTAGGTATGTCGTTTCACCTTTAGCCAAAGATATAAGTATCAAGCTAAATCATATTATGTATGTATTTCCCAAAGATTGTTCCATAGGTTAACAATTAATTTAAAACCATGAATGATAAATTCATTACCAGCAGAGATGGATGGTTGGATGTTGGATGGATGGTTTAGGAAAATCCTATACAGTGAAAAATATAAACCCGGGTAAATCAATCAGTAATCAACATGATTTTTATTTGACTTTACGATTTGACATACAAATACAATCGAGATGTCCACATAATCGAGTTATTATATTGTTATACCTTTAAAGAAAGACGGCCTCATCACTAGTGATCCTGTTGTAAAAAAAACAAATGTCATAACAAACCTTGGCGAAATAAACTTTCCGTAGTGATTGGTATAAAGTAATAAGTATTATAATGCTCTTTGACTAAACTTAGAAAAACGCGCAAAACATAGAAGTATAAAATACAAAAGCCCAATTTATTTAAAATAAAGATAAGTAATTACAGAGTTTAATGGCGGGACTTCTGCTAAGTTCAACAGAAAAAGTATTTATTATACACGGCGTCCAGGTAAGATATAACCTAAATTTCTTTACTTGGCTGTATTTAATAATCACGTAATTTGCAATTAAAAAAGATAAAATTGAATAAAATATATAAACATTTCATCCACTAACTCACACTTTCATTAGATATATGTTCATGCGTTTTTTATTTAGTATTCATACTTGCCATAATATTTTTCTAGGATGACTACAGATCGGACGGAAGATCGAATATTGATTATAGACCTATGGAGTTGGAGACCGACGTAGTCAGCCATGCCAGCGGCTCGTCCAGGTTGCGACTTGCAAACACAGACATTTTAGTTGGTGTGAAAACTGAAATAGATGTGCCAAAGCCAGACAAACCAGGCTTGGGAAAACTTGAGTTTTTCGTTGATTGGTATATATCATATCGCCAGTTGTACATGTTGTTGAAATCTTAGTCTGCCAATTGTTTTATCTCAAACCTTTCTTATACAATGTCTAAATTGTCTCACAAATTTAGTATTCAAATTTAGTATATCTGTGGCATACTAGGGAAAGTAACATTCTGTGATTAAAACTGCAACTAATTAGTAACTGCACATTGATTCATTTGATATTACATTGATAGCACGAAATTTTAATGTAGTGTAACAACTCTGCATGGAACTATACTGGTCTTATTGTTCTACTTAATTCAATATTAGTCTCATTATGATTAGTATTTACACTCAATTCATTATTTAGACCAAAACACATCACATAACAATGCTTGTTCACCTTTACCAGGTGCCAGAATTGGACACTCAAAAAGATTATCAGAAATAATACAAATTGTTTTACTTGGATTTCAAATTTTCTTATGTTATTTGTTTACAGCTCAGCCAATGCCACTCCAGAGTTTGAAGGAAGAGGAGGTGAACAGCTAGCCAACAGCATATCAAACATGCTGCAGAGAGCATATCACTCTCCACATGCCTTCAACCTGAAACAGCTGTGTATCCTTGAGGGGAAACAGTGCTGGAAACTCTACATTGATATTTTGGTGAGGATTAAATATTACAGTCCTTATTTTCTATACCATAAACAACAATCACTACTTTCTTCACCATGGTTTCTGTTTTCACCTCAAAATCCTCATCTTCCTGCCCTGATCCCAAATTACTCGGAGTTGGCGCAACATGTTTTCACCTCAACATGAACAATTTAATTGAATTAAAACCTTAATTCACACGGAATAAATTGCCTCCAATCCAACTGGTTTACCTTTATTTTTCAGATACTGGAATGTGGTGGCAACCTATGTGATGCAGTCTCACTGGGTGTCAAAGCAGCTCTCTTCAACACCCGAATACCATTTGTTAAAGCTGTGCTGATGGATGGAGGGAATGTAGACTTGCAACTCTCTGATGACCCTTATGACTGCAAATATTTAGATGTTGCTTCAGCACCATTATTGGTAAATGCTGAATTCTTCTTTTCCTTGCAACAGTTTGAAGAGTTGTGATACTATTACTATTTATTGGTCTTGTTGTATATTAAGTGAAAAATAAATACCATTTAACATATTTTACGCACTTTATTTTTCACCAGGTAACCCTGTGCAAAATTGGTGATAAATGTGTAGTGGATCCATCAGCAGAGGAAGAAAGCTGCAGTGTTGTTTCCCTCGTAGTTGGCATCACAGGGAATCCAAAATGTTATGCTAGTGCAGAAGAAGCTAAAAACATGCCAGATGTAGAAGGCAAATGCAGTACAATTGGAATGAATGGTCCTGGCAGTGTAGCTCCCAAGACATTTAAAGATGCTGTAAATCAGGGCATGTGAGTGCACAAAACTTTGATTACCTGAGATGTCATGATAATTTGTGAAGTGAAGATGAGAATTTCTATAATTATGTTATTACATCTTCTATTTTATTTAGTTGCATTAATTTTAGTAAATAATATAATAATTATTGTCTTACTATTTCGATTTATTACTTTTTTATGCTTTATTTCAGGGTTGCAGCAAAGTGTCTTGACAAGGCATTAGGTCAAGCACTTTTGCGTGAAAGACAAGAAAATATTAGTTTCAAAAAACATTCATATGGGTTCTTAAAATAAATGTGTATAATAAAAAACGTCTTTGTCCTCTAATCCTTTATTGATAATAATGTGAGTACATTCCCAATTGAGTAAGTAATATTGTGGTTTATTATTAAAAATGTTAAAATACGACTTGGTTGCCATATCTACTGTAATTGTATGTAATACTATAAAGGTAAACTCATGAACAGATAAAATTCTATGTATGACAAATACACAAAAAAAAAATTATAACAATTATAAGAAATGCATAATGGAAACATTTTAGATACTTGCGAACATTAAAATATAATATACGTAACTAAAAATGTCTTTCGACAATGTAACTTAAAGTATTTGTCAAATAATTTTTTAACAAAAATATATTTTAATAGTCGAAAATATATTACGTCAATATAACTAGTCATATAGGGGGAAAAGATATGCATTGTTGCATGTTTTTGTAGGTAAAATAGACTTCTACATAATAGTAAAATTGATTATAAGTATATTGGTAAAAGTTAAAACCCTACACCACTGAAGGTCTCTATGACCCTACCCTGACGCAATTATGATTAGGCAGGCCCATCACAGAATTCATTCACAGATCTTTACAATCCAAACTATCACAGACTAATCAAAATCGTATCAGAACAAAACTACTGAATAAAACGCATTAACCCCTGGAATGCCGGGCTCAGTTTGCGTAAAAAACGCTTGCGTGCCGCCCATACATTTGAAAAAATCGGATTTTAGGTGTAAAGGATGTTCCAATTTATACACCATAAAAATCTTTTAGTACGAATTTTGAAATTATTTATTTACTTATTTATTATGGATCAATGGTCACTAAAATATTTAGAAACATTGTGAGATTTGGCATAAACGGCCGCCATTTTGAATTTCTTTGTTTTAAGGCCAATCGACTTCAAAATCGATATCTGGGCAGGCCTGTAGGTACAAAATACGGATCCAATGTTAGAGTTGAAAAAAGTGGCCGCCATTTTGAATTTCTTTGTTTTAAGGCCAATCGCCCTCAAAATCGATATCTGGGCAGGCCTTTATGTACAGAAGACGGATCCAATGTTAGAATTGAAAAAAGTGGCCGCCATTTTGAATTTCTTTGTTTTAAGGCCAATCGACCTCAAAATCGATATCTGGGCAAGCCTTTAGGTACAGAAGACGGATCGAATGTTAGAATTGAAAAAAGTGGCCGCCATTTTGAATTTCTTTGTTTTAAGGCCAATCGACCTCAAAATCGATATCTGGGCAAGCCTTTATGTACAGAAGACGGATCCAATGTTATAATTGAAAAAAGTAGCCGCCATTTTGAATTTCTTTGTTTTAAGGCCAATCGACCTCAAAATCGATATCTGGGCAAGCCTTTAGGTACAGAAGACGTATCCAATGTTAGAATTGAAAAAAGTGGCCGCCATTTTGAATTTCTTTGTTTTAAGGCCAATCGACCTCAAAATCGATATCTGGGCAAGCCTTTAGGTACAGAAGACGGATCCAATGTTAGAATTGAAAAAAGTGGCCGCCATTTTGAATTTCTTTGTTTTAAGGCCAATCGACCTCAAAATCGATATCTGGGCAAGCCTTTAGGTACAGAAGACGGATCCAGTGTTAGAATTGAAAAAAGTGGCCGCCATTTTGAATTTCTTTGTTTTAAGGCCAATCGACCTCAAAATCGATATCTGGGCAAGCCTTTGGGTACAGAAGACGGATCCAATGTTAGAATTGAAAAAATTGGCCGCCATTTTGAATTTCTTTGTTTTAAGGCCAATCAACCTCAAAATCGATATCTGGGCAAGCCTTTGGGTACAGAAGACGGATCCAATGTTAGAATTGAAAAAATTGGCCGCCATTTTGAATTTCTTTGTTTTAAGGCCAATCGACCTCAAAATCGATATCTGGGCAGGCCTTTAGGTACAGAAGACGGATCCAATGTTAGAATGGAAAAAAGTGGCCGCCATTTTGAATTTCTTTGTTTTAAGGCCAATCGGCCTCAAAATCGATATCTGGGCAGACCTTTACGTACAAAAGACGGATCCAATGTTAGAATTGAAAAAAGTGGCCGCCATTTTGAATTTCTTTGTTTTAAGTCCAATCGACCTCAAAATCGATATCTGGGCAAGCCTTTAGGTACAGAAGACGGATCGAATGTTAGAATTGAAAAAGTGGCCGCCATTTTGAATTTCTTTGTTTTAAGACCAATCGACCTCAAAATCGATACTTGGGCATGCCATCGTTTTGTTTTAACACTAATGGGATTTAAGATAGATATTTGGGCTTGTCTTTAGCCAAACAGAATAAATCGAGGTTGTAATTTTACTAATTTAACAATTTAAATACGCAATCACATCAAAATTAGATACTTTTAAAAATGAATAAGGTAATCAACCTAAGTAGCCTTTTAAGTCTGGTGATGGGGGGTAAATAAATAAAAAGATACAGTAATTTAATGGCCACCCAACAGGGCATAACGATGTGGGGGAAGAAAAATATAATAAGATAATTTCTACTACGCGGCTAATTATTCTTATAGCAATCGTTGAATTGTTAACGACTCCCTGATTTTTAACCGATTTTGATGCTTTCACAAAAGAATTTACTTTATTTGCTGTTTGCAGCCACGGGACACTTTTTTCTTCTTCAATTCTTTATTTTGCGACATAACAAAGCTGCGTTATTGAAGAGAATTGAATAAGCATTGATGGTGGCCATAATATTTAAAAAATCTATTATTAAAACGTACTATAGTTTGTGGCCATGTCCAGCGGGTTTTGATTTTAAAACCAATAGCCCTTAAAACAAGAACATTTAACATGGAATGCAGTTCTTAAAATTCCAACCTCGAGTTATTCTACTTGGCGAAAGACAAGCCCAAATATCTATCTTTCCTTTCGCGGAAGGAGAGTGCCGAGAGGGATCGCCAGCGCAGTGGTGATCCCTCCCGCCGCCAGACGAGACGTAGGAGGCGTCGGGTGGACGACTGACCGACATCTCCCATCCTGTGGATTGGGGGCGTTGGAGAATTCCACCACGGTATCCCCTGCCTGTCGTAAAAGGCGACTAATAGGGGCCTCCGGGGGTCACGGGTGGGAGGGAGGTGCCGTCCACCTATTAGTCTAGCCAACTTCTGTGACCCCCGTGATGGACGGCATCGTGCCTCACGCTGCCTCGGACGCCAAGGGCGTCCTTCGGTGTACGGGGGCTTCTGAGCCCCCGCAACAACAGGAGACGGACCGCAACAGCGGTATGCGCAGGGGCGGTTGCGGACGACAACTTAGACGAGAGTCGGAGGAAGCCCGCAGCCGTCCCTAATGCGCCGAAGATGGCCACCGCGGAAAAAAAAAATCTATCTTAAATACAATCAGTCAAAACAAAGAAGTTCAAAAGGGCGACCACTTTTCTTAAGTCTAACATTAAATAATTATGACTTTTACTATCAATGCCATGCCCAGTATCGATTTTGAGGTCAATTGGCCTTAAAACAAAGAAATTCAAAATGGCGACCACTTTTTCAATTCCAACATTGGATCCGTCTTTTGTATCTAAAGGCCTGCCCAGATATCGATTTTGAGGTCGATTGGCCTTAAAACAAAGAAATTCAAAATGGCGGCCATTTTTTCAATTCTAACATTGGATCCGTCTTTTGTACACACAGCCTTGCCCAGATATCGATTTTGAGGTCAATTGGCCTTAAAACAAAGAAATTCAAAATGGCGACCACTTTTTCAATTCCAACATTGGATCCGTCTTTTGTACCTAAAGGCCTGCCCAGATATCGATTTTGAGGTCGATTGGCCTTAAAACAAAGAAATTCAAAATGGCGGCCACTTTTTTCAATTCTAACATTGGATCCGTCTTCTGTACCTAAAGGCTTGCCCAGATATCGATTTTGAGGTCGATTGGCCTTAAAACAAAGAAATTCAAAATGGCGGCCACTTTTTTCAATTCTAACATTGGATCCGTCTTCTGTACATAAAGGCCTGCCCAGATATCGATTTTAAGGGCGATTGGCCTTAAAACAAAGAAATTCAAAATGGCGACCACTTTTTCAATTCCAACATTGGATCCGTCTTTTGTATCTAAAGGCCTGCCCAGATATCGATTTTGAGGTCGATTGGCCTTAAAACAAAGAAATTCAAAATGGCGGCCATTTTTTCAATTCTAACATTGGATCCGTCTTTTGTACACACAGCCTTGCCCAGATATCGATTTTGAGGTCAATTGGCCTTAAAACAAAGAAATTCAAAATGGCGACCACTTTTTCAATTCCAACATTGGATCCGTCTTTTGTACCTAAAGGCCTGCCCAGATATCGATTTTGAGGTCGATTGGCCTTAAAACAAAGAAATTCAAAATGGCGGCCACTTTTTTCAATTCTAACATTGGATCCGTCTTTTGTACATACAGCCTTGCCCAGATATCGATTTTGAGGTCGATTGGCCTTAAAACAAAGAAATTCAAAATGGCGGCCACTTTTTTCAATTCTAACATTGGAACCATCTTCTGTACCTAAAGGCTTGCCCAGATATCGATTTTGAGGTCAATTGACCTTAAAATAAAGAAATTCAAAATGGCGGCCACTTTATTCAATTCTAACATTGGATCCGTCTTCTGTACCTAAAGGCTTGCCCAGATATCGATTTTGAGGTCGATTGGTCTTAAAACAAAGAAATTCAAAATGGCGGCCACTTTTTTCAATTCTAACATTGGAACCATCTTCTGTACTTAATGGCTTGCCCAGATATCGATTTTGAGTTTGATTGGCCTTAAAACAAAGAAATTCAAAATGGCGGCCACTTTTTTCAATTCTAACACTGGATCCGTCTTCTGTACCTAAAGACTTGCCCAGATATCGATTTTGAGGTCGATTGGCCTTAAAACAAAGAAATTCAAAATGGCGGCCACTTTTTTCAATTCTAACATTGGAGCCGTCTTTTGTACTTAAAGCCATGTCCAGGTATCGATTTTGAGGTCAATCGGCCTCAAAACAAAGAAGTTCAAAATGGCGGCCACTTTTCTCAATTCTCATATATGATTAAGATTTGCATCCAATGAAAACAAAAAATAAGCTAAAAAGAAACCACCTGTAGATGTTCAGTTTTCATACATTTTGCAGAAATCGGCCCGAGCGTGGATCCGCGCTCCCGGCAGAGTTTGAACACTTTGTTTGAGCGTGGATCCACGCTCCCGGCACGCGAGGGCTTAAAAACCAGATCTACTGATACAATGTAGACTGGTGTGTTGGCTCCCCGTTTACATGTTCTTTGGTGTGACGGGGTTGAGCATGTCGATGACAGCAGGAATGTTCCCATCCTTGCTCTCGAGCAGCTGAGTCAGCCAGCCGCCCTCGTTGGTGAAGCCCATGGAGAGCATGCAGCGGACGGCGGCGTCGATGTGAGGCTCTGGTAGGGTAAATTTGTTTTAGTAAACGTAGTTGCAAATTCCATGAGTCAATTTTAGTAGTGTTGACAATTATGGTTGGCCCATTGATACAATACAAACAAAAACCATCTAGGGAAGTTAAACGATATTTAGATACTCATATACCCCAAAGTGATAAAATATGCAGTAGCTGTTTAGATAGGAGACTTTGATTATTAATCAAAGGTAAGAGAAATAGATTGTGCTTGCTAATAAAAATAAACCGAAAATTATTTTAGTAATCTTTGTGTGGATTTTAAATGTATCATACTTCTTGCATACATAAATGAAACGAATGTATTGAAATGTAGGACATAAAAGATAAGGGCATTATCAAACATCGAGCATAATTATTTAATCACTTATGAGTCATCTTACTATCATTATAAGTACCTATGGACTCCAAAGAAACTCGCCAAGTGATATTTATTACTAGCGTGGCAGTTTTTATTTTCTTTGTCCCATGGATATAATAAAAACTTTTAAACGAAGTAATAAATAAGCTTCGTGTTAAATTATTTTGATTTTTATTTATTTACACACACAGTCTTGACTTGACACATATCTTGGGTTCAGTTTACATAAAGAATTTTAAGACCTTCAAGATATTATAATTACACTGCTGATGGTCCTCACACTAGGCGCAGCCTGCATCGTGGGGACCTTAAATTGATTGATTAAATGATTGAGCAATAAGTATTTTATTTAGTTTACATTTACTGCTAACTTATAAATGTTAGTCTAAGGTTATAAAATGATGTGAAATACAATTTAGTTCTGTATTTCCGGATTTATATACATAGATATGCAGGTCTCAAGTACACTGACAATATTATTCAATATCATAAACTTTGTAGCTGACGTGACGGTAGAAATTGTAAATAAGCACGACTTATAGTCAGGAAATAAACACATGCATATGTAAATACATAGATAAATGATGCAATACACCGTTACTGTTACAGTATATTGAAAATTTACAGCTGAAAGACTAGACTTACGTTCAATGATAATAATTAAATTGTCTTCCTGCTTACCCCACAGCAAAATGTTTATATTTGCAATGCAATGCAATCAGCCCTGTATTATATACTACCCACTGCCGAGCACGGGCCTCCTCTACTACTGAGAGGGGTTAGGCCTTAGTCCACCATGCTGGCCTAGGTTGATATTTGCTTAAAACTAAATATTGAAAGCAGTATTTGGAATTTTTTACCATCTACCTCCAATTTGACGCCAACGCCTGTTATTATACTTCGTAAATATCAGTTTTTAATACTTACTGCTGTGATACCGTGTTGTACCAGACTGTTTCATCTGAGGGTGGGGCTTTTGCTCAGTGGCTGGCTGGGGCTTGGAAGTTGCTGGCATGTTTCCCTGAGGTGAAGCGTGGGCCTGTCCCTGGACGTTAGTGTAACCGTGGGCCGTGGTTTGGCTTTGAGCCGCGGGTTGAGCTTGAGTCGTGGGTTGAGCCTGAGCCGCAGCTTGAGCCTGGGGTGGTACAGTTGGCTGCTGGACTTTCGGTACTTCCGGCTCTTTAGGATTCAACACTAGATGTTAAAATTATGTCGTGTCAATGAAGGACTCATGGTATGGAGCTGTTAGTAATTCACGTAAATGCACAGATTTAGACACCTAAGTATGATAACAAATACACTATTTGAAAAAAATATTAAGATTTTATTCCTAAATACATAACGTGTGCCCTGCAGCAGAGGAAAGTTAATATATTTTCAAACTCAATTACAGTATCAATTAAAAAAAAATATTTTTTCACTTTCTCACAGAGCCGCTCTAGATCTGTGCAAGATAAAAAAAATGATTACCTATTTATTAACTAATTAATTATGTTTATTTGATTTTGTTGAAATAAGCAACGAAAAACGCATTATGTGAAAATAATATTTTTTACAAAGCCAACACAAAAATTTCTTAATGCAATAAAAGCCCAAAACGATGAATAAATACAGGAAAAAAATGTGAGTGATATCTTCTTAAATTTTACCTATAGAATATGTTACACATGAACCACTAAAATAAAAGGAATATTCTCTGCCTACCTGCAGTAGCAGTGTTAAGGGGTGGATACAGGTTAGATCCTTCGCCGATCTTCACACGCTCCTTGAACTCTTCAGGCAAGTTGAATGGAACTTGGGATGTCACTTCATCAGTAGCGATGGTAGAGAAATCTATAGATTCAAAAATTCCATGTATAAAAATGATACGGGTTAAACAGCATGTGTGCGTGTGCGTGCGTGCGTGCGTGCGTGCGTGCGTGTGTGTGTGTATGTAGAACTGTGATCTCTAATGGCTAGTTGCTTGACCATCGCTGTCAAGAAATCCTAATGTGTAATTTAAAGTCCATAATTCACAGTCTTTGTCACCGTTATGCAGCAAGCTGACTTTATTTCTATTACTTACAAAATTTACAGTTTGTGGCACTTACGACGATTACGTAAGTATTCCTCAAATATTTCTTACTAGTTTAGATGACGTAGTACTGGAAAGTCTTCGCTGTTTTTTTATGTTCAAGACTGTCTATTGGGCGTATATTTATTATCAATAATACCGAAGAAGCAAATTGTATTACAAAAATAGTTGAGTGATAATTACCTTTTTCATTGTTAATCATAGTCCAATCATCGGCCTTGTCAGGAGACATGTCTCGGTCGCTCGCAGAGCTGCTAGAGTCAGATTGCGGCATAGTCGGAGCAGATGCCGGAACAGTCGAGTCGGGTCCCTTGCCTCCGATCACAAAACCACCAACAGTTTTGCCAGTTGTACCAGAAGTTACAGGCACAAAAGTGCTCTTGCCGTCGACAGTCTGCAGCTGAAGTGGGGGTGGGATAAAGTTGCAGTACTCGCCCACATACATCTCCAAAATCTTCTGCAGTTCCGCCATCCTAGACTTCGCGTTGGCATTTCCAGAAGAACTAGCCTGCGTTTGATCAGCATTGTTAGCATCTGATTTGTTTTGCTGCTCGGTTTGCTCTGTCTTTTGGCCCTCTGGCTTCGGCTGCTCAGAATTGGTTTGCTCCTTGGCTTGCTCCTGCTGCGACTCCGACTTGGGTTCCTCCTTCTTCGAGTCTTCTTCCACCGACTCGGCCTTCGGCTTCTCTTTTTGCCCCTCTTTCTGTTCTTGCTTGGGTTTTTCATTTTGCTGCTCTTGAGCCGTTTTCTCCTTCTTGTCAGAGGTCTTGATGTCAAATTCGACGTCGAAGTCACCGGCAAGGTTGGCGAACTCGTTCATGTAGCTGGCGACTGTATCCAGCCAGCTGATGCGGGTGCGACGCTGGCGATGTTCGCCGCGGCGCCCGTGCGACTCCTCGTGCTGCTTCTTCTCATGCTTTTCTCCTTTTTGCTTCTTGTAAGGGCAGTCTCCATGCCCGACGGTCTTTAAGAAATGGCGAGACCTCTTAATCGCAGCTTTGATGAGCGTACGCTGTTAAGAAACCGCAATTTTAAGGAATGTGTTACTTGGTTTTCTTATTGTTTGTCTAGATAAGTACTTGCAAAAACAATTTTACTTATGGTCTTTACTATTTAGATAATTATTACACGATACGCCTCTCGGCTGCCATGAAGTAATTTTTAATACCTTTTTCGAGAGTTTTAGTTAATTTTTTGTCCATCATTGGTCTTCCGGCTGTTGTGTTGGTCGATTGATATATTGTTCTATTTCTCATAGTCACCCAATATTCCATTGCGACCCACCGATGGGTCACGACCCATAGTTTGGGAAGCGCTGCCTTAGATGATGAAATGATACTAACTAAAAAGTAACTAAAATTCTCGAAAAGATAGTAAACAGAACTTCCTATTTTGAAGTCGATTAAAAATGATTTCATGTCAGTCGAGAGGTGAGTCCAAAATTTAGAAGTTTTTATTAGGTGGGCCATGGACCATTCAACTTTGGGAACCACTGTACTAATATGTTAATGTATCCCGGGAACGGATTTCACAAGCAGAGCCGCGAGCGAAAGTTCATATTTTTATATACTTACAGACATTTCTGGCGCGGGTAAGCGCACCATGCAATGCTCGCGATGGTTGCCGCCGGACTCGCAGGCCGAGCACAAGTCGTAGTCGGGACACACCACGCACTTATAGCGGAACCCTATGACGGGCCAGTCGCACACGTCGCATGTCACGCCCGTGTGAATAGGATCCTCGACTAGAGAAAAATACATTTTTATAACACAGAGTAGGTTTAGCAAATATCAAGGAGATTTGAGGACAAGGGACTAACTACATTTATTCAGCTCAATTCAGCTTTTGTCCCTAGAAAACACTAGTTTTGTATGGAGATGCGTTCGCATCCGTTCAGCTCTCCGCGTCTATTCATCTTTCGCGGCATACAGGCATAAAAGGAAGACAAGTGTGTTTGTATCATGCGCATGCTAACGCCAGTGTTCAGCGCTATTCTGCCGCGTAAAGCGCTGTTCCGCCGCGTACAGAACTGTTCCTCCGCGTTCAGCGACAATTTGCTACTTGCAGAAGTTGATACATTTGATTTAACATTATTACGCAATCATTTATTACGTTCCAGTTTTTCTGTATCTTCCGAAACAAGAGTAACAACATCGAACTTGGGCCTGTCCATGTCGAGTGCCAAATACTAAATGAAACTAGTTTACCGGAGATAGCACGATATGACGGCTTTCACAATCTTACGATGCTATACGCGGTTGATAGAAACGCAACTGTACCACTGTACCTATAAGTGTAAACAAAATCGTCTAGCGAAACATGGAGCTGAATAAACGTAGTTAGTCCCTAGTATGAAAGTATAGGAAGTTCTAGGCAGGTTGATATCTATGTAAGGAGCGTTTTTCCGCTCTTTGTGAATATTGCCAACAAAAAACATTTCACGATCCTTACATATCTACATAGTATAAAACAAACTCAAAAACTACCCAACAGATTTCGATGGAATTTGCTATGGAGATAATGGTGGTAGATCTCTCATAATATGTAAGTCTGTCTGGGTGGGTACCACCGCAATGTCTATTTCAACCCCAAGCAGCAGGTGCATGCACTGTTGTGTTTCGGTTTGAAAGACATTGTAACCAGTAACTAGTTAGTCTAAGTGTAACTACTGGACATAATGAGACTTATGTCTCAGAATGAGGAGTGCAGTGAAATGCCACATAATACTTTGTAACTCAAGGTGCTGGATGGTGTTGCTACGCTGATTATGGGTGTTCGTATCGCTTACCATCAGGCGAACGGCATGCTCGTCTCGTCATTTAATGCAATAAATAATAATTTCAAAAAAATTAGATCCTGGGAAGGTTTTTTTTTCATCCCGAGAAAATATATAGTGGGACTTTTATCCCGGAAAACCTTCCACGCAGGCGAGCAAAGGCTAGTAGTATCATATAAAAAATTGATGCCAAAATGACAACTTGCTTTAGCCTGACAGAGTTAAAATCCTTTGAAAGTAAAAGTACTTATAAGCTATTGTTGTCTAATTGCAGCAACCTGCCCTTCAGTTTAGTTCTGAGTGTGCAATTTAGCTCACACACAATAACCCAATTGGGTTAGATTAATCAACTGCGCCATGATATACAGGGTTTATTCAATTCACTAGATCACTAAAATCGCTGCTCTATTAAACTATAATCATGAATCCATATTTTACTTTTTAGATGACAAGTTTTAGTTGTATTATTATGTTATTTTAAGCTTCGGCTACCATTAGCTGCAAACAAGCTGATACGATTAGAATAGACCTTATTGAACACACTTTGGACTCGTCAAGCCCCGCTACGGACGCCGCCGACAGAGTATATAGGGTTTCCCCATACATCTATATTCTATACCTATATAGGCGGGGTTTGAGGGGTAAACAATCCTTGGTTTTGTCTGAAAATTTATCCAATTATAAAAGGGAATCCTAGGGCGGTATTAATAAATCAATCTCAAGTTTGAGTTACATCTCAAGTAGACATAATTCAATACATTATGATACACTTGAGATGTAACTCAAACTTGAGATTGATTTATTAATACCACCCCTATTGTATGTCTCTTAAGATTTTACCCCTACCCGGACGTATTAGAACAAAAAGGTTTAAAGTTCGTTAGCATTCAATATAAAATCAGTTTGAACGTGCCAACGTCCGAATTAATTCCAAACAAGTAATAGCTTTATTTTGTTATCATAATGAATCATATGCTATGTTTATAGGTAGGTATGTCCTGTACCTCAAACCGGTTTTAGATCGTCAGCTCTACACAGACCAAAGTCCAAAATAATATGACCACGAACAAAAAGCTAAGACTGGTTCAATTTTTTTTCTCAGTTATGATTTTTCATTAATTTATAAGTAACTAATATTATAAACGCGATAGTTTGTAAGATGTATGGATGTTTGTTACTCTTTCACGTAAAAACTACTGAACGGATTTCGATGAAATTTGGCACACGGGTGGATCATGTCCTGGATCAACACATAGGCTACTTTTTATCCAGGGAAAATAATAAAGAGGGACTTTTATCCCGGAAAAACTTTTTAATGCGGGCGGAGCCACGGGCTAAAGCTAGTAAGTAATGAAATTAAAGTAAGTAATTAAACAGTTGGTCAAATGAGTCATAGTAATATGCGCATACTAAGTTGGCTTATGTAAATTTACAAATTCTTGGGGCACTTATATCAACTTGTCTACGATCCTAGGGACTATACAAAGAAACATTTATTTACGATAAGTTCAAAATGATCGATAAACTAGTTACACATAGAACAAAATACAATGATTACCATTTCACAAGAATAATATCAAGCACGACAACTCATTAATTCACATATGGCATGTCAAACAAACAAAGGATTACGACAATTGTGTACAAAATTGTGCACTGCCCGTAAACAAATTGTGTAATGTGTAGTCCATTATTTTGTAAACGCAAAGCAGACTTAAGATTATAAAAAACACTGAATGTCCAAACTCGCACATCAGCATAATTATACAGGAAACCTGACCGTGACCACATTATAAACATCATGTTCAAGTATTCATGCTACGTTATAAGATACGAGTTTTATTTTGAAAGAAATTTTGATAACTCTACATTACTTATTAAAAATCCTACCAAAATTGCTGGATATAAAAAACCTTTACATGTTTTAGTGTCTTCTGGTCAATAGCAATTTTGCAATGAAAATGAACTGAAGTCTGAACACAGTCGATGTGAAATACTGTATCTATCATGTAATCTTAGGTGAATCGAACATTCAGGTCGACGCTTAATAGACCCGTCAAAAAATACAGCAACAGACAGTATGAAGAAAAGTTAGAAGACAACCATGAAAAATTATAAGTTTATAATAGTGAGATTGGGAAAACGACTAACGGAGTGAAATTAAGAGTACTGTAAAGAATACAAGCATAAGACGCAGATGAGAGCTGACAGGATTCACGCTTTCAATGGCCAGTAAATAATTATACGCACCCCATCGTAAGTTATCTTCCATTAGACAATAACCTACATTACCTTCAATCGAGGTGGACATATCCGTTTTGAGTATTTGCAACTATTTATTGTGTCCTTTTTTACAGTAATCAAGCAAGTACATGAACTAATTGATAATAAATATTCATGGGCACCCACGAACATCAATAATATCAGGGAAATGAAATATAAATAACTGTTTTAGATTTAAAAGCAAAGGAGTATCCATGCTGTAGGCAATATTTTCTACAATTTAATCCTAATATAGCTCAATATACATACACCCAGATTACTTACCGATCTTGGCCTTTGTGCCATGCTTAGAGTCTCCAGTCTGGGGACTCGGAGGAGCGGAATCGTTAGCCGAACCTCCCGCTGTCGTAGCCGCAAAGAAATGTTCACATTCTTCTTCCTTGCCTGGTTTTTTTACATTGACAAAGAATCTAATAAGACCTGTCCCCAAAGATATCATGGCAGTCATCATTTCTTCATCCGTTGAGACGATGACGTCGTCCCCTTCATCATCTGTTTTGGTAAAGATGCAATACAATATGTTTATGCTTAACAATTGACAAGAATAAATATTTAGAATGGAAAAACTTTTAAGGTATGAGGCTTCACTCCGAGAGATGTTAATGAATTGGCAATTTTTACAGTAGCATTATTGCAGGTTATTTTAAGATACTACTCAATAGAAGATTACAATGAGTTGATATTTATGGAAATAAACTAGTAGGTGGTGACGGTTTGTATTTAACACATACCTCTCCAAGCAACGGTGTAAGTCTTGGTCTTAAGCCCAGGGTAGACATCCTGCAGCTTAGAGTTAAAGTAAGAGAAGCTGGTCACCACACTCTTATCGATTCCGAATCTTCTTACTTCAGGCTTCCCATTCTCATCCCAGAAGGTGTACACCTTAAATGGTACTTGGTGTTCCATTGCTATAAAGTTAAATTTGGCTAAGTGTCCAAATAGATAATGATTTTACATAGAAAAAGAAAAACGAATTTAAAACACATTGTGTTTAAACATTATTCTGTTGGAATAATATTGTATACCCTTTACTTTTTTGTTTCTATAAATTAATTTTGTAATAACAATACCTAGACATTCCACTGGTCCATGACATTAATTTTTTTACATTATGTTTTACTTACACAAAACCAATATTAATTAATAATTACACTAAAATTTTATATCCTACGTCAATAATAGACCTACCGTGAGTACTGATTCCAAAGAGCATTACAAAGAGCATTATAATACTACGGAAAACTGATTCGTTATATTCGTCCTTGTGGAGGATAGCTGATACTTGATAGACATAATTTATTTTATCAGTATTCAGCTATCAAGTAATTTCCTGTTCCATAAAAATATGCATAAATACCCTAGCGACCTAACAATATAAAAACACAAGTTTAAAAAAAATCGTACAATTATAATGAGCGACGCAAGTAAAACGTTATTACTTACCGTAAATCTTTTCTTGGTTTCTTTCTACAAAATCTCTAAACACAATGTACAAACTACAAAGTACTAACGCGTAGTATTTCTAAACAGTGAATGTCAATAAGTCGCGACGCTTTCGCATAAATATATATGTATTCAAAATATTATATGATTCACCATAAATCGAATGTTGGAGAACTAAATAACTGGTACTCAGCGCGAGAAATTGAAACACAATATTTTGTTGTGCAATATTGTTGTCCAAACAAAAGTTACTGCTTCACCACGTTCCAGTGCAAAGGATACTGATAGTTAAGCATAAAAGTATTGTCTATCCTATCTTTCCGAACCAAACTCTTCGCATTACTAAGTTAGTCTGAAGCAAAGAGAATATAATCACTACGACCAGTCTCAATTCTATTTTCCAATCAATAAAGTAGCGCCTGCGTACAAACATAGGGAGCACGTACTCTGAACACCTATCCATCTATACTAATATTATAAAGCTGAAGAGTTTGTTTGTTTGTTTGTTTGTTTGTTTGTTTGTTTGTTTGTTTGAACGCGCTAATCTCAGGAACTACTGGTGCGAATTGAAAAATTATTTTTGTGTTGAATAGACCATTTATCGAGGAAGGCTATAGGCTATATAACATCATGATGCAACTATTAGGAGCGAAGAAATAATGGAAAATGTGAAAAATGCGGGGAAAATTATTCATCCTTGAGGGCTTCCATTGCGTGCGCTGCGAAAACGGTTCAAGATACCAAAAATATATGTATGAAAGAATTATTCCTCTTGAAATGATCTAAAAAAAAGTCCGCGACAGTATATGTCTATCTTTTAAAATAAACTCTCTAGAACCGTTTTTATGGTAATCAAATTTGGTCGAAATTAATGCATTATTTATTAAGAGTTGTATCAACGTCATAATATTAATCTTTATACAAACAAATGTGTTGGATAGAGTGATTCAACGGGAAGGTTTTTATGTATGTACTTTTAGCCCGGAAAAACTTATTAACGCGGGCGAAGCCGTGGGCAAAAGCTAGTCTGGTATAAATTTAAAACCATTCAATAAATCCTCACGAGCCGTCGCGTGGCCCGGCTCGCGACCCGTGAAGTTTTGCGCAAGCGTGCTGGGTCTGGGTGACTATGACACAATCATGAGCGAACATAAGGGAGGGGTTCAGGGGGTCCGAACCCCCCTTAGCTTACAATAAACCACGCTACGCCACTGACCGCTCGCATTTTGGGGATCCAGAGCCCACCCCCTTAGCTTCATGTCATAGTGTCATGCAAGGCAAGAACTCACGCCATAAAATTTTTATATCGTAGGATTTTTATAACTACTTATCTTTTTTAAAAACTTTCATATTAATACTTCCCAGTTCTTGTAGTACCTATTCTTTTTTCTCGGGGTAGTAAGAGCTGCGGACCAGGAAAATTGTAGACGCGTCGACGACCACCACTCGGATTCGAGATTCGAACATGATAGTCTAGACTCTAGATTCTGGATATAGGTAAGAAGATAATTTCCAATGGGAACGCTGCGTTGCAGTGCTGCGGTAGTCCGGGGGTCACGGGTGGGCGGAAGGGGCCGTCCACCTATTAGCCTAGCCAACTTTTGTGACCCCCGCGATGGACGGCAGCGTGGCAGTTAGGCCTGATGCTGCCATTGACGCCGAGGGCGTCCTTCAGTGCGCGGGGGCTTCTGAGCCCCCCCAACAACAGGAGACGGACTGCAATAGCGGTACGCGCAGGGGCAGTTGCGGACGACAACTTAGACGTGAGTCGGAGGAAGCCCGCAGCCGTCCCTAATGCGCCGAAGATGGCCACCGCGGAGTTTTGGTTGGTATGCCGTGCGGTGTACATAGGTTAGGGACTCAGCCTGGCGGTCGCCCGACGTTTTCCATCTCTCCGGGCGGCTCACGTCGGGTCGTAAGGCACGGTGAACCCAACATAACCGCTCAGTCGTTCCCCTTGAACACTGGGCGGTAGTAATAATTCACTTTCTCCGCGTAAAAAAAAAAGTGGTGCGGTAGTGGGATTAGTGACACGTCCGTCCTAGAATAATAGTGTTCTGTGGTGACACGGTAAACACCTAAAGTTTTACTGCCACGCAAGACGGTGCAAGCACCTGTGGTGGTCCGGTTTAAAGATAGTACAATTCTGATAGGTGCCAAGAGTAAAGACCAGCAATTACTGGTCACACAAAGACCTGACTTGGGACATTACCTATGTGATAGGTACTTGGTAGGTAGCTACCTACCAAGTATCATATAATATCTCAGGGTGATGAGCACAGTGCATTGTACATGTCGGAGCGGCGGGTATTTTCAAATAATAATCGTGCAAAAACCAGTCGAGATGTCAAATCGTTGTATAAATAGGGCGCCTCGCATTTGAAATGGGCAGTCTCTTGTGAGCCTTTCAACTGTGCGGAGCTCCGGAAATAAGTTGGAGCATTCAGAAATAAAAGATAAAGGGCAAGTTGGAGTTTTACTCTCACATCATTGATGATGATGATGATGATGATGAGGTGGAACCCTGTGACGTCGGAAGAGCTGACGTCACCTCATTAAAGAATTCTAGACTTTCTCTGTTATACACTATGGTTTGGGTACTTATGGTTTACTGTATTTGCACATGTACTAAATTTAGCTAATAATAAGTTACCTAAGTCAGGGCCCCTAACAATGTTTTGGTCGGGTATACTGCCTCTTTCTCTACATTAATAACACATAAGTGCCTGAATTAAAAGATCTGCCTCTGTTAATCAGCTCCACTGGCCATATTATTATAACTTTAATCCCGAATATCTATAGTACCAACATAGTCCTTAAATACCTATGTCAAGCTGAAGGCAAGCAAGAGCAGAGCCCTACTTCACCTAGTTGAGTCCGAACTGTTTGCAACACAGGGTGCTTTCTTGTAGGTATCGGCGCCACCAAAGAGTATTATATACATTGGGCGCCACCCTGCACTTGTTGCTGATAGACCATTCGTGTTAAAAAAAATAATGAGTCATCGTTGTTGACAAACAACCTGGGGCCTCCAACTCAGGGTGGAGTCAATGTGTAAACCGAGATCTCGAACACTGGAGCTCCAAGGAATGATATTGCTGTTGAATAAAATGGGTGGAATGGTTGTGAATAGAATGGAAGAGAATAAATAGAATATCTATATTCTATTTATTTTGGCTATATAAGGCGAATTGATCATAATCAGTAATTTAGTAAAATGTAATAACGTCTATGCTTGCGGTGGCGTCGTGTGCAGGGTCGGTCACTTCCCTGCAACATGGTTGAGAAGGCCGATGGCTGGCACATGCGTCATACTCGTGAACGGGTACTGCTTGCGTGGACTGGTCTCCTGTTTGGTGGTTGACTCTATTGTTTACTTAATATTAAACATGTAGGTGGTTGGTTGACTTAGGTACTTTCCGTTAATTATCGCATTTAATATCCATATTTAATATTGAATTTATATTGTTACTTGCAATTTTTAAATATATGTTTAAATAAAAAGAGATGCCGATACTTTTATCGACATCTCTTTTTTTTTAAACCTAAGCCGAGTTTCTTGGTGCTTCTTCTAAGGTCAGTGGGCTTTTCCAAAGCACTGGTAGAATCTTTTAGTCGATAAAAAGCATTGTAAAAAAATTCGTGTAAAAGCGCCCTTAGAGGCCTAATTCCTGAATAAATGATTTGATTTGAATCGAATCATAAACGATAGTCTTTAATGTCGTACCTATGTGAAATAAAAAACGTTTGCACTGTAAACAATTTTTATTATATATATAGAAAAGAAATTAGAATATGTAGGTATACAACATTGTTATAATAATATGTACTTCCTGTACCATTACATAATAGGACCCATATGACATTATTTACGTACGTACAGCTAGCAATAAAATTGGTAGCCGAATAAATTCTAAACTTTAATTTGATTTAATATACTTTATAACGAACTTTCTTTTTCAATCAAATAAATTTAAAAAAATTGATCTAAAGTTGTATTTCTTTACCTACTTTTATTGCCGACTGTACTTCTATTCCATTGGACATTAACCGCAACCTCAGAAGAATAAAACTATAGCCATTTTCAGGTCTTTTTAACTTAACAGATTGTGCTGGAAAATATATTATTATTACATACTTATCACTTAACAACTACATTTTAATATACATATTTAATCCTGGTGTTGTTTTTCTATCACTTTATTTGGCGGCGCATGTGTTTCATACGGATCATTCGCAAACTTCGGCGGCCCGCCTAGTTGAACAGTTTCCGGAACATTCAATTCTTCATTCAATTTCTTGGCTAGGAAGTATATTTCCGCAAGCGCAATAACTAATGCACACATGACACCAAGGAGTAACCGAAAACCAAAGTCCAGGTTGCCAACCATCCACTCCACTCCTCTGAAGCCGAACAGAAATCCAGCAAATATGGAGATGATGAACTGGCCTATGGCAATCAATTGGCGATTCACTTGTTTTACTGTAATAAAAGATTAAAGAATTAATTTTAATATAATACGGACGCGTTGGGGGTCGACGAAAGTGGAAATGGGCGGGCTACATATTATGCCATAGGAATGATGGCAGATGGTGCAAAGCAGTACTGGAATGGCCACTAAGAACTGGTCATAGACACGGGGGCAGGCCTGATGAGATAGACCGACACAACCTGGTTCACGAGGCGGAATGAAGCTGGATGAGGACTGCCCTGACAGAGCAACATGGCGTGCAATGCAAAAGGGTTACATTCAACATTGGATGGGTACATAGACTGCAGAAGAAGATAATACAGACAAAACTAACATTAAACCAATTATAAAAAAAAAACAAAAATCACGACTGCGTTAATATCTGCCATCTTTATTAAATTAATTGAAGAACTGAAAAGGTAGAAACAAGATTTTAATTTGAATATTTTATTTCAGTTTTAAATAATCTAAGTTGACAGAGTTCACAAACGCAGTCGGAGGCATCTACACACTACGAGATTTTATTGCTCTACCTATATAGATTATTCAAAACCAAAATAAAATATTCAAATCAAAATCTTGTTTCTATCTTTTCAGTTCTTCAATAAATTTATGTAATAAAGATGACAGATATTGACATATGTATGTCTATATGTCGCACCTTTAGAACGAAAACCAAGAAGTTTATAATTGGGTATAAAATTCTTGACGAAAACGAACAATTCAAAAAATAGATAAATTGAGTTGTCATTTTTAAATGATTAAAAACTAGTCCCTTATTGATAATTTTTTTTTTTTATCAAAGGCTCGACAAAGTGGCTTCACTGCATCTGATGGTAAATGTAGTGAGGCCCAAAAAGTTATGTCGACGGCAAGAGATAAACATCCCTGGTCGGTCGGCACAGTTATGCCGGCCTGCTTAATTGCTTCTTCACGCCCCGCTTGAAGGACCCTAAGTCGTAGGAAGGAGGGAACACGTACGCTGGCAAACTGTTCCACAGCTTAATGGTGCGGCAGAAATATGAATTACTGAAACTTTTGGTTCGAGCCGGGATGGAACAGACCACTAAGCTGTGGTTCCGCAAGCCAGCACTCGTGGTTCTGTTTAGGAAAGTAGAGGAGGGGATGAGGTTAAACAATTCTTTAGAGCACTCACCATGATACAGGCGGTAAAATACACTGAGCGAGGCGATGTCGCGGCGCAACTGCAGTGGCTCCAAACTTTTTGTTACGTCTGCATCATTTACAATGCGGATAGCCCGTCGCTGCAATCCATCCAAGGCATCGAACAGGTATTTTGCGGAACCGTCCCAGAGATGCGAACAGTATTCCATACCCGGCCGCACTTGCGCTTTATATAAACGATAGAGCTGACCGGGCGTGAAGTACCTCCGCACCCTGTTCAGAATTCCGACCCTGCGGGATGTTGCAGATATTACACTCTCGATGTGATTCCTTGGGTTCAGATCGCAGCGCAAATCCATACCCAGGATATTGAGGCTATTCCGCATTGCAAGTGGAGTACCCCGAAGATTAGGGAGGGGCAAAAACGGGGATTTTTTACACGTGAACGCGCATACCTGAGTTTTCTTGGCGTTGAACTCAACCAGATTGGATATACCTCATTCGGATACAAGATCGAAAGTCCGATTGAGCTCGACGACCAGATTCTCACGCTGCCTATCCGTGACTCCAAGGCAACTGGGTGGCCCAGAGCAATATCGCCCATGTACCGTGCTGTCGTCTGCATAGCAATGATTGCTACCAAGGGATAGCATATCATTGATATGCAAAGTAAACAGGGTGGGCGAAAACACCGAGCCTTGGGGGACCCTAGCATTAACTGACATGAGCTGCGAAGCATGTCCGTTAACGAGAACACGCATTCTACGCTCATGCAGAAAGCTGGAGATTCATTTACACAAGTTGTCGGGGAGCCCATATGCCGGAAGCTTGGAGAGAAGGGCACGATGCCCTATCCCTATCAAATGCCTTAGCAATGTCGAGACTCACGGCTAAAGCCTCGCCATGCTTATCCATCGCCTCACCCCAGCAATGTAGCACGTACGCCAGAAGGTCACCCGTTGACCGCTTCGACCGAAAGCCGTATTGACGATCGTTGATCACCGAATGATCTTCCAGGTAGCAGACCAACTGTCTGTTAATGATCCACTCCATTACTTTGCACAACACTGAAGTTACGGTGATTGGGCGGTAATTGTTAGGGTCTGACCGATCTCCCTTTTTCGGAATCGGCAGCACATTAGCCTCTCGCCAAGATTGAGGCACAGTACCGGACAGGAGCGATGACCGGTATAAGCGCGTCAACACGGGAGACAACTCGGCTGCACACTTTTTGAGAACTATCGCTGGGATACCGTCCGGACCACTAGACTCATATGTATCTAATGATTGTAGCTCCCGCCGCACATCACACTGCCTGATGCGAATATCGGGCATAACATGACCACAGTCAGGCAGCGAGGGCGGCGGCATGCCACAATCATCAAGCCGGGAGTTGGCTGCGAAGAGATTTGCCAATAAAGTGGCTTTATCCTGCGGCGCGTGGGCTAGCAATCCATCTGGATATCTCAGCGGTGGCAGCGATGGGCGACAGAAATTGGATTGGACGGCCTTGGCAAGAGTCCAGTACATGCGACTGCTCGACGGTTGGTCTGCCAATGCACGTCCAATCCCGGCGACACGCTCGGCATCCGCTCTAGCGTAGGCCTTCTTGCAGGCCTTAGTGGCACGGTTGTAGACTGCTTTGAGAGCATTCAGATTCGGATCCTCCATTGCGCGACCCCTAATCCAGGCACAATACGCAGTTTGCTTAGAATTGACAGCATCTACGCAATCCCGACTGAACCAAGGGCGTCCTCGGCCATTACCAACGACATCAAAGGAAGGAATGTAATATTCCATTCCTAGTCTGATCTCGCCGGCAATAGCGTTAGCACTCGCAGAAGGATCTTTGCCCTCAAAGCAGCACTGCCGCCAAGGAATGGATGCGAAATACTGCCGCATACCATCCCAATCTGCTGACGAATAGTGCCAAATTCTGCGCCTCACCTTTGCAAGCCGCGGGGGCGAGGCACATGGCACCGAAGATCTAATTAGGCAGTGATCAGAGGTACCCAGGGGGGCCACAATCTGATACACTGTACCCGGATGGGTGATTCGTCAATAATATAGTTAAAAAGGGACTGATATAACAGCTTCTTCCTTTTCCTACTTGAATATGGCTGTGTTTGAACTATTGTTGTATTGAGTACTTCGTTTTAAGTAATTTTATGACGATAACTCAATTTTCTATCTTTTTTAATTGTGTCGTTTTCATCCTAAAGGTGCGATGTATGTAAATTACATTACATACTTTGACCATGATTTTGAGCCACTTCAAAACGTCAGATTAAATCGAAATTTGGCATACTTATCAAGGACTAATGGCAATACAATATTTGGAACTAAAAAATACGATAAATCCAACTAAATAGATAATAGTATATAAAAACTAAAAAACACGCTTTATAAAAAATACAACTAAAAAATAGAAAACAATTTTTAATAAACTTGTATCGAGAATAGTGTAAATAAGAAAAACATGTATTTTATTGTAAAAAATACACACACACACACACACTCACGCCTTTTATCCCCGAAGGGGTAGGCAGAGGCGCAACTAGTGAACCCACTTTTCGCCATTATTCCGTCCCATGATGAGATAGGGGGCGAGCCTATCGCCATATCGGGCACAAATTCCACACTCTGAGCTGATACTGAATAGAAAAACTCAATATCACTTTGCCCGACTCGGGGGTCAAACCCGAGACCTCAGCTTTGCAGTTGTACTGTAATACAAATATGCCACCGAGGCAGTAGATGTAGGGGGAAAACCTATATAGACGGATGCCGGTGTCCGTCGCGGGGCTTGATGAGTCAAGAAGGTCATTTAAATTTATGACAATGGGCAAATATATTGTTTTAATAGGTTTTTATCACTTAAGTTATGAATTTAATACTTACATTGATAATTTATACTATCTTCTGGAAATCTCATTCTAACATTATCCACAGTTTTGGTCATTTTTCTATATTCTCTTGCCTCTTGTTGAGCTCTCAATTTAACACATCTAGCTTCCAACACAGGATTTCTCTTTATCACCTTATTATTGGGCATTTCTACTTGAACCCCATTAAGTAGTTCATGCAAATATGGAACATTTTTGTCTCCCTCCTCTCGCCTCTCATAAACATAATTATACAGCCAATCTACATCTGATGTTGTGAGGAATTTTTCATCTTCCCTTTCCATTTCTTGGCACTTGGGTTCCAGTGATTTCTTACAATCGTTATTGTCGTTATTTGATGAGTCATCTTTATTCTTAGTTATTTTTATCTTTTTTTCTTTACTCACTTCATTTGTTTCTTCCTCTATTTGTGAATCTTTAGCATCATTCTCAATTTCTAATTTCTCAGTCTCTTCTGTACTATTTTCTGTATCTATTTTCATAGCTTTTCTGATTTTGATAACATTTTTAATATCTTCATTACTAAGCTGTATAGGATTTGAATTTGATCCTGTTTCTTCATGATTTTTCCCTTGGATTCTACGGTTTATTAGTTTTAATATGTTTTCAGGTGGATTTTGATTTGATGGAATGGCTTCAAGGAAATCCAGTAAAGTTTTAGTGGGGCATATTCTTAAATTAGTGTCAGTAAGGGATCCTGTGAGGTCCATTGTTAATTATCTGCAATATTTAATTTATGATTAAGGTCTGCATACAAATCTCTTAGTTCTTCTTCCTTCTCTTCAAATGCGTTGTCAATTCTTTGACATTTGAAGTTCATATCATCAATAAACTGATCCCATTCTTTTTGCCTTTTCTCTTTGTTGACAGCTCGTTTCTTTTCACACTCCTAAAATGTAGAAAATAATGTCAAATTATGCAACTACTTGCAATTTAAACGAATGTCAATGTAATATAGTACTAATAATTGATACCAGAGAGGTATGTTTTGAGGTTTTTAACATTAGGAAGAAAGCACTTAGATGCATATCTCAGGTATGTGACAACTCAATGACAGTTTGACACACACTTTCTCATATATTTTTTTATAATTAGGAACTTTTTTTCACGGGGAATGTATGTTCTACAGCCCAGCCTTCGTGGGGAGCGACTGAGTGGTTATGTTGGGATCACCATACTTTACGACCCGGCGTTGAGCCGCCCAGAGAAAAGGATGTGGCCCATCTCCTGTGGTGGAGGGGTGCTAAGAAGCCCCCATGCATCGAAGGACATCCTCGACTTCAATGGCAGTGTAAAGCCTACCTACCATACAAACATTCTTCATGGGGGTCATAAAAGTAAACACAAATGTAAACTAAAGGCAGACAGTGCCCTTCTAAACAGTTCGTTTACAAATCAAATTGATTTAACCTAGTTTTTTGTCAGATAAGAATCTAAAAGCAACTATATTACCTTTTGGAATTCAAGATAGTCTTTTTCAGTATCTTCAAGTAAGTTTAATGCTTGATCTATCTTTTCTCCAAATACTGGCAATCCTGTTTCACCACTCTTTTTGATTCTATCAGCTTCACTATCTTTTATCTCAGTTAATTGTTCTAGAATGTTAAATAGATTTTCAACTTCACGATCACCACGTTTTTCCTGGAAATCATAGTAAAATTTTGAATGTAATCAAATCTCATAGAACTTTTTTATGCTGCAAGAGTCAGATACTATGAGGAAGCACTTAACGTGCCCCAACTTGTTTTTATACAACCCATTGAACGACAAGACAAGCAAATGCTAGTTAATAAGCATCACAACTATCTAACTGACAGAACTTTTATACTGGATACTGATATTGGAGGAAACAATAATTTGCCTTCACAGTAATTAATTGACCACAATACTAAAAACACTTTTTTAGGATTATAATTTTTCCCGAACGAGTAAATTGAAGAAAGTAATACAAACCTCAAACTCTTTCTGCATAAATTTTATTTCCCCATTTAAAAACGGCCGGTGATCAAAGAGACGTGACCACACTTCACCGATTTCTGTAACAGCAAGTTTTCTGTAGTTCTTAATATATAATTCTATGAACATCAAGTTTAGTACTCCGTTTCTCATCATAAGGTTTCTTAGTTAACATAATGGATGGACATGAACGATGCAAGAGTGAAATTTTGTAACTTTGTATATTTCACCCGTTTATAATCTTCTAATGGCTTTTACATATGCGTTAATCAGTATATAATCAAGAAATCGATTAATGTCCTATATTGGACCGAAATCTTAAGGTCTATTTTGAAATATTTTATGCAATAGATTTACACTTTCCATCATGTATGTTGATGGAAAGTCGAGATTATGAAGTGTAACATAAATTTATCCTACCTAGTACCTTCTGAGCACACTAATAATCTTATTATATAACAAAAGCAATGATGAAAAATCAGATAAATAAAATATGATCATGAAAATAAATAGTGCATACCTCGTGACAGCTCCGACATCATAAACAATAGACCAAAGAGCATTTATAATACTACGGAAACAATAGACCAAAGACTAAGAGAATCATCAGTGTTGCAAGATGTATGACGGTCAAAGTCGCCGAAAATTCATTGTAAAGTAGCCTAAAGTCGCCTCATCGTATATGGAGACAAGGGAGGTGAAGCAAATAAAAGAAACGTCCCAAATTTCAAATTAATGGTGTCTCAACTCGCCAAAAATTCGAGGTAGCATAAAGTCGCCCATCTGTGTGGGAACGTGAAGAGCTAAAAAAAAGTCCCCCATCATCCAATTATCGTGTATAAGTACATGTTTTGTACGCTCAAAGCAAAAAAAAAGTAATATGCAGAATAGAACAGATTGTGATAAGAACTAAATATGTCATAATGATAAAATAAAATATTATTTTTACGGCACGTTTAACTGATATTGGTGATGTCCAGTTTCAATAATAATATTTTGTGACCCCTGTGATGATTGTTGGGTTCTGAAATATTTATAAAAAATATGTTATTAAATATACAGAAAAAATTAAATTGGCTTCAATATATTAGTAAACTCAAGAATCTTACCTAGTTATTTCAATATATTACTAAAGATCGTAAATTATAAATATCAATTATGAATGTTTCACTATAAATTCCACTATAATTAGAAATAATAATTAATTATGCGCATGGCGACGCGTCGCCACACCGTACACACTTCTGCATATAGACTGTATATAAAACATCATATAGCGTGGTGACGCGTCGCCACGGCATGCGTCACCACGCCAGAAATCGGTTTTACGTGCGGCTATAGATGTTTCACATCAATATCATCTAATTCGACGAAAATAAGGTTTATAACACGAATTTTCTGAGGTAGCCTAAATTGGCGACTGATCTCCATTCGCATAGCCTAAACGGCGACCGGTCGCTATTCGCAATTTTTGGTCGCTCCGACACCCTTCGAGATAGGCTAAATGGGGAAAAGTCGCCTAATCTGGCACCACTAAGAATTATACAAATATTTTCGGAGTTTTGGCGGGAACTTGGAAGTGTTATGAGGTGCTCTTGTTTTAATTAATTATTTTGGTGATACTTAGTGTTATATTGCATAATTATGGTGGTATATTGTCCAATATAGTTCTATTAAAGGGCTCAAATGAAGTGAATTGAAATAACTGTGCTAATCAAGTGTTTTTTTTGTTGCTGCCAAAACTCCTCGATAAAGTCTTGGTAAGGTAGGTACTCTTGGAAGGAGTGCTGGGCCTCAAAATTTAACCAGGCTGAAACTTAAGAAACATTGAAGGGGAAGAAATGGATCTGGGATCCATTAAAATTTAATTAAATATTTTTAGACCCTTCCGTTTCCATAGTGTTATATTGCTTATTGGGTGCCCGCACACACATAATAAAATTGTCAATAAAGTGCATAATGTGTGTGTGCGGGCGGCATTGCCTGTCCGTTTATAACTAAATTTAAAAAAACGGACATAATAAGTGAAGTTTTTAAATGTCATCAAAACCAGCCAGATACAAATAGTACAGTCAAAGAGATTTTATTACAAGTTTATACATACTATAGTGTGTTTCAAATCTTTTTACCGATGGCGTGAATTGGCACCCCTGTCTGACAAGATGGTGGACATTGTGAAGAAAATTCCCGCCATTTCAGTTTAAAAAATACGGTTACTAGAGGATCAATGTATTTCCTTGAATAAAATACCATGTCAAAAATAATAAACAATGATTGTATTACATCGAACAATTCATCATCATCATCATCATCATCGTCAGCCACATGACGTCCACTGCTGAACATCGGTCTCCCCCAAAGATTTCCAGATGGACCTGTCAAAAGCGTCCTGCATCCAACGCGTTCCTGCGGCCTTTACCAAGTCATCGGTCCGGTGGACGGCCAACGCTGCGCTTGCCAGTACGTGATCTCCACTCGAGAACTTTTTGCTCCATCTGCCGTCAGTTCTACGAACTATGTGCCCTCCCCATTGCCACTTCAGCTTGCTTATCCGCTGGGCAATGTCAGTGACTTTCGTTCTTCTATGGATCTCCTCGAACAATTGCTTTAATTACTTACCTCAATGACTCATGAAAAAACTAAAGTGATTCCATTTTAATAAAGATGTATTCGACTTGTTTTATTTATTCATGTATTATCCTAAATCTATGAATGTCATTACATTTATAGATTAAGGAGGATTTTAGAGAGGATAATGGTTTAGTAGATAAACATATTAAAGTTTATTTAGTTGCTAAACATCTACCCACCCATCAATTATGTTTATAGTGTTTGATTTACTTCCGTAAGTTGTAGATTAATTCCATAGTATAATTTCGTTACATAACTATTTGTTGTCCTGCAGCATGCTTCTTAAAAAAAAAGAAGTATTATTCGAAACTACTAAGCTGGTAAATTAATATGTACTTGCGGCACAATCCAATGATTTTAATAATAAATCATTTAAAAATTGGGTACATAGGTATTACATTACATATTTTATTTACATTTATATTTTTTTGTGCTTACCTATGTATTTCAAAATTTGATTTGAAAATATAAGTGTTTTGTTAATAGACAAAATATGCTCCCATTACAAAAGAAATGCTTTATTTCAACGTAACACATTTTGTGTGATGTAGCAGCATTGCATAAACCTTGCTGCCAACATAATGCCATCAGAACTTAAAGTTAAAGAAATGCACTGTGTTTTAAAATACTTTTTCCCCGACCCGACATTATTTCCGATATTGATATTTCGAACGTTTGACAGTAAATATAACCTGTGCTTTTCATTCGTTCAATACGTATACATAGTCTGTAGCACAAAACTGGTCGCGGTCATCATTCATCAATCAATTTAGTTGTTTCATTCATCGTTATTTGGAGTGGACGGATAGTGAGTGGTCGAGATTTGATGCTATATTGTTTTTATTTGCGTAGAAGTGTTTCATCGGCGACAATGTGTTTGGTTTACATTTTGTTTGTTATTATTTAGTCATGGAACATTATTAGACGGATGTGATTTGTTTTTGAACCAACAAAAAATTGTGATAGTGTTAACAATGCCGGGTCTTATTGGTATAGGTGAATTCATTGAGGAAACTCGAGAGGATTATAGCTCGCCAACTACGTCTACATTTGTGTCTCGTATGCCACAATGTCGCCAAACCATTACTGCATTGGAGGAGGTAATTATCTTTTGCTTTTATACCGACATCCATATGTATGAGGATAACTAAACAATGCACTTACTTATGATAACGGATAACAACAAATGAGATAACTTCAACATATTAAATTTAGCCAGTTGAATTTAAAAACCAGCTCAAAATATTACCACAAATTACTGAGTGGAAGAAGTGTACAAAAGTGTCCGTATCCCGAGATATTTTGACGAAATCGTAATGATTTTCGATTGTGCCCACAAATATTTAAAACATGACATGAATAAGCAATAGGCACACAATATCTTTGTTTAAAATTTTAGCTAAATAGGCGGCCTACGTAAACTGAAACCGAAGATGACGTGAACACGACGCAAACTATGATAATTTATGATAACAGGGCAAGCACAAATGTAAAAACAAGCTCAAAATTAATTCACAAGTTATCACTTCGACTCTGTTAAATATTGATGATTGTTCTAAATGAATGCTTCGATAAGCTATTGATTGCGTTACACGATTTTTTGGTAACGGCAGTTTCTGGCGCTTGTAGCGTTTTGCCTGCAAAAATGAAGTAAAAACGCGTCGGCATGTAAACTCTATTAATGATGAACACCTATGAAATCGGTTTCATGAAAACTAGCACTTCGTACATATCAAGATGTAGTTAGATTTATAGATTCGTAGATTTCGATGGTGTAAATCAAATGACCACAAGGAATCTGGCCTCGGCATAGAAGTGATTGGTCATTGGGGTACGATACTTACACTGAGAATTATCCTTTGTGCCTGTAGACTAGGTACGTGTTTTCTAACAATCTGCATTCTGACTTGCTGGCTTTTATAATATTAATTAATATGCTGATGGATCTGTCCTTATGTATATCTGGAGTTTTCGTAGTGATTATGTACATTTACAATTTATACTAATATTATAAAGCTGAAGAGTTTGTTTGTTTGTTTGAACGCGCTAATCTCAGGAACTACAGAACCGATTTTGAAAATTCTTTCACTAATAGGAAGCTATTTTACTCCTGAGTACTATAGGCTACTTTTTATCCCGGGAAAATATTTTTATCCCGGAAAAACTTTTCACGCGGGCGGAGCCGCGAGCACTACTAGTTCATAATAAAGTCTATCAATCGTTTATAGACAATAGGAATCAAAATCTGGGCTCTCGTAAATTACAGACTTTAACTGTTTTCAGGTACATTATAAGTCTTGTACGTAGCAAAATTGCTGATAATTGCTGACGCTACCAGTTGCATTTTGTGTTATTTTCGTTGTCTAAGTTTTATTAGTTACAGCTTTTGCCCACGGCTGCGCCCGCGTGATTATGTTTTTTCCGGCGTAAATGTCCCGCTTTATATTTTCGCGGTATAAAACGTAGGACGGTATTAATAAATGAATTTCAAGTTTGAGTTACATCTCAAGTAGACATAATGTATTGAACTCTTCATACATTATGTCTACTTGAGATGTAACTCAAACTTGAGATTCATTTATTAATACCGGCCGTAGTCTCTGGCACTCAGGAGTAATGTAGCCTTCTATTAGTAAAAATATTTTCAAAATTGGTTCAGTAGTTCCAGAAATTAACCCCTAAAAACCTACAAACAAACTCAAAAACTTTTCATCTTTATAATATTAGTATAGGTAAATAATTGGGTGACATAAAACACAATACATAGTAACCTATCATCATGGTACGTAATATCTATCCTCCAGCGAAAGAAAAAAAAATTGTTGATACTTATTGTAATTTCCAAAGGGGGTGTTAATAAACATCGATTACTCAAATAAATGTTTCAAATCGTAAAAATGTACTGTTTCAGATTTTATCCTTTGTATGCACACAACCCAGTTGGAGACTAAATTGATTGCCGATTTTTAGACATAAAATATGAATTATAGTTTTTTTTGCTAAGCTGACACGCTGCCGCGAGTCTGTATTACAAATGGCGATCGAGACATACCAAACCCGCGCATAAAGAAAACTCATAAATATGACATAATCAAGCTAAATGCAAAGCTCTCGAGAAATAGAGCATCGTTTCATAAAGAACGTGCCCTCCGGGTTTCATGAATGTGCTTAGAAATGAGGAGGTCATATTCAATATTGACGGTAAAAAAAATAAAAGTAGGACGCGTTATTTTATCGTAATCTCAACTGATCTAATATTTTTTTTGTATAAAACATAGATTATATTTTTCACTAGAAGCTAACTGTACCAATACCTATTTTAATTGTGACTAGGATATATTACACTGCATACTAATATTATAAGCGCGAAAGTGTGTAAGTATGGATGTGTGGATGTAGGTTACTCTATCACGCAAAAACTTTTAAATGAATTTCGATGAAATTTGACACACGGGTAGATCATGTTCTAGATTAACACATAGGTGACCTTTTTATCCCGGGAAAATATATAGCGGGACTTTTATCCCGGAAAAACTTTAACGCGGTTGTCAAATAACAGTAATATCAAACTGTGATGTCACAGCGTGTCACCGGCCATAGCGCTTCGTACGTACGAAAGAGATACCGCGATATCCTCACCACGCCCCCACTTTTGCTCACGACAATATTCCAAATATGAATAACTGCTTTATTTTTCAACCAATCTTGATATTGATTTCACAGAATTTCTTTTTATTTTCTGTAACATATAATACAATGTACAAAACAGAACATAGGAAACTATTCTATTCTTTCATTCAAGTTTTCATAATTTGGCCCTTTTAAATAATACCTTTTAAATAAACGCAACCCATCTTATTACATGTCATACAATAATTCGATAAAGGGCCGCAAGTCGTAGCATAGTTCAAATGGAAATAATTTTGTAACATGAAACAAAATGTGCTTTCCAATTTCCTGCTAGCTAGAGAGTTGACCGGTGCCGATTTATCGGAACAACGCAGTACATATATCCGCTAACGAGTAGAACTAACTGAGATAGAAAGGCGTGGTTTGAGGCTATGAGCACGCGCCGGTCACTGGGTCACTAAAGAGTTTCTATATTCATGGAAATTGTTTTATGTGAGGTGAAATGGCGAAGTGGATAAAATGTTAGAGCATGTGGTGTCTTTGCAAATAGAGTTCAAAGAATATTACGTTCAAATAGTGTTCAGTAAAACCTTAATCGTAAAATAAATGCCTAACCTGTTTTTTTATTTTTTTTTTTATTTTATCTTATCTGTTGTGTCGATTAACGTAAGAATTATAGTGAAAGGTTATCTTATTATCTATATTAAATACTAGCTTTTGCCCACGGCTTCGCCCGCGTTAATAAGTTTTTTCCGGGCTAAAAGTACATAAAAACCTTCCCGTTGAATCACTCTATGACTATGACGTTGATACAACTCTTAACAAATAATGCATTAATTTCGACCAAATTTCATTACCATAAAAAAGGTTCTAGTAAGTTAATCTTAAAAGATAATAAAGAATAATTCTTTCATACATATATTTTTGATATCTTGAACCGTTTTCGCAGCGCACGCAATGGAAGCCCTCAAGGATGAATAATTTTCCCCGCTTTTTTCACATTTTCCATTATTTCTTCGCTCCTAATAGTTGCATCGTGATGTTATATAGCCTAAAGCCTTCCTCAATAAATGGTCTATTCAACACAAAATAATTTTTCAAATCGAACCAGTAGTTCCTGAGATTAGCGCGTTCAAAGAAACAAACAAACTCTTCAGCTTTATAATATTAGTATAGATTAATGCTAAGTAACTTTGTAGCAGGATAAATTTACTTTAATAAAGTAGCTGTCTAACTATTACGTACTTCTAGGTAACCTTCTTTCGTAATGATGCACTTAAAGATGTAGCTGCTATTTCATACAGCAGTGTGCTAGCTAAGCTGCATGACAATTATAATATTGGTTATTGTTTTATACTGGGAAATGAACTCAACAAAATCGCAGATGCAATTTGTTCAAATTTAGAAATCAATGTATGTAATTGTTCTGAGACTGAGAGTTGCATTTAATATGTAGCAGTTTTTCGATGTTATAATTTAATTGATTTTAAGTAGACGTTTTACCATGTTCAGTGTCCGAGAAAAAGTTTTCACTTTATTGGGAACATTTATAAGTTATAATATTTTGAATGGTTCTGTTTATATTTCAGTTTTTAATGTTAGGATTAAAACAAAAAAAAATATCAAAAGTTATTGAAGATCGCACGTTACTCCGAGATTTTTAATATTTTTTTGTATTATTTGTGTTTATGTACTTTTTTATTTTATGAATGGAAATTTGTGCCGATGTCGACAATTCTGCCAATGTCAAAAGTGCAGTGAGAACTCGTGTGTGTTGGTTGTATAGCAAAAAGTTGGTAGTCAAAGTTAAAACTACTTGATTCCGATGGGTTATTCGACTATGTGTGTTGAATCGACAATGAACTAAATGCATAAGATAGCGGCTACTTATGTACTTATGAGAGTTTGAACTGAATAATTGTACATTTTCTTCTTATCCATTAGGAGAGTGTAGTTTCTGTCTAATGTGATGGTACTGTAATAAAAATAGCTAATTAAAATTCACCTGGTGATACTCCGAACATTGAATATAATAAACTATAATCTACATTATATATTTATTAAATTTAGGTCGTTACGTTTTTGTCAATGTAAAAGATGATGTAAAACAACATAAATATTGGAGAAGGCGAAATCCCGTCATGTAGTATGTTAAAAGAGATTGTGCGTCTTCAGCATTCCTGATCAAATTACATTAATTATTGTGTTACCGTCAAAACCAGTACATCCTACTAATATTATAAACGCGAATGCTTGTAAGTATAGATGTATGGATGCTTGTTACTCTTTCACGCAAAAACTAAACCGATTTCGATGAAATGGCACACGGGTAGATCATGTTCTGGATTGACACATAGGCTACTTTTTATCCCGGGAAAATATAAAGCGGGACTTTTATCCTGGAAAAGCTTTTAAACGCGGGCGGAGCGGCGGGCAAAAGCTAGTAACAAAAAATTCTATTACATTAAATAAAGCTGCATCCAGTCTGTACGTAACGGTAGAAGCCGCAACTAGTTACGATGAAAGTGAATTATCGACGCTTAGTCAACCCGCTAGAAAGTTCACTGATGACATTTTGACGATGCTCAGATACCGCGAACGTACGTACCAAATCGTCTCGTGAGTGCTTCTAATAGTGAAGTATATTTGCTCTCGAGTCTCGACGCCCCTGAAGTTTTAACATCGATAATGGTTATTATAGTCGCCGGACACTGGAGCTAAAAGGGAATTGGGGAATTGAACCGTGAATTTAAATCACTAAAACACTGGGAAATATTTGTAAAACGGACTTTTAGCTTATCATATGAAGATATAGTTATCCGCTATTTAAACATTTGGCTGTGTGCCTACAAGAACTGAGACCGAATTGAATAAACGAATTACCACTTAATCACTGTCGCGGCGTACGATTCTCGGAAAAAAGTAACTTGGATATCGCAATGAACATTACTCTCTTCCAGCTATCTCCGGATTATGTATGTGTACCCTTTCGTACATGGTATTTTTAACTTTATCAGTACTTATCTCAAACTCAAGTGTAAAATATTAGGGTCTATACTTACACAGTATAACCTTTATTCAAATCATAAACGTATGCTTAGAAATATTTTGTGTCCTCTTATAGTCTTATTTTAATTTAAAAAATTCAAGGTTTTCTGACCACGAGTGTGCTATCACCAAATAATGAATTTCCAAACTTCAGCATTCTAAAATAACGGAATCAAACTAAGCACCGACCAGAACCAAGCTGCTAAATTTATGGAAAACGGAGATAATGAGGTATTTCTATTCCATTCCATTTACCACATCTATTTATTTATGACCTGAGTCTGCTGAAGCCCTCGTTTTAGCAAATAAACATCGTCGGTTGCATTTAAATGAATAACTAGAAACCATATAAGCCATAGAACCATATAAGAAAGGGGAATATGAATTTTTTTTTTTTTTTTTTGCTCGCTTACAGATAGATCTTTCATTTCATAGCGTTGCTGCTTCAGTCTGATGATGTACGATAACCTATGGCGCACCGCGCAGTGTGTAATACTATTAGTATTGTTTTTTATGTAGAAAGCCATTTAACTTACAAGTGGACCTTATGGCCAATATACTTAAACTGTTTTAAATATAAACGGTGTTAGAACTAATCAAATGTGTGTACGCAATCGATATTTAAAGGAAGGCAATAGGATTCTTTTCAATCATACCTGCGATATTCTCACCCAACAATACGGCTGATAAAATTCATATCGATTTTCTTTGAGACAACCGTACCCTTCGAACCATTCATGCTGTAGCATAACTAACTACAGTGCCATTCGTTTATAATTACCACTAGCTGTTGCCTGCGGCTCCGCCCGCTTTAAAAAGTTTTTCCGGGGAAAAGTCCCGCTTTATACTTTTCCGGAATAAAACGTAGCCTAAGTTACTCCTTATTACATCAGCTACCTCCCAATAAAAGTTCCGTCAAAATCTGTCAAGACATTTCAGAGATTAGCCGGAACAGACAGACAAAAATTGAAAAAAAAAAATTATTTTAGATCTTGAACAGTTTTCGCAGCGCACGCAATGGAAGCCTTCAAGGATGAATAATTTTCCCCGCTTTTTTCACATTTTCCATTATTTCCTCGCTCCTAATAGTTGCATCGTGACGTTATATAGCATAAAGCCTTCCTCGATAAATGGTCTATTCAACACAAAAATAATTTTTCAATTCGAACCAGTAGTTCCTGAGATTAGCGCGTTCAAACAAACAAACAAACAAACTCTTCACCTTTATAATATTAGTATAGATTTATATCAAGTTTCCACTTGGTAAATTAGTAGTCTTGTTTAATATGTAAATTCTTTACATTGTAAATGCAACAAAGGAATTTTACCGGGGATTTATACGGTTCGTAATCGAAAATTTCTTAACAAAATTTAATATGTTTCATCTAAAAGAACACTCCGTGGAATTGTGGATATTTGTAACCCACTTCGCGCCATTTCCATTATTTTCATGTGAAACTTCATAATGATTTTGCGCTATGTTTGATACAAGTTAACGTATACTGCATAGGTCTGGATTCTTGGCACAAAACTAAGTCTTGGATTAAAATTAATGCTACTTTTAATTCAGAAAAAATGCACAGGCATTTTTATTCTAGGAAAGGCTTTTAACGCAAGCGTGCGAAATGCATTTGCTTCCTACTTCGTCTTCGTAACGTAAGTTATAATTAATCAAAATGTAATAAGAATCCAAAAAATAAGACACTTCAAGCTTCCCTTTGTTAATTATTGTAAACACTATGCGGTAATATACATTACAATGTACAGGATAGGCTTTACGAGGTCAACAGCCAATGAGTCACGGCACATATGAATGCGACCATCTCAGCATTGGTTTGGTGAGCACCTGTATGTAGTGTAGATGCAGCGAGATAACGCCCGGACGTGACTCAACTATCTAAAACATCCAAATCTGTTATCTATGACTGTATATAATTAAGGTTCATAATTTCGTGTGGTTTTGTTGAATTCGGATGGACTGCAGTAAATGTGTGTGTGAGTAATCGCAGTGAATTTTTCGTGTGCCAGAATGATACCTACAATGTTAAAATAATTTTTACACATCGTAGTTCTTTGTAGAAGATTAATGATAATCATTTAACGAATAAATAAATAATTATAATATACATTGTGTCTTGTAAATTATAATGTAAGGTTGTTAGGTTTCTTTGTAGAGAAAGTTCTATCGAAATCCCCAGCACCTGTTGGCAGTTATGTGTACAATGTTCGTCGTAGTCATCACATTATGCCGTACTAACTTCTAACAAAGACCAAAGTTACAAAAGCATCATGGTGCCATCTAGTTCAATGTTTCGGAATTCACTTTGCTCTGGTAAAGCAGTGGTAGCTTTCGAAACCTCGAATCCAATCGATTCACAAATCCGTGTAAATCCGGACAGATGGCAACTTAAAAGTTCTTTGTTGCTTCCTTCCTTTGATGGCAACGGATGGTTTTCAACAATTTTTCTACGCTTAAATAACTTTGTATCAAGAAACAAAACCCGAAGTGTCTATTGTGTTCGGCTACAAACGTTGCATAATTACCAAAACAATAGGAAGGTGGGCGTGGTAATGAGTTCTTTGACTATTCTACCTGGTTATACGCCTGGGCCAAATCTAATCTTGTTGAGAAGGTCGTATTTTTTGTATGAGGGTCGAAGTAAGATAATAAATGTCATGCGAATAACGTGCATCGAACATTCAATTATGTAGTCGGATGGATAAATAATAATAATACCAATAACCAACCCTGTATCATACTGCCGGGCGAGCCTTCTCTACTGCTGAGAAGGTTTATGCCTTAGTCCACCATGCTAGCCTAGTGCGGGTTGGTATGTGAAGTCTTCACATACCTTCGTAATTATGCATTTAAAAATAGGTGCAGAACTACTAAATTAAATGTATCCATATTAATTAGGAATGGGAAAAAATGGAAACAACTTAATGCAATATTTTCCGATTACGTTATAAACTTTGTTAGTTGTTACCACGAAGAAAAGAAGAAGAGGTTGTTACCTATTAAAATCATCAATTCATTATTGTAATATTGACTGCCTGGGAGGCGTAGTTGTATTGCGCACGCATTACGAGTACGATTTGCGCGCTGAGTTCCTGGGTTCGAATCCCGGGTCGGGCCAAAAACATTGCGACTGGGTTTTTCTATCTTAAAAATTACTCAGTCGCAGCTCGGAGTCAGGAAGTTTGCGGTGTGACACCTCCGTGTCTCAGAAAGCACGTAAAGCCGTGGATCCTGCGCTTGATCTCTCTCTGGTCATTTCGGATTGCCGTCTCACTGGACTATGAGAGTGAAGGAATAGCGAGTGCACCCGTGTTTTGAGCACACGATTGTGCACTATAATATCTCCTGCGTACCTGGCTGATCTCAGTTGAAATTGGCCGTGGCCGAAATTGGCGGAAATTGTAAATAATAAACATACAACCATTCAATATTTAAAATACCGAACTCGTAACCTTTCTATATGTTTCATAATGCATCATTTCATCTATAACCTTTTGTGATTTCTTTATATACAAAATAAAAATAAAACCTAAAATGACTCACTTTTATGATTTAAATAGTGATCTCCACGCACTCATGTTCGTGACTGATCAAAGCATAGATACGAAGCAATTTTGAAAGTCTTTACGTTTACCCGGGCGTGCTTGAGTGCGCGTAATTTTATGAGCTAGGGGCCAAAGGATTTTTCTCCACACGACACGGTTAGAAGCTGTTCTTGCTTAAAATAATGATTGATAGTTTATAATTTTAATTCTAGAAGTTCCTAAATAGTATATGTATAAGATGATGTATATTTAAAATCAACGTTAAATTATATAGGTACATGTTGAATTTTCCTAACTTGGGCTTACATTATGGCTATAAGTTATAATATTTTTGAATTTATTGTAATGGAAGTATTAAGTCTGCCGGAAAACCTAGTAAATATTTTCAAGTAAAAAAATTAAACACGATTTTAAGATAATTTTAATGAAGAAGAAGATCTATAAAGAGCGATAAAGAGCGATAATTCATAGATTCAAAAGCACATTATTATAGTTGGGTAAATAATAATGTAAATATTAGCAATTAATCTAATTGCTTTAATTTTTATAATTGAATATACGTATACATCTTTTATGTATTTAGCCTGAAATATGATATTTTGAGTAAATCACCTAAAACATCACGGCATATTTTTTTATGGCATTGAATGACGAGACGCGCATGCCGTTCGCCTGTTGGTAAGCGATACGACCACCCATAAACAGTAGCAACACCATCCAGCACCTTGAGTTACAAAGTACTGTGTCACTGTATGGCATTCCACTGCGCTCGTCATCCTGAGACTTATTAAGTCTCATTATGACCAGTAGTTACACTGGTTACAATGTCCTTCAAACCGAAATAAAAGTGCATGCATAATACTACTGCTTGAAGGTAGAAATAGACATTGCGGTGGTACCCACCGAGACGGACTCTTACATATGACCGACCTACCACCAGTAAATTACGCACATTAACGTTTAAAAACAACTACCTAGTAAAATAGTTCACGAGAAATTACCTATGTTAGTGTCACTTGGATACAAACTTTACCCGCCAAGACTAATTTACTATAATTGAATGCATTGGAAAATGTAGGACCAGCTATGGAATGCAATACTAAAGGTCAAATACTCTTGACCACCTTGATTACACATTATATATTATTTATGTGCAATAAAATCAAGAACCTTAAAGAATAATTCAAAGTTATCCTACGATTTTTGTATTGAAGTCTTTGCACAATTTAATGAACAACGCATTTAAGTTTAAGCAAATTGTACAAGATGGATGTTCTCATAGTTAATGCGGCAATTGACCCAGTAAGAACAGGTTGCTGAATACATCTGGATTCTTACGACTAATACAGTTAACGTTACCTACCTAGTTACCTATCGTAACATAATGATCAGGTTTAAGTTTCTGTTTTACTTTCTACGTTACACTTCACTCCGATGATTGATTAATATTATTTCCGGATTATTATAACGGTTTGGTGAGTGTTAATACCATGTTATTAATTGAGAGAGGCTCATTCATAATTTAAGCTCAGTAATGACCTTTGTCTAGTTTTACAAGTGACGAACGCAAAAAAGCATCCACAGATATGATTCAATTTCAGTGCTAAATATTATGATAATAGTTGGCTAAGAACCTATTATAATTAAAATGTTTCGGATCTAAAAACGTACAAACCCCTCGGTAGTTTTTCAAGTGCAAGGGCGAGTACGTTACGTATAATAAGTTATTTTTGGCTACTTCATGAACTTTATGCTGCGTTCCGTATCCCTCGTAGTTATGCTAGTATGTACTCTGTCTATTTTTGCGTAACATTATTCTCAGTTGTGCTTAACAACTATAATGATTTTACCTATGGGACTCCTATGACATGGCGTAATTTTTCTACATTATTGTACTGCAGTAATTAATATTTTGAATAATAAACAGAAACTATCTAGTTGCTTTTGAATGTTCCCCAGTCGGTCCCCATATAACACAAGACATGTCTAGTCGCCGGGCCGGCCGAAATCCCCCTTGGACATGTCGGCAAGAGAAAGTTTTCATCCGCACAAAGCTTTTATGCCGTCGTTTAGAAACGCTGCATAAAACATTTTGTTTCTTTACTCCACATCACTGTTTTGTTTGTAAAAGAATGATCAACCACGTTTTATATTGCATACCCTGCATATTGATGAAGTATAGTTTCTTAGATACTGCAGGTTAATGTGGATAGATTACTACAACATTTTAGTTTTCCTATTAGGCTACTGCTTATTGGTTTCAACTTTCAAGGACATTGAAGTAAGCGAAATGAGAGGTCACTGCGAGGCGTATGCATTCTCATATTTCATCGCGGTTCAGCGCCTTATAGACTTTACGTTGAAATTTTTATATTCAATAATAATGGGCTTGCGTGGCATTTACTATCAGGTAAGCGACATGCTCGCTTTCTCTAGTTGTATAAAATCTTTTATCATTTTATTTCGCCAATGTTGTCGCGAATACTATAAAGCCTTCCTTTTACACATAATATTTTAGTGTCGAAAACGTTCGTGATGTATATCGTCTCGTTGGGGATAAACACAAGGTCGACTGCTTTCACTGTCGTGCACATTCACGATATGCGGCAAAATGTATCGCTGCTTTCTTTCGTACTGGTTATATTTCTAGGGCTCGACTGCATCAGGCCGATGTATTGTACTTTGCAGTTTATTTTTTTGCTACACATGCTGTGATTAAAGAGGCATGTATGCGTCTTTGCCCTATCAGCTGACAAGCAAGATGCTGACAATCGATCAGCCGTGTCCATACTGGCCGCATCAACTCATACCGCCTCGGTAAATACTCGTCGTACTCAACAAAGGCAATTTGCACCATTTCAACGTTTGCCGTTAGGGCGTGCTTTCCGGTACTGCGACTGCACGCAGGCATTACGTGACGCGGAGCTTACCTGCACAAAACACGATTAAGGCGCGATCGCTAGTCTGGAATCTGGATACATCCTTAGTCTGTATAATTCTGCGTGTGATTATTGTGTTATAAATTAATAACTGCTTGAAATATTAACACCAAATCAGAATCGTAACCCAATTTTTATACGGTTGAAATTTCTCGTATGTTGGTACTGAGCGTTTACCGTAAATCACTCGTGTATTTTAACAACGTAACATTGTTTCGTATCGAAGTGCTCGCCAGATAGCTTATACGAACGGGAACATTTTCGTTCGAATTTTACATTTTGCTATGCTGAAAACTAAAAAGGTTGCTTTCGCTGCCCAAAAATGTATCGAGTAGAAAATATATGCCAGGATATTGAAATGTATTTGTATATTAATTTCTGCTCGTGTTTCCGCATGGGTGATAGTCTTTACCTGAAACGTATAAATCTCGCTATGTAGTAAGTACCTTTCCATAATAATTATCCAAGAATTGATCTATTTGTCAATTTTGTTCTAACAAGCATGTTCTATTCCCCTATAATATTTCTCTTATCGTATGAATCATAAGCGACAGTCATTACAATATAGTTAAGTAACAATATAGTTGACTCATCAGTCTAATCATCTTTGTTTCTGACGTCTACAATTTCCATTTGTTATAGCAATTTACACTAATGTCATTATACGTCGGAATATCGGTAATGGCAACAAAATAAAACATCTGTTGAAACTAATTACCCCAACGTCCTACATACAGTGTGTTTACTAAGCAATAAACATGTGTAGTACTCATTTCTTACCGAAATTCAATCTGCGAACTCTTTATGTTCTCATAAAAGTTGTTTTATAACGAGTATTAAACGAAGTGATTAAATAAATTCAAGAAGAACAAGTATCCAAATGACCGTCTGCTTCGATGTAAATTGGAATAATATATGCATCGAAACGGTATCTATGCTGATCTTGCTGCCACAACAAACAATAAAAAATGTAAGTTGTCTGTATATTAAAATGCAGGGGACAAGCAAAATGGAACCAATCAAGTAAAATATACCTAGATCATACTTACAGCCTAAGTTTGAAATAGGAAAAGGAAGTAATTTGATGTTGGCCGATTGTTCTTTTCGCTGCTCCATGGGAAATTACAATATAGTCTATTCTTACATGAAAAGCTTCATATAACTCAAATCGAGTGACGAGTGTATTGTTTCTTCCAACCTATTTCTAATATTAAACTTGAGAAGGATATAAGTTACTAGTGAGATTTCTATTGACTAAAGAACAGAATGACAATATTAATTGTAGAGTTCTGTGCCTGTCGTCCACATGTAGGCGTATGCGTGGTGAATGGATTAACGCGCCTTATTCCATTGTAAGTGCTTTTGTCATAGTAAGTTACGATATCTCAACAAGAAGAGGCGCTAGATACACAAATGAACATAAATGGCAAAACAGCTATGCAAACATTACATATTGTTTATCTAGTTGCAATAGCACTCTCATTAGGTATTGTTCGTCGTATTTTATCTCGGGATTTTGATTTTCGTCATAGGAAATAATTGCGTAAATATACCGATAATAATCTATTTAAAATAGTGCTTGTAACGATGCGAGAATTTATGTTGAGACTTTGAATCATGTTTCATATTTAGTGTATGCTTCTTATGGAATAGGATTTTTTGAATTACAAAAACGAATAATCGTTATGCAGCGATGTTCAAATATAACCTGGACGCCGGATATTTTTAACCGACTTCTAAAAAGAAGGTTCTGTTATCTAATCGTCTGGACAGCGACCACCATACATGCAAAAATTCCTGCCATGATGGCTCAATTCGATGATTCGTACTAGGGTGCCAATCGTTGTAACATCTAGAAAATAAACCAGCACAATGATTGTGATTGTCGCCTTCGATATTTGTTAACGTTTTTGTACTTTACTGTAGGTATATTAAGGTTCAGTGTTACCATTGCCATAATCGCATAACAGAAACATAATGTTATGCGTAGATAGGGCTGCCATCCGTCCGGAATTCCCCGGATTTGTCCTAGTTTGAGGGACGTCCGGGGGCCGTCCGGCAGGGGTTTTTAAAAGTATCCGGGTATAACCCGGACGCTTTTGTTGTCAGGGGAAATTCATTTTTTTTTATAGGTAAGCGATAAATTTAAATAAATCTCAGTTAAAAAATCTATTCATAATAGCCACGGCTAAATATTTTTTCAGATGTGTCCGGGGAAAAAACCATAATATATCGCCCAAATATCCGGGATTTTCCGTGTTTATCCCGCGGCGTCGGCAATGTAGGTGATGGCAGCCCTATGCGTAGATGATGCATTTAACTCTATTCATGCGTTGTTCATGAACCAGAAAGCGAATCTGTAGTCTGTACTACAGCGCTTCTGTTATCCCGTATCTTATCTCGGATATATCGTCAAGTACATTATGTCAGCATTGATAAACATCATTATTTTGTGCACGTTGTTTTTAAAGTGTGTAGGAATCTCGTGTTTTAAATATGAATAAAATATGGTATTCATATTATGAATAAGCTTTATTTCCTTCGTTTCTTGCACGAACATGTCCAACGCGCTCTTGGCAATTAAAAAAAAAAACAAACATTTATTTAATAGATTATGCTAGTTTTAGTAAAATCAGTCTAACTCTTAACATACTATGGCGAAGGTGCACCAACCGAAGTGCACCGTTGGTTATTTCGGTTTTTACCGAGGGGGCATTGATTAATCGCCGGCTGGGGCGACAGATGTTCGCTCCTGGACCGCTTCAATTCTCCGCGGATCCTATTGTGGCATGCTCTGAATATGACAGCGCTTCGAGTGCTCATTGGGATGACGAGTTTACGCAATCGGACACTTCACCCTTTTAATTATTTTGAAAACAAATATTTTGCGTGGGACTTTTTTAAATACTTAGTTATTGATTGGTAAAGAATAGTTTAAACGATTATTTGTTTTCGCTAATGTTATTTAGCTATATCTATAAAACATAAAATAAACATGGTAGTTATTTTTTTTATATGGTACACCTATTCAATAATTTAATGGGTATTACTGAGGTAAACACTCTCAGTACACAATACGAATTTAAATCAAGTTCCTGAGTAGAATGATAAATGTTGTATGCATCTACTTTATGCGCATGGAATAATATTGCTAATCCTAAACAGGTCATATAATTTGGGATTAACTTCAATCATGCCGTGGCAGTGTGCGGTGGGTAGGTACATCTAATTTAATATTTATTAAATTACGGGAAATTATACCTTCTAACCATATGGAGAGTGTTTTTAATTCCCTGTTACTTATTAACACCTGAAAACAGGATGTGCGATGTAATAAGTATGACTTTCCTCAGACAAAGAAGTGACCGTCCCCCTTTTCAAATTAGATCTCTATTCCGGATATATGACCATGAATGCTTCTTGTTACAGACGCTGGATTTGGACAGAGATGGGCTGACCAAGTTAAAAAAAGCTATAAAAGCGATACACAACTCCGGAAATGGTAAGTAATAACATCTACATACATAATTTCCATATTAGTAACGATGGCCAAACATTACTTTTGCATTAAGCGTCACTATCATTATGGTATGTAGAACAATTTATTTTTTATTCCCTTCCTCGGCGTCGCGTCGTTCAGACGACACGGACGGACTGGCGAGAAGCTATAAATACGTATTGGAGGAAGTACCTACGTGATATGAATAGATTATACTGACTGAAATATCCGATACATATTTAGATGAGAATTCCGAGTGTGTTTATTTCGAAACATGAAATAAATGGTGCGAGTTCAAAACGTTCTACGTTCATAATTTTGTTTAACATTCTTTTACGAAGCAATGTTTAAAACGGAGCACGCTCGTGCTCTCAAAAATTCTTGTAAAGTATTTTTGTCACTGAATATTTTACACTGATATGCTTCGAATGCAGCACGAAGCGTGAGCGTCTCTTACAAACAGAGCAGATATTACAATGTTATTTAAAGCAAATAGCATTACTGCGAGGGATTTCTATGTAAATACATAGTGTAAAAGGCCGCAATACATTCGTTAGCTCGCTTGCCTTAACACATAGGTAACACTGAACAAAACCGGCTTCCTAGGACGAAAGGCCGTTCAACCCGTTGAACTAGAATGACCCAAATATCGCAACAAATACCGCTCAACAGACAACAGACGCATTAAACGTTATTTGAAAACACTTTCAGTCACATGTTACATAAACCATGACCGTTTATGTTATCGTATTAACATCATTACGTGATCGCATTAAAATGTATCGCCCTGTGACACAGCACGAATCATTCACATACATATTATGGAAAGTAATTTATAAATCGCATCAATATACCTCTAGGTTTTAGTTTAGGGTTTAGAGTTAGACTTTACACGATATGGTTCTTCTGTCCATTGCGAGATTTTTTTTCTGGTATCGAATGACGAGACGACCATGCCGTTCGCCTGATGGTAAGCGATACGACCACCCATAAACAATAGCAACAACATCCAGCACCTGGAGTTACAAAGTACTGTGTGGCATTCCACTGCGCTCTTCGTCCTTAGACATAAGATGTTAAGTCTCATTATGTTCTGTAGTTATACTGACTACAATGTCCTTCAAATTGAAATACAAGAGTGCATGCACACTGCTGCTTGGCGGAAGAAATAGATATTGCGGTGGTACCCACCCAGACGGGTTCTTACATATGAGAGTCCTACCACCAGTAAATGCAATAAGCGCTACAGGTCTACATAACTACACTCGCTCCCCTAAATAATATTCTGGGGTCAATTGCTATATCCAAAACCCTTTCAACTATGAAATAGTCTGCGAAAATGCCATTTATGCAATTGATGCAATTCTTTCAAGCTTTTTTGTCAATCGCATATTATTTTCATGTGTATTGAAGTAACCGTTGGCACGGTGCAATGTTGTTGTGATGAAAAAACAGTTCTATCCGTCACACAATCATGAATATGAATCGATGCTAATAACGCATGACCGCGTGGCTAAGCGCGATTTTTAAATTTTCTACTAGGAACAAGCGTACATCAATTTGCATGGCCACAATATTATTAAGAAATATCAATATTTCATAACCAGTTCCTTGTGCATTGAAACATAAGCTGTCCCAACGGCGTGATCGATTGCGAATGAATTTCCCTTCATATGTGACTTGTCAAGGAAAGTAGGTCGAGCGTCTGGTGTCGTTCGCCAACAGTTAAACCAAGATGTATTAGATTATTGTTTTATAGATCCACGTCCGAATGCCTGGCACCTGCTCTCGCCTTGTGTTGCCGATACAATTGTGATTTGTTTTAAACAACCATTTCGTGACCGCAAAAGCTGATTTTTATTTCTATTGCATCGTTTCGATCGGTTTATACTTTATAGTCTGAGTGTATGGGGGAACCTTAATAATGTTTTATGGTATTTACCGATATATTTTGTATTCAATTAATGTTATAGTTTCGATTTCTGGAGCAAAACTTCTAGTTTTATGTAATGGATACAGGGCGACTGTATATTATTAAGCTATTGCAGAGCTTCTATCGCGGGCCTTGAGCGTGGAGACCGAATCCAGAAATTCCGTAACGAAAAAACCTGTCACCCCTCACTCCGACCGGCATAGCGGTGATATTTTATTTTCAACTATCACAACCATGTAGAGTGTAAAATTCCATAAGTAAATTTAATATCGCAGTCTTGTAAGAATACAATATGCAAGAGGATATGAGCTGAATATTAAACGATAAAAGGTCGAAATTACCGTGTATTTAAAAATTGTTTGATTGATGAATATTTTATTTTATATCTGTTCAAAGAGGTTATAAATATTATAATTTATGCAATAGCTTTACCGCGGCAGTCTCCGAGTGCCACACGTCTTTTTTTTTATCTGTCTGCCTGCCTGTTGGCATGTTTTTTTTTCAAATTCAAATAAAGTAATAATAACATAAGCACTTCATATACAGGGTCATTTTGTAATCGAATACATAAATTTAACTGCGATAAAATCAATTTGAAAGAAACACCATGCAGTTAATTAATTTAACCATAAGTGTAAAATAAAGAAGTACATTTTTCAAACAAAATAAAGAACAAAAAAGGTCTTTTAATTTTAGACATCCTATTGCCACTACTAGTATACGAGAGGTCGTCGGAGCGTCAACGTCACTGAGGTCTGTGTGTTTCATTGATAATATGCTCACGCACACGCGAACAAGAGATGCACACACGGAGCGCAACGATAAGACATCGCGCCATCGTAACCAAGAAGCTTTATTCCAAACCGAAAAGATGAGGTCGCTATTATTACCTATGCTTCTGTGTCAGGTCACATAGGTCAATCAAAACAACAGTCACTTACTAGATTCTGTCAGAGCCAGTTATGTCTTCTTTAGAAGACTGAAATCATTGAAGCATCTTCGATAATGGTCAGAGTCCGTACACCGCACGTAGCTTATCAAAAAGCCTCACAACCCTAAGATTCCATCAACTATCACACGATACATCAGCAAGAATCGCACGCTCAAGCCGTCAAATTCGTCGATCGATTTCGTGAAACCGACTATGATGCTACCGTTATGATACGAGTGTCAACGAGGTTCTTGAAGATTGGAATTTTGAACATTTACTCAGTAATCCCTAAAAGTACAAAAGACATTTCAACGACCTTCAAGGAAACATTAACACTTTATTCACGAGCTTTGTAAATGTAAATCATAGTTTACCACAACAGAAACTTAAAAATTAACACAATAGAATAATAATTACAATTAGAGAACATTTGATCGTGTGCGCATAAAAGCCGACAAAGGACTACTAAACTACAGTGCAACCTTAATATAACGTACCTCAATATAACGACTTCCTCGATTTAACAAATTCTTCGTAATCCCCTTGAATTGTCCATAAGAGTTAATATAAAATATACCTTTACATTGCGAACATTCTTTGCGTACAACCTCTTTATAACGAATTTTCAACTATGAAGAAAAAGTATTCATACCTCTAATTAACGAATTTTGCCAACCCAAAACCTTTATATAAAGTTTCCACCAATAATATAACTCTTAATCTTATCATGTGATTCATGTCTCGACACGCTTTTGTTTGTACAGTAATCATTATTGTTTTGATGGAAAGTAATGTAAACACCTCTGCTCGTCACTATTGTTAAGTTAAAATGGCTCAGAAACGTAAAAGGTGTTCCTTATCGGTCGCAGAAAAGCGAAACATCATTAATTATGTTGACCAAAATCCCATGACGAAAAAATTAGACATAGCTAATAAGTTCGGAATTCCCGCAAGTACATTGGCTACAATTTTAAAATTTAAAGATAAGTTTTCAGAAGAAAGTGGTTTGAATGTAAACAGTAAAAGATTAAAATCATGCGAGTTCAAAGACGTAGAGGAATGTGTGTTAACGTGGTTAAAACAGTGCCGAGACAAAAAAATCCCAATCGGAGGCCCTATTCTTCAGGAAAAGGCTCAGCGGTTTGCAGTAGAATTGGTACATGAAGGGTTCCGTGCTAGCAACGGGTGGCTTCAAAATTTCAAAAAACGAAACGAGGTTGTTTTTCGAAAAATATGCGGTGAAAGTGGTAGTGTTAATGAACAAGTATGTGATGATTGGAAAGACAAACTGGCAGAGCTGACCACCGGATACGATCCCGAAGACATCTTTAACGCCGATGAAACTGGACTATTCTATAAATGTTTACCTGACAAAACCTTATCATTCAAAAGCGATAAATGTAATGGTGGGAAAAACAGTAAACTTCGTTTAACAGTACTACTGGGAACAAATTGTACTGGGACTTACAAACTAAAGCCACTCATCATCGGAAAATATAAAAAACCGCGATGTTTTAAGAATGTCAATAATCTGCCAACAGATTACACGTCCAAACATAAGGCTTGGATGACCAGTGATGCTTTTTGCAATTGGCTTAAAAGTCTGGATAAAGAGATGAAGAAAAAAAACAAGAAAATTCTAATGTTCATCGATAATTGTACTGCACACGGAGAAATTCCTAACCTGAAAAATATAAAAATAAAGTACTTACCTCCAAATACCACTTCAAAACTACAACCACTGGATCAGGGCATCATCCAAAGCTTCAAAATGCATTATAGGAAGGAAGTTGTCAGACGATTTCTTGCTGATGTTGAACGTCAAACACCAACTACAATTGACGTTTTACAAGCCATGTGGATGATCGCCAAAGCTTGGAATTTAGTCACTGAAAAGACCATTGCAAACTGCTTCAAGAAAAGTGGGTTTAAAGTAACATGCGAAGATGAGGAGGACGATTTACCAGTCGCAGAACTTGCTAGGACCTGGCAAAGAGTTCAAGAAGAATTACACCTTCAAGAGACTGACTTCGAAGACTTCGTTACCTTTGATAATGATTTGGCCATCTGTGGAGAACTAACTGATGCTGACATCGTCACATCTGTGTTGCCAGTTACTAATGCAGAAGCGGATGAAGACGAGGAAGAAGAGGGTGAAATTGATGAGCATAACTTCACAATAAAAGATGCTTATAATGCTTTGAATACAATAAAATCTGCGTTTCTCAAAAAGGGAGGTTTGAGTGAGGATGTAGTGAAATCCATCACGAAATTAGATTGCGCTTTGGATGTCATAACTCATACCGGTGGTAAACAGACAACTATCATTGACTTTCTTTCTAATCAATGAACAAAATTGAGATTAAGCTACTATATAACCACATTGTTAATTGTTTTTGATTATTAATGTAAGAAAAAAAATTTATTATCTACCTAATTGTTTTTAAATACATATAGTAATTTGATAAAAATGTGTTATCATTTATTAGTAGAAGTTCTTCGCTATAACAAGATAAGTACGTAATATTGAAGTGAATAAAACTATTCTTTTACCTCTTTATAACGAATTTTAGACCAATCTAACCTCAACATAACAAACCTCAGTTCAACGAATTACTTGATATTACGAATATTTTCTTGTTCCCCTCCGATTTGTTATATCGAGGTTGCACTGTAATAGGTTTTTACCTACACATGGCTCGCGTCTCCCGAAGCGATGTCAGAGACAAGGTCACTCGGATCGATACAAAACGATATAATAATAAAATTACAATAGGTACCGGTAAGTACATAGGGAGCATCGGCCTAACATTCAGTACGTAAATCGACATACGCCACGTCGTGTTGCTGCCGGGCGACTGCCGGGCAACGCGCGCGCAGGCCCCCGCGCCCCACGGCGCATGCGCCTGGACGAGCCAGTGCGGGGCCATATTTTAGGCCGCGCGGGATAGGCATAAAGTCCACGAATCCCGGACCGCGAATCTCGATGTATTTCGAAACGTTACACATTTTGATAAATATCACTTGTACTTATTGCTATTACCTGGAATTGTCGTAATTTACTAGTAGGGTAAAAAACGTTAATTTTTACCACTTCATAGAATACACGCATACTTTTGTCAAGAAACATTTACGTACGTATAGTAATGGCTGAACTTAATTTAAAATAACCAGGATATTCAATTGACTAATAACCAAAATTATTGTAAGTAGGTAAAACATAGGTATTTAGAAGGATTTTTGTGCACTTGGTCGAGTCACTTTATAAGTGGTTAGTAAATAACGCCAGTTTTAGGTATTATTACTCAGGCAGGAACTATTAAAAATTACGATTGTTATTGCGGTGCGGAGATACTGGGGTACTCTGTCAGAGATGTCCGGGAATAAACCCATATTTCGCCCAAATGTCCGGGATTCTTGCCGTGTTTGTCCGGCGTCGGCAATTTAGGTAATGGCAGCCCTATACAAAGAATATGCCGACAAGTGCGCCGTGCGCCCGCTGGCGCGCGCGATCGTTGGCCCCGCCAGCTGATGTTCGTGTTACACGTGCTCCCACAGGGATACCAAGCTTTGGTACTATTACCTTATTCTGCAATATCTTGCAATTTTAGTTTTACATTGTTCTATGCTATTTTAACCGTACCACAATGCAAATTGAAATTAAATGATGTTAGAGCTCTGGTATGCTTTATTGCTTAAAGTAATGTTATTTTTACAATACAAAGATATTGCTGCGTATTCGTTTAAGTAGACTTTTCATTAGCATAATTGCCCTAGTTATTTTATTATTTAATACACTTATTTAAGTGTGTTAGAAATCCATGTGATAAATAAACTAATATCCGATTCTTTGAAAAGCTGTGTCATTTTAGCAAACTTGTCGGTAAAAATGTTTATACTGGCAACACAGCGTGTTTGAGTGCGTGTTTGTATTGAATGGCGTGCGAAAGAGACACAACATGTTGGTATCTGCACGTTAGTTTCAATGTGTTAGTAACAAGATCAACGACTCTGACGCGATACAAAATGTAGCTAGAGATTAGAAGGTACAGAAGGCATAATAAGGCGTTTGGTAGTATAAAGTATTTACGTAAACCTATTTTAGGCATGACGTCCAGAAATATTGATGTTAAAATTAAAATAAACGTTGAAATATCATACGGAATCAAAAAATATGATATCAATAGATTAAAATCCTGTAACTTTTTTAATAGTGACTGCGAGTTGTTAAGTACCTACCTATTTCGGTAGGTAAACTTATTTATTAACGAAAACAAAGTTTATTATTAAAGAATTAATACTTTTCTTTACAGCATAACACTTAAAAAATAATTAGTTCCTTTTCACACAATAACATGACAACTTTTTATTTCATGTTGATATTTATAACGTATTAGTTAGGGAGTAGGGACTGCTCTAGTAGCAATTTAATTATTTTATTTCAAATTCCACGTCTCAAGCGGTAGTGCTGCAGCTATGTGAGTGAATGTATTGCAAGTGAATTTGTGAGTTGCCCTTCTTAATCCTATAGGTTTTGTAATAACATCGTCAGCTGTGACGTGATTCACTGAATAAAGTCAAGCGCGCTAAAGCGTGATCAAAAAACTATAAAACTATAATCTGGATTATTGGCGAAAGTATGCGTTACCCATGGATAATATTTTGCACGATGTTAGCAGAGGTCACGCTGAATATGTGGTTTCATTTAGTAACGCAATGTTGAAATGACACTGTATACTATATGGCCTGCTGTAAAAAAATTTTCTTAATGTAAGGCAATAAAAAGACAATCATGTTCTCAATTTAACGCTATAAAAAGATAGGTACTTATTACTTAAGCACGCTAGATGGCTTTTCAAACAAAGATAAACTGATTCTGTATAACTCTCGCCACAATGTAATAGGTACTTCCTGGTGCTCTATGATATTACTAAAACTTCGCGCGAATAGAGCATAAGGCATAATTGAAGAAATACATATTATGTAGAAACTGTTAGTTACATTATTAAGTTATAACTTATAAGTGTTAACTAGTAGTAGTGCGAGCGCTTGCAATATAAGTTTTCTTGATATTCGGAACTATTAGTTTCTTTTTTTCAAATAAACTAAATCTAAAGTAAACTTATCGTCATAAATAAACCTACTGTGAAGGTTATTAACTTGCAGTTATTATAGTTCGAGATGTTTAATCCCGATTTGTAAGTTAAAGTATGCAGTTCAAACTTTAATCGCGCATTCAGCTTTGTTTATTGTGGGTCGGACAGGCCGGCGGCGCCCGGGGGGGGGGGGGGGACTGGTCGTGCGGGTTCGGCGCGCGCGCAGCCGGCAAGGTCGTGCGAGCACCGCGCACGCGCCCGCAAAAACAACCAATCAGATTCAAGAACATTCTTATATTGTGATGCAGTGCGCGAAATAATAGCTCTGCCTTATTCATTTACTGTTCTACTTATAGAAAATGGGTACGACTTACAGGTCAATCGTTTATCTTTTTTATCATTTACTTAAGTGACTCAACTGTATGTGTTCTCTTGTTTCATTTAAACATTATTTTTTACGCAATATGAGATCACACCATTGCGAAATGAGGCGCAACTAGTGCACCTTGCATTCGTCAAGGCTATTTCCAAAATTCGTCCTATGTCGTAAGAGATGTACCTAGTACCTGCGTGGCAGGCCCAAGACCATTTTAGACACAAATTTCAATTCTATTAATCGATTGTCTGATGAACTCCAGCGTTAAGTGAAGTATGACATGTATATCTTTGTGTAAATGTATAAATCTTGATTAAAGCCCGCCCGAAATGAATTTAAGACTGCGCTTAAGTTGAAAGGCGTAAGGCGCGTGGTGCTTTGCCATTTAATATTCAAAAAGCGTCCGTAGGATTGAACTAGGTAAATGTGGGCCGAGACACGGATCTCCGAGACTTTCGTCACTTTATCGCTTCTATTTTTATGTTTATTGCCGAGGAAAACTCTGTGACTCGCGTACCTAATCCTGAATAGGGATTTATCTATGATGCAGTGAAGTATTTTATTATGAACGTACAACTCTTTTAAAACACTATTGAGTGCACTTCATTTAGATTTAACGCACAAAGCGCATTACATTGAAATCAAGGATTTTACTGGATTTGCGCTGCCGGGAAATGGAAATAGCTTCGTATGGGAGATTCAATTTGAGCAAAAATATCAACGGCGAAAGTAACCAGAATAAGAACTCGTAACCAGAAAAAATGTGTTTTAGGTACGAATACTTAAAGCGAACGACGATATCATACTCATTAACTTGTAAAAAAAAATATTATAAGAACAAGTCCTTGAAAAAACTGCACACTGCATGGTTATTATTTCAATTATCATGAATTACAACATGTTTACGGCGACTAGTATGGAAGTTTTAATGATGGTGCTTCTTTTATGTCGTCTATACATAAATCAAAATGTAACTAGGCCCCTAAGGGCACTTTTACACACTTTTACATAAAATCAGCACCATCACTAAAATCAATCATTTCAAATAGGGTTCAGTAATCCTGGGTTTTGAATTACTTTTTTTCGTTCCTACGAATAAACTAATAAAATAAAAATTCCAATTCGCATTTTGATTATATACGTACTTTTGAGTCAAGATCTGCTCAAACATCTCGCGAGTAGCGTGCAATGTTAGAGACCAATTTTCTATTAGAAGCCTCTTTTTATCTCGTATAAATTGCACTGTGGCACATTTAGAAAAATGTATTTCACACATGCGAGGCTGCGCTTTATACCTAGTAAACGCAATAATACAACGCAGGGCAACATTGCCACTCTCCTCAACAGAGTAAATCCGCTGAGAAACTAATTAAATGTCCAACAACAGTGAAGACGAGACAGAACTAGTGTTGTTAAGCACCTTAACTCCAACTTGCAATAAAACTTTAGCTACCATACTATAATAGTAGCATTAGAATCGAAGTAAACTGTGTTAATGTTTTTCATATAGCTATTCGAATATATTTGGCACTTGAAATAGGACTACTACATTTCGTACCTTCGTGTCAACAATAGATGTCAAACTTTTTCCAATCTTATTAACCTTTAAATTATGAAGAAACTAGCGGCCCCGACAGACGTTGTCCTGCCCTAAAAAGGAAATGAAATCCTAGAACCCGAGTACAGCGCCACCTACCGGATCTAATTGTTAATCGAAACTATTCTCAAACCCACCTGAGGACACAAAAAAATCATTAAAATCGGTCCAGCCGCTTAGGAGGAATTCAGTGACATACACGTTTAATATGGCGGTTAAGTATTCTTAAATTTTCAAATTTTCCGCGTAATTTTCTTGCAAAAAACCTCCCTGCCACCAAATGAGTCCTTATTTAACGAAATTTTAAAATCCCTAAACACCCCCACCCCCCCGTAAATAATACCTAACCATATTTTTTTCCGGAAAAAAATCGCGAATAAAATTCCCGGTGTCTGTTTTCCGGGATAATAGTAGCCTATGGGCGGTATTAATAGGTCAATCTCAAGTTTGAGTTACATCTCAAGTAGACATAATGTATTGAACTGTTCATACATTATGTCTACTTGAGATGTAACTCAAACTTGAGATTGATTTCCTTTGGATCACAAACTATCTCCATACTTATTTTCATACGGTTCCACTGGCAAAAAACTATTTTCCGAGATTAAGGTCCCGGTTTATATTTTCCCGGGATATGAAGTAGCCTAGATTCTTCCCAGGGTTTAAAACTATCTCCCTGCCAAATTGCATCGCTATCGGTTCAGTGGTTTAGTCGTGGCGGCTCCACTCGCGAGAAATTAAAATCCGGGATATAATTCCTGGTTTATCTTTTTCCGGGACAAGAGTAATTATGTCCTCAACTGGATCTCGAAATATCTCTATACTTGTTTTCTTGCGGTTCCACTGGCAGAAAACAATTATCCGGGATAAAAGTCCCGGTTTATATTTTCCCGGGATAAAAAGTATCCTATGTCCGTCTCCTGGTTCTAAGCTACCTCTCCACCAATTTTCAGGTAAATCCGTTCAGCCATTCTTGAGTTATAAGTGGTGTAACTAACACCACTTTCTTTTATATATATAGATTACTGTTATAAAGAGTACACTTACTAATTATTGTTACACTACATATTATGTAGATGCATTTCTGCTGTGCGTAACTCTTTATAACGATTAACTGAATAAAAAATTTCGAGCAACCTTAGTAAGTTGCCGAATCCTTTAGTTTTTTTTATGATCAAATGCGACAATTTTCTTCTGCTTCTATTTTATGGTCAAATCTATGTTTGTTGCACTCATAGAATCATTATGTACCACTTAGTTTACTTTATGTAAGTTATTAATTTCAATGAATTTAATTTATTATCTATCGTATTTGTCAGCAAATAGCTGTTAGGGCAAACATGCTCTGGGTAAATTTAGATTGTTGATCTTATGAATTTCTAGCTTTTGCCCGCGGCTCCGTCCGGGTGAATGAGTTTTTCCGGGATAAAAGTCCCGCTTTATGTTTTCCCGGGATAAAAAGTACCCTATGCGTTAATCCAGGACAATAATACCCGTGTGCTAAATTTCATCGAAGTACGTTTAGTAGTTTTTGCGTGAAAGAGGAACAAACATCCATACATCCAGACATTCTTACAAACTTTCGCCTTTATAATATTAGTAGGATAGTTCATAGCCTAATGTTAAGTAGTCACGTCAAGCGTAACCTTCAGTTTATATATAATTTTAATTCTTTGTTTCTAGCCCACGTGGACAACGAGATGTACCTATCCCGAGCATTGGAGCGGTTAGGTGGGAACGCACTCAGCAAAGATTCAGAGCCAGACATCGGTGCAGCATTCTTCAAGTTTGCTGTTGTCACAAAAGAATTATCAGCGCTCATGAAGACACTGGTGAGATATCATTGTAATAAATTAATTGCAAATACCATAATAAATTACATGTGACCTTACGGGAAGACTGGCATGGGAGGGCAAATCTATAGATTTAATTTTCTTGCCCGTGTTATTGATGAAAGACTACATAGGAGTCTTACAATTATACTTACAACCCATCTCCAAGTAATCACTATTTTTTTGTCTTCTAATATTATTAATCTATGTAAAATATTCTTTGTCTCTGACCTGAATTGATATGGCGCAGCCTTAACGGTGCGTAGCTTGTAATTATCGGTCCTAATCGGGTTTCTGAACAGAATGACCTAGGTGTGAATATCATCTTATAAGGCTAGGTGTGTTAGGTTGGCATTTGCTCTAAGTATTTGAAATAACTTTTCGTTCATTATCTACTCGTATCGAATACCTTTATAATGCTTTGGCATATACATTCTAGAGTCCGCGTGGAAGCAGGACCATGCGTTGTCTCGAACTAAATAAGTTGTGCATTTTAATGATATCACACTTTGCCAACGAAAATCCTATGTTGTCTGTTCCTGCATGTATAAAATTATAGTTCCGTGATCCGTCATGGCCACCGCTCGCGCTCTGCACGACTGTATGTGGCTAAAGCGTTACAATTTGTGTTTATTTTTGGATTCCAAAAACAGGTTCTTCATCACAAGTGTTTATAATTGTATTTTATTGGCTTCTAATTTGGGTAAATGTCAAACAACTTCATAATCTCTACAAAACACATTACATCCATATTCCATGCAGTGATACAGTTTCATTCGCTAGTTTTACTTAATGTTTGTATATAAATTTTCACAAAACGGTAGATAACTCGGTCACTGGTTCGCACATAAACCTGTTGTAATTTGCTTACCCAGTTTCCTAAACAAAAAACGCAGGTAATTATTTTGCTGCAGTTCGTTTTTTTTCTATAGTTCTTAGTATTTATTTTTTGCCGTATGAATTATGCGTCTATCGGCAACGCTGTAAAGCATTTATTTATTGATCATGAGGTCAATGTTGTACATTTGCGTATTACGATGCTATGACGCTTGATATTGAAATCCAGAAGTGGTGTGGTTTACTTTTTTTGTTACTGGTAATATTCTCTTTAAAATGGATTATTTCTTTTCTATGTACATTAATTATACTTACACGATCAGTGCTTGATTTTCATGGTTGAAATAGTTTAAAATTTTCTCCTATTATTTTAAAGTGTCACCATATTTGGCAAAGACATTATTCTGAAGTGCAATGAAGAATTTTTCGACGTTAAACCGTAGGGCGTCTTGTAGTGATCAAAATCCGTCGGTTGTCGGTCCGTCAAAAGCGGAAATTGAGCTATCGGAGGGCCGACTGCGGATGTCACGCCGTATCTTGCTGTGAGGAATTCATTTCGAGCAATATTATTGTCAATGCTAAATATTTGTAAAATTCAATTTACGGATTGTTAATGAATAGAAATATAATGTAGAAATGTTAATGTAGACGAAGTGAGAAGTGTAGTGAATGGAATGAAGAATGGAAAGGCATTAGGACCTGACGGAATACCAGTTGAAGTATGGAAGTTATTGCGAATGGATGGATGGACATGGTTGGCTTTATTCTTCAATAAGTTGTTGCGGGAAGAAGCCATACCTGATGAATGGTGTAACAGTGTACTGGTACCCATTTACAAAAATAAAGGGGATGTGCTGGAGTGTAACAACTATAGGGGGATAAAGCTAATGTCACATAGTATGAAGATATGGGAGAAAGTGATTGAACGGAGATTGAGAGATGAGTGTGAAATCTCACCAAATCAATTCGGTTTTATGCCTGGTCGGGGAACAACGGATGCCATTTTCGCGTTGCGACAGCTGTGCGAAAAATACCGAGCTGCACATAAAAACTTGCACATGGTGTTCGTTGACCTCGAAAAGGCATATGACCGGGTTCCTCGTGAGATTTTATGGTGGGCCCTAAAGGTGAAAGGTATACCTGGGAAGTATGTGAGGTTGATCCGAGTGATGTACAGCAGGTGCAGTACCCAAGTCCGGTCTACAGCTGGTACTACCAACAGCTTCAATGTGGCAGTGGGCTTGCACCAAGGATCGGCCCTTAGCCCTTACCTCTTCCTGATGATAATGGATGCTCTTACATCGGACATTCAGGAAGAGGCCCCTTGGTGTATGCTGTTCGCCGACGACATTGTGCTGGTTGCCGAGACTGGCCCAGAGGTCCAGAGCAGACTGGAGAAATGGAGGCAAAGACTGGAGAATGTTGGCCTAAAGTTAAGCCGAAGCAAAACAGAGTATCTGTTTTGCGATTTTGGCGGTCTCTCCAGTCCAGTATCCATTAACCTTGCCGGAATATCCTTACCGGCCTGCTCCGACTTCAGGTACCTTGGGTCACTCGTCCAGGGGGACGGTGAAATAGACCGCGACGTTGGGCACCGGATCAACGCGGGTTGGATGAAATGGCGGCAGGTCACAGGCACAATTTGCGATCCACGGATGCCTCTAAAACTGAAAGGCAAAATATACAAATCCGTGATAAGACCTGTCGTCCTGTATGGATCAGAATGCTGGGCCGTAAAGAAGACGGACGAAAGAAGATTACACGTAGCAGAGATGAGAATGTTGAGATGGATGTGTGGAGTGACGAGAATGGATAAAGTGAGGAATGAGTATATTAGAGGGAGTTTGAAAGTGGCACCAGTGACAGAAAAGTTGAAAGGAAATCGTCTGTCTTGGTATGGACATGTGAGGAGAAGGGATGAAAGGCATGTAACCCAACGAGTGATGAATTTGAGTGTTGATGGATGGCGAGGACGAGGACGACCAAGGAAGAGGTGGATGGATTGTGTAAGAGATGATATGAAAGAAAAGGGCGTGAATGACTTGATGACGAAAGATAGAGGAGAATGGATGAGAAAAACATGTTGCGCCGACCCCAAGTAATTTGGGACCAGGGCAGGAAGATGATGATGATGATGATGATTGTGTTATAATTGCATATTTTTAAAATTATGTTACAGAATTCGAAGCTTATTAGTAGTAGATCTCCCACAAGATTGTAATTTATCGGTTAACATTTTAGAGATGTCTTATAATTATTGAAATACGGAACCCACAAATGACAACTTTATTGTTAATGTAAATATCTGTTTTGTTTGTTTAGTCCCTTTTTATTTTAAATTTATTGAAATTCCTTTTATTCTACACTGTAAACCTATTTGAGAAATCGAAATATCTTCGCACCATCTGGCAACACACTCGCCCAATGAAAATTATAAATCGGCATCAAACGGAACGGTTTTGTCGTGTCTCCGATTCAATTGAGAAATAGCCTCAATTTATCGATTTGTTGCCGTGCTGGCTAGAATGAGCTCTTTCTTTGCGCAGATGTGATTTTATTTCATCCATTTGTAAGGTTTTGTGCAAGGACAACATAATAATATATAAAATTATATACGTATATAGTTTAGTATAGCATAACTTGAATTAGAAATAATAGGTACGTGAGAGAATATCAATTATGTTTCATATTCATACACCCAAACTAGGATTCTCTGAGTAGTGCCTGGGACTTACACACAACACGCGTCACGTACAACTAAGCTGAAAATTAGTCTATAGGCGTTATTACTGTTGAGTTAAATGAAGAAAGTGTTAAATTGCGTCTATAAAATATATATCTTGATGTTTTTGTACACATTCTTGATGAAACTGAACTGTTTATTAAACTGTCTCTGTTTATTTACTCTATATTTCTATGATATTTTCCCGTTATGAATACGGAATAACAATTGATTATTAATGTCGGGCATATACAATTTGCTTTAGTGATTAGTCTTTATTTTATGATACAATTGAACAATTAATATCCGACAGTATCTGCAATAGACACGCGTGTCATATCGAAACCCTTTAAAACTATCTCTGGTAAACGCAGTATTCAATACGTGTAGTACAATTTCATAATATCGTATTGTTCCGTAATGATGGAGAGAGTGAATCGTCTTCGATATTATGCTAACTTGTCGATACCCTTTTTATCTTAGTACACGACTAAGCGGTATCGGAGTGGAACGGACTGCCGAGACGAATGCCCGCAGGTTCAAAACCCAAGGGCACACACCTCTGACGTTTCTTGAAATTCTTGTGTGTATTCTTTATGAATTATCGCTCGTTTTAACGGTGAAAGAAAATATCGTGAGGAAACCTACATACCTGAGAAATTTTCTGAATTTCGAATGTGAAGTCTGCCAACCCGTACTAGACCAGTGTGGTGGACTATGGCCTTAGCCAAATTAGTTGTAGAGCTTGTATATACCTAATATAGGGCTGTTATGGTATGGTACACGACTATGAGAAAACTGTTTCTCTTTTTAAGTATAATACTAAGCGTGTACGAAGGAGTATGAGATTTGGTATTTTCTAAAAAATCTATGTAAAGTGGAGGAGTGCAGAAAGCTAAAATTTTTACAATACGTAGTGGGTACCATTTCTGACAAAACTATTTAGAGCCTCCAAAAGTCATGTTCTAACTAATTACGATTGAATTTCGATAACCAAGCGATGATTAGTAATAAATTGTTACGTTAAGAGTCCGCAAACCAAAAATTGTTGCTGTCTTCCTGTTGCTGTGGTTCATATACAACAATTATTCACGCAAATTTAAACACATACAATGGAATATAGATTATTGCTTCGAATAAAATAAATACATTACAAGTTTATATTATGCACCGTCCTCCTTCGAAAGCGAAGGCATTAAAATGAGTTCTCGCGGAGGCCACTAACTAGCGATTGACGTCGATACAGCCGGTGCGTAGGCGCAGACGCAGATTTGTAAATAGGTCACGGTGTTGTGACGACCTGGCGAATGTTGCCAGGCTGCCATTGGTGTTTTCGGCAATGATTTGTGGTATAAAACATGTTAACCTCTCGAGCCCAGAGCGCTGGCCACACTGGCGCAAGCGCAATTTTCGCGTGTCTGTCAACACGCGAAAATCGACCTACACGCACACACATAAGGCGCGTCAGCACGCACACATATCGAGTTTGACAGCTGTCAGACCGGCCCCATCGGGCCGGTCGACGCTCGAGGGGAACATGTACTGTTTTGATGTGAGTTATACTGTGTGATGTAATTTTGCTACGTAAAGTAAATTGAACGGCATCATCAGATTTTTTTAATATTTTTAAACTCACCATGCGAGCGACCGTAAAATATTATTTTGTTTTAACACGGACATTATTATTTTGTTTTGACTGCCTCGGTGGCGTAGTGGTATTACAGTACGACTGCAAAGCTGAGGTCTCGGGTTCGATCCACGGGTCGGGCAAAGTGATATTGAGTTTTTCTATTCATTATCAGACCGGAGTCTGGAATTTGTGCCCGATGTGGCGATGGGCTCGCCCCCTATCACATCATGGGACGGAACGACGGCGAAAAGTGGGTGCACTGATTGCGCCTCTACCTACCCCTTCGGGGATAACAGGCGTGAGTGTATGTATGTATGTACGAACAAATAGAAATACACGTTGTAGGTGTGTACTGTGTAGTACTATGTATTATATGTATGTTTCATACACAATGTGTAAAATGTATATTGGCAAGGTAAAATACTCCCAAAGGGTCCGAGTCATATTCTAAATTGGTAATGAAGTCATTTAATTTTGCTACTTTTTAAATTAATTATACTTAATGGTGTAATTTATATTTTCTTGCCTGCCTTGGCGTAGTTGTATTGCGGTACGATTGCAAAGCTGAGGTCTCGGGTTCGATCCCCGCGTGGGTAAAGTGATATTGGGTTTTTCTATTGAGTATGAGCCCGGAGTCTGGAATTTGTGCCCGATATGGCGATATGCTCGCCCCCTATTACATCATAGGACGGAATATGCTTGGCGAAAAGTGGGTGCACTAGTTGCGCCTCTTCCTACCCCTTCGGGATAGAGGGCGTGAGTGTGTGTGTGTGTGTGTGTCTTATTTTTTATTTTGTGTTTCGGTTAATTAATTAATATAAAAATAAGACACACACACACACACACACACACACACACACACACACACACACACACACACACACACACACACACACACACACACACACACACACACAGACACACACAAACACACAGAGAGAGACACACACACACACACACACACAAAATGTGTAGTTTTAAAATAATACACAATATCTCAATCGTATTATGCAGTGGATATATCTCTAATAATATGTTTTGACATCCGCTTATCGTCACGAAATACATTCTATAGTCTCGGCTATTATTTTCCTGTAAAAGAGTAGGTATGGACACGAGTAGAGCGTTTGTTGGTACCACACGACATATTCTGCTCACCATACAGTACTAAAACCAAAGGTTTAGGTTAAAATTACAGAAATTTATAATATTATATTTTTTTTATATTTGGTGTCTCTTTGTCTCTAAAGAATAAAGTTTATTATTGGTTACTAACTTTTGCCCGCGGCTCCGCCCGTTTTAAAAAGTTTTTCCGGGATAAAAGTCCCGCTTTATATTTTCCCGGGACAAAAAGTAGCCTATGTGTTAATCCAGGACATGATCTACCCGTGTGCTAAATTTCATCGAAATCCGTTCAGTAGTTTTTGCGTGAAAGAGGAACAAACATCCTTACATCCAAACATCCATACATTCTTACAAACTTTCGCCTTTATAATATTAGTAGGATTTGAGGTATTATATAATTGAGTTTGCATAGATCCTACTAATATTATAAAGGCGAAAGTTTGTAAGAATGTATGGATGTTTGGATGTTTGGATGTATGGATGTTTGGATGTATGGATGTAAGGATGTTTGTTCCTCTTTCACGCAAAAACTACTGAACGGATTTCGATGAAATTTGGCATACGGGTAGGTCATGTCCTGGATTAACACATAGGCTACTTTTTATCCCGGGAAAGTATAAACCGGGACTTTTATCCCGGAAAAACTTTTTAATGCGGGCGGAGCCGCGGGCAAAAGCTAGTTAATAATATCTAGACAAACAAATAACCCATCTATAAAGTCCATAAGTGATCTAGAATTTTAAATGTTTGCTGTCAAGATAAAAATAAAAAAGTTAAGGCCGCATTAAATATTTTTTAACGCCTATTTGTGGGTCATTATATTGATCATAAAGCAAATACACTAGTATATATAGGTCTCAATCAAATTGTAACTCATTTTTCCGTAAATTTAAATATTAAAAACTTTCATTTTAAGCAAGAGTGAAAGGTAATATCAGTAATATACATTTAGAGTTCAGAATCACTAGAGCAACAGGCGTTCGCAGATGGAAAAAGTTTTATGACGGTCTTCCAAAGTTTCTGTAACAACCCTGGCTTAAGGCTGTTATGTACGTGGATGTCGCAAACTGGCTTCATTTCGTGAAGGATCCAGTGGTAGTGCGCAGAATCCTCGGCCTGTCCTTGACCCAGAAACTGCAATCCTTTGTGCCTCTTCGTTCATACATTTTGGTAATGCTCGAACGATTTGAGTTACGAATTGAGATTGCTTTAGCTTGTAGTTCTATTTGTATTCTGTGGTACAGTGTTCACTGTTAACTCTCTGTATTTCTTGGCTAAATGGTACCTCACTCGACAAAGTGATGCTTTTAATTCTATGCTAATGCTAGGAATAAATTATATATAGACGTATAAAGGTCGTTCGTCCATGTAACATATTTTGCTAATAACTTCTGTAATGATATTTTTGAAACGTTCAAATATCGCCAACGTTATATTTCGTAAAACTGTGTTGAGTGTCTTGTCCGGTATTACTCATCGGTGAGTCGACAACTTGTCGCGTTTCGCATGAGAAAACTTACGCTCTTCGGTTCGCTTCCCTCTCCAAATTGTGTCTATTGCAGTAACCGTCAGCCACCTCGATATGTTGTATGAAATATCAAAGGAAACGAGTAACATGGACTTCAACCATGTATTTAAACAGGTCTACCGCCTACGTCTTTGTTTTAGGTAAAGGAAAAGTACACCCTGGTTTTTGATTAAGTAATGTATGTTATACGAAAAACATTGTTTTTTTTTCTAAAAACGCTTTCTAGCCAAAAATAAGTATTGTCGAGTATATAAAGTGCGAGCTTAATAATAAATATGCCATGTAGGATGCCACGGAAAGAGGCTATTTCCTTAATAGACGATATGCTGTGAGATTTATTTTCGTTGCGGTTCGAAATGCGAAAATGAATCGAACTCCGTTACAGCGCTTTCGTTAAAATTCTTAATATTTTTTGTTTGTTAAATCACAGCAACTCGTACAAAGGTTTTAAGGAAAGGATTCAGACCAATAAGCTATTTTGGAACGAACGTACAATTTTTGGGAATAAATTTCATACGATGTATTTTCCTGGTGCTTCAAGCTAAAACGCCAAGTAATTTAATGGAATTTTTTTTTTTTTATTTGCCTTTCTAAGATAAGAGATTCCGATAATGGATCGGTGAAGGCTATTGTTTTATTGGTTTGAATGTCTGTGCCCACGTTTGATGTCCACATCGTTCAAATAAAAAATATATTCACGCTCGAGGGCGTTTACGATATGACCGAAAAATAAGGTCTTTACAAGTTTTGCGACTCATCAAGCAATTATTTTATATGGGTGCGGTTTTACTTCCTGTGTGCCTTTTAAGTCAGATGTTTTTAGGATTGCAAAAGTTATACTTTATGTTCATCAAATCATTCAAGTCATCTGTTATGATATTGGTCTAGATTAGTGTTATTTCACCATTGCAATGCAGACTAAAAGCAGAATTATGTAAAAGTCCAAAACCTAACGAGATTATCGTAATAAAACTAAATGATATTCTACAGCCGAATTAAAAAGTAAAATAAATGCCACAATTGCGATTCATGTATTCTGTGTTCATTTTCGTTCAAAAAGTTCGTTGCAATCCGAAAAGTTTAACCTACTGGGTCTGGGCGTGCTTGTCCCCTTATAGTTTTTGTTCTGAATAAGCGTATTTATCGTGATTTCATTTCGTTGGAGTAAATACTTAGAATGGCAGCATTGAAGCTGGTTTAATCATTTAAAATGTTGTATAACGATTATATTATGCCTTGGGATAGCTTTTCCAACAACAAAATTAAACGTAGAAGCTTGCAATATCAGAAAAATAAAAGCACAATCGTGTGTTAAAACTGAAACTAGACTTTGATGCTTCAGTTTACAATTGTAACTCATGTATTATGTCCTAAATTTAAAAAAGTGCTTAACAGCGCATGATCACTCAACTTGACCCTGGAAGTTTGTAAACCACCAGCCACATGAAGTCCACTGCTGAACATAGGCCTCCTAAAGATTTCCAGACAGACATGTCAAAAGTTGCATCCAGCGTGTTGCTGCGACTTTTATCAAGTCGTCTGTAAATAGTTTAGAAGAAGCTCGTGTTTCCTCACTTTTTAAAGAATGTAACAAAAGCCAATTAACACGTACAAATAGACATATAATAACAATAAACACAATTACAATTTTTATTAGAAGTAAACAATATGGTATTTTTAAACGTGTGACTTACAATTTGCATACAATACACCAAGATCTAAAGATCGCACGTGCTCTCGATTCGAACAATGATCATTGTTGCATCAACGTTACTTAGAAATATTTACTCGGAAAAAGAGCATTATAACGCCTTTTGCGGAGCAAATTGTTGGACGTGTACCCGGCCTGTCTTGTAGGTCGAGAAATGTATTGTTGGTCCGATACATTGAAATTGAACTGCGGCCATTCAATTATGTAGAGTTAAGCTTATAAAAGTTATAGGGGAATACATTTTGGGATTTTATTATCGAGAAGAATTAAATATTTAGTTTTAGAAATTGATTTTTTATTAAACCTGCTAGTCTCTCTAACTACATACACGTTTCGGTTCTGAAAATGCTGTTAATATATGTATGTCTCTTGTTCCTTGAGTGCTATAGATTACTTATTTTTACCAGAAACGGATTTTTACGTGGGTGAACGTGTAGCAAAAGCTAAGTTGATGTACTTACATTTATTTTAATATTTATTACACGGATACAGGTGGGCCGGTAGTCGTTACTTCAATGTGTAAACTACGAAACGAGTATGAAAATCTTGCATTTATTCGGGTAAAATATTTTCTGAGATATTCAGTACGAAAATAATAATGTTCTGTAGCGTCGGATGAATCTTGTACCTACATGAGGAGGTATGAACGTGCATTACATTACGTCGAATAGTTCGACAGAATTCATCCTTGGAATATTTTCAGACTGGGATATTTTTACGCGTAACACATCGGGTTTCATATGCCGCCGTAATCAAATTAGTATTAAAAGGCGAAGCCTTAGCAAACATTTGGCCCATCAATCACTCGCTATCTATAGTTTCTTGCGAGTCCTTCCCCGTCTAAAGACAGTGTAATTGATCACGCATCCCGATTCTCACGGCTCGTTAATAACCCGATACTAACACTTGTGCAACTTCAGGGAACGTGGAAAACGAAACCTCGTTGGAAATTTAATGCACCGTTCAGATAAGCGCTTGGCGATTAATCCACCACGGTGGTGTGTTCGTTGAGAGGTTGGTTTGTACAGCGCGGGTGCATTGTGATGCTAAAGATGCAATTGTTTGTGATCATTTTCAGTCACTACGATTTCTGCTGTGTTTAATTGCGTGTGTGATATATTTGATTATTTGGCTGGCTAGCCCAAGTCTGTATGTAAAGTTGTAGATTATTTTCCTGGAGAATTTAGCCACCATCAAACAAACTTACCTTTTGATGAAATATAACAATTTGTTTAGACATTACAACTCATATTAATAACTATGCTGATGGTCAATTTCTTTTTATAAGGATTTTTATAGTTCATTGTGATGCTCTACAATATAGAGTATAAGAATAATTGTAAATATTAAAACAGGCTTACTTTGTTTATACTTAACTTTTGAGGTTGAGAGAAAATGTTTATTTATTTATTCAATAGTTACACCATCGACTTACCACTATAATAATACAGCTTATAAATACAATGGTTATTCTAATTCAAGGTCATAAATCTTACAGGTGTATACAACACTTTATACAAAAAAAACATCGCAAAATTCAACAACAGCCAGAAATTTGGAAACTAATTTTATTACAATATCAAAGAAAAAAAATTTACTATTAAGAATACAAAAAAAAATGTTATGATATCTAGTCGATAAATTTGTTCTGTTTTATCAGTCTAGTTCTATTTTATTTCTTGTTTACGTTGTTTTTATTAAGTTTACATGTTTCGACAGTAAACGTAGAGACTAATTTAAATACAAAGAAGTTACAAAGTTATTAAGAACAATAATTAATGTACTTGCTTGTTATCATAATGACAATAAAAAACTAATCAGATGTTTCCAAATCGTCATACGATAAATACATAGATAAATATACACTTACGCCTTTTATTCCCGAAGGGGTAGGCAGAGGCGTAACTAGTGCACCCACTGCAGACCATTATTCCGTCCCATGATGTAATAGAGGGCGAGCCTATCGCCATATCGGGCACAAATCCCAGACTTCTAGCTGATCAGTATTTCTATCTATTCAGGTACAAACACTCAATATCACTTTGCCCGACCCATGGATCGAAGACTTCAGCATTGCAGTCGTACCGTAATACAACTACGCCACCTAGTCAGTACGATAAATAATTAAAGTATAACAAAAGACTTTGTGTACATGAGCTGCTTGTCCCGCTGGCCGTCTGTTACGGACGTGTTCACTCCATTGATCCTATAATCGTTCCGTTGTGAAAGAAACTTGCGCGTAACATATTAACGTTTTTGTTCCCTCGCTCGCTACTAATTACTTTATCTTGGGGAGCGTTCGTTTTACGCTTCACTTATTAATTACATTATTGGTTCAATTACGTTTCATTGATACGTGTTTGTAGAGGACGAGCTGAGTGATTAGTCACATTAAATGTATTCGAGGTCAAGGTTGCGAGCGGCAATTCCTTTTCGAATTAAACTTGACACGAGCTGTTGCTCAATGCTCATCAGTACGCAATGTATGTTTGCCGCCTTTTTCGGAGATACATTTGCAAGGTGTGTGATTTGTCTGTCAAAAATTGAATCGAGTGAAGCAACTTTGGCAAGACCTCTTTAGCCAAGTGTCTATAGGAATGCTAATGTTGTACAATGAGATGCACTCGATATATGAGTACCTAAATGTATTAAAATTGGCACTTTCAGCATATTATCTCATTACACCAATGCTGTAATAGTTATAATACATACATACATACACTCACGCTTGTTATCCCCGAAGGGGTAGGTAGAGGTGCAACTAGTGCACCCACTTTTCGCTGCCATTCCGTCCCACGATGTGATAGGGAGCGATTCTATCGCCACATCGGGCACAAATTCCAGACTCCGGGCTGATACTGAATAGAAAAACTCAATATCACTTTGCCCGACCCGGGGATCGAACTCGAGACCTCAGCTTTGCAGTCGTACTGTAATACAACTACGCCACCGAGGCAGTTAATAGTTATAATCAGCAACAAAATAGGTTGTGTACACATGGATAGACGTGACTAGTAATCTCAACCATTAGGTGGTTTGCTTGCTCCAAGTGCTGGCTATATGTTTATGTTTGACTACAAAGTAAGCGTGGAATTATCTTGATTGTTATCCAAGAAGCTTGTCTTGACCAACTAATGACGTACAGACTATTATCAGCCATGACATCTTGACGAAGTAGAAAAAGTTTTTCCAATTACCACTAATTAGTTCCATTATATAATTAAGTAATAAGGTAAATAGCTGCCTTGTGACTAATAAAAACGATGACCATTTTTCATAGACAATAAATGGCATCGCGTGATGCCGCAGCTAAGCCACTAAAATTAATAGCTCCAACCTCACCCAATTTCTTTGTCCGCAGATGCAAAATATAAACAACATAGTGATGTTTCCTGTAGACAGTCTTTTAAAAGGTGATTTGAGAGGCGTCAAAGGTGATTTGAAAAGGCCCTTTGATAAAGCATCTAAAGACTATGACTCAAAGTACCTGAAGATAGAGAAAGAGAAGAAATCGCAGGCGAAAGAGGCAGGCCTCATCAGAAGTGAAGTGACACCGGCTGAGATAGCAGACGAAATGGAGAAAGAACGACGGTTATTTCAGTTGCAAATGTGTGAGGTAAATTTTAAATATTAACATATCTTACGTAATCTCAAGTCCAGCTCTGGCTGGAGTAATGCTGATGTTCATGAATGATGAATGCATCTCTGGCTGAAACCGTAGGGCGAAAGTAGATCGTTTAGAAGGCAAAATCCAGACCGACGTGTGATTACTATGTGTCGTCGTGGTTATTACAAGAAAATATTTTATAAAATACTTAATAATAATATTAAAGAAATAACACGATACGCTGCGTCTTCATAGGCTAGGATATTTGTCAATTTCAGTGTCGCGTTGGGAACTCATTTCATGTGAGTCAACCGTAGTGTAAACATTTGCCGTATTTTCCAATATGTCTCAAGTCCTGCCCGTAATGCCGCGATCTTTGTGAGTTATGATAAAGAAATATGTGATGTTGTATTTTCCTCCACGTATAAATTTTGTTACGTTAGAAGTATTTTGTTATATAAACTTAACATTGTTAAGCATATACAAAAACAAAAAATCCTTGTCAATATTAATCCTTGACTGCCGATTTATATTATAATACACATTTTAATTTTAGAAGCGTTTATGCCTTGTGGAACAGTAGTAAAGGAAATATGATGTTATCATATTGATTGATATGTTATGCATAGTTTTCATTTCTATGTCATGAAAAGCCACAAATTATTTAAAACCTGTATATAGCACTCAGATAATGAAAATTCCTAAAGTAACACATAAGTACATTTTGTTACAATCCGACAGAGAATGGCCGATGTGCTAGGAGCGTTTAATGGCACACTATACTAAACATATTTCAAGTATTCACCATCACCGAAACATAAATAAAACGTGAACATTTGTTTACAATATTCAACTTGGTCCGAGTTCTCTCTGCCTTTTTATGTGACAGGTTTATCACTTGTTATTGTTTTTGTTGCGATGCTATGTGCTAAACTAATGTTTTAATTAATAGGTGTTCTGTTTTTGAAGATTAAATGCTTTGATGCTTCAACGCAGCAATATCGTACTTAAAGTAAGATGGATGTTAATAAAAGGCCTTTTTAATTTTATTATGGTGTTAAGTTACCTATTATTTACGGCTGTCTGTCCGAATTTAATTTGGATCTTACCAAGAATAATTTTTAAGATGTAACTCAATCAGTGTTGTATGTCTGACACGCAATTTATTTAGCGTCAAGAAGAAAATGTCTATACGTTTACTTATACCATTGATTAAGAATCGCTTATGCAGTTAGTTTTCACGAAGATTAATAGACGTGGCGAGAGATTTTTAAAATTCTATAGCTTAGAGCATGTATATGGGGTGCTTCGGTAAAATGCTTCCTTTTACCGGTAAATAAGTGCCATTCACGACCGTAAACTCCTATTTCTGCCTTTATTGCTGCAATGATATGATCTCTGCGCGTTCCGTCTTATCTTCCTCAAACAGTCTCTGAAATAAATTCGTGAAAACATTTTAAATGTCTCTGCAAAAATTTTCATAAAAGGTTGGCAAAAAAATTGTACCATTTTAAATACTTCTGCTTCGTTATTATTTATTACGTTTATGCAGCGGTATGTTTTGAGAACGGAATTTGTCGTACATTTGGGTAGATTTTAATAAGCAACCTAGGGAATTTGTTTTCTTAACAAAGTTATATTAGGTTTATAAAGAAAGGACTTATTTCAAGAAATGTTAACAAACCTATTTATTTTAGTTAATTTTATTTTTAAATCAGTTCGGTTCATGATAGTTAAGTATTTTTCCCCCAACTTGAAACACAATTTCAAACAAAATTGATTTCAAGTACTTAAGTGGGACAGAGTCACAAAGCTGGATAATTAATAATTGGTCGTGGACAATTTGTGGCTTCACACACGCACCCCGCGGCGGAGGGACCTGTTGGCCGAACGGTTAATAAGTCAGTAAGGTCGAGGTCGCATTGGGGAAATGGTTTACGGCTGACTTTACGCTGTAAATCAGCAAAATATGGAACATTAACGGCGGTCTTGATACTGTAAATTTGTAATTGTACAATTTACGGTGACATAGGCGAATAATTTAACACTCTACCACAATCAAAGCATTTTGGAATAAAATTACTTTCTTGATACCGCTGAATCAAATTGGAGTTTTAGTTGTAAATCACTCACAACTCAAAACGCACTCTAGAACACGGCTGGGTGAATCCTTTATAGTATTGTATGTGAGGAGGGAATTCTATTATCAAAATACACACACACACACACACTCACGCCGTTTATCCCCGAAGGGGTAGGCAGAGGCGCAACTAGTGCACCCACTTTTCGCCGTTATTCCGTCCCATGATGTGATAGGGGGCGAGCCTATCGCCATATCGGGCACAAATTCCCGACTCCGAGCTTATATTTAATAGAAAACTCAATATCACTTTGCCCGATCCGGGGATCGAACCCGAGACCTCAGTATTGCAGTCGTACCATAATACAACTACGCCACCGAGGCACTCAAAATAATATAATATAATACAATAATATTAATATCAAAATAAAAAAAATATCAAAATAATACAATAATATTGTTATATTTATGTGAGATTAATGGTTACATCTAACAGTCAGACGGAAACCTTTGCCTTGTGCGACCACGGGCTTACCCCAAGGACTTGAACGGCCTCGCTCATTAGCCTTCTGAATAAATGATCCCACTGGGATTATCGTTTGCTTATTATTTACGCCTTTGCTTCCATGCAAACAAACCGCTTATGTTCACTTGACATGAAGGGTTACGCGGTACGGCCCAAGGCTGCCTTTTTGTGGTCAAGTGATGTCATGCATGCTGTATAAATCATATGAAATGAAACGGCCAATATTACGATTATTTAAAGGTTAACAGTCTTACTTATAAACTCGTCTTATTTTTCAATCAATTGCTTTAATTATTGATTAGCAAAAAAAAATACTTATAAACTTATTTTAAATTCAAGAGGTGGTTAAGCAATAGCTAGCTGCAAAAATTAAACATCGCCGTGGCCTAGTTTAAACCTCAGAATAATAACTAAAGCAATATTATTCGGAGGTTTAAACATACTTAAGAGGCAAGGTGGCAGATTTTGACTTACAGCTGATCGAGTAAATTTGTGTGTTTTGAGGTTAACTACTGTTAAGTAAAGGCGGAATACTGTGATTTTAATCAAAAATGGATTTCGATAATCTACTTCGCGATTTCCAAAATGATGTCGATGAATTAAGGCATTTTGGGATTATAATCTGTGTCGACCGTACATATTTGATTATTTGCGTGCGTCTTAACGAAGCAGGAGGTAACCCAAGTTTTTGAGTAAGAAAAGTGAAGCACCGTTAAAAAGTTTAAGAGCAGTAATTAGTCAAGACGTAACTAAGCATAGCTTTGGGATTTTTTTATAAGTAAGACTGTATTGTGTACTAGCTTTTGCCCGCGGCTCCGCCCGCTTTAAAAAGTTTTTCCGGGATAAAAGACCCGCTTTATATTTTCCCGGGATAAAAAGTAGCCTATGTGTTAATCCAGGACATGATCTACCCGTGTGCCAAATTTCATCGAAATCCGTTTAGTAGTTTTTGCGTGAAAGAGGAACAAACATCCTTACATCCAAACATCTAAACATCCAAACATCCATACATTCTTACAAACTTTCGCCTTTATAATATTAGTAGGATGAGGATAATTTGTTATTTGGTTTAGCACATCGATATTTTTTCGATGATCTTGTATGTTTTCACGTTTGCTTATGGTTGTTATCGTAAAAATTAAAGCTAGCGGCGCAAGTACCTACTCTTTCTCGAGTTAAACTTCATTTATTACAAAGAGCGCTACGTAATTGAAATATATTCCCTGTATTAGTTACTTAACTAAACGCAAAGTCGGTACTTACCGAGTCCTTCATCGACCTACCACCTGCCGCTCCTTTAGCGCTTATCTATAGTTCAAGTTATGCAATAATGAGGTGATAGCGATTGGAAGACTTGAATACCGACAAATGGCAATACGTCACACACTATCGTTATGTGCGACGATCGCGGTGACTCACTGTGGTCTACATTAATTCAAACATTACTTTTAGATACCGTTGGGAAAGGTCGTTGAACTAAACCTATTACAATCACTGTTGTACTTACACCAGTATCGGGGAGTAAGATGGTTGCAGATGTACCCAGTTTTTGTAATCAAAACATTGACTAAATTATGATGCAAAAATATCTTTCTTGTAGCTTTTTTGCATATAAAAAGGAGAAATGAAATTCGAAACTGCATTGTAATGTTAATCATCTTTTCGCATTGGGATACGTAGAATGAACATAACAAAAGAATATTACGAAGATTGATAGAAATTTTAGTGATGCAAAAATATTAGGAAGTCATTCTATTATGCTGTCAGCACCCACATAACCTCAAGGGGATATATAATAAAAAGGGATATATACCATAATCATGACTATAAAGTTACATGAAGACAGCAACGAAACAATGTAAATTATTACCGCGGTGTATCAACATTACTCTGCAGCAGGAATGCAATTAACAATGCACGCGTAATAATATATTTGTCCGTGACAACCATTTATGTAGAGCCATTGTTTCGTTCACTATAATGTGCAGTCGCCGGGAATCTTACTGCCGCCTCTAGAAACTAGTATAAAACAAAGTCTTTCCGTGTTTGATTAGTACATGATACGGTTATTGAGTTTTTTTTTTTTGATAATTTGTCCCGAAGTCTTTGTGGCCCCTTCATCCATTGACTTACAGGTCTATGGAATCTATTAAATATCTATACAGGAAATATACAGAAAAAAATGTGAAATGGTCTTTTTTGATAGTGAAGTTTCAGTTGCCTATTCCCTTATTCGATAACATTTTTATACATAAAAGAGCGTATTTATGGCTCTATATACTTGTTAACCATATTTACCATTACTCTCAAAGGACATGTCCAAAAACGGGTAAAAAACCAAAATCTATATATATAAAAGAAAGTGGTGTTAGTTACACCACTTATAACTCTAGAACGGCTGAGCGGATTTAGCTGAAAATTGGTGGAGAGGTAGCTTAGAACCAGGAGACGGACATAGGATACTTTTTATCCCGGGATAATATGAACCGGGACTTTTATCCTGGATAATCGTTTTCTGCCAGTGGAACAGCAAGAAAACAAGTATAGAGATATTTCGAGATCCAGTTGAGGACATAATTACTGTTATCCCGGAAAAAGATAAGCCGGGAATTATATCCCGGATTTTAATTTCTCGTGAGTGGAGCCGCCACGACTAAACCACTGAACCGATAGCGATGCAATTTGGCAGGGAGATAGTTTTAAACCCTGGGAAGAATCTAGGCTACTTCATATCCCGGGAAAATATAAACCGGGACCTTAATCTCGGAAAATAGTTTTTTGCCAGTGGAACCGTATGAAAATAAGTATGGAGATAGTTTGTGATCCAAAGGAAATCAATCTCAAGTTTGAGTTACATCTCAAGTAGACATAATGTATGAACAGTTAAATACATTATGTCTACTTGAGATGTAACTCAAACTTGAGATTGACCTATTAATACCGCCCATAGGCTACTATTATCCCGGAAAACAGACACCGGGAATTTTATTCGGGATTTTTTTCCGGAAAAAAATATGGTTAGGTATTATTTACGGGGGGGGTGGGGGTGTTTAGGGATTTGAAAATTTAAGAATACTTAACCGCCATATTAAACGTGTATGTCACTGAATTCCTCCTAAGCGGCTGGACCGATTTTAATGATTTTTTTGTGTCCTCAGGTGGGTTTGAGAATAGTTTCGATTAACAATTAGATCCGGTAGGTGGCGCTGTACTCGGGTTCTAGGATTTCATTTCCTTTTTAGGGCAGGACAACGTCTGTCGGGGCCGCTAGTACTTTATATATATGTGGATAGTACTCCCAAAAACTAGGCCTTTGCAATAAATCGTATCATTTTAAAGTCCTCTAATGTTGAGCTTTATGTAATTTTATTTTACTTGAAAACTATACTTAATATTATGAACGTTTTTAAAAAAAACAATTATAAATGGAGGGGTCTAAAAATACTTTTTATGGATCCAAGATCCGTATTATTGGCTCTTTAATATCCATAAAGTTAGTGCCTGGTTGAATTTTGAGGCCCAGCACCCGTATAAAAGCGGACTTCTTTTAACCCATAATTTAAAAGATGCATGGGTACGCTGGCATTGACAATGGCAGCTACGGGTTTATGGCTAGTGATTGAACTGCCAAAACGCAGACTCCAGATTTTTATTCGTCCTTTATAGTTTCGTGCCAAACCGGAAAAGTTGGATTTCAGAATGCTTATGTTTAAGTATTGTAACATTTCTTCGATTCGTTAGTAAAATAATGCAAATGCAGCAATACCTACTGGATTATGTATATTTCTATTCAAAAACATAACCAATAAACAAAATCTATGTAATCTTAATTTGCCAAAGGAAGTCAAATAAGGAGGTTCAATAAAACGATGTACACTGATAAAACTTCGATTCTGTAATAATAAAATGATTAGATAACAAAAATATTTATGGAGTAGTAAATCAATATAATTTACGATAACAGGCATACTGTATATTCTAGACTTACGTTAACGAAATCGGAAAACGAATGGCGCACAAACCGCGAATGTTTCTTTTCAACATAAAAGTTCATCTAATGTTTATTCTTGGACTCGTATCGCCTTGCCGAAAATAATGCAAGTGATCGCCCGCTAAACAACCCGTCTGTCTGCGTTTCAGAATGCAATGCCAAGTGTACATTATCTTTGGCTGCAACGGATAGAGCCAAAAGCGAGGGGTTCACGGGCGCGTTACACAACGCCGTTTCGTTAATGACTTGTGGAATCAATAGTGCCGCAAGTAAGCTATAAGTGTTTGCACTTGTATCTCTTCCCATAACCCAGACAAGTTATGTAGCTGTCGGGTGATGTTAATATTGATAATAGTTATACACTCTCTTGCCTATAGAGCTCCCATGTTCTTTAGAATCTAATATAATCACTAAAAATATTGTCATAATAGTTTGCACCTTCTATATGTTATAATGTACTATAGCCCTTTACTTATCTGTATTGAGAAATCAACAAATAAAACAAATAAGCCTTCGATGAAGTAAGCTATCGGTGTGCGGAGCGCGCCAGTGTAAATATGCAAGTTGAGTAATGTTAATGGTCAGTGACTGCACGTCTGAAACAGTTCGACTCACTTGTTCATTGTACTGTGGTTAAAGTCGGCGTGCATTTCAATAAATGCTTTATTGTTTTCTTTCAGTACCGGTTGCCACTTGTCACCGCATACTGCTGATTGATTACGTTTCTCGAATTCTTGACACAACCCCGCTAATAAAAATAATTGCTATGTTATGTTACGTTCAGTTGAGACTCCTTTGTTTTATTCACCTTTAAACTGGTAATGTCACTTGGAGGTCGCTACTCGTGCGGACGGCGGAACGTTCGACAAAGTTAACTCCTAATTTAATGTTTGTAATAACAAGGCCCATCAATTCATAAATCACACCTGGTTTCCTAAGATAAAGCAACTTGTCGTCATAAAGCGAAGTTTCATTTACCAAAAGTACAGAGAAAGCGTGCAGGTGTGTGCAGTGAGCAGTGTGCAGTACCGCGGAGGCGCGCGTCAGGTCGTCGACCGGCCTTGCGCCGCGCAGGGCCGACGACGCTCTGACCCTCGCTTTGTTCATGTTTCACCCGACACCCGCTGCAAATACCTCCACCAACAATACTTACGGCCCACGCACCCGCTCCACTTGTTAACCAACCATCTCAACTATTTTTATCACTTCCAACAAAGCATTCAACAACTGCTTTGTTAACTTTTGGTTTGGTCGCCTGTTAAATATCTGGTAATAGTTTACAATACGCTGAAAGACAGCCGGCTGCCGGCCAAGATAGTTGAGCAAGGTCGCGCGCTGAGCTTTATTATTATTACACAACTGTGTAAGACAAATTTGTACCCAGTATAATGTGGATCTGCTTGCGCGTGCGTCATGATGTGTAATATTAACTCTCGGAAGGGCATGGAGTAGTATTTCTGGCTTTCCACAGTCGGACTGGCGCTCGTGTCTGTCGCGACGTGTTCCATTTGCCGCTGTTGATGAAGTAATAACAGCGGTCGTGCCCACGCGACATTCGGCGTCAGCCTGTCTGCCGTCTGCTTGATCAACTGGCTCAATTCCATTTGCGAATTGCAGTTTCAACCTTCTGTATTTCGTTTTTACAGTATCTGATAAAGTTCAACGAAATTAAAACGAAGAAGGGGATCGAGTTGCTGCAGCACCTGGTGGAGTATTATCATGCACAAACGAATTATTTTCAAGACGGCTTGAAGACAATAGAACACTTCGGTGTGTACGTGGCGGACTTGAGCGTGCAGTTGCAGAAGATCAGGCAACAGCAGGACGACGAGCGGCGGCGGTTGTTCGAGTTGAGGAATATGTTGCGAGCGGCCGCGCCTCAGGACAGAGAGGTAAGGACCCAACACCTCAAAAACATTATAGGTGTAACATCCGAAAGCTTTCTTATAACCTAACCCTATTTTAGGTAACGACATCCGTGGGAGGATATTCCCTTCATCAGCTACAAGGTGACAAGCAGCACGGCATCTCGAGAAGCGGTTACTTGCTGAAGAAGTCTGAGGGGAAGGTACGGAGGGTGTGGCAGAAGCGCCGGTGTCGAGTGACTGCTGAAGGTTTCCTCGACATTTTCCACGCGGACGAGAACAAAACTCCTGCGCGGGTCAACTTGCTTACCTGCCAGATCAAAGTCGCCACCGAAGACAAGCGGGCGTTCGATCTAGTTTCATGTTAGTATCTTTTGCTTTTAAGACATGATGGGTGTTGCAAAATGTGACCGGACGAGCAATGACGAATCGAGATAAAATTACGATGTATTTATCGTTCTATGGGTTTATGAATTCAAATAAAATAAGGGACGGAATGTTTTTGTATCAGTTATAGATTCTTGGCAATCATATATATTTTGTAATTATTTAAAGATCTGGGTGCTATATCTACTTAAAAGGAAAAAGTCTGAGAAGTCAGTTGAAGAGCGAAAGATCTACAATAACTGGTCATTAAATACATCCGTGCATGCCGCCTACTCTGCTCACGCGCAGTCAAAACAGTACCGGCTTGCATACGCTTATCGCGCGAACGTTCCGCGAAACACCTACGCTAATTACAAAGATCGGATTACACTTTCTATCGCAAACAATTGCATTGCATCATTATTTAGATAATGCAGTTTCACTACTATTTGTAGCCTCGTGGATTAAGGAAGTACATTTCAGGATCAGTAAAAATTATTTATCAGCTCTATATGTTGACTTGTCGTTTTTACGTATAGTATGTATAAGTAATGTCATCCACGATGACGCGCTTCACTACAGTGAAGTAATCGCTTACAGTCCAAATGTGCAACCTTCAGTTTGTGGTTTAGTTTTATAAATACCTATACTTTGTAAAATTTAGGATGATAATTTTGACAGGTCACACTAAGGATGAGGGCAGTGTATAATATTCGTTTATCGATTACTATACTTATATAACTTGATATAGATTAATTATAGATTTTTTTTACAAATAAATATGATAGATAACTGCAAATAACTTATATATTTACCAAAAAATTATATAATTTAACCTAAATGTCGATCGATTTATTTTATTTCAAATCGATTTTCGATAGTCTGTAGTTGTTCGTTATGAGTAGCACTTCACTAAGGGGGCGGTACCCATCCATAAAGTACGATATTATCGGAAGTACATTTTACCGGAAAAAAATACGAAACTTCATGAGCATGAGCTGTCAAAATTATCATCCTGTATTTAACAAGGTATAAGAGTTCACACCCACACTATGATAAGTAAACAATGTCTTCTTAACCCGCAAAATCCCTGCTCAAAAATGGTAGCGCGCGTCATCGTGGATGAAATCAATTATAACATTTGTAAAACATGCAATTTATTCTAAATTCACTATTCTCTATAATGTGTCACCTTCCTGCGTTAGATTTTAAGTGCGTGAATACAACACGTGACATAAAACACACATTTTCACCCGCCGTGTTCGAATTTAAGAATGAAATGGTAGTCATTTGAGGAATGTTTTCTATAGATCCCTCAAAGTGATGAGTGTATGAAGTTCCATTCATATTTTTTTGATTCAATGTTTTTGGTGTTTAATTAGTAATTTTACATGATATTATTCGCTGATAAGGCAGCTTTATATTGGTGAAAGTATGTTTAAAATTAGTGCAGTAGTTTTAGAGTTTATCCATTACAAACAACCAAAAAAACAACTCTTTCCTCTTTATAATATTAATAAGATATTAGTCTATGTTCAGTCCAGTTTATAGGTAAAATGTTACCATCAAAAAGGCGATATGCTATTCACAACTCTCTCCACCAAAAACATTTATCCTTCTAGACAACCGCACCTACCACTTTCAAGCCGAAGACGAAAACGAACAGAGAGCGTGGACGTCAGTGCTCGTCAACTGCAAGGAGGTGGCGCTGATGAGGGCGTTCCACCAACAGGCTGGCGAGGGCAACGACCCCGGACACTCCCTGCTGGACCTGCAGCGGTCCATCATACGAGCTGTTAGGACGATGCCCGGGAACCAGGTGTGCTGCGACTGCGGCTCCACTAACGGTCAGTTGTATTATTAGGCAAAGGAGTATAAGTCCGTACATCCTATGGCGGGATGATCCACGGGAACTGTTATGACGGATTGTTTGATTTTCGAATTAAAATAAAAAAAAAACTATATCAATGAATGTGGTAAGACACTAAAAAGGTCTCAAGTGAAACGTTAAAAGCGCAACATTCTCACCTTTACTTATAAAACAATACATACATGCGTACCCAAAGCTGCAACAACTAATTTCGAATAAAATACTCGTCCAACACATTATGCCGACATCCTACATGCATGACAAGAAAGAGTCAATTGTAAGTATCTCGAACAGGTTCCTCGACGCGTCTCGCGTTCTCGCATCGATTTACAATGAGGCTATTGTGCGTGAGTTAAAACGACGGCCTAGCTAAGGATTTAGCCGTTTGCAGCTAACAAATGTTCTGTATTATCCAGATTTATTTACGGGGATTGTACAGTAAAATGCAAATGTTGGTAATAATAAGGACGGGACTGCCTCGGTGGCGTAGTCGTATTATATTGAGATCCTGGGTTCGAATCCCGGGTCGGGCAATGTGATATTGGATTTTTTTGAGTATCAGCCCGGAGTCTGGCGTTTGTGACCGATATGGCGATAACTATAGCCTCGTCACCTATCATATGGGTGCCCGGATTGCGCCTCTGCATACCCCTTCGGGGATAAAGGCGTGATGGGTGTTTGTTTTGTTTGGAAGGACGGGATAAGTGTCGCGCTAAATATGATAGTCCAAAAGCAAGCTCGGAGTATGGACGGGTTCAATTTCTGATCATTGACATTTACATAAATAGTGAATGAATAGGATTTTATAAATGAATTAGCTTTTGCCCGCGGCTTCACTTCCACGAAAGAGTTTTTCCTGCATAAGAGTCCCGGGATAAAAAGTAGCCTTAGACGTTCCCAGGGTCTCGAACTATCTCCATACCAAATTTCAGCGAAATCTGTTCAATAGTTTTTGAGTTTATGGCGTGCAAACTTTGCCACCCGTTTTTACCCCCTTAGGGGTTGTATTTCACAAAATCCCGTCTTAGTGAGCACCTACGTCCTAAAAAGAACCTCCGTGCAAAATTTGAGACTTGTAGTTTCTGAGATTTCATGATGAATGAGTGAGTGACCTTTCGGTTCTATATATAAATATAAATACATACAAAATAACAAAACGAAAAAATATGTGTCTGACGCGACATTTAAACCGTTTATCAGTAATTGACATTTAAAATTGGATATGAGGAAAGTGGGCGTGTAGTGTGAACATTTGTGGGGTTAGAAGGTACTAAATATACGCAATTCGTCAGTCGATGTTTAAGTTTGAAGTTTGTGATTGATCGAGAGACCAACATCAGTCACGTGTTAGTCTCCCAACCAATAACAATAAAACAAAACGGAGTCGTGTCGTGTTTTTTGTTTGTCTTTGTCGCACATCAGCATCGTTATTACGGTGACGTCACACTCAATGTGCCTCTCTTTTCCAATTGGGTATGTTTGCTTCCAGTGTGCATTTATAAATTTGTTTGAGTTGCGTATTACACCCCTGATTAGTTCTGTTAGCTTTATCACCCGACAAACAGGCCCACGTAGCAGAGTGAATTAATTCGCGCCACTTCGAGACACACTACGAGAGTGCGGAATGCTTTACACCTATTTGAAATGCTGAACCACACGCGCCCTACGTGTTGCAAATAAACATTTTATTTGGGGCAAATACTGTCAGTGACAGAAATAAAAAAGTACATAAATACACAGTATGACGTCTTTTTCTCTTCTCAAGGGTAGGCAGAGTTAAAGTTGTAATTTATGTCACAGCCATTTTCGCCAGCTATCTTAGGTGATAGGTAGCATAGTACAGGCTACAAGTCTATTGCCATTCCAAAAAAGAGCTAAAGTATTCTTTATTTAAATTGTATTCTTGGTTAACGGTCATTTAATATGTTATGTGTACATAACAAATCTGGTATAGAGGCCAATGACGTTATCCTTGGCCGCATCCTTTTTCATAACTGTACTTCCTCATACCGTGTTATTTTAAAAGTAATAATTGTAATTTCGCTACAATTGGATTGTTGTCGATATTTTTTTTAAGAACATCCGGTTACATTCGTAGTTTATTCAGGGATCTATTTATGTATTTAATTTTAGTTCATGTATTAATAGGTATTTTACTCATTGATAAAAAAAAAGACTATCATAGGTACCAAATATAATACCTAGTTTATAAGAAACCTAATGTATCAATAATCTGTACTCAAATTTTCTATACTTTCAGATCCTACATGGCTGTCGACGAATTTCGGCATCATTGTATGCATAGAATGTTCTGGAAGCCATCGAGAGCTCGGCGTGCACATATCAAGGATCCAGTCTTTGACCCTCGACAGACTGAGCACGTCGCAGCTACTGCTAGCGAGGAACATGGGCAACCAGACCTTCAACGAGGTCATGGAGAATACCCTGGACGAGAGGGATAAACTCACGCCTGAAAGTACTATGTGAGTTACTTTTGTTGCATTGCGGACCTCCAAAATGTTTTTGGGAAATTAATAAAAGTGTTTAAGTAGTAGTATTGTATGTAAGACATGTTTAGGAAGTGTACAATTTTAGTGTTTATAGAGGTACGTATTTTTTTTTTCATTTTGTTAAAATTTGTGGTTAAATTTTTGCGTCTTCTGTTTTATAATATCAATAACGCGTACCATACTTGGTCTAAGATGTGAGTAAAGGACTTTTCCTGTACTGGGTGAGTTAGCAGTTATCTGTAGGATAATCCATAGACCCTTCGCACATGTTGATAACTTTTCCTTCTCCTAAAAGCCGTTAATGCAACACTGAGTCATATTATATTATAACGTACATTCATCATCCATGATGTCATGGATGACTATCATCAAGTAAACCGGCTATCTAAACGTCTCCTTAGGCGCCATGTCCTGGTCACAGATCTTAATGGGCGCCACTAGCTCGAACTCTATGCATTATTTTAACAATTGAAAAAATGGATGGAGGTTGAAGAATTAATTAATGCTCAGCACTGGGTGACCTGGCCTTACTCCTCTCAGTAGTAGGACAGGCCCGTGCCCAGCAGTGAGACAGTATACAGGGTCATTTTTACATTATGTTACTAAATGAAACCAAATATTCGTTTATACCTCTGCTAACATTGTGCCAAAAATTATCAATGAAAAACGAATACTTTCGCCAAAAATCCCGGTTATAGTTTTCCATATTTTCGATCATTTTATAGTTTAAGGCGAATATGGTGTGTGCGTAAATGTATTTCTGACTGAAAGTGTAATGTTGCTGCTGCTACGAATTCTCCTAGAGCAGTCATAGTGGCATTAGGGCGTGTAAACTTAAAGTTACTTTTTATTGATATTTATTTTGTTTGAAACTTACACTTTTTTATTTTACATCTACGGTTAAAATAACTTAATGGAAAACGTTATTTTCAACGAGATAAGTATGTGGTTTCATTTATTAACGCAATGTCAAAATGACCCTGTATAATAGAGGGCTGCTATTATTTTTTTATTATTTGTATAATATGTCTAGGGAGGAGCGGCTGCGGTTCATCCGCGAGAAGTACGTGTACCGCGTGTGGGCGGCGCGCACGTGTCGCGACGCGCCCGAGCGCCTGTCGGAGGTGGAGCACGCCGTCAACAACGCGCATCTACAGAACCTGCTGCAGGCGTACGCGGAGGGCGCCGACCTCGCCGCCGCGCTGCCCTGCTCGGTAACGTGGCATTCCGCAGGACGCGGCATGTGCCGCGACGGCAGACTGCACTACTATGCATACAATTTATTACTGCATACTAGTGCCGTCTGCCATCTGCCGCGTTCTGCAGAATCACAGCTTAATACATACCATATACCGTCATTTACACAATATTATAAACACACACGGACTGCCTGGGTGGTGTAGTTGTATTATACGACTGCAATGCTGAGGTCTCGGGTCCGATCCCCAGGTCGGTCGAAATGATATTGAGTTTTTCTGTTCAATATCAGCTCAAAGTATAGAATTTGTGCCCGATATGGCGATAGGCTCGCCCCCTATCACATCATGGGATGGAATAACGGCGAAAAGTGGGTGCGCTAGTTGGGCTTCTGCTTACCCCTTCGGGAATAAAAGGCGTGAATATGTGTGTGTGTGTGTGTGTATAAACATACGTGCATTTTTATCCCCGAAGGGGTAAGTAGAGGAGCAACTAGATTAACGTACAAGGGAAATTCAGTCCCAGAAAACCCTGACAAAAGTATGTGGATCACGCTGTAATTACACTAATTATTTTTCAGGATTGTGGCGAAACAGCACTCCATTTAGCCATATCGCGAGAGCTGGGCGACGGCTCCTGCTTGCACATAGTAGATTTTCTAGTCCAAAATGGTGGTCCGCAACTGCTAGACAAGGCGACCAGTACGGGCATGACCGCGCTGCACCTGTGCGCGGCGACTGATCGCACCGAACCTATGAAGTTGCTGCTGAAGGCGGGTGCGGACTCCACGCTCAAGGATGCCAACGGACGGACGGCGTTGCACATCGCCAGGCAGCTGGGGCACCTGACTTGTCAGGAGTTGGTGAGTATTAGTCTACCCATGTTGTTTTTAGTTAATATTTTGGCAGCTTTTTTGGTACCACCACTTTTAAACAAAAGTTTTAAATAATGAATAAGTGCTGCTACACAAATTTAAACCTTACCATATCAGCTCTGTATTATATACTGCCTACTGCTGGGTACGGGCCTCTTTTACAACTGAGAGGGCTCAATCACGCTGGCCTAGATCTTCTTATAGAGAACTTCTCAGGTATGCAGGTTTCCTCGCGATGTTTTCCTTCACCGTTAAAGCGAGCGATAATTCACAAAGAATATACACACCTTTTTAGAAAAGTCAGAGGTGTGTGCCCTTAGGTTTTGAACCTGCGGACATTCGTCTCGGCAGTTCGTTCGACTCCCAACTAGGCTATCGCCGCTAAATTTATAACATTTTACATATTTTGTTATAATCTTTTCAGTTGGAGAGCGTAGAGAAAAGAGATAAAAATATATTCGAGAATATCAACATAGATTGGAACTTGTCGCACGATGACGGTTCTACGGATTTCTCCGATGACGACACCGTTATCGATGAGAGGGTGAGTTCTGCTTTAACATTTTGTTTATTTTTTGTTAAGGTTTTTAGTCGTCTGTAATCTGCCACTTAACGTACAAGAAAGTTAAAGCTGAATGCACTCTTTTGTTTACAATTTACATGTGGAAGCTTGATTATTGTATTCGATAGCCCTATATTTCACCATTAGCGATTATTCAGACATCGTAAAACACCAACCTTCAGTGCTTTAGATAAGTTATTTTATTACGGTAAAGATGTTAAACAATAGATTTGTTGCAGCAAAACGGCAGCATAACCCCGGAGAAGAAGTGTCCGCGGTCGCGTCCCCCGTCGTACGCGGGCGGCGCGGGGGGTGCGGGGGGCGGGGTGGCGGGCGCGGCGGGGCCGGGGGCGGGGGGAGACTCGCCCGTGCTGAGGTCTCGCTCGTCCACGTGCGACTCGCTGCACCACGCGCCCCCCACCCCCACCACGCTGCCGCGCAAGCCCAACGTCTGTAAGAAATCGTTCTTTTCTAGAATGCTTTTAAGATACTAGATTTTGCCCGAGGCTCCGGCTGCGTTAAAAATTTTTCCGGGATCAAAGTCCCGTTTTTTTTATTTTCCCAGGATAAAATGTAGCCTATGTGTTAATCCAGGATATGATCTACATGTATGCCAAATTTCATCGAAATCCGTTTAGTAGTTTTTGCGTGAAAGAGTGATAAACATGCATACATCCAGACATACATACTTACAAACTTACGCCTTTATAATATTAACAAATGAAAATAATATGATTATAATAATTTGCAATTATTGATATGTGATGTTACCATTATTTGGATGTAATTATATCGAGACCCAGCGGAGACCGGTGAGTTCAACTCACTCGGCACCTGGTATAGTAGCGCTCTAACACCATCCTTTAATTATTTGTCAAATAAAATGAACGGTCTTATTACACTGGATGAGCGCGTAGCGCCTTCGCCTCGCTGTGAATTCGCTTGTAATTGGCCAATGTGATAAGCGCCTAAATTTTACCTGACTACGGATGAAACAAGTATAAAATTTGTTGTCAGATAACATTGGAAGCCTGAAGAAGCGCGCGGCCCCACTGCCGCCGGGAGTGTCGGGCGCGAGTGTGTCGCACGCACCGCCGCCGCACCCGCGCTCCACACCCTCGCCCTCCGCCGACAGCACGCGCTCGCTACACGGTAACACTCAAACACCACACTAGTGCTCATTAAATGTTAAACAATCAAACCAACAAGTTATATATACTAATTAATAATACCTTAGTTTTTTGTGGGTATTGCGAAGCACTATTTTTAAACTGGCTAACGATATGCTTTAAAGTAACTAAAACAGACATGGAATACGGTACAACCGGAGCGTTGCAATTGCTTTGAAGCATTATGCAAATAAACACATCGGTTATCGCTCCAAGTGTGTGCCCTTATTTGGAATTAGTCAACGATATGCGATTAATAACATGAATTTGTAACATCTATCCATACTTAAAAAATTAAATAGGAAATTACACACACACTCACGCTTTATATCCCCGAAGCGGTAGGCAGCGGCTCAACTAGTGCACCCACTTTTCGGTATTCTATCTGCGCCGTTCAAGAGGAACAAAAGAGCGTGTCTCCAGCGCACCTGTATTTATAATTTTCATTGATTGATAATTCGTGACATCACGTATTCCACAAAGTATACTTTGTCGTGACGTCCGCATGCAGGTTGGGCTAGGGGACTTGGAATGTGAAAAAAAAACATGATGCGTCTCCGCTTCGTTTTATTGTGATTGGTTGAGAGACTGACGTATCGGTATTTTGATGTTTGTCATTGATCGAGAGACCAATACGTCAGTCACTCAATCAATAACAATAAAACGAAGTGGAGACGCATCGTGTTTTTTTTGCATTCTAAACCCCCTGTACTTCTTTTACGCAGTCAAAATGTTATCGGTGGCGTAGTTGTATTATGGTACGACTGCAATACTGAGGTATCGGGTTCGATCCCCGGGTCGGGCAAAGTGATATTGAGTTTTCTATTCAGTATCAGCTCTGAGTATGGAATTTGTGCCCGATATGGCGATAGGCTCGCCCCCTATCACATCATGGTACGGAATAATGGCAAAAAGTGGTTGCACTAGTTACGCCACTGCCTACCCCTTCAGGGCTAAAAGGCGTGAGTGTGTATGTATGTATGTAAAATTAGCTTTTGCCCGCGGCTCCGCCCGCGTTAAAAAGTTTTTCCGATATAAAAGTCTCGCTTTGTATTTTTCCGGGATAAAAAGTAGCCTATGTGTTAATCCAGGACATTATCTACCCGTGTGCCAAATTTCATCGAAATCCGTTCAGTAGTTTTTGCGTGAAAGAGTAACAAACATCCATACATCCATACGTTCTTACAAACTTTCGCGTTTATAATATTAGTAGAATTATTATTACTGTTTGTTGGTGCAGTGGTGTCGATCGGCCCCGGTGTAGTGAAGCACCGTCCGCAGCAGCCGCCGCCGACGCCGCCGCCCGCACACGCACCCGCGCCCGCGCTGCACAACGGCGCGCACCACCGCGACGAACCCACGCCGCCGCCCAGGAAGGTATGTCGCATTACACACTAGCGCAACACGGGCAAAGGGGACGGGCGAAACTTCATAGAACCTTGGGCTTGGTTTTACATACAAAATGTATGCATTATTTTATAGGTATAATAGAACCATTTCTAAATGAGAAAGGAAAATTTGTCTGTGCAATGGGAGTAAGGAAATAATCGCTAATTTTTACCTTTTCCCCATTGTAATACAATGTAATATTTTTAAATGGGGAACACAAAATAGAAGAAGCATGCTTCACATGTGTATGGCTAAGCCCAATTTCACCCGTCTCCTTTAAATATATGGTAACAAACTTTACAACAATAACCATCGGCTTACAGTTTGTGATGGATTTAACAATTAAGGGTTATAGTAAAATTATAGCCGACAAAATGAGATTAATTAACGATAACAATATTATGCATTTCAAAAATGAAAGTAATGATATATTTTTTGTTAAAGTGATATGATAATTACAATGATTCGATTATTTTTATAAAAGTAAAATCATTTTATAATTTAAAATTAATACTTATTTTTTGTTTTCCAAGATAATATATCGGCGTATTAAAAAACGAAGCTGTCCATGTAAAATGAAATGAAACAGTATAGGTTTATATGTTTTTGCTTCAGAAGAAAAATAGATTGCATCTGGAAATGGCAGTGAAAGCGAAACTGAAAAGGGTAATAAAGACTGGCAGAGAGAATATTAGTGTACTTACACGCTTACCCTTTGTTTGATTTACGCCTTTACATTAATATTTTTTCTTTTTATGGAGCCCCGCACTTTCTTGTCAAGAGAATTACCCAATAATACGGAGTAATACAGATTTTTAGGCGTTTATTCTGTGATACTATGTCTCAGATTACGGTCTTGGTGAAGTAGATTTTATTTCACAGGCAGCAGTAATAAACTCTTATATTAGGGTAATTGGTTTTACGTCAATATTTTGTTGAATATTAGAAAATTTATGTGTGGAAAGGAAACTATAATTCACTTAAAGAAACATTAGTAATCGAGCTGACATTGATGTAATCGATTCAAATTTCGAGTGTATAGGTAATTAGTTATTATGTACTAAGACCGCTTCGATAGTTTTCAAAGTTCTAAATTTAATCTAAATCTCTTGACAGTTGGCTTATATGGCTGCTACCTGCTCTCTGGCGTACCTTTTATCTATTTCACCCCATAATCCTCAAAACGAACCATAAAAACAATGTTCACGCAGACATAATTATGAAGAGTTTAAAATGTGCACACAGCGCACATTACCAGCGTAGCTAATTCCATTTGAAATGCATGTACCTACTTTCCCATTTGTTACGGCTTTTAGCATCATATGTTTAAAAAACGACTATCTCTTTAATGATTTAGCTCCCTGTAGCCACAATAGACCGTATAGAATAGCGTAATATCTAAGTATATATCGATAAGCCATTTTTAATATCTCATTGAACCACCTTTCAAATTGTGTTCTAATTGTTGATTTGTGTGGAACACTAACTTTTGCATGATGGTTTTTTTTGTTATTTTATATTTTGTATAATTTCATCGAGACCAACCCAATAGTTTACAAAATCAGTATCTTATTTTAGTATTTTTCTATTATTTTTGAAAGTTAATCGTATTAAAACAGTAATACTTTAGTGTATTATTATTTTTATCCCAAACATAAAACGTTGAATTATGTTCTATATACAATATTTTTTTAGAAATATTATCGATTCCTTATAAGTCTATAACATTAAAAAAAAAGCAACTATACTCTGTCGGTTTAGGTGTTTAACTAAATGTAAACAAATAATGCCATATGATTCCTGGGTAGTTAACCTTTTCTTACGAAAGTGTTTACGAAGACTGCTGCGCCAATAAACTATGGCGTACAACAAACATTAAAATGATTACTTTCACTTTGGAAACAAAACAAATTACTAAAAACCTCTAATCGTCAGAAACAAAGCAAAAAACATAATAAATAAACAAATTTCTACAATTCGGAAATGTATCGATAACTGTTGTCTATTTAACTGATTAAATTGAATGGCAGTCAGTTATAATGTCGTGCCACGTAACATTCATACTCTGAAATTTTGTAGGGTTATCTATTACGATCCATTGGAAAAATGTTTAGCGTGCGTATTAGGTCTTTTACAGTTGACAGATCGAGATCCTATATAAAACTTTGTAATTTTTCATAGTTAATTGTATTTGTGCGTATTAATTGATACATATAACTATATAATAACCAAATAAGTTTAATACACGGGAATAGCAATGCTAAGTGTGTGGAGGTTATAATGATGTTTATTATGGTTACACTGTATTTTGTAAAGATAAATGGGCAGGGAAAATACCTTTTTTATGATATGTTTACATTTAGTTAAATACCTAAACCAACAGAGTATAGCATAGATAGCACATAGACACTTTTAGTGGAAATTACTCTACGTAGAACTCAAAAAAAGCTTATCAAACATGCTTTGCGTCGAAACAATTACAACATGGCTTTCAGTACCACAAAACGATGGAAATCGATATAGTATGGTGTCATTAAAATAGTGTTGTCTGTAGGAATGTTCTAGTCAAGACTCGTCGCTGGAGTTGTGTTCGCTGTCGGAGCCGTGTGGGTCGGCGTGTGGCGCGGCATGTGGCGCGGCGTGCGAGTCTGTGTGCGAGGAGGCGCGCGTGCAGTCGTCGCTGTCGGTGCGGTCGCGGCGCAGTGACGAGCGCTCGCTCGACGTGTCCGACACCTCCAGCCTACACTCGCGCTCGCCCTCCACCTCTATTACCATGGTAAGTAGATTCATTTACGTACAAAAACGCCCCCACTACTGCGGCGTAGGCCGCAGATAGTGGTAGTGTGTGGAGAGAGAAAAAAGACTCAGGGTTTAGGTTCGTGGTACGAGCTTTATTTTGCACCTCCGCGTTACACTCGGTACGGTTTGCTGATGGTATGCAACGTGTCACTGGCCTGCGGGGACTCCGATTCAGGCGAACGGCACGACGCTGATGCACGTGGCTGACTCCGGCGACAGCTCGCCGGGCAAGTGGTATGGCCACGTGGTAGTTTAAGACCCTGGGAAGGATGTAGGCTACTTCTTATGCCGGGAATAAATAAACCGCGACTTTTATCTCGGAAAATCTTTTTCTGCGAGTGGAACCGCAAGAAAATAAGTATAGAGATAGTTTGAGATCCAGATGAGGACATGACTACTTTTATCCCGGAAAAACATAAAGCGGGAATTTTATCCCGGACTTTCTTGGTCTCGCGAGTGGAGCCGTCACGGCCAAACCCTAGAACCGATTTCGATGAAATTAGAAAGGGACATAGTTTAAGACCCCGGGAAAACCTAAACCGGAACTTTAATCCCGGTAAATATTTGTTTGTGGGCGGGTCCGTAAACAAATAGGTATGGAGATAGTTTGAGACCCAGAGAAGGAAACAGGCTACTGCTTATCCCGAAAAAACATAAACAGGAACTTTTATCCCGGATTTTTTTCTCGCAGTTTTTTATCTTTTTACTTTTAAAGCTTTGTCCTTACGTGACTACTTATTTAAAACAAAGTCCCCTATCGCATCTGTTTGTCTCTTGAACGCGATAAACTCAAACACTATCGAACGGATTTTCATTCGTTTTTCAACAATGGTCGGTGTGATTCAAAAGGAAGGTTTATGCGTATCCTGCTAATATTATAAACGCGAAAGTTTGTAAGAATGTATGTATGGATGTATGTTTGTTACTCTTTTATGAAATTTGGCACACGGGTAAATTATGTCCTGGATTAACACATAGACTACTTTTTATCCCGGGAAAATATAAGCGGAACTTTTATCCCGGAAAAACTTTCTAACGCGGGCGGAGCCGCGGGCAAAAGCTAGTTAAATATAAAATAAATTATTTTACGGTGACAAGAACCATTGTTTTCTAATTTATATCAGTGAATACTATGAGAAAATCAACAATGTGGCATTAATTAAAAAATGAATGTATTAAATTTGAATCGTAATATTTATTTTTTATTTACGTTGTTTATTTTGTTTTTAAGTTACTACAGTTTACCTGTCACTGCGTTCTGAAGGGTCAATGTGCTTTATTGTCAAGTTATCTGGTGCGGACTATTGTCGTAAGTTGCTTATAGGATGAAAAGACACACAAATTCAAGATAAATACATCATTATTACAATCTGTTTCAGATGGGGGGTCTAAGGCGGTGTCGTGCGCTCTACGACTGTTCAGCGGATAATGAAGACGAATTATCATTTCGCGAGGGCGAAGTCATAGTCGTCATCAACGAACGCACCGAGGACGACAACTGGATGGAGGGACAAGTCGAGGGAACGAATCGACGGGGCATGTTTCCCGTCTCTTTCGTACACATGCTGCCCGACTAGGATGAGAGAGATAGCAATAGTCGTGTCATAACAGAATATAGGTCAGTACCAATGCGGTAAACTTGTGCTACACAAGCTTACCATTACGAAAGTATTCAAGTAGAAGTGTGGAAGTTAGTGTCATGCTTGATCTCTACAAAATGTCTACAAATATCGACAGTAGATATTGGGTTGGTTATTTATATTATAAACATACATTCGTATGTGAATATAGTTGTAAAATATCTATCAAGTTTAATGTTTCGATATCGTTACGCGAACAGTTGTGTGCGTCGCATTTACATTCACATATACAGGATGTTCTAAATCACCTTCAAATACCAGTTGAAATGTAAAAAAGAGACAATTTGTCTATGAATTTCTCAATTTCATAGGTTCGAAGTGATTTATATTCAACCCTATATAATTATTTGCGTTATAAATTGAACGCGTTTATTTGTCGGCCAAGCCTTGTTTGTCAAACTAACATGGGATGGTTTTTATCACGCTGGGCTGTATCGATGAGTCTGAATATGAATTCTGTGTTCATTATACAAAACACCAGTTTTTCTAAACGACTGTTCATTCATTACATTTCTAACTGGCCTAAGCTATCGGCTTTCATTTATAAGATTACGAGCTTATTTATATTAGAGTTTTGTAGTCTTGTCATAAAGTATTGTGTTAACACTTCTACAACTATAATTTGAATGCGATTAATGATAATGGAAACTTTGACAAAATCTCCGGAATCATTGCTTACAATATTGATTTATTAAGAACATTACTATAATTGATTTAATATGATATTTGAATCATAATTATACTATTTTCAATGACTGTTCATATTATGAAGTTTTAACGTTTTTACACCAAACTCGAGTTCTTCGAGACTAGAGTCACCGTCGCATACGAATCGAAATGTTTTAAACAATGTTACATAATTACAATGTTATTGTTTTTATACACAATTTTAATACTCAAACATTTTAACCATTCCAGTTTTAGATACGTCATTTGATAATAGGCTTGTTGATCAATAAGGTTTCAACAAATCCACAGCTTTAGTGTACACTACGAATTTATGACACCAATATTATAAGAATTATTGCCAGTAGATAGTCCGTCCCGACGCGGATTTTTACTTGAATTTGTAAAATTTATTGTATTGCGTAATTTGATTTGTTTTTCTATTTATGTAATTGGAACGTTTAGATTGTGTGTAAATGTATTGAATTTGTGTAAAATATTAACTTGTTAAGTATAATGCATTAAACATCGCTCAATAGGTTTCTTCAGCATTGTCCAATATAATGCATCTATGAAATAATTACATGCTACAATTGATATGGAACTATTTATTGGAGCTTTACTTCATTGTAGCGCTATAGGCCATTATGTGTATATAGAACCGGGCTGAACGATTAAATAACGCTACCTATTACATAAAAATGGGTTTTCGGTTTAAATATGCCCGTTGAACTAATTAAAAGTCCAACGGTCACAGCGTGAAGAAGCAGCTCAGTAGCCATGATTGTGTTGAATGGCATGAGATAACCATCTGCTGCTATTCGAGACTCTATCTGGACGACATCGCGCTTACCATCAGGTGAGGTGCAGTCACCTTTGCCCGAATAAAAAAAAAAAAAAAAAAAAACAACTTGGATAGTTGTTATTAAACAATTTTAATTTTGCAAATTTTCTATTTAATCGGCGCCCATTCTCACGTTCGGGGTTTATGTGTTATGTTTAATCGTTTGCACGGTCATGATTTCATAGAATTATGTACAGCTCAGATGATAGTGATTTGCCAAAAATTATATGTGATCTGTAGATGAGAGTATAGATATGTATTGTATATTGTGAGCTACGAACTCGTATCGGACCAGTGACTGTTTGTTGTCTAGTTTGTTCTTGTAGTTGATATTGACGTGTCTTAGATTGTTGGTGCATGCTGTCTGTAGAGATCGTAAACGAGCGAGACTAGGGCTGGAACTGTACGCTGAGGTCTAAACTATTAACTACCTTATTCATCAACAGTTTATAAACCTATGTTATAAAATGTTTTGTCTTCTTCTTTACTCAATTCAAAACTCGTTCGAAGATACATTCTATAACAAAAGAATACAGAACCTCATTTTTCGAAATCGGTTAAATAGGTTTCTAAGCTGTTTATGAACGGAGTCGTTGGTTTTTACGTTCGTGTCCCTGCGTTAATTTTTCAATACGGACCAAAGATATATTCGCAATGTGGACATGACCTGCAGTCTCTCTCGTTGAACATTAAAATTGTTGTTAAGTGTTAAATTTTAACAATTTCCACACATTCGTAATGGAACGAAACTAAGCTGTTTAGTGAACGTACGAATTTTCACGCGAACGAACAATAACTTGTTACAAACTTTTCCTTATGACCGTAGTGTTATATATATATGCTATAATCAATAATCACACATTCCTTTGTAAGTGTTTTTTTCTGTATATTAAGTTCTCTAGTGTTCCTTGTATACATAGCGTAATGATTAGTGTACTGGTTGATATCCTTTTGTAATAGTTACCTGATTAACCACGTGCGTTGCCATACATTGTGTAATGAAGTCAAACGTATAATACGCTATTTTTCAACTATTCCTTATAAATTCTTTCACTGATTTACTTTTGTAGAACTGTTACAATTTTATGCCTTTCTGTCATAGTAAGATTTGTTATATAGAAGCTGTAAGGGATTTTTTTTTAAATCACGCAGTTATCAAAATCGCTATGCAATAAGATCACCATTCTACTCTTTAGATTAATTGTCGTTAATCAAAGTTGGTGGATTTTTAATACAGTTTTTGACTGCCGTTATAAGTGATTTTTCGAAAACAATGCAGTAAAAATAGATTACACTTGTTTACATCTGTGTTTATCCGAACTAAAGGTTACCTGTCTTTTCTAGTACTTGTTAAATGGATGATAGAATATTACCATCAGATTTGGCGTAACATATAAGCAAAAGTGATATATGAACTACTTAACAGTGTGCCCGTTTCAAACGACGATCACAAATAATGACCTCGCACGACACAGTCTGTCATTCCTTTGCAATTAACACTAGAAAAAAATGCTTTTTTTTTTATGAAATAAAATTCTCAAAATACAAATATGAATGTGATCATTTCTAACATGTTGCCATGTTTTCCGTGTAGTACTGCGACACTGCATTGTAAATAAATATTTTACCTAATAGTATTAAAGCGTCTATACAAGTAGGAAGTCTATAATTTATATAATTTGGAGATATTATTTAGTAAAGTATCAAGAGCCGATACTTTCCGATCTTATGTGTAAAATATATTTATTTAATATATATTGCGAAATCTAATTGTGATGAAATATTTTAATGCCATTTTAGCCTATCACTATGTTACTTATAGAGAAGTTATGTAACCAAATGATGCTGATAGCGTGCGGGATATTTTATTCATTATGTTTGTAGTTGATATGGTTTTTCTATTATGTATTATGTGAAAGACAATTATATGAATTTGTCAATACATCACTTTGATGTCTATACCATGTTTAATTTACATCCCAATACTGAATTCATCCCTCGCTAAAGTCCCGCAGTCACCATAACATCATAGTGAAATGCTTATTATTTAATGTGTAATCGGGAAGCGCTATGGAATGAAAAGATAATGTGTTGCATTACAGCACTAAATAAGTTGTTTTAGAAGGTCAGTACTGTGAAGCCAGCATACACACACTCATGCCTTTATATTTCCGAAAGTGTAGCGGTGGCGGCTCGGTGGTGACTGCCTCGGTGGCGTAGTTGTATTATGGTACGACTGCAATGCTGAGGTCTCGGATTCGATTCCCGGGTCGGGCAAAGTGAAATTGAGTTTTTCTATTCAATTTCAGCTCGGAGTCTGGAATTTGTGCCCGACATGGCGATAGGCTCGCCCCCTATCACATCATGGGACGGAATAACGGCGAAAAATGGGTGCACTAGTTGCGCCTCTGCCTACCCCTTCGGGGATAATAGGCGTGAGTGTGTGTGTGTGTTGTGTAGCGGTGGCGCGACCAATGCATCCCTTTTTTCGCCATATGTATTTCGTTACACGATTCGATAGGGGGCGATCCCATTTCCAAATCGGCCACAAATTCCAGACTCCGGGCTCATATTGAGTGGATAAACCTAATGTCACTCTCAGACTCCAGACTTCAGAACGCGATCATATTATATCGTGCGAAATACAAAGACGCTACTGAGGTCATCAATGTTTTGGAAATGGTTTTGCTTGTAAAATAGCATTCTCTATTCAATATTAGCGTTCTCTTAGAACGAAGAAGAGCTCTTGAAGAGTTCTTAGAAGAATATGCATAATGTTATTTCTTTACTTTAAATATTATGACTCTAAATGAAATATTAGGAGCTAAATTACATTTCTATTTCCTTTTATAGCAGGCTTTAGATGTCTGCTTTAGCTTTAGCTGTCTGCTGCAACATACCTACTTTATAGTCTAACTTTATAGGTATGTACCATGCATTGGCCCCTAAGTATAGGGAATACCTTTTATCACAGAGTGTTTTCGGCGAGCTGTAATGTGTTATTGGCTTTGTCTTTGTAAAACGTAAGGTCAGGCAACTGATCAAAATCTAGGATAAAAACAGACTATATCGGTTATAATTTATCAACGAATCGACATTTTAGTGGCACTGTAGTATGGGTTGGCAACTTGCACCCAGTCTAGCAACCCCCTCCCTTCCTCCACCCAAACGAATATTTGCCGGCCTTCGGCTTGCACCTTCTTGGCCGCTGCGCCCGGGTACCACGCACCCCTGGCATCTCAGAGTAAAGACGGCCCTGACACGAAAATCATACCCGTATAGTAAACGGCAGAATTTTCTTTTACCATAATATACTGTGTTCGAACAATTTTCTTTGGTCATACAAGTGAGTTGAAGTTGCTACCCCCTGGTGATTGGCACCCGGGGCTGACCGCCCCCGCCAAATATAACAAGTATAGGTGTACCGCATTTTATCCGAACCCAAAATGTTTTATCCGTCCCACTGTGAACTTAATTCTTAGATACAATACGTCGCACCTTTAGAAAGCAAACGACACAATTCAAAAATAGAAAATTGAGTTGTCATTTTTAAATGACTAAAAACTAGTCCCTAATTTATAAAAATGTAATAAAAAAGGGACCGATATAACAGCTTTGTCCTTTTCCTGCTTGAATATGGCTGTGTTTGAACTATTGTTGTATTGAGTACTTCGTTTTAAGTAATTTTATGACGATAACCCAATTTTCTGTCTTTTTGAATTGTGTCGTTTTCATCCTAAAGGTGCGACCAGCGACGTATTAATATTTATCGATAAACTTTTTTTTTTTTTTTCTTTCTTTGTGGCTTCGCAGTTCAGTTGCATCTAGCCAATGTCAAGTATTTGGACGAGACAGGATCTTGGGGATACAAGGTAGGGAAACTATAAAATATATAGAATATTGTGCAACACAAGTACGCAGAGAAATATATTGTTAAGTATTAGAATACTATCAAGTGGGTTCAGAATTAGGAAACAGATAAAAAAGAATTAAATAAATAGGCAGGAGTTGATGGGTACAGGTATAATGTATACAAAATATTACGATAATAAATTATGAGTAGTGATGACTAATAAGATTAGAATGGTGAAATATTGATAAAATACTTAAAGTTTAATATTATTCTTAATTACAAAAGATGCTATACATTTATATACTTACATACTATTAGAGCTAAGAAGGCAAACAACAGAGGAAGGTAAAGGAACTGTGAGATGTAATAAGGATTGGAAGAAAGGAAGGTGGTCATACCGAGGACAGGAAAACAAAATGTGATTAAGGTCGCCCACATCTGCTCCACATTGGCACATGGGGCTATTTAAAATATTTATTTTGGCTAGATGTGCTGGAGAACATGTGTGGCCAAGTCTCATACGAATCAACATAGATGTCTTAACTTTATCAAACTTAGCCTTAAAGAACCAGGGTTTTAATGTAACATCCGGTTGTATAACATTATAAAAACGGCCCCTTGATTTGCTACTGGAGATCCAAACCTCTCTCCAGGATTCACTAAGATAAGTTTTTGGTATAGATAAAAGATCTTGACTATAATTTCTAAAAGGGAACAAGTCGCCACAATCCACTGCCTCCTTAGCGAGCCTGTCCGCTCTTTCATTTCCTTCGATTCCCGAATGACTGGGAATCCAAGAAAAATAAAGCAAATTGCCGTTGGAGAGACACTTGAACGCCAGTTCTCTTATTTGTATAATAAGTGGTAATGTGTTATTATTCTTAAAAGGGAATTTAGCAATTGCTTGAAGAGCACTTAAAGAATCTGTAAAAATAATTGCTTTATCAAGTTTAAATAAAAGGATATATTCAATGGCCTTTAGAATACCCAAACATTCACCCGTGAAAACGGAAGATTCCCCAGGAAGTTTAATTTTCTGCACAATATTGAATTGTGTATGAAGAACACCAATCCCAACGCATTGCAGCGGGCCCACTTTTGAAGCATCCGTATATAATTGGTGAAAACCCTCAAAACGTTCAGCCAGGAAAGCATTAAACTCAGCTCTAGCACTACCAGATTTTTTATTAATGCAGTTGTAAAGTATTTTAGGGGCGAAGATTAATGAATCAAAGTTAATACTATATACGGCAAGCCGGTTAGAACGAAAAGTTGGCGCGGAAATGGCAAGGAATTTATGTAAACTTATGATTAGGCATGGGAGAGATTTATGAGATGGAGTATTCAGGTAATGTGTTCGTAATGATTCAAGTAGTGGGATGAGAGGATGGTTTGAAAACTGAATAATTTTAAATAAATATTTATCAGACAGAAATTGTCTCCTAAGATAAAGGGGAGGTTCGCCGCATTCAACTTGCAGAGCATTGATTGGGCTTGATCTCATTGCTCCTGATATGATGCGTAAATATTTTGACTGTAGGCGATCTATTTTTTTAAAGGCATTCACATTACCGGGTTGAAAAACAAATGAACCATAATCAAATATACTTCTAATAATAGCGTTGTACACTAGTTTTAAAGATTGTGGGTGAGCACCCCACCATACTCCACTGAGACATCGTAACATATTAATATGACGCTCTACTTTGTTAGCAACATAGTCGCAGTGGGCAGTCCCAGACATTTTGGAGTCCAGCAAAACACCCAAATACTTGAAAATGTTTTTAACAGGAATTGGATTATTGTTATATAAAATATTAATTGGAGGTAGAGTTCTTTTCTTGGTATAAACTACAGTTGCACACTTTGATGGGGAAAGTTCTAAGCCATTTTGAAAAAGCCATGATGACAAAGAAATTAATGAAGAATTAAGAACTGAACAAGCGTGCTCAACTGAATCCGAAGAGTAATATAACAGCAAGTCATCTGCATATTGTAGAACTTGAACGCCATTGGTAATATAAGATTCCAAATCGTGGGTATATATATTATACAGTAAGGGGCTAAGCACTGATCCTTGCGGCAAACCTTTCCAAACGTGGCGAGTTATTGGGCTTTCTGATGATAAAATACTGATTGATCGATTATTTAAAATGTTTAAGATAAAATTCGTTAGATTGTATGGTATTTGAAGAGATTGTAATTTAAGTTGAAGAATAGACGGTAATACATTATCGTAAGCGCCGTTAATATCAAGGAATACAGCTACAGTAGAACAATTTTTGGAAAAAGACATGCGGATATCTGTAGTAAAGATGCTAAGGCAGTCCAAAGTACTTTTTCCTTTTCTAAAACCAAATTGGGAATTTGCTAGAAAACCTCTACTTTCAACAAACCAATCAAGCCGATTCTTAACTAAATGTTCGGCCAATTTCATTAAAACTGAGGACAGGACTATGGGACGATATGAGAAAATATCAGATGGAGTCTTGTGAGGTTTAAGAATTGGCAACACAATATGACGTTTCCACGCCAAGGGAATGCTTCCTGTTGATATTACAGAATTGATCAATGAAAGATAGTATTGAAGAGCATTATCACTGAGATTAGACAAAAAAGAGTAAGGAATGCCATCAAATCCAGGAGTAGAGTCTACAGTATTCTGAACTACACCTTTTAATTCATTTATGTCAAATGGCAGTTTCAATGCTGAACAGCTATCAACATCTTTGCAGACAGATACGAACATTGGTTTTAAAATAAGCTCCTGAGGGACCCAAGGAGGAGCTAGGTTATCTAAAAAGTCATTAGCTAATAATTCCGGGATACGGGGGGAAGGAGACACAAAGGCAGACCTAAAACGTTTAATATTATTCCAAACAACAGTAGGATGTGTATTTGGAGAGATGGAGGCACAAAAACTTTGCCAGCCTTCTCTCTTTTTCCTTTTAAAAAGTTTACGTGTTTCAGCAATTACTTTAGAAAGGAGCTCAAAGTTTTCTTGACTCATATTATGATTATATTGAAATTCTACCTGCTTACGTTTTTTGACAGCAGTAGTACATTCAGAGTCCCACCAGGGAGGCATGGGAATTTTTCTAATTTTTGTATTACTTTTGACAGGAAAGACCTCATCCGCGGCGGTAATAAGAATTTGAACTAAAGCTTCAGCACACAAATGCTCCTTGCCTTCGGCAACATCAGGAAGAGAGGATAGCTTACTGTCTACATGTTTACAAAATTTTGTCCAATCGTCACTGCTTTTATCTGGCAGTTTGTATTTTAAGAAAATTCTTTTTGTTGGCATATGACTATATGGAAAAGGAAAAGTGATTTTAATTGGGAAATGATCACTGCCAAATGAAGAGGATAAAGTGGACCAAGTAAGAAAAGATGCAAAGTTTGGAGTGCAAATGGACAAATCTATTGCACTCTGATTGGTATTATTAGGAGTGTTACGACGGGTAGGTGAACCTGAATTTAATACACATAAGTTGTGCATATCTAATATCTCCAACAGCTCCTCACCACACTGATTAGATATAGAGCTACCCCAAGATTGATGGTGACAATTGAAATCTCCCAGCAACAAGAAATGTTGTGGAAGAAAAGAAATAAGGTTATTGATTTCTTGAAGAATAGAAAGTGAAGGGTGAGAGATATAAATAGAAACAAGGCAAGTGTTATTGACATTTAATGCTACTATAGATATTTCATCACTGTGTGAAGGAAGAGAAATAACTGAATATGGAACTGAATCTTTAATGAGTATGGCAGCACCACCATACCCATCTTGTCTATCTTCTCTGATTGTTATATATCCATTAATTTTGAATACATAATTTGGTTTGAGCCATGTCTCAGAGAGAGCAAGAGCCCATGGCTCATATTTATTAATTAAGTAAATTAGTTCACTTTTTTTATTGATTATGCTGCGGCAATTCCATTGGATTATTAACTTCAGATTGTCCATTTTGAGAAAGAGAGGAGGAAATACTATTTAAGAGTGGGGCAACGTTGGACGGTGATGCATTAAAATGTGTAATAATAGTGATTAATGCAGAGATAAGTTCTTTCATGTCAAATTGTTTAGGCTGGGCATCCTTAGCAATATTATTTAGAGCACATCCATTAGCAGGTTCAGGAATTTTAAAATCTTTCAATATATTATTGTGTGCTTCTTTATTGTATCCCTTAGTAAGAGTGACTGGTGAGTGTGGTTTTCGGAAAATAGTTTTTTTATAACTGCTAGATTGTGGCTGCCTAAAGGCAACAGGCTCTGAAATATTTGGATCATGAGGAGCGCGGGAAATAACAGTGTCTGCAAAGGATTTGGAAACTGGTGGAAATAGTTTGCTGGCTTCAGCATAGGAAACTGAGCTCTGAGCCATATGTGCCTTAATTTGTTTTTGGCGTTCATATTCAGGGCATAATTTGCTAATAGCAAAATGATACCCTGAGCATAAACAACAGGAAGCACTTCCCTCAACTACGTTACAAGTCTCAACTGTATGATTGTCTCCACATTTATAGCAGCGGGGTTTAGATCTGCATTGAATTTTGGTGTGACCAAACCGACAGCAATTGAAGCATTGAATGGTAGGGAAAATATATAGTTCTACTGGCAATGCATTATAACACATAAAAATTCTTTTTGGTAAGACTTGCCCATCAAATGTAAGAACAACCGTTTGGGAGGGTTTCCACACAACAGATCCATCTATAACTGCTTTAAAATTAAGACGTCGTACTTTTAAAATAGGCCCACAGCCAATTGGAACAGAGGTGTTCTCCAAAACCTCCTCCGGAGACCACTCTGCAGGTACTCCACGCACTAAACCCATGCGGGTTACATTGAACGTAGGTATAAAGGCCTTTAAGTTAGATTTAATAAGACTTTCATGACAAATAAAAGAATTGGCATCAGTGTGTGAAGAGAAAGCCATGGCTATTTTATTTCTCCCAATCCTTTTTACACTTCCATTTACAATATTTTTAAATTCATGCCTTTTTAAAAATTTACCAAAAGTCAGAGGATGGAGGATAGTTCCGTCATTTTCTCCTGCTGTGACCTTTTGAACGTGCAATAAAAAGGGCGCGCTATCATTTTTTTCGTAGGTTTTGCGGCCCACAGTTTGGGCGGGAATTGTTTGAGGTGTAGACTCAGAACAAATTATTGGTTGCGACTGTGAAACATCGGCACAATCGCAACCAGAGGTGTTAGAAGAGTTGTCGTCGTGTTTTCGCCTTTTTTTATTGCATTTTTTGCATACGAAACGACGACTACGTTTAATCGGTCTAGCCGACGTCGAGCCGTCGGTCTCCATACCCGACTCGGAAATATACTGCGATTTCGCAGTTTGATCTGTTTCTGTAATACTAGTGGATATAGTAACAAAATTGCCCGCCGGGGGGATAAATCCCCCCGGGTCAGGCGGTGTATTCATAATATTAACAACTACTTGAAAAATTAAATATTTACACTTACCAAATAGAAATATAAAATAAACTAATTATGTACACTAAACTACAAAATGTACAAATAATTACAACCCAACTGATAGGTAATATTTACAAACTTAATAAATAAAAATCAGAAAAATGAAAAACACGTCCGCCGCGATCCGAAGTTTCCCGCGCTTTTTGATCGATAAACTTATCGATACCTTTCCAAACCTATTACCTTTTTTATTTTTACCTTACATAGGGAAGGCAAAGGGTTCAAGCCCTTACAGCCTCATCATAAGTGATATTTTTGGTTGTCTTTTTTACCTATGTAGTATAATATGCGTATGTAATGCAGTGGCTACCTTACAAAGACTTTATCTTTTAGCGGCAAAAAAAAAGACAACAAACACGCTAGATAAGGCTGTACGGGCTTGAACCCTTTGCCTTCCCAATATATAGGGAAAATTTAAAAAAATGATTGATGAAAGAACAGCTGTTCCCAATGTATATAAGGCGTCCATTACACGCTCACGCAACCGGCATTCAATTCCATAACTCATGATTGACGCGTGAATAATGAAAACAAAACGACATTACACAATCACTCAAAATCACCTTCAGTAGGCATGGGTCGTACTTGCAAAATCGTGAACCAGGGCTTACAAGTAAGTCCGCCCAAAAAAAACCAGCGCCAAAAACCAGGGTTCGAAATGCTTTCAAGTATTTTATTTCTGCATAGGAAATTAATCCGTGCTACGATACAAATAAGGAACACAATCGCGTTCACAAATAAAAACTTCGAACACTTCGATTCTATAAATACTAAGTATTTTATTTCTGTATAGGAAATTGATCCGTGTTTCAATACACATAAAGAGTACAATCGCGTTTGTAAATAAAGTACATATAGCACTTGGTTGGTCTTAAATCGAAATACTTTCAAGTATTTTTTACTGCATAGGATATTGATAAGGAGTACAATCGCGTTAACAAATATAATACTTTTAACACTTCAATACTTGCATAGGAAATTGTTCACTAGTTTGTTGAAATAAGAACCATAATTACATTTGCGGAAGATGACGCCTGAGCGCGGCGTAAAATACTTTCAAGTCTTGTAAATGTTTCGGGTCAGCAACTGGTCGGCGTACTTGCAAGTAAATACCTGGTGTAAAAACCTGGTTGCGTAAATACGCACCACCTCTAACCTTCAGTCATACTCAAGATTTTGCGGAGAACACACGTTTTCACTCGTTTTGGTATGAATGCTTTTAAAATAAACGGGAATTGAGAGTAAAAACGTGTAACAAGAAGACGGGTAAAATATTGACTGAATAAGATATTTTTATAGCCATATTTTTGTTTTACTCACCTTTTATTAGCGGCCACGCCCGTTTGATTTTTTTATCCGGAATAAATTTATATATATTTTCCAGGGATAAAGGTAGCCTATGTGTTATTCTATACTATAATCTATCTTTTTGCCATATTTCATTCGATCTGAATGTTTAGCCGTTCTGGTGTGATTGAGAAAAAAAGCATCAAAGTTTTCGCATTTATTATACTAGTTACCTATAGATAAATTTAGTCTGAAATACGAGTAGATAAAGACTGTAACAACTATTTTCTTTATTATCTTATTGGATAAAATTATTTTCTCGGGATAAAAAATAGCCTTGTTGTGTTGTCCACAAATTTGTTCTTGGCGAAAATGTTCATAACTCTTTTTCCGTTTGACACGACTCTAGTGTGAGGACTTTTAGTCATACTTCGACATTGGCAGAATCATCGCGTGTGCGGGGACGCCATTTAAAAAAAATAAAAAATAAGTAGCCTATAGCCTATAGTACTGAGGAGTAATGTATTTTCCTATTAGTGAAAGAATTTACAAAATGAAACAAATCTTTCCTCTTTATCACATTAGTATAGACTATAGACTATAGATTCGTGGTATATCACAACTCAGGGATTGTTTCAAAACTTAAAATATTTTTTTTCTGCGACTGTAGCATAAAGCATAATGTTAGTTCAGAGAAGGTAATATGCGCGCGGGTGCGCCAGCGCCTCTCGGACTCTGTATTGAGTCCGAGAGGCGCTGGCGCACCCGCCAGAACAAGCTGAGCGGTGAAGTGGGACATATTGTAATATGTCCCACTTCACCGCTGTCCGCGCGCTGACTGACGTTTGCCGGACGAAATGCCATTAGACGACCGCGCAAAAGTCATGATTGATGGTTGCGCGACGCGGAAATAAAAAAATCCAGATATTCGTCGATCACCGTCAATCACCACATTAGACGATAGGTTATTCGTCACTCACAGACTAACTATGGTAAAACTGACAGCAAAACCTACTGTCTAATGGGCGCTTTATACTCTTTGAACAGCTGATTTCAGCCAAGCTATCAGATTCTAGGAAAATGTTAATAATAACAAATGAAGTGATTTAAGCATTTTGAAAAATCAGATAGAACCGCTTAGAGATTATTATAAAGATAATACTATTATTAACTGTTATCTCAGTTGAATTTGCACCAAAAAAATATTTTACAAACTCTGTCACCCCTGCTCTCGCAAGCCAAAGTTCGATTTTTGTTGTTTATAATATGAAACGCTTAAATATTTATTAATGATATGTTATCTACTATGTCGATAACACCGCGATAATAGCTTTTACGGTGTAATTATATTAAGTATTTTTAAGTTTTAACCATCAGTCGCCACTATGACTTCGCGCAAGAGAGTGTTCGACTTGCTGAGAACCATTAACGTGGCTTCGTAAGTCTATTTATTGTTATTTTTACTATTTTGACAATTTCCTAAGAGTTTACAGTAGTAAATCGAATATAATGCTAAAACTATATTGTTTAGAAACTATCTAGTGCATACGCATTCTCACGCCGCAACTAGTACACTCACTTATCGATGTGCGTATTTCGTCCAATGATGTGATTGGGGGCGAGCCTATCCCCATATCGGGCACCAATTCCAGACTTCAGGTTGATACTGAATAGTAAAATCCAATATCACTTTGCCTGACCCAGGGATAGAACCCATGACCTCAGCATTGCAGTCATACCGTTATACAACTATGCCACCGAGGGAGTCAAAAACTATTTTGCATTATATTTTTTATCACTGCAATAACAATTCCCGAGCTATTTATTTCATGATTATCGTTATCACAGTATTATCAATTTTGGTTGCCTTTGACAGTTGTCTCTGTTGGATATTTTTGATATAAGTGACATAATTATCTTCTTACATAATGTACACTAGATTTTAATTATTATGATATGGAGATAATTAGAAAAATATACTTTGGATTGCCTCTTCAAAATTGTACTAAATAGCCTACAAAGATGACTGACCACTATTAAAAACATTGTCAGTTTACTAAATCTAAATTGGCTCAAGAGTTATTAACTATGGCTTATGCATATTGTTCACATCGCTCCAAAAAGATTTTTCAAGAGTTCTCAAAACTCTTAGAATCTTTGATTGCTGATTTCTGAGTAAAACGAACAGCATTAAATAATTTTCAGTTGCCAGTGCCCTGCGCATGGCTGCCGAGGAAACATTCAAGTTTCCAATTCAACCCCATTGAAAGATTATGCTTTTGAGGTAACTATAATCAAATATATGGTTGCTTACATTTGTTTTCTTGTTTACATAAACAGAGAGTGTAGATTTATTTATCTAATATGAAGCATTTATGTTACAATTCTCATTTGAATACGAATTTATTGAAATCTTGAAATAAACTCTGTCGTAGTGTCCCTGATTCTTAGACAAGTCAGCCCATGAACAGTAGAAGCATCATCTGGATCTTTAAAAGCATTTGTCACAGACATATTAGATGCTATTCATTAAATACTTAGTAATTACACTGGTTGCAATGTCCTACGAACCTAAAACAAAACTTGCAACCTCTGTGCAAATAAATAATTGATAATAATATCACCATGCAAACCTTCCAGAAGGACCGGTCTTCGTGTCGTGATTTCCTGCAAAAAGATACATAATGATAACGCTTTTTGCATACTCATTTACGAAAGAACAAAATACTTATAGACTAAAGAATAAAAAAAAACATGATGGTACAAGAGGCGGTCTTATCGCTTTAAGCGATTTCTGCCAGACAACCTTTGGATGGACAGAACACTTATTAATTATAATGATGATGGTGCACAAAAACATACATAGACATAGGTACATATAAGTATATATGTATACAGGGTCATTTTTACATTGCGTTACTAAATGAAACCACATATTCGTCTATACGTCTGCTAACATCATGCTAAGAATTATCAATGAATTACGAATACTTTCGCCAAAAATCCCGGTTGTAGGATTGTATTTTTTTAATCATTTTGTAGTTTAGTGCGAATATGAGGTGTGCGTAAGTGTATTCCGGACTGAAAGTGTAATGTTGCTGCTGCGACGAATTCTCCTAGAGCAGTCATAGTGGCATTAGGGCGTGTAAACATAAAGTTACATTTTATTGATATTTATTTTGTTCGAAACTTACACTTTTTTATTTTATATCTATGGTTAAAATAACGTAATGGAAAGTGTTATTTTCGACGAGATAAGTATGTGGTTTTATTTATTAACGCAATGTCAAAATGACCCTGTATATACATAAGAAAAACAGTATTCATAATATAATTAATAAGAAAGATAAATAAATTTATATTACATACATAGTACATATACACAGATACACAATAATATAAATACTCAAATTATAAACATGAATTACATAGACATACAGCAGCGACTTCATTTAATATAGGATAGAATTGATGTTACTTTTCAAAAAATACTAATTGTAAGAGTTTGATTGGTTTGTAGGTGCTTCTTTTAACTGCTCTTACCTTATTCTTATGTGGGGTTGGCACAATACACGCAAATTTTCCTTCATTACAGATAAAATGTTCCACGGTGCGTTATGGACTGGGGGTAACAAGAGAGGTTGGTCAAGATCTGGTCAACCTGAATGCCAAAAATGTTTGTGTTATGACAGACCCAAATCTAGTGTCCCTGAGTCCTGTGACAGCAGTACTGAATTCACTTACCAAGAATGGAGTGAATTATAAAGTTTATGATAAGGTTAGAGTAGAGCCTACTGATTCTAGGTAAGTAACTGTATCTGTTGATTTATTGTATCACAATTATATGTGAGTTAACTACTCACATCGTGAAGAAACCTGCATACCTAAGAAGCTCTTTAGAATAATTTCGAAGGTATGTGAAGTCTACCAACCCGCACTGGGCCAGCATGGTGGACTAAGGCCTAACCCCTCTCAGTAGTAGAGGAGGCCCGTGCCCAGCAGTGGGACAGTACCCTTCAAGCCCCGCTTATATATATAGATGTATAGGAAAACCCCATGTATATGGACACCGGTGTCGGTCGCGGGGCTTGACAGACTACTACAGGGCTTGTATTATTATTATAACTACTCACCTGTTTCAAATATTTGTTTTAAAAATTTGTGATATTCAAAATACATAGTATCTGAGCTTTACATTGCTCTTTCTTATGCCACTACTCTACATCCCCATCTTCAAAGCTCTATGGAAGTCTCAATCATGGCTCAATATAAAATGACAAGAAATGAGAGCCCAAACGGATTTTAAGCAAATAAAGCAAACGGCAATTGTTGTAATGTGGTTTTAATAATATTCTGACAAACCTATAGAGTAAAACCAGGTGAGATGGCCGTACGGGGCCGATGCAAAAAAACACACTTCCACACACTAGACATAATTACTTTATTGTTTAGTTCACTTCATGCTGTGAAAAAACAAGGAGAGGCAATGTAAAGGGGCAAATATTTTTTGTATAAATTATTTAAACAACCTGGGTGCCATATAATGAGTATATGTTGAAGTATGGTTCATATTTCATAAAGTGTTCACTTAGTTAACTCCAATAAAACATTAATTTTTATCATGTCTTATCACCAAACTATTTAACGCAAAGATTATAAAATTTTAAGCTCTATATGGATTTAGATTTTAGACACACACACTCACGCCTTTTATCCCCGAAGTGGCAGGCATAGGCGCAATTTATGCTCCGTCCCATGATGTGATAGGGGGCGAGCCTATCGCCATATTGGGCACAAATTCCAGTCTCCATGCTAACACTGATTAGAAAAACCAATATCACTTTGCCCTACCCGGGGATCGAACGCGAGACCTCAGTATTCAATTGTACCGTAACGCCACCGAGGCAGTCTAAACAACTTATTCTTAATGTTTTTCCAGTTTCAAAGATGCGGTAAAGTTCGCCAAGGAGGGTAACTTCGACAGTTTTGTCGCGGTTGGCGGCGGTTCAGTGATGGACACGTGCAAGGCAGCCAATCTTTACTATTGCGACCCTGATGCGGACTTTTTGGATTATGTCAATGCACCATTAGGGAAGGGAAAACCCGTTTCGGTGCCGCTGAAACCTATGATTGCAAGTAGGTAATTTAGTTTTGTTGAGTTAGATTGGGGAGATTATCTTTGTTTTAAGTTTTTACTTTTGTGAAATATTCATTATTTTTAACCGACTTCAAAAAGGAGGTTCTGTATTCGATCCGTATGTATGTATGTATGTAAATTTGTATGGCCGCGAGTTTCTCAAAAACCCATGATTCCGATTTGGATGTGGTTTTCGATATTGAAATGTATATTTTTCAGGGAAGGTTTTAGTATATAGGTAATTTATCAAGATCTGATGAAGACCTTCGGAGATACACAATGGAACTCTTCAATAACTAACAGCAGATGTGACTCGCGAATACTGCAATCGTATATCTACGATGTATTGTTTACGCCATTCCATAATTAACTAACAGAAAAGCAATAAATAAAAACTTTTTAACAAAAAATAAACCGACTTCAAAACCACTACAAATCAAAAAATAATTAAAATTTGTATTCGCTTAGTATTTACGTATATTTGGAGTCGGTGCCTCATTTTATTAGCATACTAGCTTTTGCCCGCGGCTCCGCCCGCATTAAAAAGTTTTTCCGGGATAAAAGTCCCGGTTTATATTTTCCCGGGATAAAAAGTAGCCTATGTGTTAATCCAGGACATGATCTACCCGTGTGCCAAATTTCATCGAAATCCGTTCAGTAGTTTTTGCGTGAAAGAGGAACAAACATCCTTACATCCATACATCCAAACATCCATACATTCTTACAAACTTTCGCCTTTATAATATTAGTAGGATTAGTAAGATGTAACTAGACTTTTGCTCACGGCTCCGTCCGTGTTAGTGAGTTTTTCCGGAATAAAAGTCCGGCTTTATATTTTCCTGGGATAAAAAGTAGCCTATGTTACTCGCTGATAATGTAGCTTTATATAGGAGGAAGGATTTTTAAAATCGTTCCAGTAGTTTTTGAGTTCATTCGTTACAAACAAACAAAAATACAAATCTTTCCTCATTATAATATTAGTATAGATATAAGGAAGAAGGATGGATGTCCATACGCCATGGACATAAATTAATATTTTGAAAACGACTTGTTTGCTTTTTGCTATAGTTAAATCTCACACTTCAGCCAATTAATAACCCGAATAAAGAATTTTTATTTTTATTTTTAATTATTTAATCCAGTCTTTGTCCCGAGGCCAGGTTAAAGAAAACAGATCTATGTGAAAATCGAAAACAAAGACATTTTAACAACTAATCCTTTTTTATTTCAGTCCCAACCACAAGCGGCACCGGGAGCGAAACGACTGGCGCGGCCATATTCGATTTCAAAGAGATTCACGCGAAGACCGGCATATCCCAGAACGCCTTGCGTCCCTTACTAGCGTTAATAGACCCCCTCCACACTATGAGTGTACCCGAGAAGGTGTCAAATTATTCTGGTTTTGACATATTCTGCCATGCGCTGGAGAGTTTCACCGCAGTGCCTTATACAGAGCGTGGGCCGGCGCCTGCCAACCCCGCGCTGAGGCCCGCGTACCAAGGCAGCAATCCTATTTCAGATGTGTGGGCACGGTTTTGTTTACAGGTAAGACATTTCTGTTTTGCTCAATATCATGTATCTTAGAGATGAAATGCCCCATCACATCATGGGACGGAATATACGTGGCGAGAAGTGGGTGCCCTGGTCGCATCTTTGCCTTTTCGGGGATTATGTGATGTGTGTTAGTTTTGATTTAAAAAAAAATTTCCGTTTCATAAGCGAGACACACTCTACTAACAAACATCCTTGTTTACTTTTACAGTTTATTCATCATGATGTTCAGTAATCATGATGTCTAATGACACACTTTTACCAATAAGAGATTACGAGTTTACTTGTCGAAAGTATCTTGTATGTTTTTTTGTTAGTAAACAATAAAACAAAAACACATCATGCCTTTATTGATATTATAGGGGTGAGCCTATCGCCATATCGACCACAAATTCCAAGTTCCTGGCTGATACTGTGTAGAAGAACCGTCACTTAGCCAAACTTTGGATCCGAACCCAACACCTCGGAGCGGCGGTCGTAGCTTATCGGGCACAAATTCCAGACTCCGAGCTGATACTGAATAGAAAACATCAATATCACTGCCCGACCCGGGGATTGAACCCGAGACCTTAGCACTGCAGTTTTACTATATTACAACTACGCCACCGAGGCAGTCCCAGTCACCTTTGTGCAGTGTGGTCGATTTGCAGCGTTCTTATGGGGCGGTTGCGGACAACTTATACGTGAGTCGGAGGAAGCCCGTAGCCGTCCCTAATGCGTCGAAGATGACCACCGCGGAGTTTTGGTTGGTATGCCGTGCGGTGTACATAGGTTAGGGACTCGGCCCAGCGGTCGCACGACGTTTTCCATCTCTCTGGGTAGCTCAACGTCGGGTCGTAAGAACTTAACCGCTCAGTCGTTCCCCTTGAACACTGGGCGGTAGTAGTAAGTTACTTTCTCCGCGTAACAAAAAAAAGAAGCGTTCTTATAAGATTTCGTTTTTCATTTCAGACCATACAAAAATACTTTTCCCGTTCGGTGTACAACGCGGAGGACATCGAGGCGCGGTCCGGCATGCACCTCGCGGCGACGATGGCGGGCGTCGGCATCGGCAACGCGGGCGTGCATCTGTGTCACGGGCTCTCCTACTCCATCGCTGGCAAAGTTAAGAGCTTCGTGCCGAACGACTATGGGTGGGTTCTTACACATTATATAAATATTCTTGTTCTTCTTTTCGAAGTTAAAAAAAAAAAAAAAAAAAATTCGAAGTTACGTGTGTCAATTATCGTCCGCTTTTACGGTGAAGGAAAACATCGTGAGAACTACATACCTAAGAATTCTCTATAAGAATTTCGAGGGTATGTGATATCTGCCAACCCGCACTAGGCCAGCATGGTGGACTAAGGTGTGAACCCTCTCGGTAGTAGAGGAGGCCCGTGCTCGTCAGTGGGCAATATAGTACAGGGCTGATTGTATATAAATCTTCGCTTCCTTATGTATATGACAGAGTAGATAATCTAGAACTCTTTAAAAAGAGGTGACGTCAGCTCTGCCAACGTCACAGGGTTCCTCATCATCATCCATGGATGTGATAGGAAAACTCTAATTTTTTCATTTTTTATTTCTGGGTGATCCAAACTTATTTCCGGAGCTCCGCACAGTTGAAAGGCTCACAAGAGACCTGCCTACTTCAAATGCGAGGCGCCCTATTTATACCAACGATTTGACATCTCGACTGGTTATTGCACAATTATTATTTGAACATACCCACCGCTCCGACGTATATATTTTTTGTTCCAGTATATATTTCTGGTATTTTATCCGCTTCTTGGTGGTGAGCGGTATTTATTGTTTTATCAACTTATTGACTACTAGCTCGCGGCTCCGTTCGCATGAATGGGATAAAGTTCCGCTTTATATTTTATGGGGATAAGTAGCCCATGTCCTTTCTATGGTCTCGAAACATCTCCATACCAAATTTCATGGAAATCAAATCAGTAGTTGCGAAGATATGCAGAAACAAACAAACAGACAGAAAAGAATTACAAAAATCGTTGATTTGTGTTCCATTACTCTTCTTTAGTCACCCCATTTCTTTTTTATCACATTTCTTTAAATGTACAGAGTACATGGAACTGTATATTCTATATAAATATTCTGTACCTAACAGCTTTTTTCCTTAACAACTGATTCCCCCAAAATGTGGAACATTAATTCTGCAATTTCTTTTAATAGCATCAAATGACGAGACGAGCATGCCGTTCGCCTGATGTAAGCGATACGACCACTCATAATCAGTAGAAACACCATCCAGCTACTCGAGTTACAAAGTACTGTGCGGCATTCCACTGCGCTCGTCATCCTGAGACATAAGATGTTAAGTCTCATTATGTCCAGTAGTTACACTGGCTACAATGCCCTTCAAACCGAAACAATAGTGCATGCACACTGCTGCTTTAGAAATAGACATTGCGGTGGTATCCACCCAGGCGGACTTTTACATATGAGAGTCCTACCACCAGTAAAATTATTTTGTGTTATCTTATTGTCTACTTACATATTTATACTATGTTATACTTACAGCACAGAACCGATAATACCTCACGGACTGTCGGTTGTGATGACGGCACCGGCTGTGTTCCGGTTCACAGCACCGAGCGACCCCGACAAACACCTGGAAGCTGCTAATCTCCTCGGAGCTGATATCACAAATGCCAAGAGAGAGGACGCCGGCAAAATACTGTCGGACACAATACTTAAATACATGGACACGATGAAGATCGAGAACGGATTGAAGGCTTTAGGATATACGAGTAGCGATGTGCCTGATTTAGTGAAGGGGGCGTTACCACAGGTATGTCTTTTTTTGTCTAGGAATCGCTGAGACTTAGTGTAATTTGTCACTGAATGGCGGAAATTGAATCGTTTTTTATGCATTGTTTTTATACAGGTGTAGCTCAATTGAGTTTAACAAGTATTGTTGAGGGTTGCTGAAGATTCAGTTCAGTACATTTTTAGTTTAATGCCATCTTGCGGTCAATGCATGAACTTTTAAATTAGTCATGAAAGTTAATTGTGGTTTGTGTCTACAGCAAGTACATTTTTGCAGGATCGTTTGCTCAAGCTTACACCGCTCCCTCAGTCTACTGACGATTTATCAAAACTACTGGAAGACTCTCTGACTATATATTGAACAATGTGCACTGGATATTAATGTGCTTATTGGTGCTGGATATATTTTTTGATTCTTTACCGCCATGAGAATACAATGCGTCTATGACAAATCAACGTTATTGTTATTTATTTTATAAGGAAAAGTGTTATATGGCCTGTTTTAAGAAAATAAAAATTGTTTAAAAAAAATATTCAGTTTTGTTTCAACATGTTCCTTCATTGGCAAGTAATAGGGATAACACAACAAAAACAACGATATGGTGTTTAATTTTAATAATTTTAAGTACATAAAATAAACCTATCAACTAATTTGTAAAATATATAATATGTATAATCTTAAATTAATTTGTTGTGATTTGACTTTAATTTGTTATTTCATAATTCAAAAAGCGCTAGAACGTTGGTCGCAATATTGTTCGAGAGTGTTCGTTGTTTGAAGGCACTGTACTAAGAAATGTTAGATATGTATTCAGCTGTGACTAGCGCTTACATTCTATCACTTACTGCTTATGAAAAGTTAACACAGTTGTTAGTTTCGTGTTTTAAACTCTAACGTATGTTTGTACGCGTGCCTCAAACTGCTTCTGGCACAATGTGGCTGTGGTGGAAGGGACTGCTCTCGTACGACAAGTTGGACGCGTTCACGGTGACGTTGTGAAGCGGCGCGTAGCGGTTCAGCTTGGGCGTGGCCGGCCCGGTCACGTCCTCCGACAGCTGCTGGTACACCAGCCCGCAGTCCTTCTTCGTGCGGCCCGGCTGGCTCATGGCGGCGATTATGGCACTGTTGTATCGCATCTGCTTCGTCTTCTTAGTACACATGATCATGACCACCTTAGCGATCACAATCAGCAATAAAAGAGCGCCCAGGATAGCGATCGAAATTGGCCACAAGTACTCGTAGTGGCCGTGTTCCTCGTCAGTGCTGCGAGCTTCGGTGTACATGTCGGATTCTAATTCGTCGTACATATTGTCGTTGTCTATCAGTTTGAAGTCGATCTTTACCTTGTCTGTTTGAGGGGCCGCTGGTGGGGTTTTGTATGCGCCGTCGGACTTGGTGTCAGGCTTTTCAATAAGTTTAACTTTAAGGTGAATATCATCGTCACCATCGCCTTCATTGTAGTCCTCTTCTGAGTCGTCTTCTTCGCCTTCTTCGTCATCTTCCTCGGAAAATTCATCACCCTCAGTATCAGCATCATCCTTGTCATCATCAACAGTATCAGCAATAAGCTTGTTTTCAGGGGGTAGTTTAGAATCATCGGGCAGTTTTTCATCATCTAAAATATTCTTCACATCAAAGTTACCCTCAGCGTCTTTGTCGATTCTCTCCCACATCTCTTCATCGGAAACCTCCGGTAAGGGTTCAACAGGGTGTGGTAGAGCACTACCACAAGTCTTGCGGGTCAGGAAATCCCAGCTGTAAGTTTCATCATCGTCTTTTCCGTCCCTGGCCAAGTTGGCGATATTCGCAGCATTGCCGTTAGGAGATACTTTGCGGTTACTCAACCACGTCATAAGGTTTTCGAAGTCTCGGCTACATGCTAGCGGGTTATTAGTGATATCGAGGGTGCGCAATTTGTTCAAATTATCCAGTTCAGTTTGCTTGATTTCGTTGATTCTGTTGTGCGAAACATTTAAGAAAGTCAAACTATTTAGCACTGCCGTCGAGTGGTTTTTGTCTACTTTCCAAAGTGAGGTCAATTCGGCGTGACTCATATCCAGCCAAGTCATAACAGGCGTGTGGACAAATACTTCAATAGACAGTACTTTCAAGGGGTTGCCTTGAAGATTCAACTTGGCGAGTTCCTTATTTTTTTCGAACTGTTTCGGTTCCAAAGTGGTAAGCATGTTGTTAGCCAAATTGATCTCTACCAGTCTTGGGCATGGAGTGAACACTTTACTGCTGATCGATTTTATGTTGTTATCAGACAGGTTTAGTACAGATAAAGCGGAGAAAGTTTTAAGAGAGTCGTCGTAAATTTCTTCCAGGCCACAATTCGAAGCATCAAAGAAATAAATATTGAATTGATCAGCAGAACACATAAATCCTTCTTCTGGTAAATGTTTCAATCTGGGGTTGTTTGAAATTTTAAATATGTCTAATTCGATATTTTCTTTGATCAGAATACTTGAAATGAAGTCTAAGTTATTATAAGAAAGGTCCAGATAATTAAGTTCTACGAGCTTATGGAATGCTTGATTATGGATCTTCTCAATGCTGTTTCCACTAAGATTAAGATTGGCAATGTAAGTCATACCGTTGAACATGGAAGGTCCAACAAGTTTGATGTTAGTTTGACCAGCGTTAAGAGTTAATAAATCTGAGATTTGCAAGCCATAGACAGTGTCAATGGGGTTTTTCAGAATGTGAAGGGTAGCCAGTTCAGTATTTTCTGAGAAAATATCATCAGGCAGAGATTTGATGTTGTTATCGCTGATGTCGAGTTCTTCCAAGTCAAGAAGTTTCTTGAAGGTATCGGGGTCCATGTCGGACAAGTTGTTACCAGCGACGTTCAGGTACATAAGACCTGGCATGTACTTAAAAGTGTTCGCCGTAACGTACTGCATGTTGCAGTAGGATACATCTAGCTCTTGCACAGAGGTAGTGTTTAAAAAGTAGTCCTCAGAACCAGCTGCCGGGAATTTAAGAGGATTGTTTGAAAGAGTCAGCAATAATAGTTTCTTATTGGTCGCGAACGTTTCCGGGTGTAAGCTCTTCAGTTTGTTGTTGGATAAGTTGAGAGCATACAGTTCATTCAGGCCGTGGAAAGCATTGGGGCCAATGAAATCAATAGTACTGTTCACAATCTTCACAGTGGCTACTTGGTGTAGTCCCAGCTTCTTGAAAATCAAATCGTCTAACCGTATTGGGAACGACGGATCGGCATTCTCGATCACGAGGTCTGTGATGTCATCGCCAAACTTCTGCGTACCGATTTCAAGCCGGTTGCACTTGGCTATCCTGTATCCCTGAGATACAGTGCATATGCAGTCCCTGGGACAAGGCCTGTCCTCGTTGAACAACACTTCCTGGTCGTCTGCGGAGTCGTAATCTTCATACTGGTAAACAAAATTTGCTGCGTCCTTAATGTCTTTCTTGGCAGTTTTGTTGACGGGCTCGCTGAGCGCAAGCGCACATGCTGCCAGGAGCAGTATTAACTCCCGGGACCTCGCCCCCATGTCTTAGCGAACTCTGAAACGATAACAAACGGACGATTAGTTAATTATTGTGAAAACACTTAGGTATTACATCAATTACAAAATAGTCTCGAAACACGAGGCTGGTCACGTTCCTATTTGTACTAACAATAGCAGAACACAATGAAATAACCTATTTCTTTTTGTGTTTGCTTTTACGGTAACAATAGGTTCACATAATGTGGCGTGTGGAACAAAGCAAACATATTCACTAATAATCTAGAAAACAGATTAAGGAAAGAAATTTATTTAAATATTTTATAACATCTAACATTTGAACATTCACTTTGATTGACAAACCAGAACGGAGGAGGATTAATGGTTAATTATCGATAATAATGTTGAAAAACCTATCTATCTTTGTTGCCGTTATTATTCTATATCTACATATGAACGACAGATGTTGTTAGCATTGTTCTAGTGAAATCTTATCTGCGCATTGTCCATCTGTCGGTCTGCTGTCGTGACTTCACAAGACATGTGATATCAAACTTTAGTCTCGTTCCTACGTTCGCTAGTGTCTATATTTTTCTCACTCGTGTGTGTGTAAATCAACTTTGTGTGCAACATTACCTCATTTGTTTAAAGCAATCATTAGGTTTTAATGAGAATGCCCGAGGTATTTTATTTTACGCTATTATGAGATATTTTTTCCATATTACGTTCGTATATGATTTTAGTAATCTATATTTTAATTGATTAATCTTTATAATACGTTTATTAATTTTTGAACTAGTCTTAAGTTTAAGTAATAAAGGTAGAAAGTATTATAATATAAAGCAAGTAAGGAATGTGGCTGCCGCGCCTGGACCATTGCCAAAGATAAAGGATGCGACAAAAGGCTCGAAGTACATCGGTACTTCTTATCAAGGCGAGATAATGTACACCACAAAACTATACTTCCATAAGTATGTATAATTCTGTTATGAATAGAATATAATAATAATTATGCTTCTTTTTGGAAATAAAAATAATTGAAATTCATTCAATAGCCTAAACAACTTTTGTAACATAATAATATATTAGGTGTTCTTGTTTGTGTACAATATGGTATTGTGTACACAATATGATTTTGAATATTACGTAACTGTTTATGGATATGATGTTATTTAAAATGTATAGCAATACCACGAATTATAAAGATATGAGTTAAATTATAATATAGGTAACCAGTATAATTAAGATTTTACAAATACAAAACACACTAAAATAAATCGGCCAATATAGTAATATAACATGTTTAAAACTACTAGATGACCTTAAATAAATTGGTTTTCCTTCAAACGTGTGCTGTAGACATCTTTATTTGCATGATAATAACTATTGTCAAGACACACGTTTCCAATTCCACTCGTCAAACATAATCACAGGCAACACAAAATATTTTATTAATATTCACTTACATATTCGAGTTGTTTTATCTGAAGGATCAATGGTAACACTGTTTTATAGAAAGTAGCACTTTCACCGAACAACACAATGTAGCATAGCGATACTGACTGCGCGGGCGTTTGTCACTGAATGAAGAGCGACGATATTCTGATAATTACGAGCACAAAAGGTAATATCGCAGGTCTGTTTGCGCTACGTTTCCACACAGACATCCGCACGTACACTGACACACACCGCTATATTGAATTTATTTTGTTTTTGTTAGCAAACCGGAATTACGGATCACAGGCTGATTCATCGACGGCGACTACGAAATTCTTTTGGGCTATGCGTACGTCACTTCTTGGAATACGCTTTTAGTCTTAATGATAGCCTTGGTGGTAATATCGGGATTAATTCAGCTTCATTTCAGTAGGAGAAATATTTTAATGCACTTGAAGCTAGAGGATGTAATAAAAGTTTATAATATACTATTTTAGATCAAGGTTAATTGATTCAAACAGATCTAATGTAAAATGTAGAGTTGTTACATCATATTGTACCTAATACTTTCTGACAGGAGCCAAAAATAAAAATTAAATCTTCTATATATGCAGACAATAATGATTTTTAATGATATGTTAACCATCCTACACCAAGTGCTTTGAAGTTTTTCTTAGCGCAAAATGTTACAAATCAGTTTACAAAGTTTGTTGTCTATGCAATTAGCGCCGGTTTGATTCTTGCCAAGTATAATTGCTCATGTTAAAGGGAATAATTGTTGTTTTAATTCTTTCTATTTTTCGATACACTAAATAAAAATTACTTTAGTTTCTCACTATACCATTACTTTGAGTTTTGATTAAGAATAACGAGATAGAGAGAAATTGTGTCAGGGAAAAGCACAAGTTAGTTTGATGGCACATTTAGTTATATAATTTAAAAAATCTATTATACTATTCTATTCAAGTATACAGGTGAACAATATACCATCACATGAAACGAATATGGACTGCGATAAGATAAGATAGCCGAGCGCACCGCCCTACGTACTACATTCAAACAACGTTTATTAAGTAAACAAAAATCATTAACAAAAACACTTTTTAAGTCGAAAACTGCATCGTGTTATCCTTATAATTTCCGTCTTAGACGGTTTATTGTTAGTAGTTAAAATTAATTCTGAGTATCACATCAGGAAATCGAATTAATGATAGGTTTCATATTACGGAGTCTGAGTATATTGAGAAGGCATAACATAAAAGAGAGCCGAATTCAGCAAACAAGTAACATATATTTATCGATAAAGTAATTATTAAACATCCAGAACGTCACCAGACGTTGGAACTTTTCGAATAGGTCAACAACTTCGTGTTTTCGTAGTCGTTGAGTACCAAAATTCTAAAACAATCTTTGAGAAATAACCTATTTTCTACACGCAGATTGACTCCTACGCGAATGAGTATTTTTTTCTCCACAACATTCCACCGACCAAGGAAACTCTGAGCAATAAACAGTTAGATACTAGATTAAAACAACTAATACGAAAATAATTTGCTACTATGATAAATTCGTCACGGCGATACGCGAGGCACAAAATTAGTTTGATCGAAACGTGGGAGATCTTCGTAGGTGGCGAACTGACATACATTTTCGCAATTGATTATATGGCAATACCTGTAAAAGGTTATGTTAAGTTATTTGAAAGTGAACTACCTATACCTACCTACTATAAGAGTTATAGTAAAAATCATATTGTTAATGAACTAAATTTGGTACTTCAGAAACAAAGAAAAAAGTGACTAAGCAATCACTTTTTTTAGTTTAAGTATGTCACTTTAACTATTTAGAATAAATAATATGCATGATAACAAAAAAAATATTTTATCAGAGGGAATAAATTCTGCTAAGCATGTTATTGCTGTAATATAAAATTAATTTTATTTTAAACATAATTGGGATAACTACAGCCTTGTTTGCTTGTATCCACACCCATCCGACATAGTCGATAAAATGGTCGATTGATCAACGCGAATCAAAACTGATCGACAAATCAATCGAGCAATCATCATTCAATATTGATTGAAGGCGGATCGACCGCCTATATTTTGAATGTAAGATGATGTATTAGTTGGGTCTACATTTTAATCGGTCAATGCGGGATAGTTCAAATGGATTATTATTTGTTGCTATAATTACTAGTAGCCAAGACTGTCGATTGATCACATTTCACTACCGACAGATTCTATCGACGATCACCTTGGGCGTGACAAACGACAAAAACGATACATCAAGCCTGTTTTCGATCAGACATGTACGATCCTTAGCGAAATTACGTACTTATGTCGTCTGGAGAACACCTGCATGTAATTAATACTTAATTTATGCCAAAGTTTGTAACGTCAGGCACGCAGCAGGGGCCTTAATTTGTTAGTATTATTATACTTTTTTTTTCAGAATATTTGAAACATCTTTCAATACTATTTTATAATGTTAAGAAACGAGATACTTTCATTACTTCTATTAATACTGTTAGGTACGGCTTGAGAGTTTCACAGATATGGTAATTTAGAGTAATGCAAATGAATACATTTCAGTTGATTCTACGCAGGCACACATTAATTATCTAGTAAATAATTCACCTAATGCGAACACAAAAGGCAGACATGAGTACACATTAGTGATACAAAATTCTCAATTCTCAACTTCTAAACACGATAAAGAAAAATATTATAAATATTTTTCAATTAATTAATCAACGGTTGATTGCTCTGTGCTTGGAGGTCGTCTAAACGATGTCATTATGCTCCAAAGCACAGCAACAAACAATTTAAAACGTCTCAGAGATGATTGATAGTGAAAGCAAACACCTTTGCTCCAGATGAAAAATATATCTAAGATTGTACGATAAGTGTTAGATACAAAAATATTCTGAACATAATGATGACGCGAGAAAAAATATTTGGATAGTGTTAGAATATTTAAAATATTTAAATACATACTCGTATATCTATGTAATGACATACTCATTGTATATCTAGATGGCTTAGAAATGATATATTTTAGCGTTCGTGCACTTCTCTACTCTTATCGAGGTAATTAGAGTACCTATACCTTGACGTGTATTTATCCTACTATCCTACATGCAGGGAATGAAAAAAAGAAATATATTATACCCAAATCCTATATTATGATTTTTGCACATGTTAAGGGCCATGTACTGCCTGGATAATGATTTAATTTTAATGGAAATATTGAAAAAGAAACAGTCGAAAGCAGGATTTGAACCCGCGACCTCCAGTGTACCGTGGCTTTCGCCTGTTTCTTTTTTAATGTTTCCATTAAAATGAAATCATTGTCCAGGCACTACATGGCCCTTAACATGTATAAAAATCATAATATAGTATTAGGGTATAATATATTTCTTTTACTTGCTATACCTGCTTAGTATAATATGAAAATTGACGTTTTATCTTGAAAAAGTGTACAGTTAGCAGCATAAATATCTGTACAAAATCAAAATTTCAAATCGCCTACCCATCAAGCCCGGCTCGGTTACATTGGCCCGGTACGTGATCTGTCAACAAGCGAAAATCGACCTTATATTTACCCACATTAGGTCGATGTGCGTGCTTATAAGGTCGATTTTCGCTTGTTGACAAATGTCATACCGAGCCAATGTAACCGAGCGGGGCTTGACGGGCGCGTTAAGTTAAACTGATAAAAACATTCTTCGTATGAAGTAAAGCAAATGTCTTTTATTTTATTTTTGTGAAGAGAAAAAAAAGATAAGTAAGAACACAAAAGCATGTGGCAATTTGAAATTTTGAATTTGTTCCGCTACTTATGCTGGTGACTGTATCATCACCAAATTGGGTGATTGTACACATCACGCCGAAGTGGACATTTCTCTAAAATCATTATTATTTCTTATTCTTACAAATATTAACCTTCGATGATGTTTTTTCCCCTAGTGACGACTATAATATTTATTTATTTTGAATAATATTTTTGTGGACTCTACATGCAAGGTTATCGTTGATGAAAACCAAAAAAAACATTTTATTATCTAAACTTTATCAACTACATGGTTTGTTGAATTAAATACAGAGAATCTTGTACCTAAGTACTTTAAACTTCTTATGCCACGTAAGTCTAGAAATAAATAATTAGAAGTTTTATGGCGAATGAAGACACTGCAGCGAGGGTTTACAATCGATTGCCTGACTGTGCTTTAAAAATCACGTTCAGGATTTACCGTTATGTGTAACTTGGATGAATTTAAATATGCAATGTGTCGAAAGTCCTACCTATTTACAGCCTATCGATATCAGTTATCTCAACGCCACTCCACTTCAATCAAATACAGTGGTGATACTTTGCGCGTATAGGGAACGTGCACGTCGTAAGCTCTGCCATCTGGTGGCGCAATCTGACTCTTTTTCAGCCCATCTATATTTGGCATTGACGTAAAATATTCATATTAAAATGATGAAATATAACATTTAATTTGTTGATAATATATTGCTGTGTATTTGGGTGTTCAAAAACATAAAAATAAACAAATCAAATGGTTTGCAATTCTATTATGTTGCCAAGAATAGTGGGTACCCAATAATTACATTGCAAAAAATAAAACATATCTCGTAGGGTTTAGCCAGCGTTTGCAATGTAAGCGCAAAAAAATGTGTTTATTTACGACATCACATTAAAAATCCCTTAAATTATCAATGTTTGTCTACTATATTATGCATGTATTATACATATAAATCTACCTCTTGAATCACTCTATCTATTAAAAAAAAACCGCATCAAAATCTGTTGCGTAGTTTTAAAGATCTAAGCAAACATAGGGACAGACAGACGGGAAGCGACTTTGTTTTATACTATGTAGTGATGAGCAGTTGACTCATCTAATGGCATGTAGTCCGGCATCACCACAGTCCTTACAAGTCCATTATTTACCGGAGATTCGTCCGCGCAATGCCGCTATTTTTGTGTTATTTACATTTTCCTTATAGTTAAGATTATCTTGTATGCCAGATTATAAATAAACTTACATAATCCATGCTCATTTATATTTTTACCTCTTTAACAGTCATGATTTCAACATCAATCTAGAAAAAAAACAGCATAAGTATAAATGACTAGTAGTGCTCGCGGCTCCGCCCGCGTGAAAATGTTTTTCCGGGACAATAATATTTTACCGGGATAAAAGTAGCCTATAACACTCAGGAGTTATGTAGCTTCCCATTAGTGAAAGAATTTTCAAAATCGGTTCAGTAATTCCTGAGATTAGCGCGTTCAAACAAACAAACAAACAAACTCTTCAGCTTTATAATATTAGTATAGATATAAAATTATTTAATTTATATCGAGCTGGTAATATTATACATAATATATTTATTACCTATAGTCGTTTCACGAATTACTCATTATAAATGCCCCCATGTTTGAATTGATAACGTGTTAGGCTATAGTTATATAGTAAAAGTTCTTAATAAATATAACCGGTCCAAACAAAGGAAGAAAATATTGTTGTAAAAAATATAATGTTAAAGTTGACCCGGGTTGTATTTTTCGAAATATAAAACATTTCAATAAAACACTAGAGCTTATCCGTGAAGATCGCAAATAGGCAAATATAATACTAGAGGCCCTTAAAAACAAAGAAATCACAAAGGCTTTTGAAAACAGAGTAATGCCCTTTCACGATACTGTTGACTATAACAAACGACTACAATAACCTATTTTATCTCGCGCGGTATCTGTAGAGGCTAGAGATTACGGATATCAGCCTGATAACGAATAGACACTGCTCGCGACGCGACGCTGTTGACATTTAACATACCTTACCAACGTCAAATACCGTATTTCACTTGTACCGGAGTTTGTACTATGCAGCCTTCCGTGTAGAGCTACTATTTTTATTTAATTTAGGATGGAGAGGCGGCTGGAATAAATTACTGGCAATGGAGGTAATATCGAGTGAGACAATTAACAAAAGTTGCCCCAAAAGTACGCACCATGGTCGAATGTTATGGCTCGTGCAGGTAGACGAGAAAATTGCCAAAAAGGCTGCTGTTAGAGGCAGAATTCTAGAATCCGCATTAAATAAACGGAGATTCAAAATATATATAATTTTGACTGCCTCGGTGGCGTAGTTGTATTACAGTACGACTGCAAAGCTGAGGTCTCGGGTTCGATCCCCGGGTCGGGCAAAGTGATATTGAGTTTTTCTATTCAGTATCAGCTCGGAGTCTGGAATTTGTGCCCGATATGGCGATAGGCTCGCCACCTATCACATCATGGGACGGAATAATGGCGAAAAATGGGTGCACTAGTTGTGCCTCTGCCTACCCCTTCGGGGATAACAGGCGTGAGTGTATATGTATGTATATAATTTTAAATATATTATGTATTTTAGCTTCCGTTGCCAAGCTAGAAATTAGTAAAAGTATTCTTCGAGTGTTATTCTAGGATGTTCTTATGTAAAATTATCTTAATCAGATTAGACAAAGATGTTTTATTTTATATCGTTCAAAGATAGATTGAAAGATATCGATACGGGCGTGAAAAGTGCTTCAGACTTGGAACATGTGTCAATCAATATACTTGTACTTATATGTACCTATTTATGTAATTTGTATAGTTTTTTATGATATTTTCCGCTACCCTTCACTATTATTATTCGCTGGATGTTGCTCGCAGCTTCGCCCACGTGAAGAGCCTTTCCCATTACAAAACTCCCTAAAACACAGTAGCGCTGGTGACGACCAGCGCCATCTATTTCAAGAACCAGATCAAAAATATCCACTATTTCCCATGGGAGCAAATTAGAGGGATAAAAAGTAGCCTGTGAGTTACTCCAGGCCATGATCTACTCGTGTGCTAAATTTCATCCAAATCCGTTCAGTACAGCCTGCGTTTACTTCTAACAAACATTCAATCATTTTCACAAACATTCGCATTCACAATATTAGTAAAATTAAGGCAATAATAAATCTATACATATAATAATTAAGATCAACGGGACACTCGTAAAAAATATCTCGCCATAAAAGATTATTGATATCAATAACAATAATTATTGCCTATTTGATAATAATTAATTATACCGAATGTTTTAACTCAATTTAACCTTTGCGACAATCATATTATTTAAAAACGCAATGCTTGTATTTTATTCTACATATTAAGATTAAATTAAGTTGGAGACGTCTTAAGCCGTCGCTATGATTTTAAGGTTACCATTTTGACATTTGTACTATCACTTTGGTTTGCCGCGCTTGTATCTACAACTTAATTATTTGGTTCATTTATATTAAAAAAACATAGCTACTTAACTTTTTTGGTGGAATTCTTTTAAAATATGGTTTACATTGACACATCACAGTAAATGCTATATTGTGGTTACAAAATACGTCGCACCTTTAGGATGAAAACGACACAATTCAAAAAGATAGAAAATTGAGTTATCGTCAGAAAATTACTTAAAATGAAGTTCTCAATACAACAATAGTTCAAAAACAGCCATATTCCAACAGGAAAGGGACAAAACTTTTAGATAAGTCCCTTTTTTATTTTATTTTTATAAATAAGGGACTAGTTTTTAGTCATTCAAAAATGACAACTCAATTTTCTATTTTTTGAATTGTGTCGTTTTCGTTCTAAAGGTGCGACGTGTCAAATAAGTAGGTATAGCTTTTCTTGCAATCGTTATACATTTTATAATATTAAAACGTCTTCCCAAGGCTGACCAAAGCTGATATTTATGCGGCCATTTAGTATTAATTACAGATAAAGCAAGATTTTAAGATGAATAATAAAATTATTAATAGAGTATTCTCACGTATGTTTTCAGAGTCCACTATTTATCAAGACGCCTTAAGATAATATTTTTATCTATCTATATTATTGTCATTTGAAAACAAAGAGAAAGCATTGGCTTCTGAGTCATGTTCAAAAAATACCTTGCATATTTCGTTTTACATCTTATGAAAAATGATAATCCTTTAAAAATATTTTTTTATTGTTTGCGTACGATTCGTCTTAAAGACACACATTCACACATTTAAATTTTAACCTATAGTTTAGGCAGAAAGATTATTAAAAGCCACAAAATATGTTCCTGATACACCTCAGGTCTCTTCCACATTCATATCTGTTATACTATACGATGAATAGACATTATTCAACGTTTAGGTGTGAACGATAGCCTAGTTGGGGATGTAACGGTCTGCCGAGACAATGTCCGGAGGTTCGAAACCCAAGGCACACGTGTGTATTGTTTATCAATTATCGTTAACTTTAACGGTGAACGAAAACATCGTGAGGAAACCTACATACCTGAGAATTCTCCATAAGAATTTCGAGGGTGTGTGAAGTCTGCCAACCCGCACTAGGCCAGCGTGGTGGACTAAGGCCTAAACCCTCTCAGTTAAAGAGGAGGCCCGTGCCCAGCAATGGGACAGTACATAATACAGGGCTGGTATTATTATTTATATGTTCCTGACACACCTCAGGTCTCTTCCACATTCATTCCTGCTATACTATACGATTAATAGACATCATTCAACGTTTGTACGACCGAAAGCGAATATTTCGTACGATCCTTGAATATTAATCTTGTGCACTTAGATAAATTTGTTTTGCATACAATCGACCGAGGACCTTTATCGAAGTTAGCGCGTGCAAAAATGCATATAGGGTTGTAACTGGAACGATGTACTGTATTACAATATGTAAATTAGTTTTTTAATCTTTTGCAATTGGGACACCTGTGACGTCATATGACATGCATTTTGTTGATGGTCGTGGTAATTAAATATGATTTTAGTTGAATTTTAATTTACATTTTCATTAGTTAAATCCAAATCTGTACAATAAAGAGTATGTGTGGCAACAAAATGAAGTCAAGAATAAAAAAAAAAATCAAACCTAGTATATTACAATTGTAAGGTATTTACTCAAAGAAGGTGTCATCAGAGTTTTATTTGTCGATTTTTACATAATATTCATACATTTGTACATAAGCTTCGTTTTTATCAGTAGTATTTAAATATAAACGCGTTTACCTGTACGGTAGTTTATTTATATAAACCCAAGATAATACTTTATACTAGCTTTTGCCCGCGGCTCTGCCCGCGTGATAGAGTTATTCCGGGATAAAAGTCCCGCTTTTTATTTTCCTGGGATAAAAAGTAGCCTATGTGTTAATCCAGAACATAATCTACCCGGTGCCAAATTTTAACGAAATCCGTTCAGTGGTTTTTGCGTGAAAGAGTAACAAACATCCATACATTCTTACAAACTTTCGCGTTTATAATATAAGTGTGATTCGACATAATATGCATATCTCAGAGAGCAGCTTTGGAAAGTAAGAATCATTCAAAAGAAATTTTATGTAGGTATTCGGAAAAACAACAATAGGTACCCTTAGCATTGAAGATTATGTTGCTTTCCGGAAGGGCGATACAGCGTCAAACCATTGTTGCGTTACGCTTGGAGCATCATCGAATAGTCAAAGTGCTCAATTTAGAGACAACAGATGAACAGGAAATCACCGAAAAGTATATAAGTAGTTTTGAAATCACCGACGCTATAGAAATCATAATGTTGTTCTCCAGCCTTAAACTTAGCTTACGCCAACCAAAAATATCGTAGAGCAGGTATCTTTGGGTATTTTTGGGTAGTCTTTAGGTGAATAAAAATATTAGATCTAGCCAAGGGTAAATCGTGCCTTTCGCGTTTGATCACCTTATACATTTATGTGACAAATAGTATTTATTAGCAACAAGTGAAATCGGTCTTAAGCGTCAGAATTTAGAAGATATGAAAAGAGAACACGTTAGGCTAGTCGGAAATATACAGTGATTTTCTCATACATAATTCTATCTTATCTATGATTTCTCGGGAATTAACCTTTTTATTTAAGTAGGAAAAACAAATGTTGCCTGAGTTTATATGCAATTTACCGGGTTTTATCGTTGTAAAATATTTCTTCTTAACGTATTTTCCGTATTACGAAACCTACAACTGCTTGATAATGTTACTATAATTATAGTTATTACAGATTTAAACGATTTGCGCTTGACCGCTTGTTAACTGTTAAAAAATACAATGACTAATCCATAATATTCTATTAAAAGCACAGTGTGTACACACCCTTCTTCCTCATAATATAATTGTTTAGCAAAAGATAACGTTGTAAAAATAGATTTAAATTTTATAACATAAAAAATTACCTACGCACCTCTGACACTGTTCAGCCACCCGATGACTTGTTGATAAAAAATCTGCAATAAATAAAATTGGTTAAAAAGTTAGTCAAAATATTCATAAAATAAAAATAAACACAACACTACAGTTGTTATCAATTGACAATCAGTCGTGCACAAATTGCGATATAGTGTGTGGTCAGTTAGATCAATAGAAGGTTATAAAAATAGTAGGTAAATAGTCTGATCATAAATGAGTAGCGGATAAAAGTAAAAGCTTCAATGGAACAGATGGCACGGGTCAGTGGCCAAATGATTAATGCCCGACTAGGGTTCACGTTTCGATGGATGTATCGATTATGCGTACATATTAAATCGATAATCGAGTGTATAGTCAATGCTTATGTCAATTCAGTACAGGCACTATATGTTTAAGTGCCAGATCATAGTATACCAAGTTAAAAATGAAATGGAATTTAAAAAATTGAATATTACCGAATTTTATTTTTATGACTATTTTCTTGCTAGTCAATTAAAAACTTGACAAATAAATTGGCAATAAATTCGTTATTAACTAGTCCAACACTTATCCCCGACTGAGTGGCTAAAGAATGTAGTTGTGATTCTTATAAGAGTTTCCTGTGATAAAATTTGTTACTATGACGCCGGAGTAACGAGTGGGATTTCTACAATGACGTGCTTATTTGAGTATTGTGTATTTACGACACTGCGTGCAACATCGTGTATAATCTTGTAACTTTATGTAAATTGTCTCTTTTGCTTTTTTTCCTGTATTGTGCACCTACAGAATAAAGGATAAATAAAAAATATCATTGACAATTTAATGTAGGTGCCTGCCTCGGTGGCTAATTGTATTATGTACGACAGTAAAACTAAGGTCTCGGGTTCGATCCCCGGGTTGGGCAAAGTGATTTTGGGTTTTTCTACTCAGTAGCAGTCCGGAGTATAGAATTGGTGCCCGATATGGCGATAGGCTCGCCCGCTATCACATCATGGGACGGAATATGCACGGCGAAAAGTGGGTGTACCAGTTGCGCCTCTGCCGATCTCTTCGGGGATAAAAGGTGTGACTGTATGTACAATTTAATAGATTGTCAATTGTGATCCTTCTTGAATCCAGATTGAATTATAGCTCCTTAACGTTCCGTCGAGTATGTTCTATGATATTAGGATTGACGCCATGAGCGGTATTACCTTAAGTCCTAAACCCAAACCCAGGCAAATCTCAATTTTTCATTCCATAAACTAAAAATGTTCATTGCATGATCAAGGCTTTGAACTCAGAATAATCGGTTTTGAAACTTTACCCGCAACTGTTACGCAAAAATTTAAGCGGATCGAACCAAGAGGTGCATTGGCTAGTCAGTCTGACTATCCGAACATCTAGTAACCCTAAATGGGGTAGCCGCTTGGTAAGCAAAACCTGTTGTCGATGCTGATTATGCGTGTCGTAAGTCAGATAGGAAGGAATAAGAAACACACATTGCAGTTATATCAACAAACACATGTTGCAGAATTTGTAGCTCCCGAAAACGGGTATAAAGTATCAGGTTTATTGGTTTATAGGTTAGTTTTTGTAACCGGGTGTCCTGATTGTATATTTACATAACAATCTTAGGGCCTTACTATAAAAATTATTGGTGATAGGACTCTCATATGTAAGAGTCCGTCTGGGTGGGTACCACCGCAATGTGGTACCTGTTCTACCGCCAAGCAGCAGTGTACATGCAGTGTTTGGTTTCGGTTTGAAGGGCATTGTAGCCAGTATAACTACAGGACATAATGAGACTTAACATCGTATGTCTCAGGATGACGAGCACAGTAGAATGCCACACAGTACTTTGTAACTCAAGGTGCTGGATGGTATTTCTATTGTTTATGGGTGGTCGTATCGCTTACCATAAGGCGAACGGCATGCTCGTCTCGTCATTCGATGCCATAAAAAAATCGCTGTATAAAGCCAACAAGGTTAAGGTTTTGTTTCGTTTTCTTTGACTGTAAATGTCATTCAACATAGCATGACAAAGCACTAAACAACTATTACAGATGGCTACAACAACTATTAGTAAGGCAGTTTCTATTGAAATAAAACAACGAATTTTTCACGATAGTTTAATTTTTACTCCCGACGTTTCAAAGACTTACAGCCTTCGTTGTCATGGGCGATAGTTTTATTTCAATGTTGAACATTCGCATATAAATCATTATCTTTATTATAAATAGGACAATGTGTTTGTAAGCATGTCTGTTTCAAGCAGAGGGTTAAGTATGGACAATGGAATTTATGTTCTGAGACAGATATCGATGCGGGCGGTGGCACGGGTAAAAGTTACGCTTGCTTTGATTTGTAAGTCTGTTACTAGTGTATGTTTTCCTTTTTAGGTTTTCATAGCTCATTATGGAAAAACGGAACCGTTATACGATCACGTTGTCCGTCAATCTAACTATACGTCAAGAGCATCTTGAATACCAATTTGAATAAATACAAATGAATTCTATGCCTACGTATACCTAAAATGCATCTCCGAATGAAGTAAATGTTTTGCAAGTTACGACACTAAAAAGTGATTTTTTTTATGTATTCGTATTATATTATATTTATTATCGAATCTTTAGTGGACATCATTACGTACGTTTGCATTGAATACAGATTGAATCTAAGCTTAATTGTCTTAAAATAATGACCGTCTCGTACAGACAAAAATCTTGAATTTAAAATTTTATCTTGTTTTGATTTGGAACCATTCAGTCAGTTGCACACCTAGAACTAAGCTAAGTTGTTTAGTATCGCATAGCTGAGATATTTTTTCATACTTGCGTGGAGAACACAAACTACGTGGACTACACTACTTACTCCGTCTAATTTTCTCAGCTATGCGAGTTAAATGATGAATAAGAATGGTGCAAGATGAAAACAAGGGTTTATATTGCTTACGGCTCAATCAGTTACGTGCAAATCAAGTATTAATTACAGTTGCGATGACCATGCACAAAATTGATATCGATTACCTTGGATGTTGACAACTATTCACAAAAAATTATAGACATTGCGGTTATTTTCATACCTAGGCCGGTATTAATAAATGAATCTCTAGTTTGAGTTACATCTCAAGTAGACATACCTAATGTATGAATCATACATTATGTCTACTTGAGATGTAACTCAAACTAGAGATTCATTTAATTCATACATTATGTCTACTTGAGATGTAACTCAAACTAGAGATTCATTTATTAATACCGGCCCTATTTACTAAGTCTGAGATACAGTTAGGATAAAAAATGAGTTCTACTACCCTGCTTATTGCTTCATTATCCCACAGCTGATGTTTTCAAGCGGCATCTACTCAGATGTATGCATAACCTATGCAGTTAAACAGGGCTTTGAGACGGCAAACCTAGCACGTTTTCTTTTATTATTGACTAGCGGCCCCGACACGACGTTTTCCTGCCCTAAAAAGGAAATAAAATCCTAGAACCCGAGTACAGCGCTACCTACCGATCCACCCGAAGACACACAAAAAAATTTCATTAAAATCGGTCCAGCTGTTTTTCCACGCATTTTTCTTAATTTTTTCTTTCATAAGAACCTTTTCCTGACTATAATAAACACATAAAAAAAAAATAAGGAAATCGGTCCAGCCGTTCATGCGTGATGCCGTGACCAAGAAAATAGGGATTCATTTTTATATAATAGATATATTACGTACCTATTTTGCATAAAATTATAATTTCATTCGAAAACTTGATGTGAGGTTAGTCTCAATGGGATCTTAGGCTACACGTGGATAATGTTGTACTGGTGACTTAATACGAGAAGGATTATTCTTTAGGTATGTTAAACTCGCATAGTGTATGACGCTAAATTAAGTTATTAACTATGAAGTAAGATACATTTCTCGATAACACTTTTTCCTGAGTGTGTGGCTCATTGGATAATTACGTAATGAGTGTTTTTAGAATTAATTTGATTATAATTAAAAGTACTTTTATTAAATATTCTGCTAACGTGATATTTATCGTAAACCTTAGGATTTATTTGCACATTAAACAGCAATAATATTACTCATAGTAGAATATACAATAGTTAGTTTATCTACATTACTTCGACTATATTAATTATTATGGAAATAGCACAAGTATCATGTGTTTACCATTATACACACACACACACACACACACACACACACACACTCACGCCTGTTATCCCCGAAGGGGTAGGCAGAGACGCAACTAGTGCACCCACTTTTCGCCGTTATTCCGTCCCATGATGTGATAGGGGGCGAGCCTATCGCCATATCGGGCACAAATTCCAGACTCCGGGCTGATACTGAATAGAAAAACTCAATATCACTTTGCCCGACCCGGGGATCGAACCCGAGACCTCGGTTTTGCAGTCGTACTGTAATACAACTACGCCACCGAGGCAGAGTGTTTACCATTATATTTTAGATATTATTAATTGTTGTTGCACAATGAGGAAATTATTAAATGTAATTAAAATTATCATTGTAACTAAGGAAAACATCACTTCTCACAACAACAAAAGCGGTTCTTATTTATAAAATTTTCAATACTAAAAGCATTTAATTCTACATCTATATTTAAAAAACCCTTTCTTAATTTTGTGATAAGACTTTAAATTGCAAACGCAATAATAATAAATCTTGCATAGTTTCTATCAGTACGAGCTAGAAATGCGACGGTTTTCAACATGGCACCGTGACCTGCTCTGTAAAAGGCTACGTTATTATAAAGCCAGACGTTTGAGCGACTCACCTCAATGAATCGACTTTTTACTTGCGGTTTTTACCGCGTACTACTTAGTGTCATATATTAATATGAAAAATATGCGGCGTATGGCGGACATTGCATTAGTGATTTATAGATTTATTGATTCCATGACCATGAAGAGATTTTAAGTAGTTTAGATGAATTTGGGCCCTGAGTTGACCAAGTCATGATCTAAATCTTGTTCTAATTTTACTATTAGTAGATTTAAAAATGTTATTACTAAGAAGCATATTACATATTGTGTCATCTGCGTTAGCCCTTTAATAAACATAGTAACGTTTTGAATGGCGCCGAAATAATAAAGGTAATTTTTTAAAATGTAGACAGTTTTACAACACAGATTGATTGGGATTCGGGTCCTTTCAAACTATATTTTCGTTTAAATTATATCCCAGTCAATGTCTTCACAGCTCCATTCGACCGCGCTAAATGGAGACCGCTGCGTTCCGTATTAACCGATCCAGAGGACGAAATCACTCTGGACATCCGCCGTAAGAACAAGTTCTTGAAACTACAACACTCCACAAGACGGCAGTTCCGTCCTCGCCGCGTTCCCCGTCGCCCCCCCGACCCCCCTAGCAGTTCCGGCCCGCGTGCCGATGACAACACAAACTAATAAGAGCCTAAAAAAACAATCTTTCTTTAATCGTTGATGTCTCATTCTCTCTCAGTGGCCGTCCTGAGCCGGGGTTCGTAACCCGTTAGTGGGTTGCCCTCAGCATGGTCACTTAATTCAAAGGGTTGCGAGCGCCTTCTGCGTTCACCCTAAAGACCGGTGTGGCCAGAAAACCCGACTCGTGTCAGGCTACTGGCAGTAGGGCCATTAACAAAAAAAATGTCTTCACATTGTAATTATTTTATTAGTTAGTATGGAATATTTATTGCTTTAAATATATCTTGTGTCGGAGATAATTAATGAAATAATACGTGTCGGTAAATGTCATAGTCGATGACTTAGCGGAAAAACAATAATTATCTTATAAGTAGTGGTTCCCTACGTTTAATATAAGTATATTTATCATACAAGTAATTATAGTAGTCTAAAAATTATAAAGCAGAGAGAACGTAAGAGTATACAAAATTTTAACTCAAAATTGTACTAATTGTAACGAATGAATATGATATTATTATGGAAAAGCTATACAGCTTAAATATTTAAATAGATGCTTTCGTTCATTTTAATGTTTTACCTTAGAGAAATTACAAAGACAAGAATGCGAAAGCAAGAATCTCCCAAGTGTATAATACATAATTTTATATTAGCTAGACAGTTCAGATGTGTGTAACCAAAATGGAAAATTCATAAACCTTACCTTTATCTTGTTTGGTATTTCCATTGTCTTTAAAAGTCTCGCGACAAAATTCCCAATTTATGGAAAATGCATATCCTCATATTTCAAATTATCTACAAAATCATCCTTGTTTGCAATTCTATTCCGATAGATATTTAATTCGAAGATTTGTTTTGTGATTTCACGATCGACTGTCTGCTATGTATTGCAATAAATACAAACACTCTAAAATAATCTTTACAAGAATAAGGACTGCCTCGGTGGCGTAGTTATATTATGGTACGACTGCAATGCTGAGGTCTCGAGTTCGATTCCCGGGTCGGGCAAAGTGATATTGAGTTTTTCTATTAAATATCACCTCGGAGTCTGGAATTTGTGCCCGACATGGCGATAGGCTCGCCACCTATCACATCATGGGACGGAATAACGGCGAAAAGTGGGTGCACTAGTTGCGCCTCTGCCTACTCCTTCGGGGATAATAGGCGTGAGTGAGTGTGTGTGTGTGTGTGTGTGTGTGTGTGTGTGTGTGTGTGTGTGTGTGTGTGTGTGTGTGTGTGTGTGTGTGTGTGTGTGTGTGTGTGTGTGTGTGTGTGTGTGTGTGTGTGTAAGAATAAGTATTGCACCTTTTACAAACGTAGGTACTACTTATATTGACATAAAATTGGTGGTAGCGTGTGGGTCTGGTCCGTCGTCACTTCTATAAGTTTTCTAAACAAGAATTGCACTTTACTTAAGTGGTTATAGAATTAAAATATGTGTGTGTATAAATATATAATGCAACAGCACCAGTTCTAGTCTTGCGATGTTGCATCGCAACGCGTTTAACTGTATCGAATCGGATAATTCTAATTACTCATTCCACAATCAACAACAAATAACAATTAGATAAGTGTTATATACGGAACTCGATTGTTTCCGTACCCGATGAGTTTTATCAAGACTTCACGATGCAGGATATTATCTTAAAATAATTAATGACAGATTGCTTTGAAGTCAACGATGGAAATACTTACCGTAAAGGAAAACGCGTTGAATGTGAAATTATTACCAAGAAATATAGTCAAGAGAAAATTCTAATGTAAAACATGACTACGAATACATAGCAGGGTTTTGGTCATCTCATTGATATCTCATCTCAATGAAAAAACATTCGGAGATAGCATTACAATAACGATACGATCCTTGTTGCGTATTCCGAATAAGCTGTAAAAAGCGATAGGCTAGTATCGTAGTTGTGTACAAATAATTGTGCAGTGACTACCAATGCAGTAAAATTTACATTATTACGAATCGAGCAGAAGAAAATGAGTAAAATAACCTACAACAGCGTTTCCAACACTATGGGTCGCGATCTACTGGCAGGTAACGAAGGAATATTGGACGGATCCTGAAAAATAGAAAGGATTCGCGATGAACGAGAAAGTTACTAAGTTTCATTGAAAGAGCTCTCCTTTTATGTATTTAAGCATTAAAAATGATTTCATGGCAGCCAGGAAGTGAGACTAGAATTTAAAAGGTTTTGTGAGGTGAGACGCGACTCGCGTTCCAATCAACTTTGGGAAGCACAGACCTGCAGGCTAACAATTTAAACCTAACAAAACAAATTCTAAAATCAATGTAGGTTGTAACATCGAATAGTTACAACCAAAGCATAATTTAAACCAACGAAAAACCAAAGTATAATGAACGTAGCTTGGGCGTTAATACTTTAATGTTTACATTGAAAGTAATGTTGGTAGCTCTAACCAGTATAAAAGGAGCATAACTAGGTCAACAGCAGCACGAAAGGTGGCAAGGGTAGTGATCCTTTTGTGACTGCCTTGACAAGGTAAAACTATGTAAATGAATGAGATAACGCATTATGTTCTTGAACACTCTATTTTTAATGCTATAGGCAATAGCTTTAGCCTTCAATAGAACATTAATGTGTAACTAATTAATGAAAAGAAATCTCAAATGGAAATCTGTCATCTCTCAATTCATTATAATTATAATTGGGTATATGTACGGCCATCACATTTCTAGAAGACCAGTCTGAAGGACATTATTGTTTTTCAAAGTGACTATTGAATGCCAAAAAGACGTCATGTTGCCTTCGGTGTCGAGTTACGGTAACCACCTGGTTCAGGTTATTACTGTAATGTATGCAAATGTATGAACGATCATTCGATATGTTGTGTTGGTTTACGTTTCGGCACACGGACCTTGTTTTCACGGTCCTCTTCCCGCAGACGAGTGCGGAGTTACAATGAATCGCTTTTTAGCTCCGCAAACGTGTATGAAAAAAACGGAAACAATTATACAGTCATTATTTTGCCGTTATTGTATCTGACAACTGGCACTGGGCTACGCTTTGGTCCGTTTTTGATGTAAGAATTGACTTTTACCTGCGACCTCGTTGACGTGACGAATTTAATGTTATTTTTTATAAAGAACTTTTTTGAAAATCCAAATCTACAAGTTAGTTAGCTGTTTAACATAATTAGGTAGTTCAGACTAGCTGATTGCATCGTAAACTTAAGTATGTAGGTTCTATCTGAGAAATAAGTCAAAAATTAAAATACATATTATATGTATAGCATACAAATGTTCCTAACATTAACTACAAAGAAACCAGCAACTCACAAATGAGATGAGTAACATGTAACATTTCTACATATATAAGAACAATAGCGTCTTTATTTCAAGTGAAAATCGAAATGGCTTCGTCTGATTGTTCACTAAAAGCGAAATCGATGGCGCGGACGCTTCTTCGAACGTATGTTTGTGAATTCATCGACGGCAGCAGCACTAAACTAGCATTTTAGTGGTAATCGAATATGAGATATCCGCCTACGCAAAGTAATTCCAATATGCTTTGGCATTGCTCACTAAACTGATATTTATGTTATTCTATCCCAGAAAAGATTTATAGCTGTTTATATTTCTTTGCTTGGTATTACGTATCCTTGACGGGGAAGTTGTTACATTTTCTCTTTTGTAACACATTCTACTCTCTAATGTTAACCGTCGTCGATCTTGTAGATTGATCGGAGAGCCAGGTTCAATGCTTTGGCAAATATTTGTATAACATACATACATATACATATACACTCACGCCTATTATCCCCGAAGGGGTAGGCAGAGGCGCAACTAGTGCACCCACTTTTCGCCGACATTCCGTCCCATGATGTGATAGGGGGCGAGCCTATCGCCATATCGGGCACAAATTCCAGACTCCGGACTGATACTGAATAGAAAAACTCAATATCACTTTGCCCGACCCGGGGATCGAACCCGAGACCTCAGCTTTGCAGTCGTACTGTAATACAACTACGCCACCGAGGCAGTATTTGTATAACTTTCGACATTTTGCCTTCGGCAAATTATAATAAGACGGCAGAATATCTTTAGCTTTCTTTTTGGAAATCGGCCACTGTAACAGGTGTTCGCTTGAGGCTCTGGTTACAATTTCGCCGAACATAAGCCACAACATCGACCACAATATGGCAGTATGCGTGCAGCACTTTGAATGTCAATCTACACATTTACATCACATCGAAATAAGCAAGTATCTCGCATAATATGGAGCAACCCTAAATTAAATCAAACATCACAATGTAAAGCATTAGTCGCCATTATAACATAATCAAAGTTTGCTTTTGCAATGATCACTTTGCATAGCCTACTTAGGATATCCTTGTGCCCGATAATTGTTAACACAACATGTAAAGCTAAATTTACGAAAAACATGGAGTTCGGACAAGCATGTGCAGGTGTTTGACACTCGGAACATCTGTATGTACCAGGCAAACCTGTTAGTTCACAGCTTTAGCACAAGTCGCGACTCGCGCCGACCCGCCATCATTGCTCCACTACGTTTTAATGACATTACAGTTATAGTTGATTTTTAATTCGCTACTCAACGGAATCATAAAATCAAAAATAGACTGTAATACTTTTGCTTCGACACTTGCGTATGCACGTACATCTAGATGATAGAGATAGTGATAAACATAATATATCTGACATAATCTCGCATTGTAATTCCTAAACTATATTCTTTCTACGAAGACATAGTCACGTAACAGTCTGATGACATTGAATATGGAGTTTGTCTCGTCTCCAATATGATTTCTTATGGCGTCATGCTTGCTTAATACAGTACCAAGCTTCTTCGTATCGCGTTACTTAACTCCTTTAACAGTAAATATTTGAAAGCGGAGGAGTGATTTATGAGCTAGCTTGCAGGTCGCAATCACTGCAGGATTAACTCAGGTGGCAAGTTTGAACACGGTGTAAGCAAATGCCCTAACAATTCATCAGGAACCAATACAGTGCGTTGAACCGTGCCCGAAGCTGGAAAACGGTGCTTACTGATTTAGCCAGTCGAAAACATGTATTTGAAATATTTAGAGCAGTGCATTTGGTGTAAGCTATCACAAATTATACGTTTTCCTTCTCGGCTTGAATTCTCGGTAGTTATAACTTGCTTGTATTGAATGCCACTACAATGTAGTTATAATATTTACACGTAATTGATGACGAATATTTTAATAAATTCGCGTTGAAATGAGTAATGAATCAAAATCGTTGAAACCTATTGCAATCACTGAATACTGTGGCATATACATTCAGTTGTTCAATTCCATAAGCGGGTAGGTAATTGACAACCATGCAGCCCTTCACTTCTAGGAATACATATTTAGCGATTCCTCTTAATTATAACTCTAGCTTTGTATTATCAAGTACATTTAAATCAGCGCGTAAACCTAAATAATGTTAATACGGAAAAGCTCTGTATACAATCAAGGTTTATGGTATTAGTAGGTATTCAATATGTTTTATAACTATGGTACGGTGTTCATTGTGTTCGTAAATGCCATGGCACCATAAATCGTGGGGCATGAAGCGACATTGTAAGCCTACGGACCATCAATGCTAAACCAAACGGGACATTGACCTATTTCGAATAGGTTAACTGTCTCGGGACGCGTTTACAATATTTACTTAATTTACGATCGTCAAATTGTCTAAAAGAGACGATAGATTTTAATTAGTGTTCGGTCTTTAACCGCCTTCTTTTCCACATTTCCTTTCTCGTTATTACTTATTTTTCTGTCTCTAGCTATTCCTAAAGATATGTTTCACATCGTTGCGTTAAGCAAGAAAAAGGGTGCTGTAAAAAAATACTGCTAGCACCAGCGACTATATAACCCCTAGACTCCTAATAACAGACGATCGGCTTCGGGCAACACATCTGACAAATAGATCCAATGTAGCTTACCGTTCAAAATCTTCAAGTCAGTTGCGACCACAACTGTGAGCTGTAAATACTTCCGTGTTTGCGAATAAATAACTATTGTAATGAACCCGTGCACAATAAAATGGTGTGGTATAAATAGCCATAATTCAAATTTTCAGAAAAATGGCATTACATTTCACAGGTAAGTCAATAACGACACATAATCACATTTTATTTAAAATTTTACGGAGTTCATCTTAGACTGGCCATGTTGTGTTTACGCGCCATCTTGTTATATTTGCATCTCTTTCCGACGAAAGTACTTTTTACATTTTCTATTTCGTTTTGTTTTTTAACATTAAAAGTAAGTGATACACCAAAAGGATTTGTCGATAGTTCTATCGATAAAATTAAAAATAAAAGAAACTGTCGCCCGAATACTCAAACGCTACTCAACTAATCAATTTATCTGAGGCCTATTTAATTTTAACAGGCTTCTTATTTTAAATGGTTAGTTCATTAGTAAAAGTTAATTCATTTTAAAAATGATTATATGAATGGTATCAGAAATAAATGTTATTAGGATAATTTTTTTATTTTGTTTGTTGATTATAACGATTGTTTTGAGTTATTCTTTGTGTTATTCCTACAAGTCAGCTCAAATATTCTTGTTAATGTCGATGAGACTTACTAAGCGCCATCTGTCATTCGATAACATAAAGAGTTTCGTTAAAATATGTTTAATAAATAATAATGATATTACTATAAAACTTTATTGCATAAAAGTAATATCGATAAAAGAATCGTGTTTTCATTTAACTCGTCCTATCCCTATGCCTATGTTTCTAAGGTTATATAATGCGATAAGGTGTTGGAAGAACCAATCATAATGCAGTACCCCGCTTCCTCAAACCTCAGGTAGTTGACAGAATTAATTTGAAGAGAAATATTGAACATTAGGAGTCTAGGGGTTATATAGTCGCTGGCTAGCACCATACTTAGTAAAATAATATAAGCTATGATGTAATTATGTCATCATCTTCGCCAGCCACTTATTGATATAAAATAATACGAAACGGATCACATTTATAGGGATTGAATAGTTTGTAATTTTTTTTTAAGAAATAACTACTTATCGGATTTAATTTAAATAAATTAGTACGTAGTGCCAATATTAATTACTTTCGTTTATCACGTCGTTTAGGGCTACACAGCTGCATCGTGAATAGATATTTCATATCTTAAATGTGTAAAGTCTACAATAAGCAATCACCGATAATAATACGAACACACGCACGCGCTTAATACGAACATAGTCAAAGCAAAAGTGTAAAATGGCTTCTGTCAGCTGTTATGACAAGCATTTTTTATTCGTAATTTTTTCGCAGAATCATTTGCAAAATTAATTAACATATTAGGTTAATTACAAAATTTACATACTCAATGAACTTAGTTTAATTAATTTGATTGATGAATATAGTAGACCGTAGAAGGGAGGTTTATTACTGAAAAAAAAAATGAATTAATTGCTAATTTGAAAATAACAAATATAACACGAAATATGTAAGAAAAATTAATCTTGAATTGACACATAAATTACGTGGGGTGGACCTCGGAGCAGACCTCATGTGGTATAGATACGCAAGGAATGGACTCTTTGTAAATTATAAACAAATTTTCTTTCGGTAAATTAATATAAACATAAATCAAAGGATTGCCAAATCCCAATGCCCATTATAGCTCTAATTACGACCTGTTGTTAGTTTCCAGATGATCAATTAAATGTGTCGGCATACGATTTCAATGTTAAATTATTCAAAATAAATTGATTAATCAAAACAAAAAAAAATGTAAGAAAACTGCATTCGATTCGCATGTCATGTATGAGTAAAACCGATAATTCCATATTCCACGTTTCTCAATTGAAGAAGAATAATTGAGGAAACCCTTACGCGTTATTTAGTTATGGGCTTTGTTCTTTTAGCAAATGGATAGAAAATACAGCTGCATTTATCTGAAACGGCATTACAGCGATCATGTCTGATCAATCCAGACAATCTGCGTCATATGCCATCATAATAAACACCACAACAAAAATAGGACAAGCTATATTAGAATTGTTTACGATGATATAACAGAGGAAATTTAAATTGATTCCACGCATTGCTGTACATGTACACATGTTTATCAACTATATGGGTCACCGTACGTTGGATCATGGTTGAAACGATCATGTGAGCTCATAAAATCGGTGTTTACTTTTTTTATTACCTGTCGGACTTCTAACTGATATTACAAGGTACATGTAATTGCGTTGTTAGATAATTTGTAATTTAGTATTGGTGATCTGGTGCCTTTCGTATTTTGAATTGTGATGAGTATATTAGTTATCGATGATATCGTACGGCATACCATGGCAACCCTATACACCCCACAGCTGAGCATGGGCCTCCTCTACTACTACGTGGGTTTAAGACGTAGTCCACCACCCTGGCCTAGTGATTTTTATAGAGAACTTCTCAGGTATGTAGGTTTTCTCACGATGCTTTCCTTCATTGTTAAAGCAAGCGATATTTCACAAATACACACAATTTTTTAGAAAAGTCAGACGTGTGTCCTCGGGTTTTGAACCTGTGGACATTAGTATCGTCGATCCGTTCCACTCCCAAGTAGGCTGTCTCCACTGATACACGAAGGCAGAAATAGATACGTACATACATAATACAGTCAGCAGCAAATATCTGTACCAAATCAAAATTTCAAATCGCCTATATACGCGTAAGTTAAACTGAAAAAAAATTCTTCGTATGAAGTAAAGCAAATGTCTTTTATTGTATTTTTGTGAAGAGAAAAAAGATTAGTAAGAACACAAAGTATGTAGGCAATTTGAAATTTTGAATTTGTTCCGCTACTTATGTTGGTAACTGTATATGCCTTTTTTATCAGATACTACCAGCGTGATGGACTTGATGTTTTTAGTTCAGTTTCTGTGCTTTAAAGGGATCGAATAGGACTATTATGTTTCGTTAGTTGTGAAAACAAATATTATAAATGTTATATTCGAGAATGTTGTAAATGTGGATTTAGTAGTTTTGTTTAAAAGAAAAACCACAACTACAAAATGTTATCAGAGATTCGTGCGTCAGTTCATTTGTCTGTAGAGTGTAGGTTAATAAAACAATGGATTTGAGGAGATTTAACAAGAAATGATTAAAATTATAATGTGTGAACAAAAGTGAAGCTAAACGCCAAGTGTATTAAAGAAAAAACACATACAACGGTTCCATCAAATATTTAAGTAAAAAATCCAAACATTTAAAATGGTAGCAGAATCGAGAAACCTTATAAACCAGTTGTTTTGTGTATATAAATATAAAATTTAAATATTTATGTGCGATTTTAAAATAACGTAAAATGTCTGCTTATTAACATTCCTATAATTCCAACGTTTTATTTAGAGCTTGTTGCATAAATGTAAAGAGAATACTCAAGTTCAATTCAAACCACGTTTACATAAGCAATGCGACGTTCATGTACCGTGAAGTAATAAAGACATACAGCTTTGTGCAGAATCAATCATTGCAACAATCCTGCCAAGTGACGTCATTTATTATTAAAAGTGGGCGTGGGCTGATGACGTAATATCGCATCGGGATGTTTTCGTTGCAGTATTGATGCTTAGATTTTCTTTTAGTCTATCAAATTGAGTCAAGGTCTTGGAATGATGATTATACGAGTTATTAAATAAACTTTATTGCTTTGAAGAACAAGTTTCCTCATTGAAACACAAAGAAAGAACTTGATATTTTGCTCTTTGGGCAGGCTCTTTTTATAGGTTGCTTCCCGAGATATATGTAATGCTTTATAAGTATTCTAACAAGTCACAAATGTTAGGTAAGTAAGGGTCGATTTCATTGCTTGTCAATAAACGTTATTAGTGACATAAATGTATAACCCGATCAAATACCTACATAAGTCATACTGTAATTTATGCTCCTAGATTAAAGTGTGAGTTTTGTGTTTGGTCGGAATGTCATTAATGTGACGAATAGCGTTTATCAGCAAGCTGTGAAACTGTTTAGGCTTAATTGAGACATGTTACTAAAAATAAATTTTGACCCTATCTTGGAAAACTGCTTGACGGTTTTAAAGTGATTGTTACATTTATCAATGTTAATCATATCAATAATGAGTTCTGCGAAATATAATTAAAATCATGTTAAAACACAATGTTGTAATTTGAGAATGGAACACATGGCTGTTCGGAAAGTTGATGTTGCAAAAATATTGCCACGAAAGCGAAACAAAACAGCAAACGAAGCAAACATAAAACACTAAAGGAAAATAAACGCAACATTATTCAGCTGTTTCTGATCAGTCCTTTTAAAAGTGGAACTCTTGAATTTAAATTTAATAAAGACAAATGTTATGTTCTTTTAATTTCTGTCCAATCTCGAATAGACATAGAGAATAACACATAGAAGTTATGATGTTAGTAGGTTACGTTAATTTTTGCAATGCATTTATTTTTTTTACGGCATTGAATGACGAGACGAGCATGCTGTTCGTCTGATGGTAAGCGATACGACCACCCATAAACAGTAGCAACACTATCCAGCACCTTGAGTTACAAAGTACTGTGTGGAATTTCATTGCGCTGGTCATTCTGAGACATAAGATGTTAGTTAAGTCTCATTATATCCAGTAGTTACACTGGCTACAATACCCTTCAAACCGAAACACAACAGTGCATGCACACTGTTGCTTGGAGGTAGAAATAGACATTGCGGTGGTACCCACCCAGATGGACTCTTACATACATATGAGAGATCTACTACCAGTGAACATATAATAATTCTTAATAATACATACATATACATATACACTCACGTCTGTTATCCCCGAAGGGGTAGGCAGAGGCGCAACTAGTGCACCCATTTTTCGCCCACTTTTTTTCACTTTTCTTAATAACACCATCGTATATACAGGGTATTTTAAAGTTTTCAGCGTTAATAAATGAAACCGCATACTCGTCTTCGTCTCTGCTAACATTATGCCAAAAATCTTCAGTGAAAAACGAATATTTACACCAAAAATCTTAATTATACTTTCCTGATCTTTTTAATATTTTGTAGTTGAGTGCGAATATGGCGTGTGCGTAAAGGTTATTCTGACACAAAGTGATGATGATAATGATGAAGTATGGGGTTTCATTTAGTAACGGAATGTGAATATGACCCTGTATACTGTACCAATGGCACGGGCTTCCCCTGTCAATGAATATTTCCCAAAAACAAGTTTAAATCTAATAGATAAAAGTAGTTTGGTCTTTCCTGGAGACTAGGAACGTAGACCCGTGTTTTATTCCATCAATGATGCGGGTGCATGACACACGCGAGGGGAAAACCCTACACCAGCCAAATATGCCACATTCGTTGTAAACGCATTCAATATACTGTTGGCATTAACTAAGCACATATCAACTTTTAATTAACCTATCTGTTAATTTGTATATTTGTTAGATCAGTATTGTTTTATCAGATAAGAGATGGTTTTCATCAGAAACATTTGTAAATAGCCGTTACCAAAATTATTTGTATGACATCAACTGAATCATGTTTGATGAAGATAACACACAAGTACCTATTGACAGAGATTGCGTGAAATACTTATTGCATAATACAAAAAAACTTTCTCAGTATTCGCGTACTTCGGACAATTCAAGTTCCACCTATAACTGTTTTCATATTATATTTTATTAATTGCAATAAGCAATTAAGAACATAAACTGACATAAAGTAGAACTTAACTTCTTAAAAAAAACAGTATTTTTTGGAATATCTAACCGAACAATCAATTGCATTGCCATTGAACACATTATTGTCAATATTATCTGTATTCAGATGTTCTCAAGGTATTTCATATTGTAGATAAACGTAGGTCTATATCTTAATCAGTACGTGCGTTATATCACCCATTCATCCTTCAACTCAATAGGTATATTTACGCGGCGGCCCGCGGCCCACGGGTCTGAGCGTGAACACCTACGCTGTGATCCATTCGATCGCTATTGGACTGGCCTTGTGTAATCCTGGGAGGTTAGTTACAGTTGACTGCGGTAGTCCAGTGTTTCTGGTCATCTAAGCGACCTTTTGTCTAGTCTCACTGCAAGATTTCTAGCAGAATACATGATGACATCATTTGTTAGAATATTAATGGCCCAAAGAATGAATGAATTAAAAGACTAATATTATTGCATGATGATTAAAATCTGTAATGGCATCTCGTGTCAGAATCTAATACAAAATAAGTAACTCAGTTCGTGTCAAGAGATATACGATAATAGTGGTATCGTGCAGCACCAAATATTCGTGGCAGACATTATCAACGTTCACACGCCAAATGGCTGTACATAAACTAATATCAACATTGGTTTAGTTCACCTAAAACTAGGCTCGTTCCACACGAGGACTGCTAATTTGAAATGTGTGTTCGTTCGATAGCTTATATTTACACATATTTGAATAACTCTAATGTAGATATAGTAAATAACGTCAATAAAGTCTATTCAGCCTTATTTGTAGTAACCAATAACATAATATTTGTACATATCTACAAGGCTATAAAAATATACCACAACAAAAGGATCCAAGGGCGAGCGTTCACGTTCGTATTTGTCAGCTGTCAACAGGTATGTAAATCAAAAGGCGCCAAAACCTCACACCACTAATTTGATCCCACCGCGCAAACAGTCCTTCTAGACTCATGAGTTGAATTGAAAATTTGAAGACAATAAAGGCAAGACTGATTTATTAACGTCGCCAGGCAACATCCTCGTCGCTTTAATTAACATATCTGCCAGTAAAAACTTCTTGGTTGTTTGACATCAGGTTTATAATAAGAAGTGACTAAGATGTGTCCTGTAAGATATCCAAGGATGGAAGGATGCTCATAATTTTTACTGCAAATTATTAAGTGTTACAGGAAAGTAAGAACCTATGAGATTATTAATCTACTATAGGTATTATATTTAGGGAAATGTCAAATGTATACTGGTTTAATGATCCTGATGTTTATTTACAATAGATGTTCCTAGCTACCAGCCTACCAGCTTTTAGTCCTTGTAATGCTAAATAATAACGATATACTCGTTACAAAAGTCTCATAAAATCCTGTACAAAGACTCTAGAAAACCATAAAATACCTTTACTTAAGATGATGTGATTGTTAGTATCTTCACGTCCCATAGTTAAAAAAGAAACGCGTGCTGAGATCATCTTCAAGAAGCATTGACGTTTAAACACCCACATGAGTGTTAAAGTTATTATTTCACGGTGCTTCATCTTTACAAACAAGGTAAAGTGTTAGTGACGGCTCATTAAGGATGATGATCAAATGATCTGGGTTCGAAAGCTGTTTGAAAAGGCTTCTAATATCGTGTCAGTCTGGCAAAATTAACGTGGTATTTCAGTGTGATTTAATGAGTGGACTTTTGGTAGTGCTGCAAAATTTTTGTCTAATTTCTTACTTTTCTTACTAATATTATAAATGCGAAAGTTCGTGAAAATGTTTGTATGTTTGTTAGAAGTGAACGGAGCTGTTGAACGGATTTGGATGAAATTTGGCACACGGGTAGACCATGTTCTGGATTAACACATAGGCAAAATTTTATCCTGGCAATTTGTTCCCATGGGAAATAAGGGACTTTTTTATTAGATTATTTAAGTGGATGGCGCTAGCGTCGTATTGCGCTTTAGGGACTTTTGTATCTGTAATGGCATTTCATGCGGAATAAGTCGCGAGTACATTGAGTTAATGTTTACAAAGAAGACGTATAATACGACGAATGAAAATATATAATGTCAAATGCCTAACGAATGTGGTTATTAAAGTACACATTATCTTCTAAATACAGTTTGTTACGATTAATGTGATTTAATGCCTTTAGACCTTCGAGTAATTCGAGCACAAAGCAATAATCGAAACAATGTCGAAACACCTCAACGGAGTTATTCATGACGTATTTTCATTACGTATTGTGTTTTCATTGTTCCTAACAACCAACTAAGTAGGTACCCACGGCATCATAACTATATTGTATCGTTAGTCCTTTTAAAACCGATAATATAATTTTCGTTTCCAAACGTCCTTGAACCATGACAGTCTCTAGACGACAACAATTTCGTTGTCATGGACGTCATCGACTAAAATAAAGTCATGGTTTGTACTTGCATCAAGTCATCATTGTTATCTCCGGCGCGGCGTAATGACTTTTCGAATAAGTCTCTTTGTTTACATAGATACATGGGTTGGAGGTTCAAACTGCCGAATTATCGGTTTATAAGCTTTGAGTAGTCAAAGTTTATAAGACTAAAACTACGACAGTTGTTAAGTCGTACAAAATACAGGAATAATTATTGTTTTCTATCGGATTATAATCTAAATACTTAAAACTACGATGGTCGTTTGGACAGGAATTTATTATTTTGCTGTAAGAGTTCACGCTGTAGACACGATACATCATAATTAACGTCGAAGATTTTTTGATTTATTGGATTTAAATTATTCAAAAGTACAGAGAATAGTAATTGACGTAAAAAAATAACATTAAATAATAAGAATTGCGTAGAAATGCTGTAGGTACAAATCAATTTTGTTCGAAGCGCGACCGCACTTGGACGTTTGCCCATTCTTTTCACACTTATACGTGTTTATATTCTTTAATTTGCTTATTACATTGAACGCTACATTTTAGATTTATGTAATGTTTATTATACAGGCATTTTGAAGTCTTGGCTAGATATTTAATTTCCATAAATTTTTAGTAAAAAAGAATCTTAGACAAGGATATGAGACATAATATGATAAATAAACATAAAAATTTAAAATAAATATTAAATTTTGATTACAATAAAATTACGTGTGAAAATTAGTTATAGTATCATTTGTTTAACCAATAATGAATTAATAAAACACGCAACAATATTTTTTAAAATTGAGCATAAAATATATATAATATAAGTCGTAACATATTTTTTCAGAAAACATTTTTGTGCGTGAAAATGTCAGAACTAAAACTTACCTGTTTTTCTATAAACACAATTCATCAATAAATACGAATACTACCTGCTAATCAATCAATAATCAATCAAATCAGTCCATCTCCACCCACTGCTGGGTATAAGCCTCCTCTCTATCACGCCACTCTTTTCGGTTCTATGCGCGCCTCATCCACTGCTAATAGAAAACTAAATTACTTGGCAATTATAGATAATAGAATACTATTGAGTTTTGTACCACGAACTAAATTTAAGACGAGCGAAGAAGCGAACAGAAGCTAGTCAATTTTTATTTAATCTTCTTTTGTTCATTAAAATAACAAAATATTGTTTGATAGTCCAGGTTTAGTGGCTTTAAAACCCAATAACAATTGTTTCTTGGGAAAGACCAAAAGCTTGACCATAATGAAGAGTATAATACGTTCTCAGTAAGAATAAACAAGTTACGAGAAAGCCAAACAACGATTACCGTTGGTTAAAGATAAATTCTCGAATAGGTTCCTACGCGTTTCCCGTTATTTCGATTTATCTCAGGTATTTTAAGCGCTTAGTGTAATTAGCTTAAAAGACAACAAAGTGGGAGCGTTTGTTTACAATGTGAGGAGTCGGGACAATGTGCAGTGCCCTTTGTAGGCTACTGTAAATAAGTCTGTTATAATTAATGTTAAGACGAGCATTAATAGCTTCGGTAATATCATCGTAGTATATCTTAAATTGTAGAGGTGAATTAATCAGCAAGCTTAGAGACACTCTAATGTGAGAAGAAATGATGATAATTTAAACAATTAATTACACATTTCAGTAATTTCCCTAAAACTGAAACTATATTTATAGATGAGTTAACAGTTCGCAGTTGTGGTGGGTAGTGTAGATGGCAGAAGACCTAGAGGCCGAGCACCTACCCGATGGTCTGACACTATCAGAGAAGTCATGGGAGTCCCAGTCACGGAGGCTCTGCGACAGGCACAAGACAGAGTGGAGTGGAAGCGGCTCGTCACCGACACCACCAAGGCTTACCAAAGCGGGCACGATCTTCAGTAATGAAGAATACGACAAAGAAGAAGTAACAGTTCAAATCTAACAAAATGCAGATTAGTTTAATAATATTAAAATATCACCTCGTTTTTAAAGCAAAGAAACTTGCCTAGACCAGTCGTTCGACCTCCAACACTAGTGTTAATGTTTACCTTATTACTTATTGCCACCGACGCGCTCAGAAATAAAAATATACGCCCTAGCACCCGACCGAGTTACAAACACACTGCTTTAATGAATAACAGAACTCTGTAGTGCCTCCTCAATTTGACCTGCTAATGAGGGCAGGTAGAACGTACAAATTGTACTGATTGTTTGTCTCATTCACACTAGTAAATCGAAGGGAACATTTGGTATTTCATTGAATACAAACGATTTGTTTGGACCAGGGTTATATTTAAACTGATAATCTGATAAACATTGTACAGTCAGATGGGCATAACACACTGTAGGTAAGTTGTATTACAAAACGGTTATGACATTGTCGATGCGTCTATAAATGCACCTGAACAGATTTACTTACAATGCAAAGCCGATTAAGCGCACTTGAAGCATAAGGGTTACAAGGGAAATTAAACGCTAGAAACCATTTAATCTGATTACGTAGTACATGACGTACTTTGAATAGAGCTAATGATGGGGCCATTGTGTTGAAATATATTGTCTTTAAAAATGACAAATATAGCATTCAGACCATAAGTTTGTGTCGAGACACGTTCTGTACACAGAGCGACATCTGTCATCGCAATTTATTGGCGCCGATGGTTTATTTAGATTTCATGGTCAATTTTGAACAAACTCAATAGGCATGTCCGACGTCCGTATTGTCGACCAGGAATTCCTCGAAACGCCTCATCGCGGACCAGCCACGTGTCGACTTACGACGTAATCAACTATTGTAGAAGATTTTGGCAAAAAATCTATGTCAGAAACGAACGAGGAAATTGCAATTAGTGGCATTAAATTGCCACAAAAAGAGTCTGAAAACATCGCAAATTGAGCTTTCTTTGTAGAAGGTCGTATCGACTTTAGTGCTAAAGAATTCTAGCAACTGAAAGATAATTTGATTTGATCACTAACTTATATGCAATTACGTAATCGTTACAGAGACATGAATCTATAAATTCAAGGATACAAAGGTAGTAAAAAGGAAAAAGTTATACTATAAATGAAGTGTTAAGAAAGCAAAAGTCGTAAATGGACGAGTTACCGGAGGGGTGCAGAGACGTGACCCGGAGCACGTTAACGATTTGAGTGAAAGTGGCTGATTCTGACTCGTTCCTACGTGTAATTGCATCAGTATCTGACGAAAATTATCAATTGGCATCGTACACTATTGCTATATGACTTAGTATTTTAGATATCAAGGCATTAGTTGATGAATCAAATATTCAGTTGCTGTTTAAATTCGTATGATCAAATTTATCGTTTATAGAATCATGACAACTCTAAGGGCTTGTTCAAGATTTAAAATTCTCATGTCATTTAAATCTACCATTATATACCATTGATAATAAGAATTTTTGGAATTATTATGACTATATTGTTAACGTATAAGGTAGTAAATTAACATTTGGACTTGAATACCTTTCATGACAACTTAAAAGATTTTTAAAGACAAAAGAGTAATTACACTCGTACAAAAACTGCTAAAAATAAGCCAGCGCAAGGTCACTCCATGAAAAAGGCTCCGCTGTTAATTGCATTTTTAATTCGTTCTGCTGTACACAGGTAGATGAAGAGTATAGTTTTAGTGACAATTTTCTTAGTTTTTTAAATGGTTATTGGATGATTTATGTTGAACTCTTGCTAGATAAAAAGGGAGAAATATTGTTTTTGCAAAAATAGAAGTGTTTTCAGATGTTCCAGTTAAAGAACACGTGAATGCAGATTTTACCACATGTTTTAAAAATACAAGATTTGTTAAATTTGAAAAATAAAATAAGTAGCTTTACGTACGTTAAATTTATGCATACCAAATATTGTAAATAATGATATGAGTCCAAGTAGAAAATATTTTGAATTTAGTTCTAAATTGTTTTCGTTTAGTTCACTTAAACAAGTTTCTTATCTATGTAGAAAGGCAGGAAGGATCCAAATATAATGTTTTCTTAGTAGTTCATTGTTTGAACAAAAAATTCCTGAGTGATAAACTCGAGACAACCGAATTATTAAACAATGTGATCATATAACGTGATCCACATACAGAAGTAGGTTTTATACATATGTTTCTAAGAAACAACATGATAGAATCTTCATTCCTGATAGTATAAAAAATAAGAAAGTTTCTGAACGTGCATAGATGTTTGTTAGAAGTAAACGTAGAAACTGATAAACAGATTTGGATGAAATTTTACACACGAATGCACAATAGCCTAGATTAACATATAGTTTGCTTTATATCTCGTAAAATTTACACAGTGAGACTTCTAAGGAAATGCGTTTCATGCAAGCGGTATTTGTAAAAACCAAACTGCACGGACCTGTGTAATGGGTTAATTGCTTCCCAATAATTAATTTAGCGTGAATTTCGGTTGGACGACATAAAGAAATATTGGATAGTTTACCTATACTACTTTTCCTTCGAATATTATTCACTTTACATTTAATGTAAAACCACACAAATATTACATTTGTATGAGTTTTCCCAGTAATATCATTTGCATTGTTTTTAAAAACAATAATAATACCGTTGTTAATCTAAGTACTTACTTAAAGTATGTATTCGTTGTAGTTTCAAAGGATTATTTATTGCACGCGAATAGAATACTAAATATTAATTAACATATTGTAATAATGTCATTAATTAAATACAGAGCGTTGATTTAAACAATGCTGGCAACATAATTTATCGTTAGGAATCTGATTAATGTATGTAGTTCTAGTAGCTCTTGAATAATTGTAATTAGTTTTTTTGTATTTTTTTATAGCTGGCCACTTAGTTGTAAACTCAACATATATTGTTTATAGTAGCAATTGATAAACAGTTATAGTAATAAAAATAAACTACAAGTAATTGTTACAAAGTACTGTAAAATATCACGAATACCAAGAAAACATAACATGTCAATATTTCTCAGTAAAGGCTTTTAACTGCGTGCGGTCCCCTATTATCCATTTAAGGTTTGATAAGAATGAGTTTGAACTTTCAAGTTAAGATGTATTACGGTTTTTAGATAGTAAATAAAACTATTGCTGCGTTACATTACGTCTATTTCCACCACCAAGCAGTAGTGTGCATGCACTGTTGTGTTTCGGTTTGAAGGACATTGTAGCCAGTGTAACTACTGGACATAATGAGACTTAACATCTTATGTCTCAGGATGACGAGCGCAGTGGAATGCCACACAGTACTTTGTAACTCAAGGTGCTGTATGGTGTTGCTACTGTTTATAGGTGGTCGTATCGCTTACCATCAAGCGAACGGCATGCTCGTCTCGTCATTCAATGCCAGAAATAAAAAAATATCGGAGAGATAAATCTCTTGTACTATTATAGGTTTTCAGTGGATACTAGTTATGAGGATTTACGTAGGCATACTCACGCCTTTTATCCCCGAAGGGGTAGGCAGAGGCGCAACTAGTGCATCCACTTTTCGCCGAGCGTATGAGGATTTAAAGTGTAATTTATTGTGTTATGTTAAATACTTTGAGAATGTCTGGTAAAAACAAATTGGTCATTGTTTTAAGAGGATTAAGGAAGTAATCAACTAAAAGTCGGTGTTTAAATAAGCCTATTGTCTCATCGTCGCGTTGGGTAAATCGCTAAAGCCAATATAGACGTTTAATTGTAGCTATGTGTTGCTCACGGCTTCACCCGCGTGGAAAGTCTTTCCCGCTATATAGGCCTAAGTCCCAAAAACACTGTACGATGCTAGGCCCATCTATTTAAAAAAAAAAACAGAAAACATGCCACTATTTTCTGTGGGAGCACATGACCGGGATAAAAAGTAGTCTATGTGTTAATGCAGGACATGATCTACCTGTGTTCCAAATTTAATCCAAATCCGTTTAGTAGTTTCTGCGTTTTTTATAACAAACAATTTCACAACCTTTCGCATTTATAATATTAGTAAGATGTATTAAAAGCTATTATTGTATTTTGATTAGCATTATTGCCTACGAAATCTTAATTTTGAACCAGAACAATACATGCGTTTGTGTTATTATTAAAGTAAATACATAAAACTATTGAAAACTGGTTCAATCTATATTCTATACTAATCTCGACATGAACTGAAAACTGTTCGCAATTCAGTTGAGTCATGAGTGTGAGCGTGACCGCTCAGCTAACGCCAAAACGGTGAGCTGAGTTTGCGGGTTCAAAACAATTTGTGTGAAATTCATGGCGAAATTATTCTACGTTTCGACATTAAATGTCAAGATTCATAAATGGTAGAAATACTACACGTCTTATACAATACACGATATACACGATTTATAGAATAAGCGGTCCAATAATCCGAGGCAGTTTAATGCCTAACCGCTGACGGTAAACTGCTGTAAAACAGCTTGATATTACGTTTTCGAGTAAAATTTCCGATGGCCTCACCAACCCCTTCCTTATCAATGTTAATTTACTTTCAACCGATGCGCGTATAACTCACTATAATTAAAGATGTTTGTCATCGGTGGTTGTCATGTGACCCCCATCCTCACTGGATTAATCTAGTCCAAACTAGCATACTAACCGATTTAAGGCGTAGGTAGTCATGTCCGCTGACGTGAACTCCCGTAATGACTAGTCCCACTACAAGTCCACACCACAATGACGACTAATAGAATTTTTTATGGTAGTCATTGTCATGAGCAGGAAGCGCTCAATTACGTACCGTCGGGACAATAAGACCTGGCACGAATAGAATGGATAAACTATATTTTAGGTTATGTTCACGGGTTCATAAAAGTATCTATGAAATAAATTATTATCTGACTGCAAAAGTGAAGCAATAGAACAAGTTAATCAGAGTAAATGTCGTTTTTAATTTCTTCATGTATTTTATCCTACGAATAAGTTTTATATGATTTTTAAAATCAACCCAAAGGACCTTTTTACTGTTATTGACCAGTTAATGTATTACACAGCTAATTTAAATAGTACTCATTTGAGTTCCATTTATTGGAAGACTTACTATCTTATTCATAAACAGCTTATAAACCTAATTTCGGATGGATAATGTATGCATTAAAATGCATCGTTACTTTATCGTAAAGTGACGTGTACGAATTTAATTACGTAAATATTTATATATAAAGTTTTGCAGGAGTAATAATCAATATAATCATCAATATAATATAATCAATATTGCAATTGTGGTATCTTTATAATCAACTAGCTTTTGCCCGCGGCTCCGCCCGCGTTAAAAAGTTTTTCCGGGATAAAAGTCCCGCTTTATGTTTTCCCGGAATAAAAAGTAGCTTATGTGTTAATCCAGGACATGATGTACCCGTGTGCCAAATTTCATCGAAATCCGTTCAGTAGTTTTTGCGTGAAAGAGGAACAAACATCCATACATCCAAACATCCAAACATCCATACATTCTTACAAACTTTCGCCTTTATAATATTAGTAGGATTCCTGCTTGAATTTCAATATAAAAAAACTATCGCAAATGTGTATAATATAGAAATTTAACTTAACATTTATAATTGTTCGCGATTCAATTTCACTTTTGTTGAGTTTCAGAACGCGATATTAGATCTTCTAACGCGCACGCGGATTTGAACTTTATGCAGCGGTAATAAATTACACCATTTTATTTAGAAAACGTTTGTATGGGAAATAGAAAAATGCTGTTTTGAGGATTTTCCCGGCAATTATTTGAATTTTTCCCACCTTTTAAACCTTCCCTAGACCTTCACGAATAATTCAAGACCAAGATAAGATAAATCCGTTCAGCCGTTCTCGAGTTTTAGCGAGACTAACGAACAGCAATTGATTTTTATATATATAGATGATAGATGATAAATCTTGCATCACTGGATATGACAAACATTATAAATGATCACAAACAAGTCTATGTAAACTATATTTTTTGGAGTGTTAGTTTATAGATCTAAGCCATTTTGATAAAAACCATGAAAATGTAAAAAGTTATCTACGCAAAAATCGCAACCAAAGTAAGTATTCCTAAAAAAAAATCCACAGACAGATGACTCAAACTTATTACATACATATTTTTTGAGGTACCTCAGGTGTAAAACAATGATTAACGCACTATAGTGTGTATACTATAGAAAACTGTTTGTTATCGAACAAACAGTTTTCTATGTAAGAACAATATCCATTTTCCATCCATGAACCTGGTCGAGTTCCATGCCAAGAAAACGCAGGTGTGCGTTCACCTGCAAAAGATCCCCGTTTTCTCCTCTCCCCAATCTTCAGGGTGTTTCACTCTCATTGCGGAATGACCTGAGTATCCTTGGTATAGATATCCGCTGTGATCTGAATCCAAGGATTCACATCGAAGGCGTAATATCTGCCACATCACGCAGGGTTGGAATCCTGAAGAAGGTGCGTCAGTTTTTCACGCCCGGTCAAATCTACCGCTTGTATAGAGCACAGGTACGGCCGGGTATGGAATATTGTTCGCACGTCTGGGATGGTTCCGCACAATACTAGCTCAATGCCTTGGATGAATTACAGCCGTGGGCCATCCGCCTTGTGAATGATGCAAACGTGACGAGCAACTTGGAGTCGCTACAGTTGCGGAGGGATGTCGCTTCTCTAAGCGTGTTCTACCGTCTGTATTATGGCGAATGCTCTGAAGATTTTTTTAATCTGATCACCTCCTCTCCTTTCCTCAGCAGAACCACGCGTGCATGCATGCGAAGCCACAGCTTGATGGTTAAACCCATCTCGTCCCGAACTAATAGGTTCGCCAAATCTTTTCTTTGCCGCACCATCAGGCTTTGAAATAGTTTACCGGCGCGCATGTTTCCTCCTTCCTATAATCCTGGGACCTTCCGCCGTAGCGTGAAGAAGCAGCTCAGTAGGCCGGCATGACTGTATCGAATGGCATGAGATAACCATCTGCTGCTATTCGATACTCTATCTGGACGGCATCGCGCTTACCATCAGGTGAGGTGCGCAAATCTTAGTTGCGCCAAACGAATCGAAGCTCCATTGTACTAAGCACTAGGTGTTGTTCGCGGCTTCGCCCGCGTGAAAAGCCTTTCCCGCTACAAAAGCCCAAAAAACACAGTATGACGTCTGTCATGTCTTTATTTTTTTTTTATAATGGCCATCTTCGGCGCATTAGGGACGGCTGCGGGCTTCCTCCGACTCACGTCTAAGTTGTCGTCCGCAGCTAGCGACATCTACCTAAAGAATCAAGTAAAAAATGACCATCATTCCCCATAAGAGCAAATTACCGGGCTAAAAAGTAGCCTATGTTAATCCAGGACATGATCTGCCCAGTACCCGTGTGCCAAACTTCATCCAAATTTGAGTAGTTCCTGCGTTACTTCTAAGAAACATCCTAAAAATTACGCTAACTTTCGTATTGTAATACTGTTAATTGTAAAGGTAATTATGTACAAATTAAATTACATAATTTATCCAACCATTACCTTATATGTTAATCCTCAAAGAAGACTCAAAACCAAACGATTTGAAAGTTGAAATTTAAGCACCGTGAGATATTCACATAAGGTTTCTAATGGATCCAATCAAGCACAGGGAATGAACAAAGGATTTAATACGAAGCGACATTGAAATCCAGAAACTTTTTAGGGTTCCGTACTTAAATATTAGCCACGGAGCAGAGCGGTGCGGATCTCTATTACGTCTTTTAAATGCTTAGAGCATTCATTTAACGAGGAGATGGGATGACCAGGCAAACCCTTCGTTGGTCATAAATGTGCAGCTGGTCATAAAATATTATTAAAACCTATGTGACTTGCGATCGTTGTCATTACATTCTACGATAATGATATTAAGCGGTGCTCTACAGAAATTGTGATTTTTGGTGTGTTATTGTGTAAAAAGCGACCTTATATTCAGCCCTGCACGTGAGGATTTTTTTTAAATGCGTGCTGTCCGTTTCTACTTAGCGCCCGTCAGGATTGACAGAAAAAATTGTTAGCGCATTATTGCCATATCGTTTCCATTGGTAATATAGTTTAAGTTTATATGGCTCTACATTTTGAATCTTTTCGGGGACGGGATCTACTATTTAAACTCATTGTAGCGGATATCCTATACTCAATATAGACAATAAAAATAAAATTTTAGGGTGGCTCCATGTTGTTTTTTGTAAGTTTTTGCTCTACGTAAAAACAAAATATCCAAAAAATGTTCTTCAAAGTATTTTTTTTTCATTTAATGTCACTATGAATTTTCTAAAGAAACAATAGTAAATCAAACACATGTAAGGTGCGCTCGCGACTTTACGTGGTGCTACGGCCTTGGATCGCGAATCCCACTCACACTTGACCGATTTTTAATATGCTTCTTATAATAGTGGACGTCTGCACAAAGTAGTATTTTTTGTGTCGATATTCCAATGAAAACTCGCTGTAACCAGTCGCAAGTGGACATCGTGATAACACGTGCTTATGCGTGTTTTCGTGAATGTTACGTACGACAATGGTATGCCGCTTGTAGGCCGTTTATGACGTCTGGGACTTTCCTGTCTTCAGTATAAATAATATCTAGTAAAAATATCTAGCGGCTTTCTGACGTAGAAATTTTAAACGGTTTAATTATTACCTACATTAACAAGAATTAATTGTTACTGATTTGAGGCAATTGTGGATATCACGTTATTTTTTATTTTTGTCTTTAACTAAGATCGAATTTAAACAAGCCGTCGTATATATAAGATACCTCTTTCCTTTCGTATTATAAGCCACATTTAAAATAAAACGATAGCCGCCAAGTAAAATCCATTGGAATAAGTAGACTAAATAAAATAACATTAGGTCCACACGTTTGCGAGATCCATAACATCTAGCGCATGGTCCACGCTTGCGTCACCATCGACAAGTCTGTATTTGAACAAATGTTTGCAAATAAAATTGGAAACTATAAACGTAGAACTGCGTGCTGTAGCTGTAACCTCACAGAGTTTAGAAACAAAAGTATAAATATGGTTTTAGTTTTGCATATTGCAATTTCAATGCAATGATATATTAGGATTTTAAGAAATCGAGTATTCAAAATAGACGCTTATTAACTTAAAGAATACGAAGGTTATTGGGTAGTTGTTCGTACGAACATAAGTTTTATCTAGTCATACAGGTATTGAATACAAGCAACGATAACTACCCGCAGCAGTAATCATCCGAATGACTTCCTTAAAATGCAAACAACTATTCCGACGCAGCTGTTGTACACAAAGCTGTGCGGTGCAGAATGTCTGGAATGTTCTTAGCACTTCTCAGAACGCATTGGCCCTCCATGCCGGCCTGAGGGCAGCATTTCGCTCGATTAGCTTTTTCCACCTGATACGCCAGCGGCGTCTTTATGTGGGATGTTTGTTCCATCGAGATTCTATATTTAAAACGATATTTCATTTTCAGGCGAGATTTAATTTAAACAATAAATTTGTTGTGCGCAGTGGTCATACATTCTGATGTATGATATAGAGTTAGAGGTATCTGGTCACACATCAGATTGCATGTTACACCAATATTTAAATAGTCTGGCAGAAATATGCATGAATAGTACTTGAATGTTTTTTATGCATTTAAATATCCAGACGAGCGCGCCGCTCGCCTGATGTTTGCCCATAAACAGTAGCAACACCTTACAGAACTTTGAATTACAAAGTAATGCATGGTACAGTGGCAGCTGGAACTTCACTGCGCTTGTCACCCTGAACGTCAACTCAATCTCCAAGAATTTAAATAAGTAGTTTGTGGGCACCAAAAACCACATCTATATCGTAAGAAGTAAAAACCTAATTAAAACGTCCTGGGATGATTCAGACTTCTCGACAATTAAGTATCAAAACAGTGTCGCGATAAGCAATGCTGATACATATAGACGTAGAGCATTCATTTAAGCATATAGATGATGAAATGATTCATTAGGTATTTGCTTACTTAGTTGAAAATAGCTCAGTATTTTTGCATGAAAGCGATAAAGGCAATTGCATAGCGATCATTCATTGTAGTTCTTTTATTTATTGAATTTATATCTATTAATAAATAATTGATTATTATTATAGGCTATAAAATATGTTTTTAGCCACCATGTAATGATTTTAAAAATATCACCTATTCAATATGAAGTGTTATAGTGGTCATATACTTAGTTAAGTCTTTGATGGCGAAGATTAAGAAGGCAAACATAAGTATAAATAAAATAATATTGCTTCTTTCAAATTAGTTGCCTTAGCAACGAGAAATAGAATATCGAAACCGTCACGAAAACTTTGTTGAACTTGACCGCACATTTTTCGGTATACTGTGGATTACTTTAATATCGATTTGGCTTTCATGAAAAGCGTAGTTTTGGCAGTCTAGCGATCTATATTATTAATAGCAAATTATTATGTTATTTTCTTTTGTAGAAACAAAATATTGCTCAGTATTATTTTCAAACCCGTAAGTAGGTAGGTACGGTTTATGTAAAGCTAAAAAAAGAACATTTAATAACTTAGTTACTGTGGAAAGAACAATAATATTCAAAAGATTCTTCAAAAAACCATACACTCACACAAACTAACGGACCGCTCATAAAATTCGTTTCAAATGTTCAATTCAATGTTCAAGACACGATTCGCCACAATGAATCACATGACTCAAGTTTTTGTGAAGCGACGGATGCGCCCGCGCAGCAGCCTTGTTTTTATCAGTAACCGGTCGTCAGAGCAATTGATTACCACCATGTATTGTGGTCGCAAATTGCTCTAGCCAGTTGATGTCACGTCCACTTTGAAAATGCACGGACATTATTACGTATAATTAGGTCAATCAATGGAAGGATTATGGAGCCCCCTCTGCATATTGATCCATTTTTCGCAGAATTTGTCGATATTACTCTGCAGAATTAATCATGTATGCGAAGTATACTTGAGACTGCATGTTGCAAATGTTAATATTATCAAGAAAGGTTACGTAAATGCATAAGTATTTCCGACTCAACAGGACAATGAAGAAAATGCGGAACTAGTTAATGTACCAACGTATTTGGTACATTTAAGTTTATACTGCATCATTAAATCTTACAAACGAATAGAATTGGTATACAATAGATACAAGATGTATTGCAGAGATCAGTCACAACATGATGTATGGGGAGAAATTCTAAAAGCGATTTATGCAATCCTTATATACTCTTAGTTATGTGAGTAGGAAACAGAAACCAGGTTTCGTTTTAGAGCAAGATAGATATAGGATCTGTTGCATGAATACAATACGATTCAAGGAAGCAAAAAGTGTACTTATTGACATTACCGCCTCAAGTTCAAAGGAAAACTAAATTGTGATTGTCGCAGAATAAATTTATGTTTTAAGCGGTACAAAGTACTTATTAAAATCGATTGAAATGGCAAGCATTGATTTGTCATGGAAAAAATGAAGCATTACATGCAAAGGCCACTAGCTAAATATTATGTATAGAAAATTTTCCTACACAACTTACGACATTGTGACGAAACGGAAACTAAAAGCCTTTTCGATGAATCATTTGGCGCTGTACGAGCCGAAAGAAAAGACCTGTCTGCCGCATTCACATTCAATTTAATTAGTCCCTTTCAGTCTCCATTAATCATGAGTCTGATAGTGACCAATGGAGCGTGCAACCAGTGAGGCCAGCCGTCACGAATTTAATATGAAGGTCAGTTTTCATTTCGTTGGAACTTGCGGTACATCACTATTATCGATATGTTTATCGATTTCTGACATTCTGCATTAGTCAGTCAGCGGTCAGAGCATTTGAGAATTACGTCAGCCGTCCAATTATTTTCTTATTAACGGTATACCGTCAAACTGTCCGACTTTAAAGATGTGGCATGTGAAAGCCCAACTTATATTTGCGCACTAGAATTACGCAATGTGGTCACGAATGTACCTACTAAGTACTTCTATTTCTAGAACCTAATTGAGGTATATCTTTTTTTAACAAATGTTAAATTGATATTGTTCATTAATTGTTGATTCAGATAAAACTAAACTAACAGACAGACAACTAACCATGTTTTATCATTGCGCGGTTTAGCGCCACAATGAAGTTAATCAAGTTTTTTTTAGTAATTGATAGCTATTAGGGCTAATTGGTACAGATAAGCCGCTATCTGTAGCGTCTGAACGTGTTGTTGAAGGTTTACAAAGCATGACCACGAATGAATAACGTAAATTTGACGCATCAATTCACGAAACAACCACAAAAATTTAAGATTTCATTCGAAGACGTGACTGCAGCAAGTAAACATATCGACAACTCGATGTTTCCATAATTCTAGAGCGAGATAAGGCACTCAGAGCTTGAGGATTACTTAAGTCGCAAATGATTTCATGCGTCAGCGCAAGAAATGAAGACAAAACGCTTACTAGTTTCACAACAAAGAGACTGTAACCTTATTGTCTTCGGGGAGGCGTCAGGCGACGGAACACGGTGTGCAGCCAGCACGCACGGTAGTAAACAAACGGCCACAGATCACAGAACACTACGCGAAATAAGAATTGGCACGTGATTTAACTAAATTTGTCACACATAAGTTTAATTATTGCAGGCAGGGTGCGCAGGCGACGAAGGTAGCGCCGCTCGCCGCGCCTCGGACCTCTCGCCCGCGAGCTTCCGACTCGGCTGTATGCACACAACGCCCTCGGTAAATTCTTTGCATAAATAAACGAGAAAGCTTCTCCTGATCACAAACTATAGTTTTCGACGCACACACTTTGCTATAAATCACGCACTGCTTCCATAACAACTTAAAACTACTGCCTTACCTTACACTGCGCAGTATGATGTTCTAACGCGATCGTTGTGGAAAAAACGAGCTAAAACTTGGCACAGTCACGTTCGTACGGATACGTCGAGAGTAATGGCGCCGCCGGTTCGTTCGTTGGTCGAGTCTCTCACTGACTAGGAAGGCGAACCTTGTTTGCTCAGTGACGTGAGCCCTAGTATGTGCCGACTCTTTCTGCGCTGTACTTTGTCGCGCAGTAGTGAAAGGGATAGCATTATTGATATCCGTGCCGTAGTTTGTACCTGTGGTGCAGCAACCTACATCACCGGTGCGACGAATAAATTGAACAATGTCAAGACTCATGTTGGTTTGATAGTTTCAAAATCTGCAAAATATTTACATAGTTATGTAGAAGATTTAAAATGTATTTTTGACATGTCTACTGCTACCAGAACAATTGACGATTGCGACCTAAAATGACTGCTTTGCGTGACATTGGCTGTAAGCTCGTATAAATCGAAGCATGTCTCATACAAATAAAATATAATATTAAGCACATAATATGAACCTACAATATGTTCGAGACTTAATGTAAATGGCCGCAATGTGCAGTAAACAAAATGGAACCTACATGAAAAAAAAATACGATAAAAATATATAAGTAGGTACTTGTATTACAAATGTGTGTTTTTATTATACCAAACTTTGATAAAAAAAATATTATTAATCAAAGATACTAAATAATTTTTACTGGGTCTTTTATTGTTGTATTTAGTATCATTATAAGTATATACATATTATGTAAACAGTTTACTTACTGCAGAAGTTAATCAGGGAAATGTAATTTTAAAACACAGTGTTAATTAATTCCTTTATCGAATTTGGGTATATAAATACCTGAAATTAAGGTAGAGTTTAAGAATATTCTGCGTTCTACCAACGCGTACGTATTACCTACCTAACGTCGAACGTAAAAATATAAATATTGACACTGCTGCCATCTAGCAGATTTTATTATAATTACAATGTAAACTCGTTGACCGAACATTACCAATTATTGTAGTAGTCAACTGGCTCACTAATATAGATAAAATACAATAGATGGCGCTACAATACAATTATGTTGTATGTTAGCTCAACTTTTATGTCCGTTACCTAACATCGGAAATGCAGACATCGGTTGTGCGTTTGTGATTTTGCGTGCACTCGTGCATATTTTTTGCATAGCCATCACTCATTAGCAATAGCCTATTTGTGTGTGTTACATTCGCTTTTACAGAATTTACCATAACTACTAATTAGCGTAGTCTTTGAATAATAAACATAGAAATCTATGCTGTGTTAAGACTTATTACTTACCACGTGCTTAAAAGTACTCCGTGTCATTTAGTACATTTTTGTCATTGCTAGTAATAGATGTGAGTAAGAGCGTGCTGCAGGCTGCTATTGACTTCATGAAAGGTTATAGTAGTTGAAACCTAAATTAGTGAGATAGTCGAGACTACTTCAATTACCAAAATTAAATTCGACACTTTAAAACACTAATAATGAGAGACTTAATGCAACAGAACTATGCAAAGAGAATTATAATACATATGAAAAGAACTATGTCATGTCATGTAGTTCACGTTGTACAGCATAAAACAGAGCTGCATTCTTTTTGTGTGATCCTCTGTAATGTTGTATATCAAAACAAAATAAATTATTTATTTCTATTCTTTTCACAATTGGGCCCGCCTAAGAATGACTGTTCCGACTCTACTATTATTGGATGGATAAATAAATAATCCCTTATTATAATTATAGAATCAAAAACTCACGCAAATTGGAATAATTACAATCAATATCATGTATCGACCTATCATACATTCAACTTTGTTCGCCGTGACTAATCATTTATTTTATTTTAATCCATATAAACTGGCTCGATTCAAAACATATCTTTTAGTTGACGAATAAAATGTAATAATAAGCGAGTCATGTAACAAAACATCATTATGAACGAGAACTCTACATGACTCTACATTTTAAGAACAGTCCCTATAAATACAAACCCATAGGTTTCTTTGGCAGTTTTATGCTATTTAAGTCATATAATGGGTTAACTTGATTCAATTTATGGATCTTGGCATCAGTCAATGACAAAAACAACAAACAAACAAAGCCAACTTAAGTGTTTCTTACAAACTCTTTGGTGGTACGCGGATGTTTAGAGCTTCGTTATAGATATTCCGATATAAATTCATCAAATAAATGATAAATGGGCATCGTGAAAGTCAGAATCGTTTAGTAGACGTGACTAACCGATGTCGATGTTCAAATAGAAAGGCTTTGTGCGGTTTTAAAATATTTATTATTTTATTTGAAAATGAGTTTTTATGTGCTATTGTGGAGATGTATAATACATTTACCAATAGTATAATGTGATCATATTTCAGTTTTTATTATAAAATGTTTGTTGGTGAGTTAAGGACAATAAAATTTCACAGTAAAATTTAATAGCGCATATACGGATTGGAGTTTTGGCGGGAACGTGGAAGTGTCATGAGGTGCTCTTGTTTTAATTCATTATTTTGGTGATATTTAGTGTTATATTGCATAATGATGGTGGTATATTGTCCAATATAGTTCTATTAAAAGGCTCAAATGAAGTGAATTGAAATAACAGTGCTAATCAAGTGCTTTTTTTGTTGCCGCCAAAACTTCTCGACAAAGTCTTGGTAAGGTAGCCACTGCTTTACTACGACATAGTAGTGAGTACTGAGTATAACAAAGAAACAATTCAACTGCAACTTATACTAAAAAAAATTCTTACCTAAAACTTTGACACTGGCAGATGCGCAAACTGCGCCTTGCCAAAGAGAAGAGAAAAAAAATATACGGATTAAACATATTGTGTGTGTGTGTACGCGTTCGAAACTTGAATTTGCGCTCGATGGAAATCGCAGCAAGCAGTACGGATTGTCACCAGCCAGTGACATAGATAACTCCAGAAAAATCATAATATTTATGTTCTGTAATTTAAATACGTATACATACACTCGCGGCTTTTATCCTCGAAAGGGTAGGCAGAGGCGAAATTAATGCGGCCATTTTACGCCGCGCGTATCGCGTCCCATGATGTGATAGGGCGCGAGCCTATTACCATAGGGGTCACAAATTCTGCACTCCGGGCTGATACTGAATAGAAAATCCAATTTAATTTTATTTACTAAGCAGAACTGAAGCTACGATACTTCAGCTATATTCATGTACGCTCTAAAAACCGTTACTGTTCAAAATGGCAAATATACAGTATAGATTAAGCAAGATTAATTCATTCAAAACAATATACCACTTTCGAATCCAGTAGTCTCCATTATTCATCCGAAGGGCAATAAATAGAAACGATTCGACCGATTCCATACATCACTGGGTGTTTTACTGAGCAGTGAAATGCTAGATTTCTGCATTAACCCTCGAGCTATCGTGAATGGATGTGATTTTATGTTTTGATGACGCTTTTTAACCAATATTTTGAAATTAAGTGTAGAGCGTAGGTCGTGTTACAGTTGAGTGGTGTCTTCTTTACTGTAATTGTTGCACTCTTTCAAAGTTTAGATTAGCAAGTTTTTTCAGCCATATATTGCGCGAGGAATTCCAGTTGCGTTTACACATGTGACTCGCTGTAAGCCTTAGATTTGCTGAGGTCTCCACTCTCCATGCCGTGACAGTTTAGTGTTTACACGATAAACAAAATCTTGCTAATATAAATTTCGCTTTAGAAATGAAAGTAAAATAACTATTTTGCAGTTTTATTTTGGAATCAAGCGAGACTCTATAAAACTTACTAGATAGGGGAAGCTTAATGATTGACGTTTCCATACTGCGATTATTTAAGTGCAAAGTTATAAAAAACAAGCCAGCCCTAATGACTTCGAAATCTCGGGGATCGCAAGTCTATTTTCGAATGGCAAAAAAAATCGAACATAACCTTCCACGGAGTCTCCGTTCTCTGTCCACCAAACCACGTGATACAGCAAATTAAAATATACCTGACTAGATCCCGATCACATGCAGTATATATTCATGTCTGTCATATATCGTTACATATCGTAAATGTGTCAGGTCCGTTTATTCATTCCTCAGAGCTACAGTAAGCTTCAAAGAGTGCCGCGTGCTTTCACCGGAGATAGCGAAATGCTTATTATTTAACCTGACTCGGCTCACGTATCGTGTTTGCTTTACGTTTTAATTAATTGAATAGACTTGTCTGTTTTATTATAATTTGTTACACTTTGAATTATTTGTCATCATAAGTTGTCTGAGTTCGGATGACAGTAGCTGTATTCGGTATTCCAAACAAATTAGCCGGTATAATTTTGGACGCAACGTCTTTGTATGTTGACATATTCAGGATACATTATACTTAAACAGGTCCAGTATCATTTTTCCATTCCCAAAAAGATAAAGAAATTGCAAGAGCATTGTTTAATTTAAATACTATTATGTTTGAAATAGAAAATGCCTTCCTGCGTCATAAATGTCTTCTTGTAGTTACGACTCTTATATGCTAAAATTGCAAGCTAATTACATGCACAAAATCACGTCTTTTCCCCTTTAGGGGCAGGCAGTGGTGTAACACACCCACATGTTATAATAGGAGCGAGGCTATTGCAATTACCGGGCACAATTCCAGACTCCGAGCTGATACTAAGTAGGAATCTTAGTATCACTTTGCCCAATCTGGGATTAGAACCCGAGACCTCAGCGCCAAACAACTACGCCACAGAGGCAGTCTAGCTAACGAGGCAGCTAATTACATATGCGACATAGTGCGTCATACGGGTTTTTAATACATCAATGGTCATACACGGTGAAATCAATTATAAATATTGCTATTCCACTTATGATTTCTCACTTGAAGCTTGTTACACGACGTATATTAATACCGGTTCTCAAGAAAATCGCCACTTCAACAAATAGATGGCAAACGACACCTCGCGTGTTCGGTAGACAATCTTCAATTACATATTGTTTTACGAGGCTCATAAAAAAATAATCATAGGTTTGGTGGACTGTATTATATTTAACATTCGTCATTTATGTCCAGCTAGTAGGTACCTATTTTGTAATAAAGACTTCAATAACATTTTATGAGTAGTCCTCCCTGTTTTCTGATTGGTCTATTTGTCGCGATGAATCCGGAGATTGAGATGAAAATTGAAAAAAGCCGTTGGCTTGTAATCCCTCTAATTTAGTAAATGTGAAAGCAGTGGCTGCCTTAGATGCAAAGAGAGAAGCGTGGCAAAAAGAAACGTTGTTAAGATGCCTTGGATAAGATGGTGATGACTTAAGAAAGAGGTTCTCAGTTGGATATCTTCCTCGTTTAAACGCGAGGCTCTGGGCGGTTGTCTGGTTCGTCCTCCCATAAGGCCGTCACTGTGTAAGATTGTGAAGAGGTTTGTTCTTAGGATGTTGAGATGTATGTTACCAATGACATACGCATTGAGTTGATTTGAAACGATAATCGGTGGAAGCCATAATTTAAAAGAAGAAGAAGAAGAATGTCGTTTCGGAGGGATATTGACAGAATTAATACAATAGATATCAGATTTTTCTGCTACCTAATGCTGTCTTGTGAAATTTATATTCCAGGTAAAAACTTTCGTACGAAGTTCGAGTGCAGTCGGCTGCAGCAGTTGACCATATAGCGTTAAGTAAAATTTAGGAATTATAGGTGTGTAAATATGATTGTAACATGATAAACTGTCTCCATTTTCATGTATTAAGACGTAAAATTGGTAATTTGCGTCTCAAATAAGCATGTTAGTAAGATATAGATAGATTGTAATAACGCTTGTGTTGACTAAAGTTCTCGCAAAACAGATTAATTATAGTTAAAAAAACACGTAAGTGATTTGCGTAACCTCAGTATGTACGGCGGAAGGTCTGCCACAGGTGTGCGGTAACCGGTCATACGGATTTTTTAACTGAACGTTTAACTCTTATTTAACTTGGTATTTTTTATTTAAAATGTAGTATGGTTATTTAATAGGTATTGTATATTTACTTGAGAAGCTGAAGTAAACGGTAGCTTAACTTAGAAAGTCCTATTAGGTTTTTGCGAAGTAAATAGCGATACAAAATTTTGAATTTAAATAAATATTTTTGGATTTAAAAGTCGTCTACTAGCCATCATAAATGTATTTATTATTTAAAAATGAATTTTCGATTTTACTATGCTTTAGATGTGTGTCGTATTTTTTATATGTTAGTAGTTGGTACTTATTACAATAATTTCAAACTTCATATACAAAGAGAACAAAATTTATCAAGTATTTTGAGGTTTTATCGAGCAGAATCGCAAATAAATTCTATGTAAAACAAAATACCTAATCATAGCGAATACAAAGCTATTTACACAAGAAGTTCCTAAGGAACCTGTTGAAAGGGAACTGGTCGGAGACCAATTATGCGTGTCGGGAACACCTTTGTAGTGCTGAGCGTCACGGCGCGGCGTCGGGGACCGGTTTACAGCCAACCGCTGTGGCTAAGGTCAGGAGCCATTTTTTGGTGAAATATTTTAAAGCAAACAATGGAAGGGTGGCAACACTGAGAAATGACAAGCGTTTTGGCGGGAATTTTGATTGCAGCCGCCATGTTTGATTGTACTTTTTCAATATTTTGGAATTACTCCTGTGTTTGTGCCAAAAATTAAAAAATATAGGACATATGGATACACAATACATTATTGGGCACAAATTTAGTTCGTTTTAATGCTAGAATTCGGTAAGTCTGATTTACGCAAAAAACGTGGTATGTTTGTGGTGTGATTAGAATCATAATTGCACACTTTACATCCAAAATGTTTTATTACTTTGTTTTAAATCAAAGAACTGAAGGTTCACATACAAGTTTCACAATTAGATACCTACTTTATCGAATCAAACCTTCGGAACAAATTTTTAATACACCAAGCTTTTTATTTGAAATATTATTTTAGCCTTAAAGTTTGCTTGCTAAACGTTTTGTGAAAGTAATACAATGCATTTGTTGGTATAAATCGTCTTTGAAGCGCATTATATCGGAACACACACACTCACTCACACCTTTTATCCCCGAAGGGGTAGGCAGAGGCGCAACTAGTGCAGCCACTTTTCGCCGTTATTGTGTCCCATAATGTGATAGGGGCGAGCCTATCGCCATATCGGGCACAAATTCCAGACTCCGAGCTGATACTGAATAGAAAAACTCAATATCACTTTGCCCGACCCGGGGATCGAACCCGTGACCTTAGCATTGCAGTCGTACAATAATACACTACTCTGTGGTGTAGTTGTACCATAATACAACTACACCACAGAGGCTGTCTATATCAGAACCTATTTTAGTTTAAAACGTAGGAGAAGGTTTAGAGGATTGCGTGTGATTTTTTTGTTTGTCAAAATTCACACGAATATCTATTACGTATATACTTGGACGGGTTTTTTCACATATCAACGTTTGACACGTCAACAGCTTAGGAATTATTATAACTTACGCCATTTTAAAAAGGTATGTTATCGCTTCGAAGGTTTTAACTGCTAAGCAATGTAATATAACTTTGAAAAAGTTAAACTATTACTTTGGTAGATTGAGATACGAACAGGAAATTATTACATATTTCTAACCACACAAAAACATGTTCCAAGTGCATATAATATGACTAAGTGCATTAAAAATTAATTCATATAATTTCTGCATCGAAACGATTTATGTTAGTTTACTAAATTACTGTTAGGCCTATGGGAAAATAAAAAATATTTTAACTAACAGTTTTCTATTATTACAAGCAGTTATCAGCCCGTTAAAGATGATTAGCCTCGATTTACGCGCATATTAATCGGGTCTATAGCTCCAAATGATCATTACGAAGTCATCAGTCATAAGCACATAATAATACAGGGTGTGGAATTAAATAAGCATGTTCTCTATTACAATTTGCATGCATTTTGTTAAGCTGTTACCCTGTTTTGTTATGGAGGTATGTTTTAATGAATATGTTCTTAATAAGATTAGTTTAAAGATGTTTTATATTCTGGCGGACGTGAAACCTGACATCGTTTTTTACAGCTGTTATATGAGCAATAAAAGCCAAGATTGTATTTGATTTTTCTTTTTTTCGTTCGACCTATCTGATTTAATATCCTATTTGGAATTGTGAAATGGAACAGCAGATGTTTCAGTAGGTAATTAATTACTTATAATTTAAGACGTAGATGTTTAGTGTACAAATAAAAGAAAACTTGCAGTAAAGTTAAAAAATATACTATTAGACAGTGACTGTATAGTTCATAAATGGGTCATCATTTGTGCACAGCCTGTATTTAATGTCAGAACATGAGTCCCGTTGGTTGAAAAATGCGAAAGTTCGCGAACGATACGAATCGTACAAGTACTTTTTAATAAGTATGCGCGACCGATTTGGAGTTTATGGTCTTTAGTCATTAGAGTCTGCTGATAGCAAACAAGAAAGTACTGGATTGAAGTTGCAAATACGATGATATTCCTATTTTAAATGAGCGATAGCTAACAAGAAAATTTTGGAATGAAATTGCAGATACGATGATATTTTTATTTTTAACTAGACTTCTGCTCGCGGCTTCGCCCGCGTGAGTGAAATTTTCCGGGACAAAAGTCCCGCCTTATACCGGGTGGAAGGGAAACGCTCTCGGAAACGAATACAGGTGATAGTATTGGTGATTCCTGACATGATGGCACTAAAAAAATCGCGATCGCATTGTTACAATTTTAGTAGGATTTTCTAAAATTTCTGTACAGCTTCACGTATAGATAGATAAATCAAACTATTATTCTGAAAAACATAGTAAAAAAGGTCAATATTTCAAAAAAATCGTAATGAAACACGTACATCAGCTGACGGGTTAACGACCGCGCCGGTGCCGGCGCAGCGCGGCGGCCGCCGCCTTGTCGGCGTTTGCTTTGTAGTTTGTACCCAGTTTTTTGTACGCTTTACATTGCGCGCGCATGAATTACGAAAATACTAAAATTGTAAGTATTATCGCTTAGCTTTGCAAATGAATAAAGTTTTTCGTTAATGTTATGGTTCTTCTCTCTTACCGTTCCGGTATAGAGAGCGTTTCCCTTCCACCCGGTATTTCCCCGTGACCAATTATACATATATATAACCATAACGGGACAAATTAAACATACATATATTATATAAATCTTCCTCTCGAATCACTCTATCTATTAAAAAAACTGCATCAAAATCCGTTGCGTAGTTTTAAAGATCTAAGCATACATAGGGACAGACAGCTTGAAGCGACTTTGTTTTATACTATGTTAAGATGTGCGTAGTTCTCGTTTCAATTTAGATGGGTGGTACAGGCACTTGTTATGTGTCCTTTGACTTAAAAGAGATTTTGAAAATGTATTTTGAACAGACCGGCCTTCCCTTGACTAGTAAATGATCGATAGTTAATAACTTAAAATATAGCAGAGACCACGAAATGGATAGACTTTAATACTAAATTATGATAGCGGTTGCAGGAACACGGTAGACGCAGGCCGCTTCTTAAATCTGGTAAATGGAGAATCTGGATATGTTTGGGGAACGCCTATGTTTAGCACTAGACTTCCAAAAACTTATGATGTTGATGATAATGCTGATGAGTAGAGAAATATACGTGAAAGCAGTTTATTTTTAGGTTATGGAGGAGTTTATTAATTATATTATGTTCGTATTAATTTTCTAGTAAGTATATTTAATCGTGATAATTGTAACTAGAATACTTAAAGATAACATTACGTCAGGATTGGAGTACATCATTGAATTCCTTAACCGCGTACAAGAAATTATAGCGAGTATTTTCAAAGATTTATTTTACAACACTGATTAAATTGTGAAACGGTTTAACCAATAACTAGCATATCTAGCGTAAATAAGCAAGACCCTTAAGCGACCGCTTTTCTTGGTTTACCACCATCATTTCTACCACGAATTAAAGATAGAATGGATAGAGTTTAGCATCAATTTACTAAGAAAACCAGTGTCGCCAAACTCACACATGCATATATTCGCATACTATCATCTCTTCATTATGATTGGCCAAAATCACCAATAAAGATAAAGCGTATAATACAAAATCATTTGCATTAAATTTAACCTTAATGCCATTGTATAAACTTCGTATTCTAAAAATTCACATGACTTCATACGACATTATTCCTTCAGTCTGAATTTTGATTTTAATTCGATTTCATACCGCTAGTCCACGCGAGATGGCGTATAATCGCAATGGCATTCATAAGAACTCAATGGCAGTTGTTTTAAGATAAGTTATAGAATGACACCCAGTACGCTACGCATGCCGGTAATAGTGTTGCACCCATACGTTACCTTTTTGTAAACCTATCGATGGTGTTTGTTTTATAACTAACATTAATAAATGAAATGGACTTATAACAAAATTATATAATATTAATTTGATAAGTACTGGAAAAGTTGTTGGAACTGTCTTGAATACAATTTTAACTCAGTAAATTAAAAATTATTTTAAATTTTAAGTATATATTTTAAATTCCTACTTTATAATTTCAATACTGCATATATGTATGTTACACATACTATATTAGCTACACAGCTTATATAGCCAGTTTGCAATAAATTATAATGAGTATATATACTTATCATTTTTTTTTTTTTTCATATGGCCATCTTCGGCTCATTAGGGACGGCTGCGGGCTTCCTCCGACTCACGTCTAAGTTGTCGTCCGCAACCGCCCCTGCGCGTACCGCTTTTCTGCGGTCCTTTTTCCTGTTGCGGGGGCTCAGAAGCCCCCGAAACACCGTAACGTGTCCGCCTTTTCCGTCCGCCGTAGCGTGTCTCACGCTGCCTCGGACATGTCCATATATACTTATCATAGTGATTTCACTGCTGGGGTTAAGAGAGTAAGAGTAGACTTCACGTCTAAGCAAAACGTCAACCGGCAAGGCAAGAAAATATCATTTGACGGACAGCAGAATTATGCCGGCCTGCTAATAGCTTCTGCAAGTTCCGTTTTAAGGACCCAATATCATAAGACTTGGAAACATTCGTGCCCGGCAACTGTTCCACAGTTTAATAGCAAAATTACGAACTTCTTAACCCGATTGATATGGGCTGAGATAGAAGAAATCACTAAGCAGTGGTTTCGCAAGCCAGCACGCGTGGTTCCCCTAAGGAAGTGTGAGGATGGCCTAAGGTTAAACTTTTGTCCAGAGCACTCACCAAGACACGGACGATAGAATACACTAAGTGAGGCAATGTCTCGGCGTAACTGCATTGATTCCAAACTGAATAGTGTTTTGTGCTGTTTATGAGTGGTCGTATCGCTTGTTGAGCGACATGCTCGTCTCGTCAAGCAAAAGTTGTTTAATTTTGTACCTGGATCTGACTCGGTAATATTTTACGCTTTTTGGGGGCAACAATTTCTTGTGCTTCGTTTGAAGAAGATACGCCTGCGTTTAAATTTATGATTTCAGGTTTACTTTGGAATCCACCACCCTAAGAAATAACATTAACGATGAGATATCAAGTAATACTCATAATATAATATCAAGTAACATAGCTGATCAAACATTGTTAACCTATAAAGCAGACAGGCACATTTATATGTAATTAAAAACAATTATTTAAAACTATGTGTTGTCTCAATAAAAAGCTTTTCCCGTTAGAAAAGCCCCTAAAACGCAGTACGACGCATAGAAAAAATATCCATTATATCCCATGGGAGCAAATTACCGGAATAAAAGTAGCCTATATGTGTTAATCCAGGGTATTATGATCTGGCTGCGGACGACAACTTAGACACTTTAGCCCGGGGAAACCCGCAGCCATCCCTAATGCGCCGAAGAAGGCCACCGCAGAGTTTTAGTTGGCATGCCGTGCGTTGTACATAGGTTAGGGACTCGGCCCGGTGGCTCAACGCTGGGTCGTAAGGCACGGTGAACCGAACAAAACCACTCAGTCGCCTCCCTTGAAAGGCTAGGTGATAGTAATAAGTCACTTTCTCCGCGAAAAAAAAGGGTATTATGATCTACTCGTGTGCCAAATGTCTGAGTTTACTTCTAAGAAACATACAAACCAAACAAACATCCCGACATACAGAGATCCAAAAATTTCCACAAACATTTGCATTTATGATATTACTAAAATAAGACAAGAAGTAAGATAAGATTAAAAAGGGTATTTTTAAATAATAACCTATAGTTTTTTTAATAAATTTATGTAGTAAAATAAAACAATAAAATAAATATTATGGTGTGTGGCTTTCTTATAATTACTTATTGATTGATGAATTAGAATATTTATATGAGCTTCTGCATTCACTTTAAAATATTGATTTCCCCTTTTTTTTACATTACACATCTTCTACAAAATGTTCTGAACATATTACGGAAAAATTGGAAGGAAACCAATTTAACCTTCCCGTAGCATTGATCCAACTTTCCTTAATAAATTGATCTTTTGGAAAACTGAAAATTAACAATCTAGTATTGTTTCATTAATTAATTATTATATCGACCACAGCTATGCATCACAAGCGGATCATGCATCAGATAGCTTTTCGTACTTTTCTGCATAACATAACGCTTCAGTGAAAAATTAATAATTATCGATAATATTTTATCGACCACGCATGCACTAATTGAGTAGCGATGACATTATGAATTGGTGACAAATCATTCTAGAACAACTGATTTTCGTTTGCGACAATTAACCATATAGTGAAAAGAATAAGGAACATTTTAAATTGTAATTTTTGTGTCATGTTTGACATAGAAAATCAACATACATTTTTCAACTAAATAGCAATATACCAGAAAATATTACTTACCGATGGTACGAAATACCTCCGTGGGACACATTTTTGGTACGGCTATTATTTTTGCATTCCAGAATAGCATAATAGGGCATTTTAATATTTTTAAATATTTTTTCCAATCATTAAACCTTTGACAATGCGCAATGACGACTGAGACCGTTCAAACAGTGAGTTTGTACTGCATTCTAAACTAGTGTATCAAAGGTTACGCCCACTTTATAGTTCTATCTCTATCTCTGTTCTGTGATTTCTACAATAGTACAGCCCGCAGCGACATCTAGATTGCCTGTCATATTGGATTTGTAGGATACGCTGTGGGCATCGACTCTCTAACGTTGATTAATCAGTGTTCTGCCTTGTTAACTGTAATTAGTATGTTTTATCTTGTACCGTTCAGAAATATGATGTATTTAATATTATATTAAGAATTGATTGGGTTATAAAATCATCTATTTCTCGTTTAAAGATTGGAACCTAATTTTTTTATGAGACGCAGTCTATGAGTATCTACCAATGGAGATGCAATGACCGGGCGAACCCCTCGTTGGCCATAAATGCGCAGCTGGTCATAAACTTTTATTAAACTCTATGTGACTTGCGATCGCTGTCATTACATTCTACGATAATGACATTAAGCGGTGCTCCACAGAAATTGCGATTTTGTTGTGTTATTGTGTAAAAAGCGACCTTATATTCAGTCCTGCACGTGTGGATTTTTGTTTGTTAAATGTGTGCTATGCGTGTCTACCTCGCCTCCCGTCAGGATTGGCAGAAAAAAATGTTTGCGCATTATTGCCATATCGTGTCCATGGGTTAACTAGTCTAAAGGCGCATTTTCATTGTCAGGACAGTTATTAGTGTACTTATTAGAATCATTTGCAATACGTTAATGTAACGTCATTAAGTCTTTAATTATGTAGTAATTCTTAATTATATTTAATTTTGATTATTTTGTAAGTTTGACTTCCTAACTAAATAATCTGAAAGGGATTTGTTAAAACGTTATCAACGGAACTAGAGTTATGAGATGTTTTTTCGATTTGCAGTATATCTCTATCATGATAGGTCTCTACTGTCTACATATTAAAATAAGTATGAAAAAAAAATAAGGTTTATTGTACTCCAAGCCGCGACATATTTCTGAGGTTTATTTGTAATTTGAGTTGAACGATTTTTTTTTAAATGAACACCCGATTTTGAGGTTACGAATACGACGTCTCTTATTACACCGCTACTGTTTTACGTTGTCAAGTAACAAGGATTATCTTTCAACTTATTTCAAGCCATAATAATATTATGTGGCTGTTTTCGAACAGGTCGTTGTCCGGAAAATGTACCTGAAAAAAAAACGAAAATTGTTCGAATTTAGAATTCTATTGAAAGATGTGCTGCAATAGTGGCACAACATTTAAATAGACTTTGATTTCCTGCGTCTTACGTACTTATTCGAAATATTTTAAGTTATAAGTTTTCGGCTTACAGTTTCTAAGATTTTAATACTATCTATCAACGTTTTTTTTTTTCGGATGTAACCTCTTAATTCCTTTAAATAATTACACATAAATTGCTTGATTTATTATACTTAATGTATGTGTTTCAATAAGTTTTATTGATGGCAGTATTATGTGGAATAGCCGGAATAATTCGTTGGTGTGTTTCATTTTCATCGCCCGTACACGCATAGAACCGACGTCAGTAAAACTGAATGCTAATGAGTACAGAGTACAATGAATGGTTAAGTACAGTCGAAAATAAAACGTTTAAAATTATTTCATGAAGGTTTATTTACTTATTTATTTTGCACTTTATACACTAATGTACTATGCCGTAGGCAGGATTACCTCCAGCTTAATAAAAACCTATCCTCCCTCTCCGAATCCTCCTTCCTTGTAGGTCGGCATCCAATTCAAAATTATTATTTGTGTCTACGTATCCGGTCTACATTTTATTTACACTTCTTATGCAGTGCTATTGTTTTAATTATAAAATATCCTACTAATATTATAAAGGCGAAAGTTTGTAAGAATTTATGGATGTATGGATATGTGGATGTTTGTTACTCTTTCACGCAAAAACTACTGAACGGATTTCAATGAAATATGGTACACGGGTAGATCATATCCTGACAACACATAGGCTACTTTTTATCCCGGGAAAATATAAAGTGGGACTTTTATCCCGGAAAAACTCATTCACGCGGGCGGAGCCGCAGGCAAAGGCTAGTTTAATATATTATAATCATAAAAAAAATGCAGACATGCTTTTCTAATGTAAAGTAATCATCACAAATTACAAAAAAATAAATTACTTCACTCTGGACGATTTTACTTTCATTGAAAATATTCATTTTCCACATGCTGCTTTTATCATCGGATCAGTTCGATACCGTATACCTACATAAATGCACGTATGTACTTCCTTTAAACCAGAAGATCTGTTTCCAGGAGTGGGATAGTATGTATGGATTGCTCTCGAGTGGAATAATTTATGATAATATGTATGGATTGCGCTGCTGCAGACTTATGTAAGCGACAGTACCTCACACTAGGCACGCGCGCATCCTGCCTGCACTGTTTGGTAAATAAGCATGAACCCGCCGACCCTAGCGAACTTCACTAATGCACGTTGAACTCCGGTTCCTGTACTGCGATCATTATGTTTACGGGAACAATGGCGCCTAACAAATAATTCGCATTTACTGACGTAACGCCATTGAATTGTTTCAAGTATTAACGATGTCAATAGAAGAATATTATTGTACCTACACGTGTACACACCTGTTGAATTTGTTTAATACAAGTATTTGTTTTATTATAATACAACTGATAACCTAGTTCAGCGGATAATCCTCATGGTCCCTTTTTTATTACTCCGTCCAAACTTGGACAGTTATTTAGAATACGGACTTTTATTGTTTTTGTTGTTGTCAAAGAGTTTGCGCCCTAGTTTGTGGTAAAATTATTTAAGCATACAATATTAATGAAAACGTTATTCGAAAGTGAAGCACATAAACAGTCATTTTTATTCGACTTTCTTATGATATTATAATACGAAGCGGTAAGTGCAGGTGATACTTAAGAATTAATTAAACACCTTGAAACCAGTAAAAAGCCGTGAACAAAAATTTTAAGTCTTATCTTTAAGGTGGAATTATATTAAAATTATAAATAAAGCTTCAACGAGCGAAATCAGAAAAATACTTATGTTCTGTCATGTAATATTTATTTTTAAGAAAAGCTTACAGAAAAATAACAAAATATAAAATATCTAATGTATCTAGGAAAAAGTTGCTAAATACAAGCTTTCACGTATTAAAAATATTACTATGTTACTTTAAAGTGCATCAGGTTATTACATTATATAGGTATCTATTAACGTAATATTATTTTCTTAAGCCTACACTCTACAATCTACATACAATATAATTATATCAAAATGTTATAGGTATTTAGTTTTACGGGAGATGTTCGACTAAAGATATCATCGAACATTTCGCACTTTTAGAACTAAAACGTCTTATTTAAAAAAAAAAAACAGAAATTGAGTTATCGTCATAAAATGACTTAAAACTGTTCCTTTTTCATAATCTATTATATAAAAATGAATCCCTATTTTCCTGGTCACGGCATCACGCGTGAACGGCTGGACTGATTTCGTTATTTCTTTTTTCGATGTGTTTATTATTGTCAGGAGAAGGTTCTTATGAAAGAAAAAATTAAGAAAATTGCGCGGAAAAACGGCTGGACCGATTTTAATGAAATTTTTTTGCGTGTCATCAGGTGGATTCCAGAATGGTTAGGATTTTATTTCCTTTTTAGGGCAGGACAACGTCTGTCGGGGCCGCTAGTAAATATAATAAAAAAGGTCCGATATAACAGTTAGGTCCTTTTCCCGCTTGAATATGGTTATGTTAGTAGTAAGGGATTCGACGGTTCTAGAGCACGTTCGGGGGTCGGTTGGCGCCACTCTGGCCTAGTTCGTCAATAATTTCGATTGCTCCAATTTCGGCGCGTACGATCCGCGAATTAACCCGCGGATTAAATTGATACCTACCGCGAATTGATCCGCGGATTTAATTAATACCTACCGCGAATTGATCCGCGGATTTAATTAATACCTACCGCGAATTGATCCGCGGATTTAATTAATACCAACCGCGAATAAATCCGCGGATTAATTTGATCCGCGGAATCCATTTCATATCGCCCGCGAGATAGATATAAACCGCGAAGCGAATTGGAGTTGCATGGTTTACGGTCCCCTCAAGCTTGTACCTTTTCCCTCTGTTTCGTTGTGCTTTTGTATTTCTACTTTCTAACAGCGACCCTTTTTCTTTGAAGAATACAAATGTCTTTGTTCCATATTCCTATGGGCTCGTGTTTCTACGTAAAAGCCATTTACAATTACCCATCACTCACCCTTTATGCATTACGGGCGTTATTTATGATCCATAAAGCAATCGTTACAATACACCATACATTACTCAAATTCTAAATAAAACCCTTCGGGTCTTCTCATTGTCAATGATTAACTGCATGTCCATTATTTTAAACAACAGTTACGGATCCTATTATTCCCATTTCCTGATGCTATGTATTCAATGGAACGTTCAAAGTGAAAGTTGAACATGTTGGATCCTGTCTGCAAGGAAATAATACTCGCTCTCCATATAAAAGCCAAACTCAAAATCACATGGTATCGTATTCCACTCTGTGCTCTCTTCGAAGTGTGATCTCCAGTTGTTTGTAATAGTGAAGTGATAGTAAAACAGTGTAATAGTAAATACTGAAGCTGATATAAAATGAATGTAAGTACCTTCTTATACTTTGATCTAAAATTGTTATAACCAGATGTTTTATTAATTGTATATGTTATGTGTTGTTCACTGGGTTAATGCATTTTAGTTGTATTTGATCTCTTATTTAATTTATCAAAGTTACTGTAGTGCATTTTATTTCACATACCTATAAGTGTTTATCATACGATACTTCCTTAACCGATTTATTTTATTTACAGTTTTATTTTCGTTACATTTGATCTCTTATTAAATTATCAATGTTACTTTAGTGTACATTTATACTTCGCATACCTATAAGTATTTATCATATAATACTTCCTTAACCGATTTGTTTTATTAACAGTTTTATTTCATTTTATTACAGTTTTCGGAAAATACTTTCAAAAATTACTATTATGCTGAAGATATAGATGAACCTAGTGATGAAGAAGGTACACTCGCCTTTAAAGTAAAAAAAGCGATAATAGCAAACAAAAGATCCATGGAATGCAACAACATTGACGAATTTTTCGAAAAACCTAAGAAAAAGAAGACAACGACAAAAAAATCATCTAGTGTTGGTCGAGCGACGAGTGGTGGTGTTTCATACATAAAAACAAACAGCGATGACAGCAGTTCTGCATCACACCTCATAAAAATTGAGGTGTATGATGTTAATAAAATAAAAAACATCGCACCGACGGAACAATGGAAACATGCTGATGTGCGGGTTAAATATTACGCAGACACCGAGAGTGACAAAAACTTGCAATGTATCAAGGACGCGGTATACAACATAACTAAACAGTTGGCGAGTAAGGACGATTGTGTGAAATATTTTATAGACAACGACAAATGAACAAAGTGCCAGTGCGTATCAGTGTTTTAAAATTATAACTTTAGTCATATACTTTATTCTAAGAAACTATTATTGTAAGAACTATACCTATTTTAATTTAATTTACATTGTATTGTATTTTTAACTTTGTACTCTTTTAAGTTACATGCTTAACAGATTACTTCGTTTTTTATTCTAGAACTCTTTGTGTTGTTGCTAAGTATTAATGTAAATAGTAATAAGTCTTTTTAGTGTTTTTCATGTTCATGCTTACGATTGTAAAGTTATTACGAACATTCATTAATTGTTTGGAAGAAGTATAAGTTTGTATGGGGTTATTAATTCTCAATAAAGAAAAATCATTCATTCATTTTCATATTTCATTTATTCTCCTCAAAACATGATTTAAATAAACTAGTTAAAAACACATCATTGCATATTGTATTATCACTAAATAATACTTGAAAATCTTTGAGACTCTTACCATAATATTTATAGTACAGATACATTAAACAGTACTCTCCACAAACTATAGTAAAGTCATTTTGAATTCGGCTTGTATTATAATTCCACATTCTAGAATTCCTCGCTAAAAACATTCGGTGGTATCCTTGAGGTGGTCGACCGTATGAATCAAAGTACTGTCCAAAACCATTCTGATCTATGTGTATGGCAACCCAGTGAGAACCTGGTTTGTTATCAGAGTCTAAGTTGCTAACTACATATGTAGGAGTTACTACATGTATTGGTAGGCGATTGGCTGCATATACATTATATTCAATACATGGATCAATTTTCTTTAAGTAATTCTGTGTTTCTATTGTATTCATTTTTATTTATCGAATCGCTGCAGAATCTTATCAAGTCGAATGATAAAGTGGTAATGTCGTATATAAGGTTAAGAAGACACTATTATGGTACTTATGTGGTAAGTTTTCTATTTTTGTGGGGTTGCAAGGATTATGGTAAAACAAAAATCTTAATATTTTTAATTCATTTTATTCGTAACTTACATCTAACAGCAAATCTGAATCAAATTATTCATACTTAATCTAATATTAAACAGTTAATTTTGTTTTCTTAACTACTATAATCTACTGAAATGTTGCGGTTTTTATCTATTTCAATAACATTATCAAACTCCGCATAAACAATACAATTAATAGTTTGTGATAAAGCTGTTTCAAAACGCACTTCTAATCTCACACTACCATGCTTTACAAGATTCCAATGACTTGAAGAGTTTGCTGATAAATCAGGTGTCAAATCAAATGCCAACATACAATACCCTTGAGCGTATTGTTCTCGGGATATCCCATTACCTTCATTTAGAAAGTGTATACCTGTTCCCGAAAACAATGTATGATATACTGAAGTAAAAATATTGTTCTCAAATGAGGGTTGTAAAGCCTTTGATGGTATTTGTTGACCGTCTATGTATAAACTAAAAGTATTAATGTCATAATTTTGAAAGTTAAATGGGTTCTTAGTGAGGTTTCCATTGAAAGCAGCGTTATTTACAAATCCTACTATACACCTTTTAGGTAATTGCCCTAAGAAAATGTTATCTAGAGTTTTTCCTTGAACACCTGATGGTATTGTTAAAACTTTAACTTCAGCTCGAGTAATGGGGTATTTGGCTGTGGTAGAAGCTAAGACCTTTTGATGAGCAAGTAACACGCTGGGATTGATTCGTGCTCTACGAATTATCAAAGATGCATCCGTAATAGATACCTTTAATTTAAGGTCACCTGTAGAGGCCATTAGATTGAAATTTTCTCTAGAACGAACTAACTTAACACAAATATCAACACCATTGATTAAAAATTTTTCTTGATTGAATAAATCGCCATGCAAGTGACCAATCATTTCCAATTCTTTGCTTTCACTGGCTAGTTCTTGTCTCTTAGTAAATCCTTTATTAGTATCATCGGTGGAATCCATTTTTCCAGCCGTATCTTCATACCATAAGCCACAGGTGAGGTGAGAAGTTTTTGCCGCAGGAGCATAGTTCAATAAGTTTTCTATATACGCACGATAAGCATATGTGTTATTGGGTGGTGATACAAGTTTTTGATTTAAGTACACATCAAGTTGACTGAAGAGTGAGTGCAACCAATTGTTCACGGGAGCAACGACCGTAGATGCGGTGAGTTTGGTGTTATCTTGATTTACTATTTTCGCTTTCAAGTGAATTAACGTATGAGATAAATCTATGTAGTCATCTCCTGCCCCAGGAATTTGAAATTCTATAGGACCATCATCGGCAAGAGATGAAATTGGTTTATAATGGATCCAATTTCCACTTTCAATGCTAGTTTGAGTCGATGGCAATGCAAACAAATCCAATTCGGACTTAATACATTCACAAGAATGACTATGTAAAAAAGACATTTTAATTAATTGTTAGAAAATATGTCTTTAATTTGTTTTGGAGTAATTTTTGATTTTTTTAGAGCTTTCACTTTCGCGGTCAACGACGGAATGACTCCAGGTAGACGTTTTCGTTTTGTTATATATCCTGATCCAGACATATTGATTTTATTTATTTTTTCATCGGCCTTGCGTTTCAAGTTGGTACCAACTTCTTTAAGACGTGCTTTTATTGAATCTTCCATAGGTCGCGCACTAACCATATCTGTCAATAGCCCAACACCAGCACTTAATGCCTCTTTACCAACAGCTCGAACACCGCTAGACAGTAATGGTAAAACTGACCTAAACAATCCCCCAAGAAAACTACCGATTCCATGTCCTTTTTGATAAGGTGCCCCTTTATATACCACCCCTATACCTGAACCAGCCTGATGAGAATAATACCGTTGATAAGGGCACGACATGTCGGAGCGTTCAAAATGCATCATAATTTTTTAAAATGAAGTTTAACACACACCGTTCCAAACTGAAATGGTATCTTTTGTCCGGTGCTCGACCTTATATCTATTTCGATGGTATCGAATTCTCTTCGCATTACTGATAAGTAATGTGGAGGTGAAAATACATGCATTTTATTCGCACCATAGATGTATTTTGAGGGATCTAATGGTATAACTCTTAGAAGAGGTGTCATTACATCACCTACAATTTGAGGTTCAACTATATCGCAGTAAACGAATAGTTGAGATGGTAACCCTAAATGTAAATTAGCTGGACATTTTGCTAAATTCTTTTCAACGAGATTTCTGTTTGGTTCAAATCCCAACTGTAAGCCTAGTTTAGGAGATAATGTCACAGATTTAATTGTTTCGTCTAATACAGAAACAGACACAAATTTGGATATATTATCGTAGCGGAATTTGATTTTTTCCCTTATATTATTTAATGCTGATAAAATATGGTTAATATTATCATAGTTTGTGGCAGGTATGTGAGTTTTATAATATACTGTGGATAGTTTGTCTTCATGGGGCATTTTCATGATTTTTGTTATGTAAATAACATTCTCATGATCTTGAACAGTAAACATGGTGCATGGATATTGGAATTCAACGATTCCTACACACCATTCTCCTTCCAATATTATGGGTTTGGGTAATTTTGTTGAAAAAATTGATGTTTTATTCTCAGGAAAGTATTCCATTGAACTATTGCTAAGTAAAGTTAAATAAAAATCCTTCATATTTTTTTCATTTGGAAGCTAAAATCCAACTATTAAATTTGTTCGGATAACCTTTCCACTTAACTAACACTTGTTGTCTGTTGCCTGAGTAACGAGAGCGAATTATTTTATCGATCTTGTGTTCAATGGTGGGGTCATAAATGACCTTTTGTAATTCTCGTTCATAAAATGTTCCTACTATCTCTTCACCATCTAAATCTTTAATAGTATAAACGGGCCACGGACTACGTTCTATTATAGAAGAAATCACAAATATTTCATCGCTCCAATTAGATTCATAACCTTTTTGGAATACATGTTTATATTTGGTTATTCTAACATGATCACCGAGATGAAACATAGGTAGTATATTTTTTGATGATTTTTCAGATTTTTCATATAAATTACTCCAAACTGTCATTATATTATTAGAATTAACATCTGAAGGACACATTTTAATACTAGAATGAAAACTGTGATTGTAAGAGTGTATCAAGTTTTGCAAAATATCAATATATTTATGTGTATTCTTGTGTGTAAAATAGCGCCACATCTTCATTTTTAGCGTTCTTTGAAATCTTTCTACAATACTTGCTTTGATGTCTGGATTATTTGTCGTATAGTAATTAATGTTTTTTGTTTTAAAGTATCTTTGAACATCTTTTGATACAAATTCAGTGCCTTTATCAGATTGAATGTGTGTAGGTGTGGTGCTAGCTTCATTAAATATACTATCGAAACACTTTTTTACGGTTTCTGAATTTTTCTTTTGCAAGGGTCTGGCATATGCATATTTGCTAAAAACATCAATAACACAAAGAATGTAATTGAAACCTTTATTATCTTTAGAATAAGTTCGCATGTCACTTAAATCGGCTTGCCAAAGGTCATTCAGATTAGAGAGAACGTATTTGTTTCGAGCGAATCTTCTATGTACTGGTTTATGGAGTGTATACGTAGATTGAGATTGCAACCAGTTTTTAACGTCCTCCTTTTTCATTTTACCTTTCATAGCTTTTGATAATTTGTCGATATTACTATATCCAGCGGGGTGTGATACATCATAATAAATTTGATTTATTTCTAATAAGGGGTCCATTTTTCCCAATCAATCTTTTTCTTAATTTTATTTGCGTGTTTAATTTCACTAGTTGGTGTCAAATATACCTCTGTGTTTTGTGGCGGTTGTTCTTCGATGTCTTTTTGAAGTTGAGCTATGTACTCACGTCTTTTTGGATTGCCAATGTATGTTAAAGGTATTTTCAAATCTTTTAACGCTTTAGCAAATTTTTCCCAACCGGGTGGGTCGTTGTTTTTCAATGGTCGCAGTGTATCGCTTATTAAATCGATAATGTTACTGTTAGGAATTACTTCATTATCCACAATCACTGTGCCAGCATCATTCCAATAAATTTTGTTTTTATTTAGCGACACCGAATTCAATAATAACTCACCTTTTTTTACATATGTTTTTGGTATTAAATTTAAAATTTGTTCTGTTGAATAGAAAGGTTTTTTTTCGAGTGTAAAATGTTCTTGTTGCTTCTGTTCATCACTCAGTGTCTGACTGACAACTACATCTTTATTCTTGATATCATTATTTATATTAAAAATTTTCCAGCTTTCAGATGTGGGTTTATTGTTATCGTCATTTGAAGTTATTATAGGGAGTTCAATGGGACGACGATCTTCTTCCATAAAGTGGAGATATCTTTGTAAAATTTGTAAGTATAATTTACACTTTTTTCGATCATCCATATTACTGCTGAGTATTTTTTCCATTTCGCTATCTAAACGAGAGGTAGGATTTTCATTTCTTTTTTGATTTAACTTATCTATTAAACTTGGGTCAACTAACAGCATTTTTTTGGCGTGTTCCATTTTAAACCAGTCCACTTATCAATCCACTCAAAATAGAACCCAATATGATCGGAAGAAATGCACCACCTTTTTGAACTATTATATTCTTTCTTATTTTATTTGTACTTTTACGTACTAATTTTCGTAGTAGATTTTTGTATTTTTTTAGTTTATTCTTCGATTTTTCTTCAAGATTTATATTTCCTTGTAAAACATTATGAATACATTCACAAATAAAATTAATTTCGTTTTCGTTACACACTTTTAAAAGAGCTTGTTGATGTTTTGGTTTAAGCTTATAAAGAGCATTTAATAAGTGTTCATGCGTCTTTAAGCGTCGATCCATCATTTGCAAATGACGGGTATTTGTTGGTTTTTGACATATTTAAACTCTTTTGTGGGAATGTACACTGTAGGATGACCATCAGAAGGAAAGATCTTTGATTTAATTCGACACATATCAAAAGTATCTTGTTTTAGATCTATCATCAAATAGCCATGTGCTTCTTTTGTAGCATCTCTGTAAGAATCTTCTATGAATTTGCTATTTTCTGGTGATACTTGTCGCGCTAAGTAACGTATTTGAGTTTTATCACGTGGGTTTTTGAAATAAATGATGTAGTTTGAATTCAAAGAAATGTCTCTTTGTCCTTTACCTTGATGAAATAAATTTTGAGTAATGTAAAATACACTCAAGTTCCTATGATGACTACCTTTAGTAAATATGTCGACAATGCGACCATCAGATTCCCTCATAAGATCATCGATAATGATAAGGTTAGCTTCCTTTCCATCAAACATATTCATATCTGGTATACCCTGATAATAGTTTACATTTGGTACATCATATAAGGGTTGCATCTCATCAAAACACCAAGTAATTTGATGAAAAGTGGTGTTACACATATCATTTATGTATTTAATAAAGTTTGTTACAAAATTAGACTTTCCACACCCACTTGGACCTGCAACTATGGCAGTAAAAGGATGATAAAAGTGAAACATTTTTAAATGCACGTGTGAACTCGAAAAGCGCTTCGGATTGAATAAAACAAGAAGATACGATTGAATGTATTATATTTGATTTTTTGTTCCACATACAAAGATTACATAATATTCAAATAGTTTCAAAAATGATCACATACAATTCAAAGATGTTTTCAAAAATATTACAGTAATAAAATTAATATACATTATAGTTAAATCAGATATAAGAATTAACTTCCTACAGACATTCAAATTTGCATCTTATATTTCATGATACACAAAATAGTTGTCATAGTATCACAATAAAAAAAAAGAAAGTACATAATAAAGACAGAACATTAAAATATTTAAATCCGAAAATAAAACATACACACACACATTAACATACATATTTTCGTTGTACAGAATTCACTGATAAAATCAAATGTCCTTTATTTTATAATGACCCCATGCAAGAGTATCTGTTGAATTCTCTATTAAATAACGTTTTGTGTCATTGTGTGATAAAGATATCTTATTGATTTTTTGTGTATATATAGCATGTTTAATAGATTTGAATCTTATCATTTCACTGTATTGTGTTTTCTTTTCATATAAACATGATTTATAATCGCTGAGACAAAATTTTTTTGTGACACTTTTATTAATCCCTTTTGCTTTACATATACATTTATTTTGCACATCCATTGCATACATTTTAGAGCGAAGACCTACAAACTCTTTAAGAATTTTTCCGTTATTTTCGTCTTTAAAAAATCCTAACCGTTTTTTATTCAATAATGGTAAACCATATTGATTACTTGGTGGATAGTCTGACGTATCAAAGTAGTTGGCTAAATCAAGTTTTATATCAGCATAATAATTTTGCGTAAATATTTGATATATTAAACTATCGGTATCAGTATATAGTAATTTAATATTATCTTGATATTTCAGTTTCATATAATCGTAATGGAAATCGTATAGTAATGTTTTCGATATATCTAAAATACAAAAACCGAGGTAAATTGGTTTATTATATAAAACGTTAGTTTTGTTTAATTGTATTGCAACTAAGCTCTCTGAGAATATAGATAAACTATGGAATTCTGGTCTTGCTATCAAAGATTGAGCACCTTGAGTTTTGCCACGATTTAACCAATGATTTATTAATTTGACATGAACTCGCTTTCTTACATTTTCCATTGTTTTACCAAAAACAGAATTATTCATAAGTTTAAAAAAATCTTTCTCAAAATCTGAAGTAGCTAATGATCGCATATGAGTGTTTAAGTCTATGTAACTTTTCAGCCATGGAGACTGTTCAAATTTTAAAATTCTATGAATTTTCACTAATCTAAGACCATTTTTTAAACATTGTTTGAGGTTTCTATAATGAATGACGTAATTTTTTTTATCTTTTAAATTTGGAATCAGTTTCTTGTCTTTGCTGCTTCCTAAACATACGTTTTCTGGACAAAATGGAAAATCTGAATGAAAATCATGTAAAGTTTTTGAATATTCTAAGTCTACTTCCAATATAAACCCATGTTTGGCATCATCGGCTATATTAAAATCTGTATTTATGTCGACCCATTCAAATTTTCCTGTCGGGAGACATTGGGACATAGCCCAACCATAAAGGTTATTTGCGTCTAAGTACATCAAAAATGAAGATGGTTTACTTGAATTGTATTCCGACATAAATATGTTATTTGCCACTGCATGTCTATTGCTGCATTGTGATATACCACCCCGAATATTATTTGCTATAAACGTAACCTTGTCGATATCTGTTAAGAGTTCCAAATTTATCTTGGTAAAATTTAACATAGCATCCCAACTTAAACCAGGTGCTGTATAATAGTGGGCAGGATCTAAACCGTATGTTTTAAGACAGACATCCCTAAAATTTTCAAATATATCTGCTAACAACAATACATCTGTTTTTAAATATAGGTCTGAATATTCACCCATATTTTTACAATTAAAATGTTTCCACACGTCTTGGGCATGATGGTATTCACTTTCTGTAATGTGACTATCATTTAAAGAACTATAAAACTGATCGCGAGTGGGAAGAGAAGTTATTTTTAAAGAATCAAATGTTGTCATGTATTCGTATGGATATACACCTTTTCTTATTAAACGTTTAAAATCTTCTTCACATGGATATTTTAACTTTAGTTCACGAAATTGTTCGGGTAGTAAGTTCTGAGCTAATTTGTTAAGGCTACTTGACATAAATTTAAAAGAATCAAGAAATCGTAATTTTACAACTCTGTTGTTGATTTGTAAAACTTTAGAAAAAGAAATGTATTTTTCTTTGTTCTCAGGAATAAGTTCAATGTCACCTTTCTCGAAATCAAGACCATGCACTATGAAATGAGCGTCATAATTACTTAAATTATGTAAAAACACTGGTACAAAATTAGGAGCTTTGTATTTCTGAGAGCATACTCTATGAGCTACACCTTCATATACTCCAGTATGCCAATTGTAAGATACTGTGCTATCCTTGTTTAATTTAGTAGCACAAATGTAACACGAATCACTTTGACTGATATTTATTTCATTTTCTTCAGTTAACGGTAAAGGTGATCTTACAAAAGAATTTTTTTTACAGATATTTTCTAAATCTGTGTTAATGAATTGCATAAATTTTAGCGCGCAATCTTGTCCTGTATAAGATCTATATACTGAAAGATTATCATCATACGAACATTTAACATAATACCCAAAACTATACGTTTCATGTTTTTGAATATTAACAGTTGAAGATTGATTTGGATTGTTAGAACAACTCTCTATTGGGTTTAAAAATGCTTCAAAGTCAGCATACACAACGAATGGAACTCTTAATTTACGTTCATAGTTGTTAAATGAAATTTGGTTTGATGGTATTAATTCATTAAACCAGTTTCTTTTGCTATCGCTTTCCGATGGTAAATTTGTGCACACATTGAAACAGTCATTTTCTTGGTGTCGTTTTAAATTATGTAATGATGGAAAATTTAATAAACACCCATCACAAATATGAACTGCATGTTCAGAAGTCGATAACTGTTTAGATAATAATCTCGAGAGGTTTTTAATAAAACAGTAATGACCTTTAGAACCTTGAGATATATACAATAAGTTCAAGTGAGTAGTTTTTCGACGTTTCGTAAAGTGTAATGGACCTACAACTTTATTTGATTTGCTTATTGAATCATATTGTAATCCAAAAACATTAATACTCATACTGTTCAATTTTTCAAACTTATGGATGTCGTTAATTTTTATAGGAAACGATAGGTTATCAAAATTTAACTTATTTTTATGTATTATATAAGATGATACCCTATTGGAACTATGAGTGACTGGGAATAATCCTGACAAAACTGCCCAACGAAAGCATTCATGATCGTTATTTTGAACATTGATTACAGCTTTCTTGTGTTTTATATCTAACGGTAGGTCTATGTATGAAGATCCACGCAATGGGTTAAATTTGTTGATTTATTTTTTTTTATTTTTATTTTTTTATTTTATTTATTTATTAAGGAACAAACAGTCATACAACGAAATTATGCTTACATCAGTGAGGAATATTATATTATAGACCTATAGTTCCCTTTATATAATACATAACAAATAACAAATCGAAAATCTGTCGAGGGTGGTTAACAATAAGTGTAAGTACATACCTACATATAATTTCACATTGTACAGGTATATGTTACAATGTTTATTATAATAGTAATTCACATGTAGATAACAAATTGAGTACAACAGTATAAATTAGTTACAAGGTAATTGTGCTATCACTTCATATCACGCCCTGAAATACAATTTAAAGCATTTTTCTTGAACATACGTAAGTTTTCATTAAAAATATCAACATTTGTAAGTTTATCATTATATAGTCTACAAGTCCTTCTAATAAAACTATTATTAGCATATTTAGTTCTACTCCTAGATATAACAAATAACTGTTTTTTACGACAATCTCGCTCACGCTTGCGTGGTACTCTAAAGTAAAGTGCTTGCAGTAATGCAGGAGCATCCGCACTATTATTTAAGATTTTAAAAACGTGCATGGCATCAGTCAAATCTCGACGGTGACACAAACGTGACATATTATATCTTTGTAACGAAGAGTCGTAATCAATATAACTATAGCCAGCACGGTAATCAAGAGCCTTTAAGAATTTTTTTTGAACTACCTCGATTCTATCAATATGGTTATTGTAAAAGGGATGCCAAACAGAGCTCGCGAATTCTAAATGACTACGTACGAAACTATTATATAATATTTTATAAGTTAATATATTTCGAAAAGGTTTACTAACACGTAAGATAAAACCTAATTGTTTATAAGCCCTATTTAGAATTTTATCAATATGTGGAATGAAGGTAAGTTTTTCATCCATTATAACGCCGAGATCACGGATCTGTGTTACTCGAGTAAGTACTGTATTACAAAGTTTGTACGTATAGTTTGTGATTGATTTTTTCCTGCTGAAACTAATAACAAAACATTTATCTGGATTTAAGAATAGATTGCTAGTTTCACAAAACGCCTCAAACACCTTTAGATCATATTGTAACAAGTTACAATCATCCGGATTTCTAACAATTCGAAAAATTTTTGTATCGTCAGCATACAATAATTGATTTGAGTTAGCCATATTTTTGGTTATGTCATTTATATACAAAATAAATAACAGAGGCCCTAAGTGAGACCCCTGCGGTACTCCAGAGCTAATTATTTTATATTGGGAAATATAACCACCACATACTACAGCTTGGGAACGTTTTTCAACGTATGATTTTATCCAACGGAAAAGATCACCATGTATACCTAGCCGCCAGAGCTTTAATAATAATGTATTATGACAGATTTTATCAAAGGCCTTGGCAAAATCCGTATAAACCGCATCTACTTGAGCATTACTATCTAAAGCATTTAAGATAAATTCATTAAAGGATAAAAGATTTGTATCAACACTACGACCCTTAAAAAAACCATGCTGGCTAGAAATTATATGACGACGAAAATTTACAGATATTTGATCTGTAACTATCTTCTCTAACACTTTACTAAACTGACAGAGTTTAGAGATAGGACGGTACCTCTCTATGTCTTGGCTAATATCACCTTTTGGTATAGGGGTTATCAAAGCCCTTTTCCAAATGGAAGGCACATATCCTTCTTTTAATGACATTCTAAAAAGTATAGAAAGGGGTACAGTTAACGCAGATGCACATCTGTTGATCAGCATGGGATGAACACCATCAGGTCCCGCCCCTTTGTGAATTTTTACTAATTTAAGATATTTATGCACAAGCTCATTTGTGATGGAAATACTGTTTATATCACAAACTGAGTCAGTAATTAATGGAAAATTAAATAAATCAGCAGAACCTTTAGTGGACACTTCGAAAACGGAGTGGAAGTGTTCATTGAATAAATTACAGATTTGTTCACCGTCAGTGGTAGATATTTCCTTGTAGTACATACGCTGTGGAAGGCCATTTTTAGAAAGTATTGATTTTATGTATGTCCAAAAGAATTTAGCATTTTTTTTTATTTGAGCCTCAGAGAAATTCATATAGTTATTATAGCAATCGTTTTCTAATTTGACAGCTCTTTTTCTTAAAAATTTAAAACTATCATAATCTAAAGGATTTCGATACGTTTTCCACAACTTATGATACTTTAATTTTTCATTAAGTATCCTTCTCAATGGTCGAGTGTGCCAAGGAGGTTTAGATTTCGTTGTGCGCTGAGGGCGTCGAGGTACAAATTTTTCCATTAATCCATTGAGAATACTATAAAATTCATCAATACATTGTTCTATCGAAAGACCATTAAACAATTCATACCAGTCAATTTTAGACAACTCGGAGTTGATTTCAATATAATTTGCCTCATGAAAACAATACACAGAAATGGGTGCAGGTTTAAGTGTGGGCAAATAATGTAATTTAAGTTCTATTTCCAAAGCTTTATGGTGAGGGTCTTCCGTTGTTAACGGATAGTCACTAGCAAGTACGTTACAATTAACACTACTAAAAACTAAATCCAAAATACGATCATTCATGTTAGCTATTGAATTATATTGTTTAAGGTTAGAAAAAGACAAAAATTCACGTGTTAATTTAGAAAAGTAGCAATTACTATTACAAATTAATCCATTTAAGTTGTCAGCGACCGACCACTGAGCTTCGGGAATATTAAAATCACCGGTTATCAAAAATTCATCATGTGGATTTTCAATTAAGATTTGACCACAGATATCGAAAAAACTTGTTATGGCATCCTTGTATAACGGACCGCGTGGAATATAAATACAACCGATATTTAAAAATTTTACATCTTTACTTAATTTGTGATGTAATAGTGGTACAGAAATCCAAATACACTCTGCGGCGGCTGGGAGGGGGCTCGGCCAGTCTCGGCGCACGGGCTGCAGCTCGTGACGCACAGCTACTGCCACCCCTCCGCCCCGCACCTCTCCCGCACCGTGTGCCAATGCACATCGGTCATTACGATAGACAATATATTTCTTATCAAAAAACTCTCGGTCATAAAAATTCGATGTCAACCAACTTTCAGTAATACAAATAAAATCAAAATTTGACTGTGAAACTGCCGAAAGAAAGCTATGTGATTTAGTGCGGAGGCCCCTGACATTTTGGTAGTAACCATTTAATGTATGAAAAGCCATAAGTACAGACAATAATTGTGTCCACGCAATATAACAAACCTATAGTACTTTATAAGCATGTAGAACATATAAAATAGCAAGTGAAACATAATATAGAACAAACTAAGGGACATGAGCGATTCATCAATGTTATACATAATATAATATGATGCTGTAGTATATAGCATTAGTAAAGTAATTATTATACTTACGACAGGACTAATTCTTACATAATTCCAAAACCGCTCATACAAAAGATAACAGAACAAAACACCTTTTCTGCAAATAGTATTAAGTGCATACCTTTTTTTTATATAAAAGTGGGTAACAAGTGCACCCGATAAAAGTAGCATGCTAGTGTAACATAGATAACACCGACAAAATGCGTGATAGCTATTGACATGTTTAAATTGTAAATGTAACGTAACAAATACCAATAACAAAATAAAGGTTAACAGTCACTTAATACTATTAAAGTTGAATTTGCTGGTAATTAGCATAACTTTTGAGTTAATTGTTTTACGTGCTAAAATCTTGCAATCACGTATCCATAGATAGGCAATCTTATTTTCTTTCTTGAGTTGTCGGGCCTGCCTGAGTAACATTTTATTAGCTGGAGTCAGGTGGTCACTCAGGAACAAATCAATGGCAGGGCCAGCTAATCCTATATTAGCGGTAGTGAGCCCTCTGCGCGAACGGAAAGCAGACAACAGCTGATCTTTATATATACGACGAGTAAACTTCACAATAACTGCCGGTACGCGCACGTTTGACTGTGCACCGTTATCAGTCACGGTATTAGCTCCGTTGCCACCCTGAAAACGACGCACACGATGAATGTTGTCGACAATATTTTCGTCAAGTTGTAAGCCAACTGCTGTAAAAATGTTGCGGAGAACAGAAATTAGATTTTCATGTTTAGAGGCTGGCAGGCCTGCAATTTCAACGTTGTTCATCCTGGCATATTGATCGCGATTCTCGTTCTCGTACTGTAGGGTAGAAATGATTGCCGACATCGCATTGAGATCAGACTGCAGCTTTTTACAGCTTTCAAGATTTTTTTCCGACGAAATCATTGTGTCCTCTAAGACAGAGAACCGGTTTTCAATTTCATTAATTTTGGCGTTGGCTTCATGCAAACCCTTGCTGAAATTGGCATTGTCCTCCTTAAGAGCCAAAAAGTTCTTGTTAATGTCAAAAAGCGTAGAATGAATTTTTGACAATTCATTGGCTATAGCGGCATTTACCGCCGCCGTTACACTATGATGTATGAGATCGCTCAAGTTATCATTTCGCTCCGCTTGAAAATCTGCTAAGTTTTCCGAGCCCATTTTTTGTTTTGGTTGATTGCGTTTGCGACGAGTACTGTGACCGCTTTCGCCGTCGGTATCCATCCCGTTGGCCGCAAGTTGGAACGAGACAAAAATATATCTCCGTACTATATTGCAGGGGGGATGAGACGCGGGCACCCCGCTGCTACGACCACACCAAGCGACGCGAGAATGAGACGCACTGTGATTTTTCCTCACACCTTGTATTTGAAATACAACTAATTAGCAACACTAATGCGAAACTATTAAAATCGAATTTCGTATGATAAAATTAATCAAATATTTGCAAATAACGTCGTGCACTACCACCTTCGACAAGAGTTCGGAGCTGACTAAATAAACTAAAGTAAATAAACTAAACTAAAGCTGATTAAAATAAATCACTTGGATATTCATATCCAAGTGATTTATTTTAACTAAACTCCATCCGCTACCTTTTTTTTGAAAATTTGTCATTTTGTTTGTAATTTCGGTGATTATAGATGAGAAAATAATATCTTTATCATCACCTTGACAAACAAGATAGTTTGAAATTTGGAAATCAAAAATATTTAGTAGATTTTTTGTTTCTTGTGTGAAATCCGCATTGAGAATAAAATTAACTTTTACAACAGAATATTCTGAAATAGATCGTTCTAGTAATGTATAAATTACATTTTTAATATTTTGCAAAAATAATTCAGGTGATTCAAACTGCGTATCAGAAACTAAATTAGATTTCACTCGATATGTAATAATTCTATTACCAAAAGCACTATCAATCAATTGAACATTAGGTAAATTATTATCTCTTCTAATTAAATTATTTTTATGTTTATTGCTCTTATAGTGACTGGTCATATATTTTTTTGACACATGTACGTGACACTCAGGACATTCAATTTTATCATTATGCTGTTCTGTACTTACATTTACAATGGTACCCAGCGATGATGTAGATGTTGAAGGAGCTTCAAGACGAATATTTTTTCTTCTCTTTAACGGATCCTCCTCAAACAACTCAGTTGGTGCTAATCTTTTCCTTTTTCTGCTACCTTCTCCATTCTGCATAGATCTGATGGATAAGAAAACTGTTAAAAATTGTGATCACACGTAATAAGCTTCTTACTATATTTCTATTCTTTAAATAGATACTAACATTTTTTGTTATTTACACTGAAAACAATATGCTTTCATTGATAATACACCATCAATATCGTCCTCATCGGTATGAGTTTGCTGTGCGGTTCTATGACCACTACATGGCGTATAATAAGGAGCAATATCAGGATCTCCCAACATTGACACTGGCAAAACATTTTGTATATACCAAAACCGTATGAAACGATGATATTTATTTAGAATAATATTTTTATCGAAACTAGCAATCTCACTCTGAGATAAACTAGAAATATCAAGCGAGTGGTACATTTCGGTTGCACACTAATGTTAAAAATATAAACGGAAGAAACAAGTGGAATGATTGTGCAAAGATGTCCCAACCATTATAAATACTTGAATTGTATCCCCTCTTCGTGGATGCCCAGAACATGTTGCAACAAGTCTTAACATAATAAAAAATGTTATACTCACGTTTCAACTTGTGTTTGTTCCATTTTATCACAGAGCTCGTGAAGTTCTTTGTCGTATTGTGATGACATCAGGTCCATAGATTCAATGTTCTCGAGAAGTGCGACGAGTTCCATGTTGTGTAAATCACAGCTTGATATTGCATCCATCGTGAGCAATGTCTTCGTAGTACCTTCTTACTTTAATAATAAACACTACCCTAATCAATGCAATTTAACTTTAAACTATCCAAACAATTAATGAATGTTCGTAATAACTTTACAATCGTAAGCATGAACATGAAAAACACTAAAAAGACTTATTACTATTTACATTAATACTTAGCAACAACACAAAGAGTTCTAGAATAAAAAACGAAGTAATCTGTTAAGCATGTAACTTAAAAGAGTACAAAGTTAAAATACAATACAATGTAAATTAAATTAAAATAGGTATAGTTATTACAATAATAGTTTCTTAGAATAAAGTATATGACTAAAGTTATGATTTTAAAACACTGATACGCACTGGCACTTTGTTCATTTGTCGTTGTCTATAAAATATTTCACACAATCGTCCTTACTCGCCAACTGTTTAGTTATGTTGTATACCGCGTCCTTGATACATTGCAAGTTTTTGTCACTCTCGGTATCTGCGTAATATTTAACTCGCACATCAGCATGTTTCCATTGTTCCGTCGGTGCGATGTTTTTTATTTTATTAACATCATACACCTCAATTTTTATGAGGTGTGATGCAGAACTGCTGTCATCGCTGTTTGTTTTGATGTATGAAACACCACCACTCGTCGCTCTACCAACACTAGATGATTTTTTTGTCGTTGTCTTCTTTTTCTTAGGTTTTTCGAAAAATTCGTCAATGTTGTTGCATTCCATGGATCTTTTGTTTGCTATTATCGCTTTTTTGACTTTAAAGGCGAGTGTACCTTCTTCATCACTAGGTTCATCTATATCTTCAGCATAATAGTAATTTTTGAAAGTATTTTCCGAAAACTGTAATAAAATGAAATAAAACTGTTAATAAAACAAATCGGTTAAGGAAGTATTATATGATAAATACTTATAGGTGTGCGAAGTATAAATGTACACTAAAGTAACATTGATAATTTAATAAGAGATCAAATGTAACGAAAATAAAACTGTAAATAAAACAAATCGGTTAAGGAAGTATTGTATGATAAACACTTATAGGTATGTGAAATAAAATGCACTACAATAACTTTGATAAATTAAATAAGAGATCAAATACAACTAAATGCATTAACCCAGTGAACAACACATAACAAATACAATTAATAAAACATCTGGTTATAACAATTTTAGATCAAAGTATAAGAAGGTACTTACATTCATTTTATATCAGCTTCAGTATTTACTATTACACTGTTTTACTATCACTTCACTATTACCAACAACTGGAGATCACACTTCGAAGAGAGCACAGAGTGGAATACGATATCATGTGATTTTGAGTTTGGCTTTTATATGGAGAGCGAGTATTGTTTCCTTGCAGACAGGATCCAACATGTTCAACTTTCACTTTGAACGTTCCATTGAATACGTAACATCAGGAAATGGGAATAATAGGATCCGTAACTGTTGTTATAAATAATGGACAGGCAATTAATCATTGACAATGAGAAGACCCGAAGGGTTTTACTTAGAATTTGAGAAACGTATGGTGTATTGTAACGATTGATTTATGTATTATAAACACTGCCCGTAATGCATAAAGGGTGAGTAATGGGTAATTGTAAACGGTTTTTAACTAGAAACACGAGTCCATAGGAATATGGAACAAAGACATTTGTATTCTTCAAATAAAAAGTAAAAAAGGGTCGCTGTTAGAAAGTAGAAATACAAAAGCACAACGAAACAAAGGGAAAAGGTACAAGCTTGAGGGGACCGTAAACCATGCAACTCCAATTCGCTTCGCGGTTTATATCTATCTCGCGGGCGATATGAAATGGATTCCGCGGATCAAATTAATCCGCGGATTTATTCGCGGTTGGTATTAATTAAATCCGCGGAAAAATTCGCGGTAGGTATAAATCCGCGGAAAAATTCGCGGTAGGTATAAATCCGCGGAAAAATTCGCGGTAGGTATAAATCCGCGGAAAAATTCGCGGTAGGTATTAATTAAATCCGCGGAACAATTCGCGGTAGGTATAAATTTAATCCGCGGGTTAATTCGCGGATTGTACGCGCCGAAATTGGAGCAATCGAAATTATTGACGAACTAGGCCAGAGTGGCGCCAGCCGGCCCCCGAACGTGCTCCAGAACCGTCGAATCCCTTACTACTTATGTTTGATATATTGTTGTATTGAAAACGTCAATTTAAGTCATTTTATGACGATTACTCAATTTTCGATATTTTTGAATTGTGTCGTTTTCGTTCTAAAGGTGCGACTTGCTATAATATCTTACAGTTCTTAACTTCAAGAACGACACATCATCATCATCCACATGACGTCCACTGCTGAACATAGGCCTCCCCCAAAGATTTCCAGATGGACCTGTCAAAAGTGGCCCGCATCCAGCGCTTTCCTGCGACCTTTACCAAGTCAAGAACGACACAATTGTAACTATTTATATTATCATTTGTTTTGACCCTGTTTACGACTATTTGTTTCATAATCTCAGTTATAATAGGTGGTGGATAAGTGATTTAATGCATAAAGGTTTCTGTTTGTTTTACATTATTTAATTTCTTGTTTATTAAGGTCGAATGTCGCTGACTCAGTCTTTAGTGTCCTTTAAAGTATACATAAATCAGATTTCATGAACATTGCGTTTAAAGTGTAATTTGCGTGTCAAAATTTGTGTACATAAGTATTTTTTGTAGCTACTTATTAAAGTACCGGTGAGAGGTAATCAAGCTAAGAATCCGATGGTAGTTGTTATTGTCATTTATGGACTCCTTTACAACATATGGCATTGAGTTGCCATTTGCTTGGTTAAAACCTTTAACACCGGATAATTGTAGGTTGTAGGGATCTGGAATTAATTGCTTAAGTGACTGGACTGGTAGGGAATACGATAAATTTTTTGTTGAAAATTAGACAGAATTTTAGGCCATTGCACCGCAGATATGGCGAGAAACCTGTCATCGTGATTTGCTTCGGTTTATCAGCTACTTTCCAGAGGAGGTTACTGTGATATAGCTTGCTGGAGAGGGATCCTGTATCAAAATTTATCAGAGGGCTGTACAGGGCATCATTGCGAACTATTGAGTGCTTGCTTAAGATTAGCATGCGGGCCACTAAAGTTCATTGATGCAGATGCGGTGGTAACTATGTCCTTGCAGAACATGCTTACTATGGGGTAAATTCACCCTATTTTTTCTTATCTAAGCTGTGTAAAGTGCGTCCAATGCACCTGATATTAAGCGATGTGAAGCCCAAAGAAAGTGGTGACCGGCAGGAGGTTAAAATATCCCCAGACGGTCGACACAGTTATGTCGGCCTGCCTAATATCTTTTTTAGGCACTACTTGAAGTACCCCAGTTTATAGGAAAGGGAGAACACGTATATCGGAAAACTATTCCACAGCTTAATGTTACGGCAAATATATGGTTTTCCGAACCTTTTAGACCAAGCTGGGATGGAAGACCATGAAGCTGTGGTTCCGTTTCGTGTGTTTTTCAAATCGTATTAACTCCCATTTTGATGCCTAATAATGTTCGTAAAAACAGTTAATTTGCACTCTACTTTTCAGATAACCCGACCGTTTTTGCATGTTCCTAATGCCAAACCAATAGTACCGACGTAACAGCACTTTAATTCGACGTCGTTAATCACATCCTAGTGTTACCGTTACGTGTATTTGAACTTGAATGTTTGCACTACTAAATAACTAATGGCTACATTAGCTGTGTCACGTTGCACTGACCGTTTTCAACTAGGTATAAGGCGTTTCGCAGACGGTGCTAACATGTTGCAGGGAAACATTATTATAAAACTGGCAGATGGTAAAGTTGCTGACGGCTATTGTTAACGGAGTTTGTTAATTAACAATCAACTCGAATAGCGTTTCATGCCATATTGTCAAATCATTTGAATAAAAAAAAATTGGTAATGCATTTATAACATTTATTCGTGGGAAATTAGAATGAACAGAATGAATTCAGACAAATGCAGTGAAAGTAGAAGGCAGTATTAATTGAAGCAGGTAAGTCCACTGCGACGAGCGCTAATTGCTAAGCGGATTATTTCATTTTCAATTGAGCAAACAGTTCACTAGATTAATTAAAGTTGATAGCACTTGGAATTAGTGTTAACTTGCCTAATGCATGGTTTGTTATGAACCGTTTGAGCTCACTATAAGCTGTCTAGCTAATGACTATCGTACCTTAATGAAAAAGTTGTCTTTTTTCTAGTGGCTAAACAATTAATTAAGGTATTAATTAAGGTATTAATAAAGATATAACTCATGTAAAAACTTTTTTTATGATATAGTGGGCAAACGAGCATACGGGTCACGTGATGGTAAGCGATCACCGCCGCCCATGAACATCTGCAATAACAAGGAGCATAGAAATGCGTTGCCAGCCTCTTAGGTGGGTACACCTTCTTTTTTAAAGGTCGCCAGGTCGTATCTGTCCGGAAATGCTGCTGGCGGCAATTAGTTCCATAGTTTTGTAGTACGTGGTAAAAAATGTCGGCAGAAACGTTCTGTGGTGCATTGCTAATCTCCGAGGTGATGTGGATGGAATTAGGAGTTTTGCCGCGATGTACGGTGATGGAACTCAGCAGCAGGTATAAGTTCGAACAATTCTTCAGAGCGTTCCCCGTGGTAAATGCGATAGAGAATGCAGAGCGATGCTATATCTCAACGCATTACTAAATTACGGTTGTCTGTATGAAATTGTCTCAAGTGATAAGACCGCCAATTGTACTTTATTTTTAAGTGCAAATACTATTTCTTTCTAATGTACGTGTACAATAAAGTATTATAACCAAATAAATTATACCAAGTTTTTATCGAAACAAATAAAGATTTCGTTTTGAAGCAGTACAAGCGAAATCTAAGCCTGGGCGCTGGGAAAACCAATTATGTCTAGTAATTTTGATGAATCAAATAAAACTTGTTATTCCATAAAATTATCCTTGTTGTCCCATATCTATCGTCCATAAATAAATTATGACAAATGCACACGGTGCACATAAAAAAAATTTTACGACACATGAACGAGTTGAATAGAATTTAATATTTATTGTGGCTCTGATTGCTCGGTTGTTAGAAAAACTGGTTGTCGTGTTGTCATGCATAATGGCGGGACCACCCATTGATACAGATTAAAAATACTGCCTTTGTTTGTCTATGAGGTGACAGCGACTAAATGCGCATAGATTACAAAGTTTTTTTTTATATAAAGCCTGGCATACACTGTCTTGTTAAATTTTTACTATTTTAATTCACTCGTATTAAGATTATTTTGAGTTGTAATAATGTTGCTTGCCTTTTTAATTTCGTTGAAAGTGATAGATAGCCCCCTATAGTCATGGTATAAAATTAGATTTTCCTGTACCTATATGGTGGTGCAAACGAATTATTCATATTTACAGTTTCAGAGAGTTTTAGCGATTAACAACACATAATGGATCTTTTTATACATTCTTATTCATAGAGCATGTTATTCTGCAGCAGAGTAATACTTTCCGAGGCATTTATTCTTTTAAGTATCTACAAAACAATATTTAAAATTTTACATTTCCAACGCAAAATATTTATAATAATTAAATTAAATAAATTTAAAAACCATTTCCATTTAAATATTCTTGAATTTAAACAAAGGCCGTGATGTTAATATTGATTTTGAGAATGCTTTACGTCAATACAGACAATACTCCGATGCTCTTCACGGAAACACACCTATCGGATTACACGCCGACATTCTTCAATACAATAGTTTGTAAAATACGAGGGTATTAATGCGATATGTCTGGCCAGCATACTCAGAACGTAGAAAGAAAATTCCGGGGTCAGATTTTATTGCCAGCTTAGAATTTGAGCTCGAGTGTCGGAGTGTTTGTTGTGCGCTGTATGTGTTATTCCTTAGTATACGGCTTTAAATGGTGGTAGGTCTCTCATATGTAAAAGACCGTCTGGGTGGGTACCACCGCAATGTCTATTTCTACCACCAAGCAGCAGTGTGCATGCAGGGTTGTGTTTAGGTTTAAAGGACATTGTAGCCAGTGTAGCTACTGGACATAAGGAGACTTAACATCTTATGTCTCAGGATGACGAGCGCAGTGGAATGCCACACAGTACTTTGTAGCTCAAGGTGCTGAATGGTATTGCTACTGTTTATGGGTGGCCGTATCGCTTACCATCAGGCGAACGGCATGCTCGTCTCGTCATTCAATGAAATAATGAAGTCGGTTAAAAAAACGTAGTCAGATGAGAATTAAGATAGAAAAAAAAATCGGTGTTGATATTTGGATGAAGAAGTAACTATGACTTCGCTTTATGCGCTTCAGTGTACTCTAAGGTTTTGAACAGTTGATTTTAAAAGCATACAAAGCATTTTGGAACTCTGACTAGAGAAAATTTAGCATCGTCTACAAATCTTACAACTAACGACAAGTTGCACAAAATACAGCCAATGAAATTGTCTACAACTTGTTACGATGCAATTAAAATGCACTATACTTCATTTCAAGACAGTTTGCATGCTATCATTTTATAACGTGTCATAATCTTAAACCAGCTTGGCCTAGAAATTTAATTGGGAGCATCATAACGATATGTTCAATCCCAATATGACACGATAGGCCAAATACGAACAAAACATTGACTAACAAAATTTAACAATACTAAAGGTTGACGCGCTTCCGTCCTTATTCATTTACAACCTTCCCTTTGTATGGCATCCTGCGTGTGTTTGTTATATATATATAATTTATCTTCTACTGTCTCGGTGGCCTAGTTGTTTTTCTGTACGACTGCAGTTGAGGTCTCGGGTTCGATCTCGAGGTTGGGTAAAGTGAATTTTGTTTTTCTATTTAGTATCAGCCCGGAGTCTGAATTTTTTGCTTGATTGACAAAAAATGGGGAGATTAGTTGTACCTCTGCCTAGGTAACTACATCATCAAGAATCAATTTCAAAACAAATAGAAACTTATGTCTAAGCTTTCAAGAGCTACTTGAGTTTGTAGTGAATTCTGAAGTAAATTTACGAGTTTAGCATAAAATTTACTGATTTGACAATACGAGAGGGTTTCGAGTGACTGTAGTGGATCCGCGGAGCTTTATAATTAAGTAAAAGTATTTTTTTTCAATAGAAGTTAATGATCTTTGAATATATACGAATACAGGTTTTGTTGGATTTTTTATTATAAGGTAAATACAGTAAATTAACGCAAGGACGTCACTGCGTTACGAAGTAATCTGCGTCATCCATTTTGCATGAACGGGAAGTTGATAACAAATTCGTGGCAAACCGCGATTCGAAATGTAGTAAGTAAACAAACTTTTACGAAGAAAACTGTACAAAAGCAATTTTTTTACTTCACAAGTTACCAATTTACGTTACTTGCAAAAACGTTTTGAATGTTATACCTTTGTTTACTGTGCGAAAATAATTTCGCGACCTTCATTAACGTAAATAAAACGTAACAAAAGCTTTCAGAAGATATGCATACATTATGGTTATCGATAAGTAGCTAAAGATAGATAAGAGATGGCGCACCTATTTTCGTTTAATTGGATGCTCTTGCCATAAAAATACAATTCTTGTACGTGCGACGAGACAATCTTCTTTATGTGTGCTTTATCTTTGGCTAAGACCTGCCCAAATTTCATGTAATTAACCCCTGGAGGCCCACATTCAGTAGTGGACGGCGACTAGTTTAAAGACAATTTTTCTTAAAAACTACACTTAAAATTAACGTTTTTAAAATGGGTTTGTTACAAATGGAGGGGCCTAAGATATGTTTTAATGGATCTAATATTCATATTTTGCTCCGTTAATATCCCCCAACTTTGAGCCTGGGTAGATTTTGAAGCCCAACCATACAAAAAGGGGACATCTCATTTCGCAATCTGTTGCATGGAATGTCTTTGCAGTATCTGTTAGATAAAATAAGCATCCGTAATATTTCTCTATTATTTTTCTAACAATGCATTGTTATCTGGCCAGTTATATGCACAATTAAAAAATGCGATTCGGGAACGAGTACCGATAGTGTTATCTCGTGAGTAATATCCGGTTGATGCTCCGGCGCATAGGAGTTCGTTGTTCTCTAGCTCTGAAGCTTTTTGTTGTTTGTTGGCCAATGCCGTTTAGAATTGACAGCCGTTGCAATCATTTTACATGGGAGTGGTCGTCACGCGATAGTTCATTAAAACCTGTTGTCGGATTTGTCTGTACCTTCTTGGTTTTATAAAATATGGGGATTTTCTAAGAAAGCAGATGAATATTTGGGGACTAAAGTTTATTTTGACTATTCTGCCGTAAAATTAGTAATTATTAGCTAAAGAAACGACGTATTAGGTTTATATTTCATAAATTATATTGTAGTAGTGATTTTTCATTAGTTGTAAGAAATTTAGTTCGGTTTTTTGTCCTGCTGCCACCGTCATTTACTACAGTCTTTTATTCTCTATATACTGAGAAGTGAGAACTGCGAATGCGCTTTTTATCCTTATTTCGAACTGTGTTAAGGAAAAGGTAATAAACCCACGGTCATTCAGTTCATAACATTGATAAAATAGGTCACTGTTGAGCTTTATCAAACAATTAGCTGGAAAAGGGTGAAATCATCGTTTGTCACAGGTCATGGAAACTTCGAGAATTGCGGAATGAAAACAAAACGTTTGGAATGCATTTATGAGAAATGTAATTTTGAGGATAATAAAAAAAGCGATTTTATGTTCATTTTCCCTTTCTGTTTATAATATACACTTTGTTTGCCTTTTGTATTATGACTATGCCAATGAGCTAAGGCGCTTACTGCTTTGACATTTGCTAGATATACTGCTTTATTCCTAGAAATCTCATATAGTAGGTATTTGTTTACAATATCACGACATATATAATATTATTCACTCGAAATATTCAACTGTATTATGACAAAAACGTGTAATATGAATTTATAATAAGTCCAAAATATATAACATATTTTTTATTTAACAAGAACATGAGAGACGATACGTTTTTACGTTTTTTACGTACTATTTATTCAGAATTTATTGAATGCAAAAGTGTGGTTAAGGCGTGGTTTTCTTACGTTTTATATTAGGACGAAAGATACCCGTAGCGAAATGTTGCAAGCTGCAAATAAAAATATTTTATTTATCTATCTATGTCTTTACCACCGGCTTAGGGAGATATCGCTTGAATTATTATTTATATAATGTAGATTTTTGCTCGTAGCTCCGGTCGCGTGAATGACTTTTTCCAGGATAAAAGTCCCGCTTTACATTTTCTCGAGATATAAAATAGCCAATGTTTCAAGAATTTCTAAAATCGGCCAAATAGTTTTTGAGTTTATTCGTTACAAACATACAAAAAAAAAACAAAATAAATATTGCTGTGTTGTACTTTTCGTAGTTGTTTACATTAGTTGCCAAGACAAACCTGTTGCATGTTTACGTAATTTTTCATTAAAACTATGTCACATTTGCCAATTGCTTACAATATGATCAATCATTTAAAGTTGCAAGATCACTAGTTTGGTACCTATGTATAAAAATTATACTGGGTACTGGGTAGATAGTAAATCTTCATAATTCACGTGAAATACGTTTGTGATTACAATACATTATATTTCGTTTGTGTTTTTTTTTTGATGTACCTGTCGATTCTGGAATCATGCTGCACTTAATAAAAATTTTGTAATATTTTAAACAAGCTTTAGCTCGCGGCTCCGCCCACGTGAATAAGTTTTTCCGGCATGAAAGTCCCGCTTTTCATTTTCCTGGGATAAAAAAGTAGCCTATGATCTACCCGTATGCCAAATTTCATCGAAATCCGTTCGGTATTTTCGGAGATGTGTAGTAACAAACAAATAGTAAAACAGACAGAAAAGAATTCCAAAAATCACTTATTTGTTTGCCATTACTCTTACACCCTTTCTTTTTTATCACATTTCTTTAAATGTACACACATACCGGTTCTACTGCTTTATTATAATACTAGTAGTGCTCGCGGCTCCGCCCGCGTGAAAAAGTTTTTCCGGGATAAAAATATTTCCCGGGATAAAAAGTAGCCTATAGCACTCAGGCGTAAAGTAGCTTCCTATTAGTGAAAGAATTTTCAAAATCGGTTCAGTAGTTCCTGAGATTAGCGCGTTCAAACAAACAAACAAACTCTTCAGCTTTATAATATTAGTATAGATGTAAACATTATACACAATAATATATTTTGAAGCTGTTAAATACATCCAAAGCTCACCATTACGTAAAGTGTCTTAACGTTAAAATAATTTCATTCCTTTCCTATTCTCTATAGATAACATTTATCAAGTCTTCTTCCATTATCCATTACCCTATTTTATGCTAACTATCGGACACTAAAAGTTGCCAGAACTGATAGCGTAATTAAAGTTTTATTCAGCATCGAAGCGGGTTTCCGTGAGTCATGTGAAATACAGTGTTGCACGGTTCCGGGCCGGTGGTCAGATATCGGGTCGTTTACCCTAAACCATTGAGCGATTCGCGGTGCGCTTGCGCCGCCGCCGTGTGCCAAAAACAAATGGTTTATGCTCTGCGCAGGTTTCCAACACCTGCCTTTATTGTTCGATACATTTTACATTTTTACACTATTGGTATGTTGACTTTTATCGATCAATAGACATTATTTTGAAAGATGGAGATATTTGCCCACATCAAGTCGAGAATTATTTCAGTTGATTCAAACGTTTACCATTTTGAGCATCAACCATTGTGGATTTATTGGCCTATAATTTATGCATGTGTTAAAATTGCAATGCAAGCTTGTGGATAATGATGATTTCTTTTTTACGTTTTACAGTCACGCTTTTTTAAACCAACTTATTTTTTTTATAATCGTTAAGCAATTGGAATAGCAGTCAGCATTAACATATTTTTTTGGTTAAAGTTAGTTAAATATGTGAGAAATATTGATATTCCTTTTTTTGTTACATGATACATAACGCTTCTTATTTTTAAATTATTAGTGATATTACATTTTGTTAATAGCAAGGTTTGTGGAATCATAACATAATTCAATTAATTTATTTAATTTTAAAATCATGCAGAGTATGTGAGCATTTTAAGGTACTATTTGTATAATAGTATAGTACATAGTATCAGATAATCTAATTATTCAATTTCAACGTCGAAATAAAATTTCAGGCTTACGGATTATAAAAAAACTGAAACTAGACTTAACCATACGAAATGGATTTAAATTATTAGCAACGGAATTAATGTACCAAGTTGTTGCTTTTTATTGTCCAAAACTGCTTAATAGCTTAATAGCTATCCCTAATATATTTCTGCTTCTTTTAACATACAATTAGATTGTTAATACCGGCATTAAATAATAATTCTAGTTGGCCGTCACATTTAATGGAAACTTTGATTTACGCACGAACATCAATTACGACTGCGTAAGCAGTTATAAAAAAGAACAATTATTATTTTTTCTCATAACCTGTATATAGGAAAAATACCTATTATATTTTTTACACTGATAATTTATGGTATTAATTTTTTACTACTTTGATTATGATACCCTACACATATCAAGATAACTTGACAAGCGAAAAACTGAATAAATGCAGATATTAAGTGTTTTTTTTATTCGTAAAATGACTTGTGAAAGGGCAAATGAGTCATCTGACATAAGTAGTGTTAGCTATTGGAAACATCGGCAGAGGAACCGTAGTTAAATTAAGGCATGAGGGTGAAATATGTTATTTGTTGCTGATAAGTCTCAGCGTAAATAATGCATCAGCAAAGCAGTAACTTCAGGTTAAAACTGTACTATCTCGGTTTAATCGCTGAATCCAGAACTATCTTTTATCTAAATTGATTCTTCTTCTTCTTCTTCTTCTTTGCTCATTCCCACTTTATGTGGGGTCGGCTCTCCTATTATGTCTGCGCCAAGCTGTTCTGTCTTGGGTTGTCAGTTCGGGTATTTTGTTTTTAGCAAGAGCTTTAATCATACCTAAATTGATTATTTATATTATTTTTATTCAAGTACAATCTTCTTTCGGAATCAGCCTTGAAGATAATGAAGAGCGAAGTTAAATCTTTCAATTAACTATTTAATTTATATTGATAGAATTAGAAGATTTTATAATGAAATAGGTATTTCAATAATAACGATTTTAATTAATACGTCTACAAAAACTCTATAATGATTTCCATACACTCCCTCATACACTACTAATGTAATACATATGAATATTATGCTTATCAGTTACACAACAAATAACTCTTTGTTTGCAGTCGTATATTCGATTGTGACCATTGTTACATTGAATATAAACCTAATTGGTTCTTTCCAATAGATTCAAATCTAGTCTTACGCAATTTAGTACATGGCGGTTATGCTATTGTAATGATGTAATTTCGAAATAAAATCGACGGTTAGCGTCGCCTGAGCGTCTAACGCGCAGTCTAGTCTGTAAGGTCGATGATCTGAAGCCATATTGCACTTAGTTTCTTTTTAAGATATATAAATTTGTTAGTTTTTCAATTCGAGGAAACCAATATGAGTTGCTTGAAATTGAAAATTTAGCTCGATACAGCGGTATGCTTGCTCCCTGTCAAGACTTGTTATAGAAGTGTTGATTTGGATTTTTTGTCAGGTATATTGGCATTCCTGAGAGGTTTTCTATAAAAATGTCGAAGGTATGTGAAGTCTGTTAACCCGCACTAGGCCAGCGTGGATTTCAGGTCTAAACCCTCTCAGTAGTAGAGGAGGCACCTGTCCAGCAGTGTGATATATAATACAGAACTAGTATTATTATATTATATGTCGATACCCTCGCTATATCACATGAAGCATGGATTCATAGGGTTGATAAACTACGGGTAGTTAGGCCTCTGCCTTACCCTTCGGATAAACACAAACCTTTTTTGTCAGATCACCTCAGTCGAACCGGCTTAAACACTTCATCGACATCATCAGCTAGTTACATGAAGTCCACTGCTGAACATAGGTCAAGATTTCTAGACGGACCTGTCAAAGGCCATCCAGCGTGTTCCTGCGACCTTTAGCACTCACAGCTTCATCATTCACTTAAACAATTAGATATTATCATTACATCCTCCGTAATGTACATTCAGCCTCATAAGTAAATGAATAAATTAAATGTTCAAGTTGCCTATACACTGATTATAATTTCTTAACAACATTTATTTTTACTTAATAAAAAAAATTATAAACCATTTACTTTACTTCACACAAAAAAAAATGTTTTAGTGAAACGTAACGTGTAAAAGTGGTTTGAAGTTTTGCATTTGTTCAGCTACATTTGTGGCTGACTGTACTTAATGGTTGACATTTACATACGATCTCACTAGACGTCAAACATTTTCAAACGGTCGGAGTGTAAGGTTCTTCCTGCACCACTGCAGGTTTTCACCGTTGCCCCCACAGCTGAGGTTAAACTGAGATTAAAATCTAGTAGAGGTGCCTTTCAAGTATCACCTTTTGTTGTGACTTGCCTTACTCCTTTCTATGTAAAGGCCAAATTGTCCTTTCAAATTTGACCTTCGCAACGTTTGGAATTGAGCATCCCTTTTGTGATTTGCACATCTAATCGTACTCTATACATAGGTATAGGAAAGATGAATCAAAGAATAAATCTCTTGTTTACTCTTTTTACTTGACTGTAGGAAGGTAATAGCATAATGTGTTATATACAGAAATTTATTTAAGGCTGTGTCTAAGCAATGCCTTTTATACTTAAAGGAATACTTCGACAATATATGGTACATAGATAGAAATATATATAAGCAAGTATATAATCACTAATAAGCCTATTGACTTAATTATGATATAAAATTCAAAGTCTGTCTCATATCTCTCATATATAAAATATACAGTGTTGCAAATTGCATAAAACCTTTCATCACAAGCCGCCAAGCTGTCTAAGAGATCGGTTACGTCACTCGAGGTCGTTGATCTGGCCACGGCTTCTGTAATTGATACAGCGCTGCCTCTGAGTAAAAGGGTCTTTGGTTTGCAGGCCGGCATTACTGTAGCGACTGTCATGCTGCTATCACAGTTGTTCACTGCTACGTGCTAAGTTTTTAAAAGGGCTTGTGTATGATATAACAACCCTAAAAGTTCTGATCCATAGTCTTTTACCTAGCAACCTTCTTCCTATAATAAAGCTCCTTTACCTGAAATGCCCGAACACTATCACCCTGTTGGTTATTATCTTTTAAAAATTCAGTTTTAAACCAGTAACAAAAATATACTAGCACTAAGATGATAAAATTGGTATCTCTGTGATTTCAATTTGTAAAGTAAATAATAAAAAGACCATCTATGTGAAATCTTGGCATCGACAAGTGACCTTTCTGTACGATACTTTATGTACCCTTTCCGGACACCTGGTAAACGAAGTCTCGGCATACATTGTATGACGTAACTTCTTAATAAAGATTAATTTATGAAAATACATTCACTTTTCGCTCCGAAAGATACGCGAAGGTGTTTTTTAAGGCGTTGTAATATGAATTGCGTGACGCGGATTTGGTTCAATCAATTGCAGCCGTGATAATATCTCGCCAAGTGATATCGTCCTGTCTTGAAACAGACCAAGGGTTGTTTCCTATGTTTGATTTTGTACATTATTTTAGTTGTAACACAAATAAAATAATACAAAAAAGTTCTTCTATGAAATTAGCATCAAAATCAAAAAAATAAAGCAGTTATTCAATTTTGAAATATTCTCGTGAGCAAAAGTGGGTGCGTGGCGGCATATTGTGCTGTCTCTTTCGCACGCACGGAGCATCACTGCCGACGGCGCTTGGTGACGTCACAACCTAGTATTGCTATCATTTGACAGCTACCTACCCCTTCCACCAAATTTCAAAGCTTTATAACTTACTTACTATTGCGCCAATTTTGAAAATTCTTGTTCCATTAGATTTTGGATAGCATACATTTTTCATAATTGTATTTTAAAAACGTAGTCAACTACCCCATTGCTGATAACGTCATACAAAATTTTATACAGCTTATACGATGATGAAGTTCCTTGCCTGATAGTCACAGCTATGTTGCTACTGCATAATGGTAGTCCATTATGAAGCGAGACCACACAAAGCTTCGAATTACTGAAAGCACTGCCTTTGGTATTAATTGATGCTTAAACACTGACTATAATGTACTGGAACACGATTTGCGATGTACAGTACACAAAACAGTTATAGCGGGAGTATCTACCTACAGTCCAGACGGTCTTTCCATACGAGATCTAGAATATCTAAAAAAAAAAAATAAAAAAAAAAATATCTGAATGACTTGACAGCAGATTTGGAATACCTAGAATAAAGTATAGCAACTGTATTCAACTAGGTGCATTCTAAATGTGTCAAAAAAACACGACATAACTCCGTTTCGTTTTAGTCCGATTGGTTGAGAGACAAACACGTGACTGATGTATTGGTCTCTTGACCAATCACAAACATCAAAATTAAACGACGTCGACTTACGAGTGGCGTCTTTTAGAGGCGTTCTAAGCCCACTCGTTTTTGAAATTTTACAGATTATAGTTTTTAATTTTATATGCTGCCTGCTACGTTGAGTACAGCCGACAGATTCAGCGATTACCGACATGAATGACATAATTGTGTTGGGTAGCCGGCCAACGTTTCTGGTATCACCATACCACCCGATACCAGCTTTATGGCCGCTTAGCTTGCCAGTTTCTATGTGGCTACAGAGAGGTTGCAGTGAATTGGCTTTTAATGTGTATATGTGAAGGTTATGAACTTCCGACCAGTTATTAAGAACTGTTGTTAAATGTATTGCAAACGGTAGATTTTGAATAATGTACTTATATTGGTTTTACATTTTTACCATTTCATTCGTGTAACGAAGACTAGCTACTTCTTACTTCGCTTCATTTTCTGATCATTACAGTATTGGAACTATGGAAAAGTTTAATTTTTAGTTACTGCGTTGTAATGCTTTATAGTTTCAGTAAAGCGTTCTTTCCAATTGAAATTGACTTTTATAATCGCAAGTACCATTTTTTTTATGCCATTTAATGACGAGACGAGCATGCCGTTCGCCTGATGGTAAGCGATACGACCACCCAAAAACAGTAGCAACACCATCCAGCATCCTGAGTTACAAAGTACTATTTACTACAGTAGAAATAGACATTACGGTGGTAAGCACCCAGACGGACTTTTACATATAAGAGTCCTACCACTAGTAAAACGTACTAAACGTACACTACCGTAATACTAATTCCCTCCGGCCAATACACGTTAGCATCACTATAAGTGGGTAATTTCTTTAATGGCAGCAGGCACTAATTGTTACGGTATAAGTAACATTGGCCAGCCTAGCCGACTCCCACGAAGCTTAGACCTTGGTGCAAGCGATATGATGATTATGATAAGCGGTTTTATTTACCAAACATAATTGCCGCTGTAACCTGTAGGTCTTTGATAACTTTGCTCTGAGCATACTTTACGAGTCAGTTTTATATGAATGTTAGGTTTATACTTACTTTTATTGCTTTAGCGTTTAGTTATGGCTGTTTTAAGTATTTGAGCTTTAGTGGTTTACGGGTTTAGCAGAATTTTAGTTACATATAATTGTAAGCTGGCTTTACAGTACTTTTAGGAAACTTTGACTCTACCGTTAGAACATGGAATTTAAATTAATTAATTGAGTTTCTAAAATTATAAGTATGGAAAGTGACATTGCGGGTCTTCTGGCGAATCATCATGAAGATTTTGTTAAATTTGGCACCATAATCTTGTTTTATGAAATGTCTCATTTTATCAAATGTCGCATGATTTCATTAGTATTACTCATAGGTTGCTCTGTGACCATTTTTGCCTCTCTGAAGTTCTTTCTGGTCAAGGGCAAGTAAGGATTTCCAATAACTATTTTTACTGGTGGTAGGACTCTCATATCTTAGAGCCCGTCTGGGTGGGTACCACCGCAATGTCTATTTCTACCGCCAAGCAGCAGTGTGCATGCACTGCTGTGTTTCGGTTTGAAGGGCATTGTAGCCGGTGATATTATAGGACTTAATGAGACAACATCTTATGTCTCAGGATGAAGAGCGCAGTGGAATACCACACATTACGTTGTAACTCAAGGTGCTGGATGGTGTTTCTATTGTCGGTAATTATATAAGTGACCTTTTGTATCAATAATAATTATTACAATCAATTTAATGTATGACTTATCATAAGTGCAACCATGTTCGCCTACGTGATGAATAAAGTATTATATTTTATTTTATTGTTTATGGGTATCGCTTACCATCAGGCATACGGCATGCTCGTTTCGTCATTCAATGCCATAAAAAAAATATACTCTATAGGTACTGTGCAGCTCGTCTTTAACTTGCACCAACCCATTATAAACGTCTGCGCTTGGTCTACATTTACACATAATGTGACTGATACGATCATCCTTATCAACACGTAACGACTGAAACAATAGTCTAGCGCCACAATATACCTCCGTGACCGGACTGTTGCAAATTGCATTAACAGAATGCATTGTCGAAATATTTGTTTGTATGACGCCTTGGTAATTAATCGCTGGTTACGATGTTGAATACGCATACCTGCTGTGCACTTGGTATTCATTATTTATAAAATAATACACATAGTTCAGAGTAAGATTAAGTACTGTGATTGCATAATTCGATTTTTGGTAATAGAACACACACACACACACTCACGCCTTTTATCCCCGAAGTGGTAGTCAGAGGCGCAACCGGTGCACCCAATTTTCGCCGTTATTCTGTCCCATGATGTGATAGGGGGCGAGCCTATCGCCATATCGGGGGGTACAAATTCCAGGCTCCGGGCTGATACTGAATAGAAAAACCCAATATCACTTTGCCCGACCCGGGGATCGAACCCGAGACCTCAGCATTGCAGTCGTACCTTAATACAACTACGCCACCGAGGCAATTAGTAATAGAACATCAGATAATCCCTCCTAGCCAGTTTCGGCCACGGCGGCCAATCTCAACGGAGATCAGCCAGGTACGCAGGAGATATTATAGTGCACAAGTGTGTGCGCAATACACAGGTGCACTCGCTATTCCTTCACTCTCATAGTCCGGTGAGACGGCAATCCGACATGACCGGAGAGAGATCAGGCGCAGGACCAACGGCTTTACGTGCTTTCCGAGGCACGGGGGTATCACACCGCCAACTTCCTGACTCCGAGCTGCGACTGAGTAAATTTTTTAAGATGGAAAAACCCAGTCACAATTTTTTTGGCTCGACCCGGGATTCGAACCCAGGACCTCAGCGCGCAAATCGTACTCGTAATGCGTACGCAATACCACTACGCCACCGAGGCAGTCAGATAATAATGTCGATGCAGTAACAACTTATTTTCGATTATTAATCTTTTGACTGCCTCGGTGGTGTAATTGTATTACGGTATGACGGTAATGCTGAGGTCTCGGGTTCGATACCCGGGTCGGGCAATGTGATCATGGATTTTAAATTCAATATCATCCCGGAGTCTGGAATTTGTGCTCGATATGGCGATACGCTCGCCCTCTATCGCATCATAGGACGGAATACGGACGGCGAAATGTGGGTGCACTAGTTGCGTTTTATTTACAATTATTTTTAGCGTTTATTATTATTGGATGCAGACCGCTTTTGACAGGTCCGTCTGGAAATCTTTAGAGGAGGCCTATTTTCAGTGAAGCTGATGATATTAAAATAAAGAAGGCAAAAAGACTTAAAGGTGTAATTGTTCCATTTTTAAATTTAGAAAAAGCAAAAATTAACTTATGAACGTCTTTGAACATTATGCATTGTTCTCATTGATTTATAAAAAAACCATTGTTCTAGTAAAATTGCTCATGGATCCATTGATGTCACTGCATTATACGCTCGGGTAATTACCGAGAAACCACTAAAACCTTTTTACATTAGTCAAAAGCACTTTAAAGCATTTAAAACGTGTTAAACAAATGCCAAACGTTAGTAGTAAAAGGATAGTATAGTACGGATGTGAAAATCGACCATCTGTTGGCAACATTTGACTGGCATCTGGTGCCAAATACAAAACAAACACGGTATAACTAGCCGCGCAAGTTACAACTGCCAGGAGTCAAGCTAACATGGATAATAGATATTCAATGCCAAAGATATTGTAATTTTAAATAATTATATTTGAAACTAGCTTTTGCCCACGGCTTCGCCCGCGTTACTACGTTTTTCCGGGCTAAAAGTACATAAAAACATTCCCGTTGAATCACTCTATCTAACACATTTATTTGGATAAAGATTAATACTATGACGTTGATACAAATCTTAACAAATAATGCATTAATTTCGACCAAATTTGATTACCATAAAAACGGTTCTAGTGAGTTAATCTTAAAAGATAGACATATACTGTCGCAGACATTTTTTAGATCATTTCAAGAGGAATAATTCTTTCATACATATATTTTTGGTATCTTGAACCGTTTTCGCAGCGCACGCAATGGAAGCCCTCAACGATGAATAATTTTCCCCGCTTTTTCACATTTTCCATTATTTCTTCACTCCTAATAGTTGCATCGTGATGTTATATAGCCTAAAGCCTAGCCTTCCTCGATAAATGGTCTATTCAACACAAAAATAATTTTTCAATTCGAACCAGTAGTTCCTGAGATTAGCGCGTTCAAACAAACAAACAAACTCTTCAGCTTTATAATATTGGTATAGATAAATGTTATATCTTTTTCTTTTTTAGTGGCCATGGTGGTAGAGTCAATCTTCCTGATGTTTCCTCCATTTCGGTCGGTCGTAGACGTCACGTGATATTATACGCTTGTGTCATTTTGCACTATATATAGGACAGAAATAAGATTGGCTTGAAGAAATTGCAGGCGTTCTGTAATTGTACTTACTAAAATTATATTTTGTCAAGCAATATAAAGCATAATGTATCCTAGTTTTCATTCATATAATTATACATAATTCAACGTGAAAGTAGCGTCATTCAAATTAATTTCCATCGACACCAGTACCAAGGATTAATGCGGTCTTGATAAATGCACCATTAACATTCCATCAGTTATAAGGACAGTCTGTCATCCTTCGGGATTACGGTTTTATATGAATAAGTTGAGGTTTTTATTTGTAGAAAAAGACGTTATATAAAAACACGCTTATAAGCTTAACTTCCTTTTGAGTTATCGTTTTATGTGTCTTTATTGTTACAACGTAGGTGTAGACCGTGAGAGCGCTTATTAGGGCGTCATTTGGAACGCCAAACATATTATGTACTTTTAGCTTTTGGCATGCGGGTCCCCTCTTTTTTGGCGCTTTGATATTATGTCTCCATGCAACTCTTCACTCATATTTATTTGATTTATTATTTTGTTTGTAAAGGTGAAACTTCTGGAACTGAAGAATAGTTTTATAATTGCTTTCACTAATAGTAAATTCCACTGTATTTTTAAAATTAGATTTCTTTTTAGGATTCATGCTCAAGTAATTCATTTTAATTCGTTTCACCCTCAGGTAATAGCTGGAATGACATTTTTTTGTCAGAAATGACAATATATTTGTTTGATATCACAATAAAACAATTCTGTATCGGTATTTTTTAAGCATTCTTTTATATTGCATCGATTGAATGTTTCCAATGGTACCAAAAGATCGATTTTCCGGTTAATCGATTTTAGGTCGACATGCTTAATGACAAGTTTGCTGTGAAGCGAACAGCTCCTAAATAGGATCGTTATAATACATCTATCTGTATTTATGTATTGAATTTGGACTTTGTAACAAACAATACTATAATAGTTTTTCAATTGTTTTTTGTTGCTCTTTGCTCCACGGAATTCCCTTTGTGATCCAACAAATATTAAATCAATTGTGCATATAAAATCTTTATTGGGCATAAATGTTGAACATAAATAAAAACACGTCGAACGCAGTGCAAAATAAAATCATAGAATGTTGAGAGACAATTGTATAATAATTTATACGAATAAATTTCATTGTCACGTCATAAATCTCTCTAATGATATTTAAAATATCTCTTACTTGTCAATTTTAATTTAATTTCAAATAATTTGTTAAGTTGCTTTGGAGTGCCGCTCACAGCAGGGTTCCTCTCTTTCCAATCTAGAAACGCTGTGTATAATTATAAATATGAAGCTACTTCTGGTTGTAAATTTGAGCCTTATTTATACCGCAATAAGATTTGTAAAAGATTTATTAGTGTGTAATAAAAGTACTTTATTGTATTTCCCAATGTAGACATAAAGTAGTTTGTTACGACAGCCTATGGTAAAAATGTTTGCTTTGAATGTCGGTAGGTGATTTACGTAAGCGGTTCTAAATACAAAATGTTTTTTTTTTATGTCGACAAACTCAACAGTACTTCTTAAATGCTAGGCTTAACTTTGAAAATCTTTATAGTATATTAAGGCGTAGGCAGGGCCAAACCATAAATGGGCCGGCTAGACCGAGATGGTACCACGGTCGTATAGAAAACAAGCGTTTAGTATCAGTTTTCCTTTGCACTCAGGTTGTTGACAGTCTAATAAGTCTCCTCTTTTTTAACCGACCAAAAAACGAGGATGTTCTCAATTCGTGTGCTTGTATTTTTTTTTAATGTATTTACACTGATTTCTCTGAAAATTGTGAGCGTCTTTCCTTGATTCCTTCTTTATTTGGTAAATAAAGGTCGCGAAGTGGTCCCATTTCAATATATCTTGGTTTAGGGTTCATCATTTTATGGAACAGACTGAATAATACGAGTAATTACTAAACCATTTTTTCTGCACCACGAAGACTGCATTGTTAGGAGCAACTACTACTACCAGCCCTGTATATACTGTACTATACTGCCCACCGCTGAGCACGGGCCTCCTCTACTACTGAGAGGGCTTAAGCCATAGTCCACTACGCTGGCCTAGTGCGGGTTGGCAGACTTCATACACCTTCGAAATTCTTATAGAGAACTTCTCAGGTATACAGGTTTCCTCACGATGTTTTCCTTCACCGTTAAAGCAAGCGATAATTTACAAAGAATACACAGAGTATAACTTTAGAAAAGTCAGAGGTGCGTGCCCTTGGGCTTTTGAACCTGCGGACATTCGTCTCGGCAGACAATCCCACTCCCAACTAGGCTATGGCCGCTTGGTACTAGGCTATCGCTTCGTTAGGGTCTAGTAACACGTAACGACGGAACATCGCAGCGACAAAACGTGGTCCAGAAGTGATTGCTTGGTCCTCACGTTGTGATTCTGCTGTAAAATGTGGTCCGACTGAATATAACCATATATTCATTTTATAAAAATTATATCATCGTAAATTTGGACCAGATCGCAACCATAACGTAAACCACTGGTCGAGCATTTTTGTCGCTGAGATAATTGGAGTTATTGAGACTAATGCTAGAAAATATTATTTATTCTTACCTTGAGTGTCATTGTAGATAAGATTATAATAAGCTAATTCAGATTAACTCGAATAATTTTGATTAGTCAAATCACTAGACAACAAGCCACACATCTCTAATGAACGCTACGTAACCTTGAGTTTATTTATACAAGAACAAATTCAATCTGCCCCGCAGCCATACAAAACCCTCGACTGCTATTAGAAAATACAATTACATCCAATTGCCTACTCAGACTTCCGATCTTAATAAACAAAAGTTTGTTATTGATAATTTCTGTGAAGCAAACGATTGTTAGTAGAGAGAAAAACCGCATCAGAACCTCGTTTATTACAGATATGTAATTTGTTCCGGCTCGAAGGACCAAACTTACTGTGGATTCTGGTATTTGCGGCAATAATAATAAATCGGATTTTTTGCCTTGCAATACAATTTTTCAATATTATTTACAGCAAATTAAAGGTGCTCCTAACCCAAAAATACATCGTATACACCTGTCTTGGTACAGTTGTCGGTTGCATCTGCCCCATATTGAGTATGATTCTGGATACAAATTTTATTACTTCACTAAAGGCTCTTATGAAAAGCAGGTGTAAACGAACCAGCTTCACAGGACGCGTATTTAAAAAATTACGTTGCACCGAGTAGGGATGTTATGTGCATACTATAAGCTTACGATGATAAAATAGTGTCAAAGAAAAACGTTTTGAAAATTGCATAGAAAAATGGACTAGTATCGATAAATAAAAGGTAATTCATATATTAAAGTTAAAAAGCAGCTAAAAGTACGTTAGTCTGTTTTACTTGATGCAGTAATATGCAAATTTTCGGTTTAGACAATGTAACATTAACCATATAATTATAGTGCATCGTTTACCTCCAAAAATCGACTGCCTCTGTGCGATCCCTAATGCTAAATGGAATAGATTCGGCAAAAAAATAACAGTTCTCAATTAGTACTTATCATTATGATATAATTGTGATCGTTAAACGGTATTCGCTTCATTTGTAGCTATAGGCACTTAGCTATTGTTAAACTGTTTTTTGTTAGTCATTAGATTGTGGTTCTTGGAAGTTAACTGTTTGCTGAAAGTTAGATTCACGCTTGTGATTAAAATGTTTGTTTCTCTCTCTAAATAAACTTTAATTATGCTATTTAATAATAAACATAAATAGGGTTAGCACTTAGGATTACAATATGGAGACACCTCATGTAATTAAATTAGAGGATTCCTTCGAATACTTTTAATTTATAAAGAATATACTTATAATTCATTTATACCACACCAGTGAGCTCAATATATAATCTGCTGGACGACCTATAAATAAATACTTGCATTTCATTTTTGTATATTTTTTTCTAATTTAAATGCTTAAAATATTTCTCCATCTAAAGACAATTTAATCCGGAGTAGAAATTGAAAGCAGTTGTACATATTTATCTATACAGACGGGCTTTCGCATACGAGAAATCTAACAACTAGAAATACTCTGTAAAATAGATAAAATCAGTGAAAAACACAATAACCTCTAAAGGGGACATCCCTATTGCCTACCATAGCTGGAATATATTTAAACTTGTTTGAATGAAAGCCTCATAGACAACCGGTATTTTACGACCGATCGGAAGATAAAGGGAAGAGTAAAAATTGCCGGTTCTCGCAATACTCTCATCCTGTTGTTGTTTATTTTCAGAACAAACAACAATCACCAGTATAATAGACTCCTCAGTGCATCTCTCTCTGTCTAGAACTATATGTTAGACAAGGAAAGACTATCGATCGTGTTGCTAGGACCATTGTAGTAATTTTAACACGGCTGTACGATTCAAAGACATTTATTACGTTATAATTTAGATATTTTACGGATTAATAAATTAAAGTTGTAATAAACATATAGTCTGATATTGCTGAGTAGATTTATGGTAATAAAATAGATGCCCATAGTATAGTTTGGATTATGCTGTTTTGACAGAATTGGTTTTTATTTGAAACTATTCCATGCTATATGTAATATAATGACATAATTTAAAAAATCGTTTCTAAATGCTCCTGCTATTTATTTTTCCTAAAGAATTTGTGTGCAAAATCATCACAAATAACCCCCACTACAGCGGATTTTTTAAGCTATTGCATAGCTTCTATCGCGGGCTTTGAGCGTGGAGACTGAATCCAGAAATTCCGTAACGAAAAAACCTGTCACCCCTCACTCCGACCGGCACAGCGGTGATATTTTATTTTCAACTCTATCACAAACCCGTAGAGTGTAAAATTCCATAAGTAAATTTAATATCGCAGTCTTGTAAGCATACAATATGTAAGAGGATATGAGCTGAATGTTAAACGATAAAAGGTTGAAATTACCGTGTATTTAAAAATTGTTCCAGTCAGTGAAACGTATCGAAATGTCAAACGCTGCGGGATGACGTGATTCTAAGTTTGAATTTAAAAAAAATATTATATCTGTTCAAAGAGGTTTTTATTTAAATATTACGGCTTTGGATACTAGTCCATTGAGCCCGTCTTTCATATTTTTTTTTAGTTTTGCCATCTATCGATGAATATTTTATTTTATATCTGTTCAAAGAGGTTATAAATATTAGAATTTATGCAATAGCTTTACCGCGGCAGTCTCCGAGTGCCACACGTCTTTTTTTTATTTTTACTTAATAATTCGAAACATATTGATGTGTTTGAAGCTTGATGCAGAAACAACTCATACAAATTTGGCGATTATAATCATTTTGAATATTACAACCCGAATGATCATCTTGTTATACTACGTAACCATCCCATTAAAATACGTTAGATTGTGATCAAATATTGATGTATTATCGGTTGCTTACCAATAACGCTATTTAATAGACTTTAACAAGTAACTTTCTTTTTTAAAATAGTTATTGCATATTGTGACCACGCCTTTATGAGGGAGCGGTGCGGCATCGTACCGCACAGAAAGTGGCCCACGAGCGTACCTCGGGATGGAAATGATTAGTACGACAACTCTATTAACGTTTTAGTATTACGCCATTTTCCCTTTTCAGGGGTAGGCAGAGTTTAACACACATTTTGCTAGCTTTTTAGGTGCCATGTAATAGGGGGTAGGCCTTTTGTCATTTAGCGGTCACTTTTCCAAACTCCGTGCTGATACTGAGTCACTGCAGTCGTACCGTAATACAACTACGTCACCGAGACATTTCATATTGGTTTTATACTGTGAAGTTTTATATTAAGATAGTATGAAAAACGTGGTCACAGGTGTCAGTTACAATGCTCTAAGGTGAATAGAGTCGGTTGTTGAAGATAATGTGCACAGTACACTGTGCAGGAAACTGTTGCCATTTTGGACGCGATTAGAAATTCATATAGATTAGCGTGTCGTGCAGGTAAATATCGTTGAATTATTTTTCTAAAATAACGAACGGAACCACCAAGCCCCTCGTCTAATGGTAACCGTCACGATAATTCATGAACAGTAGTAATTGTACACGTACATACTCGCAGATGGCAGGAGATCAGATGAGAACTCCAAAAAAGGTTGTAGGAGGGTTGTTCCGTCATTTCGTGCAAATTTCATCGTTCCGCGGCATTTTAGAAAAATGACAAAAAAATAAGAATTTTACTCAAAAAATGAAATGTAGACTGCCTCTTTAATGATATTCAAAGGAAGGCATTTTTTTATCATGTATAGATTTAAAGATATCGCCACTAGAAAATTCTGCAGTGGATGGCAATGAACTTTAAAAAGAATGTAATGAAATAGACTAGGAAGGCAATGAAATTGGTTGGAAGGGCAATGAAAAAAATCATAGCTCCATAATACTTGATGGACGTTCATTGTTCCTTTAAATCATGGAATACCAGGTGGGATTTTTTTATGTGCAATATAATTTTCAGAGACAATATCAAAATTGATGTTTTCTATTGTATTAGAAACCACAGCAGTAAAATCTTCAAATGAACCAATATCTCCGCTATATTTTACAAAGTTATCTGCTATACGTTTAACCACCGCTCCAATGCCGTCTGGAGCTCCTTTACCATGACCTGATTCCTGGTAGTTCCAGGTGACTCGTATGATGTTAGGATTCATATCTTATAACTTTGTTATCATATAAAATAGGTATCTGTTGCGATACTGGCTCCATAATGAGTCCGACAAAAAGTGGATACCTTTAAAGTTAACCAAATCTTGGGCCATCTTTAATACAGGAGATAGATGAGCCCATATGGGTCCTGCGTCATGTTTCAAGCAGTTGCTCATTTTATAAAAAGATTTAGTCATAACCTTGTTTGTATTTACATCTTTGTAATACATTGCTCCTGTATGTAGAGATACTTGTTCTCTGCTATCACTGAAATGATAAGATTGTATCTCCTCATTATATTTTAGGCAATCATTTTCGTTAAAATCTACGTGCAACAATATTTCTGAGACATCCAAATTTTTTTTGACGTTTTTCATTGCTAAATATTGCATTGTAATATTTCTTGTATGATTCAAAAATTATGTCAAGCTTGATTCCAGTTTAAATATAATGTTACGTGGATAGTTGTCATATGTTTTTTTGACGCTAATTATTTTATTTCTTTGTGACCCATCCTTACTAGCACAAGGTTTTTTGTCAACAATCCAGTGATAATAAATAATCTTTTTATAATTTCTGAATTCGTGGTAATTTAAGGTCTTGTTACAGCATATTTTACAACTACGTTCAATACGTAGTTGCTTAACATCACAACAGATACTTTTAATTACTTGTGTTCCGTTCTGACTGTATTTTTTTGTTTACGAAAAATGTCGTTTTGTTTTCTAATAGTCTTATCTTCTCCTTCAATTTCTTAACGATCTTAAGATGGTTATAACGCATTCTTCTTATTACATACGTGGCTTTTGACTCCTGGGGAACTTTACTACTGCTTGGAGTTCCTCCTATTATTTTTAATGGGTCATGATCTCTGTATAATAGAACCAGCTTTACTAGAATCAGAGTTTTCTACCAGTACCAACTCAATAGCTATCTTTTCTAATTTCCTGATTAAATAGTTTTCTGTATTTTTACACCAACTTTTCTCTGATCTGTTTATGCTCTGGGAGTCTTTTCCTTAATACTGTAAATCTTAGTATTCGCTTTTCTGGCCAAATATCTTGTTCTTTCTTTTTCTTTTTGGATGGCATATAGTTCAGGGTCCCTTTTAATTTAAGCATATTTTTCACATTTGCGTAGCCGGTCCTTTGCTAATTTTTCGCCTTTTGTTAATTATGTTCGTATTTTTCACAATTTGCACCGAACAAATATAAATCATTTTTTTTAATTTTCATAGGAAGATGCCTTACTTAGATATTTTATCTTTATTGCAAACCCTAGAAATCCAACGTAATTATTAAACAGTACTTTGAAAAAAAAAATCATTCACTTCTAAAATCGTTCATTACCATCCACGAAAAAAATGGATGGGACGGATGGAAATGCAAAGGAGATAAATGAGAATTATCAAGAATTCTCTAAATAACTTTTTACTTATACATAGTAACTAATTCAGAATTATATGATGTTATAACCTATAAAGGAGGCTTAACTCATAAAAATTGCAATAACTGTACGTGCAACATACCTTTTCAAATTCGACGGAATGTGATGAAATAATATTTGGACGAAAACCTCTCAAAGGCACGAAGATCGTATATAATTTCAACAGTGAGGCAGACACGTACACGTCGCTTCGCTGACCAGGCTAACTGACCGGTATGAACAAATTGCGTCACGACTCACGAGTGGGGATTTATAAACGCGCATTAGAATAGAACTATTTTGACTCTGGATGGTGATGATTTTTTTTACATGACAAGATTTAAAGTTCTTTTTTTAACAATTTATAATATGTTTATAGTTTTATAAATATTATTAATAAACAAGTAATGTATTAAACAAATGGATTATTGAAGAATTAGAAGTTAGCAAGTCAACCAAAAATTAATAAAAATAAAAAATGCAATTTCGACACTGATTGGAAACAGAGCGTAATGAGATTTTTGGGAGTTAAACAATCATAATTCGAAAATAAACTAAAAAAACGAAAATTTCCGTGATACTACTTTTTAAGTACTTAATTTGTTGTCCATTCGAATATAAATCTGTTAAACGCAAGCTTTCCTTCGTGGGTTAATTTGGCTGGAAATGTAATTTGCACGAAATGGCGGAATGACTCAGGAGATGATTTTTTTATCGCATAGAATGACGAAACAAGCATGCCATTTGCCTGATGGTAAGCGATACGACTACACATAAACAGTAGAAACACCATCTAGCACCTTGAGTTAAAAAGTTCTGTGTGGCATTCCACTGCACTGGTCATCCTGAGACATAAGATGTTGAGTCTCATTATGTCCTGTAGTTAGACTGGCTACAATGTCCTCAAACCGAAACACGACAGTGCATGCACACTGCTGCTTGGTGGTAGAAATAGACATTGCGGTGGTACCCACCCAGACGGACTCTTACATATGAGAGTCCTACCACCAGTAATGAATGAATTGCCATACTACACCATTACATACTCACGCCGAAGTTTTATCCCGCAGCGGTGATTAGGAAGGTTCTACACTGATTGTGAACACTGACCGCGAAAGCTGTCCGTTTATCGACGGACTGCTTTTTCACAAACTTTGATTGATGCCTCCGCTAGACACATCAGCGATACTGTCGCAGAGAAAGCCAACGAAAGTGATTTATAATTCAATTATTTCATGTACATTACTGTGTCTTTGAGTTATTTTGTATGAGAACTTGTTTGCTATGCTTTTGTACGCACTATTTGATGTTAGTTCCAAGACGCTGGCTTGAGCAGTCGCTCTTCAACTAATGCGGAAAGTATTATAACACTGATTTATAATGTTATGTTCATCTTTAGCAACAACGAAACCCACTAATGACAGTAATCATACCTGACCCTCCGATAGATAAGATGAGGTAAAGGTATAATATCTTAATTATCTTAGTTTATAGAAACGTAAATAACCATCAAAAATAAGCTTTTTAACTGCTTGTTATCTATTAGTAAATTATTGAGACTGGGCGTTAGTTTCTTGTAGTCCAAAATTAGACCCTAATGTCGATTGTACCTTTCATGTATGTATAAATACGGTAAAATGCACTCATCATAAATATGGTGAAATAGAAAAACAATGGTTTACACGTGTTTAGGATAATAAAACATTTGGCGTGGACGGCCGTGTAACACAATTTTTGTTCGTTGCATGCTCTTTCTTTAGTTCCCACGTGTTGTTGTTATTTTAGCCTCGAAACTCAATTTGTATTTATCGAGTCAACTAAAAATCAACATTAAGGTTAGTTTTATGCTATATTCTTAAATACTACCTTGATGGTATTATGGTACGACTGTAATGATGAAGTCGCGGGTTCAGTCCCCGTCTCGGGTAAACCCAACAGGGTTTTCTATTCAGTATCAGCCCGGAGTCTGTTTGTGCCCGATATGGCGATAAGCTCGCCCCCTATCACATCATGGGAGGGAATACTTACGGCAAAAAGTGGGTGCACCAGTTGCACCTCTGCCTACCCCGACGCAGATAAAAAGGCGCGTGTGTGTGTAAAATACATAATATACTGTAATACCGAAACATAACACTAAAGGGGCTGGTGTTTGTTTTTTTTTGTATTTATTATATTTAGCCTGGTATAGGTGACTTTTAACCTGGCACGACAAAGCGACCACGGTCCGCTGTGATTATGGTGATATTGATCCTGATAGTAAGTGCAACATTGCGATCACCCAACAAATGTTGTCACTCGTGAGAATTAGGCTGATATTATAACTTTTAGGTGTTCGGCTAATTAGTACTTATATAAAAAATAACATCACACTGTTGTTGAACAGCTTGATACTCAATGTAATCCAGTTACATGATTTTTGTAACATTTACGTAATATTGAAAGTGCACGGTTAAACAAAAAGGTGTGCGTTTTGAATTCTGCCAGCTTTTTGGCGAAACCGTTTATTCTCTGACAAGTGTCAAAAAGTGTGCAAACTTACTTTTTAATGACTGTACATTATCTTTCCTTAAATAGCAGTTTTCTTCAAACATTTATTGCGTATATGTTAATGCTTTTTATTGTCAAGCGTATTGGAAGACTCAAAAGTAAATATACACATTTTTACTATCTTTAAATAAGGATTTTCTTTATATTTTTTAATAAAAATAATATTTTATGCAAGAAGAAATCCCGACCGGAATACGGCTCACTCGCAAATATTTTCACTTACTATAACGTATTTTTTGCTATTCGAATTTCGAAACTTCGTAATTCGAATAATTATGAGGTATATATTCTACATTTAAATTCTACAAATATTTACAATTATTATACTTTAGAGTATAAAAAATCGTAATTAGTATGATGTGAACTGATCCGTGCAGTTGACGTTGCAAATCGCAATTAACTTTGGCAACCCCTGACCTCTGATTCCAGTTAGTTGCTACTTGTTATAAACGTGTTATAAGTTGGACTGTTATGATACTATTTTATACGATTATTGCTCTCATCCGTTCACCTAAATATTTCTATCTTTGTGTCCTTCTTCTACCTAACTTTATTCCATTTTACGGGCTAGGCGCAACACATTTTTCAGAAGAAACGATTTGGCCTAGTCTTCCTATAAGTTTACCAGACGTGGACGCTCTTTAACATTTCCTTCTTTACTGATTAATATCAATATTTTTACGTTTATCACTGTTTGTCAATTTTATTCTTAGCTAAGTCATACAGGAGTGGAAGAGGTAAAACATTGAAAATGTTTATGGCTGTATACCTAAAGCATAGTCAATGAATAAACGTAAAATCAAATTTTCATTTTAAATATTAACGGTAAGTAGTGGTTTCTGTATAAGACGCTGTTTGTACGTCTCGATGTTTTATTATTACTGTCTGCACCTAAATCTATGATTGTATATTTCAAAACAAATGCTGTGTAGAAAAAAAATACTACAAGGTAAAATTATCTAGAATTGTTACTCGAATTAAGAGACTAGTTTTTCAATGTACACAATTAACTTTGGCTAGCGTATTCGAACTAAATTTAACGTATCTAAAAGCGCAGGTATGTAATAATGACATTACATACTGTGACGACAAAGTGTCTAATTTAGAAACCTTGTAAGAAATCGTCACAAAATAAATGAGTGTACGCACTGTACTCTACTGTCGTTACGTTTGGTAATTTTAAAGATTGATAGTTTTATGTTTTTGAAAGGAATTTGATTTGTGTATCTGTGTTGTGGTATTTAATATCTGGTTTTCGTAATTTTGTTCTGCAAACACGGTAATTTTTATTGTAGAGTTTAGGCAAAAACCCCAACCAGTGAGTCTCTTAATTTTATTCTGTCATAATCTCGATGTTCATGGGACTCGATACGACGCATTTTGTCTGTGTGTTGTACAGTATTTTGTTGATTTTACATATTAACAAACTAAAGCTTTAATTTAAGGAGTGGTTACTACAAGATTTTTTAGATCTCGTTGGCCTCGTTTATCATTTTTGATATGTCATTTAACCTTACAAAATAAATCTTCTATAAAATCATTATCTTGGAAAATAACCGCGCGATTTCCAAAGCAAGTAAGTGACCAGGACGTAAGTTCAGTTCACACCGCGCAGTCGGGTCAAGACGAAGGCGGGCGCCGGACCGGAACGACACTTGAGACGGTTGCCGATCGCGCCGTCGTCAAGTTACCACCCACCGCTGATCACGACCTCACCATCTAACCTCAACGATGCAAACTCACCACTATTCCCGTGCAATAAAGCCGGTGTACATATTTGTGAACGGCAACCATCGAAGTAAGATCGTGTTGGCGTCTGGCCAGAACTATTTCGCCTAGATAATCTAAACGAATGGTCAAGCTGACAATGAAATTGTTTTAGCATCAAATTTATTTATTCAGTTATCTCATGGACGTAGATATAAGAGTTATATCGTGGTTTCTTTGTTTTAGTCGACGGGTGTGGTCTATTGATTTGCATTGTTTTGACTCGATGAGAAAACTTGGAATAATAATTGAATTTCTGATATATTTGCAAATATATTATGTTGGTGTGATAATTGATTTGCAAACTTAGCTATGGTGTAGAAAATTTAAATAGTTTCCTTTCTAGTTTAACTATAAACCGATTACCTAAGGTTAGTCCATCATGTTAACCAGCATGTAAAATAATAGCTCAAAACAAAAAACAAAGACAGAATCACGCTTTTATCTATGAAAGGGGTATCCAGAGGAGCAACCAGGGCATCCACTTTCGCCACGTGTGTACGGTTCCGTGGTGAGATAGGGGGCAAGCCTTATTGGATTTAAATTCCAAACTCCGAGCAGTTACTCCCAATATCACTTTGCACAACCCGGGATTCGAACCCGGGAATACATAGCGGTAGTCACACTGCGCGTGCAATACAAGTACGCCACCAAGAAAATACTTTCATAGCTGCTTATCTCCTCTTCTCTGATCGTTCTAATCTGTAATATTTATCCAAAGACCATGAGAGCGGAACTAAATTCATGATCTGTTATGTAAAGATGACTGTGCCGGATTATTGTATGTTCGTGACTAAGAAAGCGATACGAGGCGTGTATAACCATATGACATTTCGAGACAATATTCGTGAAAATCCCAAGAGAAAGGTCATATTGCTGGAGCTCTCGGCCTCGGCATATGACGATCGGTCACGAATTAGAATTTTTATCCTATATCATTTTAGATGCAAATTTGTCGTGCATTTTATTATACAAAGATTAATTTCGAGGTCCCGTGAACCAGAAATGACGCAAACAGAACACGTACGGATTTGTGCTCGCTATCAGACATTGTTTCAGCTTCGATACTCTTAAACAAGATATCTATATGCAGAATGCGATGTTCGCGCTTCGATATGTGTTAAGAATCAACACAATCTGGCATTATACTAATTCCTTTACGATTGTCTTCTGTAAATACACTATGTTTAAAATTGCCAAAAACGTATCCCGTCTATGATTGCTACGACATTTGCCTGATGTCCATACTATCCTAGGGACCTATGTGTATCTATGTCAGTGGGAATTGTAGTCTGTAAGAACTGTATATCGTCGATGAAGTACCAATACCTCCTAAGTGTCGAGAATCTAATTTTACACCAGAAGAAAAAAACTGTTAAATACATACGAACGAATGAATTCTGTCACTAAGTCGATTTTCACATAGCTTAAGAAACTTATTGGTAAAGTAATTTTGGATAGGAGTTAATTCAATCTATCCGAATATGAGTTTTATGGCTGTTGTAATATAAAAGTAATTTTGGACTAAATTGTCAGTTAGGAGGTATTGGTACTTCATCGACGATATGCTTTCGCAACTTCTCTACTATTCAAGCCCTTGTGCTTAACTTTAGGTGAGCGAGTTCCTCATCTCGTCATTCAGTTGTTAAAATCGCACCATATAGGTAGTAATTTTTCCTAATTGGCTTCTTTAAAAGGGCAATAAAACAATTATCCTTATTAGATTACTGAATTTTTTCATGGTTGGGCAAGAAAGTTTGTCAGCTCTTACACTAACTTTCATCATCATCATCACCATCATCCACATGATGTCCACTGCTGAACATAGGCCTCTAGACGGACCTGTCAAAAGCGACCTGCGACCTTTGTTAAGTCGTCGTCTTTATTAAACTAGCTTTAATGTAATACATTATCTCAATTCTCTGACTATGGTGTACTATTTTTTAAGCATGGAAGCAGTTAAAATCCACGGTTAAGTGGTGCCTTGAAAGTTTCTTTTTATTACCCTGTCCATTTTATTGTCCAGGTTTGCTTTATTTTATTTTTTGTGGGCTATTGGAGGTTGTGTTAGCGGGACAATGCTTTGTGAACGCGAGGCCCCCTCTGCAATTGTGCTATTGCCTTCATTTTCTTCGAAGATTATTAATTAGAAGATACTGGAAAATTTCGAGATATTCATGTAAATGTTATGCGCCTTTTTAAAATCTGTAGTAGTTCTCAGCCAGGTTGGTAGAGTGATTTTGACTTTGGAGACAATCAGTTGATAGAGTGATTATGGAGACAATCTTCTCTGATTATCTTCTCCTACAAACCAAAGAGACCAACGGAAAGACATTCAACCATAGAATTTTAGAACTCTGCACCTACGTGACATTGGCGGAATAGCTTCATAAACAATTCGTTGCCATTAAATACAACAGGAGACGGACCGCACTAGCGGTACGAGCAGGGGCGGTTGCGGACGACAACTTAGACGTAAGTCGGAGGAAGCCCGCAGCCGTCCCTAATGCGCCGAATATGGCCACCGCAGAGTTTTGGAGTTTTTTGCCATTAAATAAATAAGAAGAAGTCAGCTGGAGAATACCTTGCTAATATGCCAAATTCAACCATTCTCTTTCTCAAACCTTGGTAACGTATCCATATAGAGGTAAAATAAAAGATAATAAGTTATTTTAATAAGCTACCGTAATCACTTGCTATCAGATTGATTTCTCAGTATTGAGCTATAAATATTTCACGAAACCATATCGCTTCACTGGGCTGATGGATTTGATATATATGGGAATTCTGCTCGTTAAAGTGTAGGATCACAATTTGCCTATACCTTTCCGGGTATAATAGTCACCTTGCAAGTTATAAATTACCTATAGAATCATTTAATCGAGATGTGACTAGATTTACAGAGCAAAGAAAGTGATTATGTCACGATTTAGTTTTATCCACAGAACAGATTCGTGGTTTTATCAGTTCAAATTAATGAGATACTTCTTCGATATAATATCGCGCAAAAGTGACAGCGGGTAGAAAGTGCTAGTGCTAATGTATATTGTGAAATTTCTATCGGGTTAGAGTGAAATTTTGTTTGATAAATGACAACATTATGCGATCATTACGGACCACCCGCGCTGGCCGTCGGTCATTTGTTTATATAGATTTATTTGCTAAAGGTAAGCTTGCAGTTACTTCTTTTCGCTATAGCAATAATTCAATAAAAATGCTTGCTAACTTATGACATTTCATTTTTAGGTACCTCATTGGACAAATATATGTGTAAATTGATTGTCAGTTCTCATTAAGTATTTCTTGTTTTTTTTCTGCAAATTGAGAGAACTGAACATTTTAAAAGTACCTAAGGAGACAAATAACCGCGACATCAGCCAATGGTCGTCTGATTTACGCCGGCCTAATTAATAGTACTCCCGACGACCTCAAACCATGAGTCGTTAGAACAAGCCACCATGTATTAAGTGCCCACCAGCATTAATTCAAACCGTTCTTTTATCAATTAGGTGACATGAGATTTAGCATATAAGCAGTTTTATCAAATAATCCACTGACTTGAGAAGAAGCACCAAGGATCATAGGCGTTTTGTTTTTTTATAATAAACTAACTTTTGACAGTTGCGTTTTAACAATATTCTTACAGAATAACTCAAATATGGATGCTCAAGACCAGATGAAGTTGAAGCATCAAAGCAGAAAGTTGAAAGGCGAATCCTACAGATTAAAAATTATATTCTGACGCTTGGCTGAAATAATCAAACAGAACGAGAGAAAAAAAATGATGCAAAAAGTGAGTTGATAAAACTATTATTATAGAACTGTAGGAGTCTGTCATGATGATCAGATAATGTCTTATTATAAACGGAAGATACATAGAAGCGAAATTATTACCTTTATTACTGTTAATGTTTGTATTATAAAAGTGTGTTCAGACTTATGTGTACAATAATTACTCTTTCTAATAATAGGTTGTCACGGTTCTTAACTAATTTATGACACGATAGATAGTGATTAATAGTTCAGCAATATGTAATTTGATGCTATCAATTGATAAAACTGGGTTACTTTCTTTCTGTGCATATTTGTGCTTGAGCCCTTTCGGGTTCGTAAAAATTTCTCTTTGCGTTATAAGTTTACTAGTTGATTTGTTTTTGGGTACTGTGTTGTCTATTTCTAACTTCAAGCATACTTGGTTTTGGTAACTCTCTTTTTTACACTAATTCTTCCTCTCTATTATTTTTTGATTATGATTAAACAGGGATATCTGTGTTACAGCGTTGGCTAGAAACAAAATTAATATTTGATTTGATCAGGAAATATAACATTATATCATTGACATTTGACAACGGACGTTTTCAGAAAAATATTCCCTCAACTATTATTCCCAGAGAATAACAGGAAACGAACCTAATCAAGTTACTTAGTGAACCAGTACTTGAACCATTTACCGTGAAAATAATCCATAAATCGATTTAAAAACAGGCCTCCGATGCAATTGAAGCAATCAATAAATGCCGATGCACTGTTTATTAATTGGTAGTCGAGCTAGTGATTCTGCCCGTGTGCGGTTCTATTTGTATTATTTACCCTCTCGCCGTCATATTACTTTAATTTTTATAGGTTAAGGCTCCGCGCAGACGTTGTCAACTGGTATATCAGATGGAGGAAAAGGAATTGTTAATGTAAAGTTAAGCTGAGAGTTGTTTGATTTAAATACTAAACTAATTAAGATTTAGTTGACTAAACCTTCGTTTCACATATATCAAACATTTTTTTGTCTTATTTTAAAGAGCTTTCTCGTATGTTATATCGCTCCATATGTCCACTTAAATATAATATGTCTACAGACCAAACATTTGCTCTAGTACACTTAATTATTTTTTTCAAACCCTAGCCCTCGTTGATATAGGAACCGACAATATTGCTGAAATCCCTAATATTACTAACTAAAATATGAGGTCCATTCCGCACACACTCTGAAAAAATTTGTTGTACATCTATATTCCTTCACTCCATAGTCAAAGCAGTTTAGTGAGTCTGACGCCCCCCATAAGATGTTTAAACATATTTATCGGAAGCCTGGAGCGGAGTCTCATCACTACCACCAACTCTTGTCTGCTTAAAAACAAATTAGTAATCCTTGGAGGTTGTAACGGTTCAGGTCAGATCGTACGGTACCGAATGTCTTTTTTTTGGGAACCGCATTCAAAATTACATGCCTCTTTTGGCATTGGCAAGATTATCTTGAAGGACAGATTAGACCAGTTAAGAAAAAAAATACAGATCTGATTTGTAATTTGTACGTTTTACTAAAAGATCAACAAGCTGCTATGTTAATATAAGTACAGATTAATTATGCAAGTTTAAGCCGTCCGTATGTTGCGGTTTTTGTTTGCTTTGAGTGAAGAGAGAGTAAAATAAGATTATATCTATATGAAGTGCATTTTATAGATTACTTTCCTATTGTACATGCAGTTTATGGAAATCTGGTTTCGCTTCGCGACGCATTGATAAAGAAAGCAGAGTATAGTTAATAGTAATGTAGGATAGCTATGCTATGAAGTCCCTTTAACTTTATGAATTCAAGGGTTAAGTGTTTCAACTTTATTACTTTGTGTCGTCAAATTCGTAAATCTTTTATTATCCCACAAAAAGTTCATCAAGTTTTTTGCAATGGAGCAGCGAGCATCACCCAGTTTTTTTTTTAAACCCTGAATGAACCTCGGTAAAATACCGACTATGTCAATTCATTTTCGTGCGTATTTTTATTACTTTAGTGCACCGCGATTCGTATTTTTAATTTGAAAGGAATCCATTTAACAAAGAATTCACTGCGTTTTAATAATAAAAATACTGAATATTCATAATAACAAGAGATGGGTACCTATTAATGAGCGCTCAGGGCTCGTTTACACTAGCAAAATGTATTGTCTGTTTTTTATGAGAAATACATTTACATATATAAATTTTTATAAACACATTAACGTTGTAGGTATAAGTTTAAGTTTTAATATTGTTTATTAGTGATATCCTACTTCCTACTAATATTATAAAGGCGAAAGTTTGTAAGAATGTATGGATGTTTGGATGTTTGGATGTTTGGATGTATGGATGTAAGGATGTAAGGATGTTTGTTCCTCTTTCACACAAAAACTACTGAACGGATTTCGATGAAATTTGGCACACGGGTAGATCATGTCCTGGATTAACACATAGGCTACTTTTTATCCCGGGAAAATATAAACCGGGACTTTTATCCCGGAAAAACTTTTTAATGCGGGCGGAGCCGCGGGCAAAAACTAGTACTAAATAAGATCTCATTTTATGTTACCAAAGGAACTATTGCGTAAGTATGGTTGAAGGAACCCCTGTGTGATCACACGGGACCCCACGATACAGGCTTGCCTAGTGTGGGGACCGTTGTTAATACACTTGTAGATTCAAGACTGTTAATTCATACTCTGTATTTTCTTTGTGGAAACATACTTTGTTGTAAAATAAATATTTTTTCATTTTTCATTTTCATATTATGTTTAGTATAGACTTTAGACATGCTGGTTTCTTATTGGCACATTATTCTAGAAACTAATTCGATTATTCTGTTGTGCCATTTTGGTAAATCATCAGAGATAAATGTTCGTTTTTGACTGCACTCTTATGGATTATAAACCACCATATCTTACACTAAACTTTTAATTAACACACTTTCTATCTTTAACAGAATTAGTTAAGAAAGAGAGAACTTAAACGAACAAGCAATTTAATTTTCTTTTTTAAACTATCTAGCTGACAATATCTGTGGATTGGAGTAGATATTACTAGAAAAAAGTCACTAGAAAAAGGAAAACAAAACCATAGACGATAAAAAAGGAGTTTTATCGTTTCAGGGTAAATTGTCGTCGCTTGACTGATTTCTACCTGTATACATCGTTGAGTGTCATTACACTGTGGATAGAAAGCTGTGATAGAATAAAGTTTCAATAAACTATTAATCAAGATATGTACCTATATTAGTTTGAAAAGTTTAGAGGGTTCTTTCCAAATATACGTTGGCAATATATTATATTATATTAAATTGACCCTGATCCTGACCTGACGAGACTCTGTTGTCGAGGAAGTTTCTTGCGATGAAGCAGTGGTAGATTCATAACAATTTACCAGTGATTTTAAAAGACTATTTAAATAAAAAGAAATTCAATTACACAGATAAGATACAGACAATAAATAGTTCTTAAAATTAAAATGAATGTAAGATCTTAAGTTGCAGAATATTTGAGACATTGGAGCATGTGTTTATTTTATTACATTTATTTTGAGAAAACCTATGTCGTTTTCGTGTAATCTTTGCATTCGTATTATGAATTCCTTTTAACACACTTGAAAGTAGGTATGCCCAAGTACAGAGAGTTTCGTAAATACCCTTATATACTAACTTATCGTAAAACTGTGAAATACGTTAGTAAAATATTATGGTAAATGTTTATACGAAATCAATTATCAATAGCCATAAGCTCAAGCGGGTCGGATCAGCGTTCACTTTTCTCGGTGATGCAACCCACACGTCGGTAAGGTTACGGTCCTACTGCGCGATATTTTGTTAGGTCATGATGACGCTCTCCTTGACGTATCTGTCAACGGTGAACCTTGACCTTCACCTTCATCACCACCTCCGATCCCTTTACCTCCAGTGATGGGCTCAGAGATGGCTGGCAAATCCAAATTTCGTTTAAAACACTCTGTTGCAGGGCGCGCAGTGCAACTAGCCCAAAGAATTGTAGGTGTAATAGGAAGGCTTGAGACGGTTTTTTTTAAGTAGGCGTTTTGCGTCGAGATCTTCTAGCCGATTGTAGCCTTGGTAACGGAGTTACGCCAGACACTTCCCTGTTATGCAAGCATGATGTTGAATCGTCTAGCATTATCATAATAGATGGAGAACTCGTTATTTTATACCACTTATGTTAAAGAAAAAACATAAAATCATGTTAGTAATAATATATTAAAAAAAGATAATTCTCAATTTCATCGTCTATTTTTTTTAAATACAATAATTGTAGAGTTACAAGACGCAAACATAGTATATAGCAACATTTTTATAAAATTTTTAGTTACCTTTTATAACTTACACAATGCAAGCATTCAATAGTTAAAAGTATTTCAAATATAGAATAGATTAGATTATTAAAAAAAAAACTACAAATTCATAGTTTAGTTGGCAACCACAATTAATTGTAATAATCTAAGAGTACAAAATTGCATAAAGACTGATGCAAGACGACGATATATCTTATCGCTCTATATGGGAAATGTACCTTGGTCTTGTAAGTGGACGGTGGCCCATTTCACATGACCGCCCGTTAAAGTGATAAATGCTGTGTGCACGAGTGACCATTGATGGCTGCCTCTTCAGGTTTTAGTATACAGATAATATTTATTCAATCTAGTTAAGCTGTACAATTTTATAAGAAGCATGGAAGAACTATACGATTTGATTTAATTAAGGATTTTATTGATATTCTAATTCTTAAATGGTTGTTATTTACATAGTCTTAATTTTAGTCTGTAGAATATTTTGGATTTGTTAAGGGCTTGTTAATGTAAAGCGAAATGCTGAAGAATTGAATAAATTTCTTGGATTGATGATTTATAAAATTAAATTGATTGTCAATATTTTTGGAAAGGTAGATATTACTCAAATATTTGTTTACTTACGACATAAAGTTAATTCTATTGAAATAACTAAATTACGGGTTGAAGGCGATTGAATAATATAAAATAATATGTGTATTATAACTCTGTAAAAACTTTTGCGGGAAAATAGTTTTTTTATTACAATTCGTTCGCTTTATTTCGTAATATTGAAATAAACGTTTTTTACTACATGTGTATGAATGTATATACGGTACATACACCAAAATATTTTTTTTTTTAATTTTTATCTGTCTGTTGGTTCCGGCTAATCTCTGAAATGGCTGGAACGATTTCGACGGGACTTTTATTGGCAGGTAGCTAATGCAATAAGGAGTAGCTTACTATTTATGTTTAGGCTACGTTTTATGTCGGGAAAATATAAAGCGGGACTTTTATCCCGGAAAAACTTTTAACGCGGGCATAACATATAGCCGACAAAACAATAGTAAGTACACGCTATACTTTCTACTTGACTAATATGGGCTGTGAGTTCTAGCGGCTTCTAAAATGTTGAATAATTGGAAAAGTTTTCTAAAGGTAAGCGATTTATAAAAAATGTTGTCGTAATTGTATTTATAAATACTGAGATAATTATTTACAAAAGAAATGGTTAATAAGGGGGTACAGAATAATCCGCGTGCTAAGAAATTGAGAAAAATTATTAATTTTTGTCTGAAAATTATCTTTAACTTAATTTTTGGTTAAAGTTAAAAGTTGGCCGATATAGATAGTAGATTTTTACTAAAGAAAAATCGGTAAATGTGTTGAATCTGACGGAAACAAATAAGAAACTATTTTGTAGACTAGCATAATATTACGGATTATGTAGTTGTGATGCCTGCACAGCAGTTTTTCATAATGCAATCTTAAATCTCCGTAGAACTCTAAGAAGTCAAACTATTTATAATAATATAGGGTATCTCCTGATACAATTTATATTTGATGTACACAAAAAACGTGCAAGATCTTCACCGCACTTACTATAAACTCTCTATATTTATACTTACTATATACACTTACATTGTTCGGCGTAAATTGATCGTCTAACAAACAAAAGTATCTCTAATTTTACACTTTCTACGCAATGGACATTGAAATATTGGAAACAAACGCTGTTTTATCTGTCGCTCGTCTCCATTATTCTGTCTACCGGAGGTCTAGTCTTTCAAGTCAATGGCAGGCCCACTTTCTCAGACAAATTCGACTCGTGTAATATTTTTTGCCGTTAGCGTAGTAACTGGACAAAGCGATTGTTATTACAAAAAATGGACGCTTCAATTATAGGTAGGTTAATTATGTTCTTTGTGTAGCTGCTCTCGTTTTGAATAAGGTGTGATTACTGCATGCTGGTCATGATGGGTCAGCTTGGGTAATGGTACATAAGGATAGGTCTCATTATGGTTACATGGCCTTCATAAGCCAGTAATCACGCAAAGTGTGAGATATCCAAGTTAGTAAGACGAGTAAACAAATAAAATCATTAATAAATATTATTATTATATTTTAACACATAAATTGAAGGGAGGCTCCAGACTATCCCGCCCTCACACCCGCCACTACAACTCCTGTAAGCCAGGATCAGTAATGGCACGCATTTATGACACCAAGCGGTGAAGCTCGGCGGTGTAGACTCGCCAGTCTCAGGGAACACTAGTCTGTCTTTATCCCGCAACGAATTTAATCAAATAGAAAGATAGGGAGGAGTTGGAAATATTAAGCCCTCGCGTGCCGGGAGCGTGGATCCACGCTCAAAAAAAGTGTTCAAACTCTGCCGGGAGCGTGGATCCACGCTCGGGCCGATTTCTGCAAAATGTATGAAAACCGAACATCTACAGGTTGTTTCTTTTTAGCTTATTTTTGGGTTTCCATTGGATGCAAATCTTAATTATATATTATTATTAGAATTGAGAAAAGCGGCCCCCATTTTGAATTTCTTTGTTTTGAGGCCGATTGGCCTCAAAATCGATATCTGAGTAGGCCTGTAGGTACAAAAGACGGATCGAATGTTAGAATTGAAAAAAGTGGCCGCCATTTTGAATTTCTTTGTTTTAAGGCCAATCGACCTCAAAATCGATATCTGGACAGGCCTTTAGGTACTGAAGACGGATCCAATGTTAGAATTCAAAAAAGTGGCCGCCATTTTGAATTTATTTGTTTTAAGGCCAATCGACCTCAAAATCGATATCTGGGCAGGCCTTTAGGTACTGAAGACGGATCCAATGTTAGAATTCAAAAAAGTGGCCGCCATTTTGAATTTCTTTGTTTTAAGGCCAATCCACCTCAAAATCGATATCTGGGCAGGCCTGTAGGTACAAAAGACGGATCCAATGTTAGAATTCAAAAAAGTGGCCGCCATTTTGAATTTCTTTGTTTTAAGGCCAATCGACCTCAAAATCGATATCTGGGCAGGCCTTTAGGCACAAATGACGGATCCAATGTCAGAATTGAAAAAAGTGGCCACCATTTTGAATTTCTTTGTTTTAATGCCAATCGACCTCAAAATCGATATCTGGGCAGGCCTGTAGGTACAAAAGACGGATCCAATGTTAGAATTGAAAAAAGTGGCCGCCATTTTGAATTTCTTTGTTTTAAGGCCAATCGACCTCAAAATCGATATCTGGGCAGGGCTGTAGGTACAAAAGACGGATCCAATGTTAGAATTGAAAAAAGTGGCCGCCATTTTGAATTTCTTTGTCTTAAGGCCAATCGACTTCAAAATCGATATCTGGGCAGGCCTTAAGGTACTGAAGACGGATCCAATGTTAGAATTCAAAAAGTGGCCGCCATTTTGAATTTCTTTGTTTTAAGGCCAATCGACCTCAAAATCGATATCTGGGCAGGGCTGTAGGTACAAAAGACGGATCCAATGTTAGAATTGAAAAAAGTGGCCGCCATTTTGAATTTCTTTGTCTTAAGGCCAATCGACCTCAAAATCGATATCTGGGCAGGCCTGTAGGTACTGAAGACGGATCCAATGTTAGAATTCAAAAAGTGGCCGCCATTTTGAATTTCTTTGTTTTAAGGCCAATCGACCTCAAAATCGATATCTGGGCAGGGCTGTAGGTACAAAAGACGGATCCAATGTTAGAATTGAAAAAAGTGGCCGCCATTTTGAGTTTCTTTGTTTTAAGGCCAATCGACCTCAAAATCGGTATTTGGGCACGGCCTTAGGTACAAAAGACGGATCCAACATTAGAATTTAAGATAGATATTTGGGCTTGTCTTTTAGCCAAAAATAATTAATCGAGGTTGGAATTTTAAGAACTGGATTCCATGTTAAATGTTCTTGTTTTAAGGGTTATTGGTTTTAAAATCAAAATCTGCTGGACATGGCCACAAACTATAGTAGGTTTTAATTATAGCACTTTTAAATAATATCACCATCAAAGCTTATTCAATTCTCTTCAATAACGATATCGCAGCTTTGTTATGTCGCAAAATAAGGAATTTGTCTTCGAATTTAAGAAGTGGCCCGTGGCAGCAAACAGCTAATAAAGTAAATTCTTCTGTGAAAGCATCAAAATCGGTTAAAAATCCGGGGGTCGTTAGCAATTCAATTATAGCTATAAGCATAATTAGCCGCGTAGTAGAAATTATCTTACTATATTTTTCTTCCCCTACATCGTTATGCCTGGTGGGTGGCCATTCAATTGGGTTTTTGAAAAAAAAAAAAATTATTGATTTTTTTTATGTATTTTAAAACTTTATTATTAATAATATTGATATTTAATGCAAAAAACTTAAAAAAAATTCTTTTCAATTAATTATAAACAATTAAAAATTGATGAAATTTAAATAAAAATCACGTGACTATAAACGCGCCATGATTGGTCACCATAGTTGTGACGTCATAATGTTATAGCTATTTAATAACAGTACAGCGTTTACGGCTATTACACGTGACTAGACAATAATATTGAAAATTTATTGCTAAAATACGAGTTGTTAGTTGGTTCCGATTAGCTATGTGTGATAAAGGATTTATTAAGGCAAAGTCTGATAATATTCCTGATGTTGATATATTTATGATTACCGATTTTTTAAAAAATGACGTTCGGTTTAATTCTGCTGAAGTTCGAGGTGCCAGGGCATCAAGGTAAGTCTGTTAAAAAATAATATAATAAATGAAAATATTTAAGTATTTATTCTCCATTACATTAAATATAATTATTTATTTCATAAATTGTAGAGTTTCGCGTGAGAGTTACGGCGACAAAGCTATAGGTTATGTTCAACTAAGTCGTAAAAATAATAAATATATAGTCAAATACATAACCTCGAACGTTATAAAATTATAAATATATCAAATTGAATCCCAATTATTAGATAAAGATACATAAATTTATTATTTAAGTACTTTAAATTACCAATAAAAAAATTTTTTAATGCTATGATTTTAAAGGTTATGATGTGGAGTCCAGTTAAAAAAAAATATTTACTGAACTTTACTTGAATACATAATAATTATTTGATTTGTATACTTAGATAAATAATAATTAATAACAATGATATTAATAAATACTTACATCGAAATGATCTTCACAACAAAAAAAATTCGATTTTGTTTGGGGATAATCACGGTGCACTGCTTGAAACCATTTATTTCGACGTTTGACATCTTGGGGAACATTTAAAAACATTTTGTCAGGAGTTGCCTTTGTAGTATTCGTACATAATGGTACAAAACAAGAACGATAACTTTTGAGGTTCGACATTTTTAATATAAATTTAAATATTTAATAATGACAACAAAATTAAATAGATCAAAACACTGCATTCATTATTTTCCTATCAACTGCATTGAGTGAAAACTAACATTATGACGTCACACGCGCTCGGGTTTGTTCGGGAGTTGTCGGCGTGTCTTCGGTACTGGACTCAAAAATTAATTTTTATTTTGAAATAACTTTTGAATTAATGCAAAAAAAAAAAAAATAGTTTTGTTATAAAACTAATATATAATCTTTCTATTTATCACAAAAAATTTTTTTTTTCAAAAACCCAATTACTGTATCTTTTTTTTTAAGTTATACTTTAGGCGCGTTATGAAAAATTGATGGGAGTGAAATTTTACGATGCGCGCGCATGTGTGACACAAAAATTCTCACGGTAGTTTTTTTATAATTTTCCCCTTATAGGGAAGGCAAAGGGTTCAAGCCCATACAGCCTCGTCTTAAGTGATATTATTGGTTGTCTTTTTTTTTAAATTAATTATAAAATTTATTTATTTACTTTTAAAATATTAAATAATCAATAATAAATATTTTGAATTAAGAATCTTCTAATATTTAGTACAAATTATGTCATATATATTTATTATTCTCTAAATTCTATATTTAATAATTACATAATGTAATTTAATTTTTTAGTAAAAAGAGAAGGCAAAGGCGCTTAGCCATGCAGCCTTGTCTGTTGTTTTACCACACCCAAGGACTTTTTCAAAATTCAAAGGCCGAAGCCAAGACTGCAATTTTCCCAAACTATAAAGGTTATGATGCCAAAGAATTATAACTTCTCACGCGCGTACATAAGTACACACCCGGTTTTTTTTTAATTTACCCCCCTTCACCATACTTAAAAGGCTACTCAGGTTGATTACCTCATTAATTTTTAAAAGTATTTAATTTTGATGAGATTGAGTATTGAAATTGTTAAATTAGTAAAATTAACACCTCGATTTATTCTATTTGGCTAAAGACAAGCCCAAATATCTATCTTAAATCCAATCAGTCTTAAAAACAAAGAAGTTTAAAATGGCGACCACTTGTATTGAGTCTTACATTAGATCTGTTTTTATTACCGCCAAGTATCGATTTTGACGTTAATTGGCTTTAAATAAAGAAGTCCTAAGTGGTGGCCTCTTTTTTCGATTCCGACATTGGATCCGTCTTTGGTAACTAAAGATATGCCCAGAAATCGGTTTTTAGGTCAATTGGCCTTAAAACAAAGAAATACAAAATGGCGGCCACTTTTATCAATTCTAACATTTGATCCGTCTTTTTTACCTACAGGCCTGCCCAGATATCGATTTTGAGGTCGATTGGCCTTAAAACAAAGAAACTCAAAATGGCGGCCACTTTTTTGAATTCTAACATTGCATCCGTCTTTTGTACCTACAGGCCTGCCCAGATATCGATTTTGAGGTCGATTGGCCTCAAAACAAAGAAATTCAAAATGGCGGGCACTTTTTTGAATTCTAACAGTGGATCCGTCTTCAGTACCTAAAGGCCTGCCCAGATATCGATTTTGAGGTCGATTAGCCATAAAACAAAGAAATTCAAAATGGCGGCCATTTTTCTCAATTCAAGCATTAGATCCGTCTTTTGTAACCAAAGATATACCCAGATTTCGATTTTGAGGTCAATTGGCGTCAAATCAAAGAAATTCAAAAAGGCGGCCGTCTATGCCAAATCTCACAATGTTTCTGAATATTTTAGTGACCATTGATCCATAATAAATAAGTAAATAAATAATTTCAAAATTCGTACTAAAAGAATTTTATGGTGTATAAATTAGAACATCCTTTACACTCAAAATCCGATTTTTTCAAATGTATGGGCGGCACGCACGCGTCTTTTACGCAACCTGAGCCCGGCATTCCAGGGGTTAATTATCCACTTCCCTCCATAGCAAAGTGGGAGACAAAATAATGAACTAAGGAGTCATTTTAACCTCATGACGTTTTTCCGGGATAAAAGTCCCGCTTTGTATTTTCCCGGGTTAAAATTTAGCCTATGTGTTAATCCAGGACATGATCTACCTGTGTGCCAAATTTTATCGAAATCCGTTGCATAGTTTTTGCCTGAAAGAGGAACAAACATCCATACATCCAGACATCCATACATACTTACAAACTTTCGCCGTTATAATATTACTAGGATTCAACTTTTAATTAAAAAGTATAAACAAAAGCTGGTGCTGTTTTCATAAACCCTACCGAAGTCCCTAAGGACCTTGCTCTATAACCTATCTGGAAAATTACAGCCTGTAAGTTGTTTATGTAGAGATTAAAATGACAATAATAGTTCTCTTTTCCTTTACTTACTGTTATAGCATTGTTTACGTAAATAATTATTATCACGTAGTAAAATAACACGCATGCTCGTCTTTTATCCCCGAAGGGGTAGGCAGAGTTTCAACTAGCGCACCCACTTTTCGCCGTGCGTTTTTCCCATGACGTGTAGCACCTTATTGCCCGATATTGCTCCGGGTTGATACTGAATAGAAAAATCCAATATAACTTTGCCTGCCCCGGGGATCGATCCCGAGACTTTAGCGTTACACTCGTATCGTAACACAACTATGCCATAGAAGCAGTCAAATAAAATAACAATTTAGTGAATGGCCGGCGTAATGCGATTATTAAAATTATTATTATAGGTAATTAGTTAATGAATATAATGTACAAACAGACAACCTGTCGTCGCTCGCATTAAAGTTCGTTAATGTGGTATTCCATGTTTGTTAATATAGCAGCATAAACTAGTAAAAGCATTCAGTTCATTTACCCAGATAACATTCAAATTATATTAGCACATCGTTAAGAATAATCTTAATTAATATCAATTTTTCGGTCACCAGGTTAATATTAATTACCGTTAATACCCAGGATACAGTGTAGAAATCTCAGGAGCTGTACAATTCATAACAGTAATTATCATTTACGATAGAAACGCAATTTCCTTTTTACGCCGCGGGCGTGCGTTTTATAAGCATGAGCGAAACTTAGCTAGGCTGTTTGTACCGTAGTTTACTACCTTGAGTGATTGGGTAGTGAAATGGGCAAGGTTTAGTGCTGTACAGCGTTTGAGTATTTAACCAATGCTCTAAGTACACAGCAAATATACAGTTTGGTTTTTATTTATTCACATAATTATTTCCTTTTAGAATATTGTTTCATTGAGTTACGTTCTTATGTGAACAATTTGAAAGAAGAATACTAATTGTATGCGGAGACCAATTATTACAATATCATACCAGCCCTGAACTATATACTGCCCATTGGTGAGTACGGGCCTCCTCTACAACTGAGAGGGTTAAGGCCTTAGTCCACCACGCTGGCCTAGTGCGGGTTGCCAGACTTCGTATACCTTCGAAATTCAGAAATCTTTCAGACTTATTACAATAAAAATATTTATATTTTTACGAAAGTTTATCGCTGTTGACATTGCAATCAGCATTATCGGCGATCACAATTTTGAAAGCATATTTTGACATATTATTAAAATTTTTGGTAACATTTTGTCCAGTTTCTATTCTACCAATATTGGAATAAATTTTACCCAAAATGCCGTTAAAACAAGTGAAAGATAATTTTCATTTATCGAATCATCGAGGATGATGAGGATGCATCCAAGGATGGCAGGAGGCACGTGTCTGCGCCTTCCTGCAGCTCTGGCGGAACGGTTGTAATTGTGTCCTGGCTGCAAGGTCGCCGCAGACGACCGCTAACTGTATCAATGCGAAGATTGCCGTTGAAATGCGGGTGCCCGACTGAGTACGGTTGGCAAAATCAGCCAAAGTGATTTTGCGGTAGTAATGTACTTACTTCTTACATTATTTTATATCTTAATCTTACTCTTACTTAATATTATAAATGCGAAAGTGTTAAATGTTCGTAAGTTTGGATGTTTGTTGGAAGAAGACGCAGACACAACTAAACGGATTTATGAAGTTTGGCCAACAGGTAGACCATGTCCTAGATCAACACACCTACTACTTATATCCTGATAATTTACCCTTATGGGAAATAATGGAGTTTGTAATCAGGTTTTTAAATTGATAGCTCTGGCGACTTTCTTGTTTTAGGGACTTGTAGCCAGAAAGGCTTTTCACCTAGCGTAACCCCGAGCAACACTTCGGTAAGAAATAATGATTGATCTTACTCTGAAATGTCATCATAACATGCCATATTTTATTTATTTAAAGATAACGAGACAATACAAATACTGATTTTGGTGTCAATGTTCGAATACATCAATACAATCTCTACGAATAGTGCGTTATTAACTTTCACAATGTCAATAGATCTGATACGTTGATTAAAATAACATTACTGGCATTTGATTTTTAATGAACCTATGGGTTACATAAGTTATGAAACTCATTAAGGAAGCACAGAAGTGTAAAGGAAGTAGAAAGCCTCAAATCAGTTGTGCTCATCATAAATTACATTAATATTATGATTGTGTAGACTTATTACATTTTAATGATCTTGTATTTGTTTGAATTTTATCTTTTTAACAATGAAACACAATTAGTAGATAATTGTAGTGACAGTAAATCGAATATATTTTATTTTAAACGAACCTCGCCGAGTTCCTCCTGCTGGGCTACAAATGGGCACACCTATAGGAAGTTTGTTATTGTTTTTGTAGTATTTAAGGTAAAGTTACAGGTAGAGGGTAAGTATGCTATGGGGGAGATCATATTAAAATGTGACCAGCGTCGATAGAATACGACCCTAACCGCAGATCTCGTTGCTCCTCAGCCATCACGTATATTATGCATAAATATCATAAAACTTTTGTAATTTTGTGATAGTTGAATTAAAATAAAATACCCACTCAAGCACAACGTTTTAAACAAACTAGCATGCGATTTTTTTGACAATTATATATTAGGATGTAAGGAGTTCCTTGCAAATAAAATATCAATAAGTGTCGTCGATAAGTTAAACTAAAAAAAAAGTATTTGTCGGAAACTACAAGGATGGTTAATTATTACGTACTTACTTACGGCAGAATTCAATGATTTTAATAATAAATTATTTCAAAGGAGGTACATAGATTATACTTACTTAAATATTAGGTATAAGATTTTATTTGAAAATATTAGTATTTTGTTACTAGATAGATAAAATATGTTCCCATGACAAAAAAAAATATTTCAAGGTAATACATTTTGTGTGACGTAGCAGCAAGGTATATACCTTACTGCCAACATCACGCCATCGGAACTTAAAGTTCAAACGCACTCTAGTATTTAAAAAAAGAATATATTTTTTTAAATATTGAACAGCCAGTTTCTATGTAATCTCAATGGAGATCAGCCAGGTACGCAGGAGATATTATAGTGCACAAGTGTGTGCGCAATACGCAGGTGCACTCGCTATTCCTTCACTCTCATAGTCCGGTGAGACGGCAATCCGACATGACCGGAGAGAGATCAGGCGCAGGACCAACGGCTTTACGTGCTTTCCGAGGCACGGGGGTATCACACCGCCAACTTCCTGACTCCGAGCTGCGACTGAGTAAATTTTAAGATGGAAAAACCCAGTCACAATTTTTTGGCTCGACCCGGGATTCGAACCCAGGACCTCAGCGCGCAAATCGTACTCGTAATGCGTACGCAATACCACTACGCCACCGAGGCAGTCGTCAAAATATTACTAGGTTCTTAAACGACAAAGACAGTTTATTTTTTTTACTTGTTTGAGGTTTTTTTTCGTAACGGGGGTTATTTAAGTTTTAATTTAATTTTTATTTCAAGCTTTTTAAACAAATATAGTCTCCATCATGGGGCCTTGATAATTAAATTTCTAACACCAACTTGTTGCGACCATTCTTATGAGCCCACACACGCTATGTCCGCTATAAGTGGGTATCCCGCAGACTACTTGATGCTGTAGCATCAGATCAAGGTTAACGTGTCTTAAAAATATTGCCGAAGTCCCTGTAAACCAAATTTTAAATCAATCGGACTTTTTAAGTTGTAAATGAGCTGATAATCTTCAAACGCCTGAACAGATCTTCATAAATTATAGCTAAGAACCATTGCGATCACATCTGCTTTCAAACAAAAAAACCGCGTCAAAATTGGTCCATTCGTTTGAGAGATACGACGCCACAGATAAACATACAGATACACAGTTACACGCTTCTTTTTCTGTCGGGGGTTAAACAAAATTATCAAATTACCTGTATCCACTCAATACATCTTGTGAATCTAAATCACTTAGGTACTTATCCATTTTTAAAACGTAAGAATATATTATAAAAGTATGTACTGTCTCATTCATCCGGTGTTTGGTAAGACCTAAATTATTTACTACCTTTTGCCCGAGACTCCGCTCGCGTTAAAAAGTTTTTCCGGGATAAAAGTCCTGGTTTATATTTTCCTGGGATTAGAAGTAGCCTAGGTCCTTACCAGGGTTTTAAACTATATCCTTACTAAATTTTATTGAATTAGACTTCTTGGTTTGGCCCTTACGGCTCTCGAGAAAAAAAAATCCGGGATAAAAGTCCCGCTTTATATTTGCCCGGGATTAAAAGTAGCCTATGTATTAATCCAGGACATAATCTACCAGTGTGCCAAATTTCATCGAAATCCGCTCAGTAGTTTTTGCGTGAAAGAGGAACAAACATTCATACATCCATAAATTCATACATTCTTACAAACTTTCGCGGTTATAATATTAGTAGGATAATATCTATTTACTTTTTTAACCACGAGCTTGAATCATTGACTAGCACTCGCAGAGTAGTAGTAATTGTAACCCCTTGAGATAGCAAAGGTTGGACCAATTTCCTTATCACACCTGGATAATATGTTAAATAACCTAAGTATAATACCTGTTTGTTTAAAAACAGAATTATTTTACTTGTTGAAATTTGTTTCCCAAAAATATTAATTGACCATTTATTCCCCAATTCTCATAAAGATAGCTAAATCATTTTGCTATTCCAATTAGGAATAGCTATTTGCATAATTAAATAGTTTACAAGTTATAATTCTTTTAACATGACCCGATATTGAGCATATCCAGAAATATACAGGAATATTTATTCACTTAACATAGCTTTTATTTATTATTATTTTAAAATTTGTCTATCATATTGGATTCTTAAAAATAAAGTTAGTCTCGCGAGCGGCATGCTCGTCGCGTCGTTCAGCAGCAACAAAGAAGTAAATCGTAGGTACTAAGCCAGCGTTTGATCTTAAACAAATTATCGTTATGATTAAGAATACCTAGCCTAGGTAGATTATGTACCTCGATTACAGAAAAAATAATCGGTTGATCTCTTATTTTTTATCTCATCTTATGTTCTCTTACCTTGCAATACAATCAGCCCTATATTATATACTAGTAGTGCTCGCGGCTCCGCCCGCGTGAAAAAGTTTTTCCGGGACAAAAGTATTTTCCCGGGATAAAAATTAGCCTATAGCACTCAGGAGTTATGTAGCTTCCTAGTAGTGAAAGAATTTTCAAAATCGGTTCAGTAGTTCCTGAGATTAGCGCGTTCAAACAAACAAACTTTTCAGCTTTATATTAGTATAGATTGCCCACTGCTGAGCACGGGCCTCCTCTACTACTGAGAGGGTTCAGGCCTTAGTCCACCACGCTGGCCTAATGCCTCTCTTACCTTACTCTTACTAATATACTGTATACTACGTACTATAAAGTACAATTTCTTACGAACGTAGATTTGCAAACTCTGCTGTCCGTACGGACAGAGACGCAGGCCCAGTTTAATTTGGAGACTCGTATGAAGATTGATAGCGACCACCCTGGGATTATTTTGTCTACACAACAAATCGTCCTGAGTGAGGTGACGGTGCAACGGTCTTCAGGACGTCCTTATTTTGTCGGCATCGCACGGAAACATTTCGTGGCGGTCACATTTATTGTTGTTGATGATCAGTCAATGACTCTTTTTTTCTATACATACCTTTATGGGTTGAAGACAGCCTCCACTCAAGAAGGTAGTGTGATTTTTTTGGTCAAACTAAGTACTGATAAAAGCGTGTTACTCGACAGTCGCGAGAATTATGTCGGCCAGTCCTATAGGATATATACTGGTTGAACTCGGAACACGACTCATAGCTTTGAGCCTGTATGACTAATTTTAAATATGTGATTGGCATTTCCACAACTTAATGCCCAATAGAAATTAGTCAAATAGAAAGGGATTTCCCCTTAGCATAATTTACCACTAAATAATAGTAATTGTTATATCGGAATTACCAAAGGTTATCAGAAATAACACTCAAGTATACGATGAACGTACGAAACATGATACATTTGGACTCAAAACGGTAAATGAAACACGATTACCGGAATAAAGTTATTATCAAATTAAGAAATTTATAAGAATTTTAATATTAGCCTGATGAACTGGCAAATTACATTAATTACGTTGGAACTGGTTTGTTTAATTAGCGAACGATGTTGGCAACCGCACTTTCAGAACTTTCTGCTGTGTTGTAACTTTCGAGCCCGCCGCAGGAACATGTAAATGATTCAGTTTAATGTTAACTGCTATCTGTGTACAAGTATCTATGTGAAAAGGTCTAGACCTTTATCAAGATAAAGAAGAGTTGGCACCCTTTGTACATTAATATTCTGTAATGAACGGTCTATGTGGTATATTAAAAAAATAGTTTAAAATAAAGACACTAGCGAAAAATTTAGAAATATTTTCAGATAATGGTTTAGCTACCGTTTACATATAGAGAGAATATGCAGACGCTATTTGAAAAATCATTTCAAAAATCCAAATCTTAAATAGTTTAAGGTATCAGTTACCAGAAACCTGATTGAATTCTTATAACAGGATGAGAGACTACACATGTATCTTGAATTATATCGTGAGGCAAATTGTTTAATACCTAAAGTCGCCCACGGCGCGGCGACGTAGCATTCGAATGCTTTGTTATACGTAGAATCCAATCTGCACAAGGACCGCCGGAACATGTCATGCCAAGGCCTCCGCCTACAGGGCCCTATCTGACTAGTTTACGAGTTAAGGTCTGTTCGTAGTGGACCAAACTTTGACAATTGATTCTATAAAGGTCGAACAGCTGAGATAGAAGTTGCTTTTTTGATTTTTTTAGAACGTGATTGACTATTGTTTTACGCTTCGCTTATTTGAGCACAACGTATAAAAAAATCATTAGTTGCATAACTTTTGCAACATTTAAATTTACTGATAAGCTCGTATGCGATAGTTTTTTTTACAATAAATCTAGGCGTGTATATTACATTTACCATCTTGTGGCGTGAGTGAATTTCAAACACCGGATAATATGCAATATATGACGATTTTATGCAATCCGTATCTACATATAGGAACTTGTTTGATATTCATAACATATAATAATTTAATATGTTGTAATATGTAAATCAGTTCGCAATCAGACAAATTATACTAAAAATCCTATTTATATAAGTAAAATTATTTTTGTCTATCTGATATTAGATGATTTATATTCAGAAGCCGATATACAGCCTTTTCGCGGAAGGAGCGGTCTCTCCAAGGTTTGACCAACGCCTTTCAGCGTGCATCAATTATCCAATATTTATGGTATAAATTATAACCCGATTAAATATTATATAAGTTAAACCACAAAATATATTGTCAATTACTTAATATGCAATCCTACTAATATTATAAACGCGAAAGTTTGTAAGAATGTATGGATGTTTGTTCCTCTTTCACGCTTAAACTACTGAACGGATTTCAATGAAATTTGGCGCACGAGTAGATCATGTCCTGGATTAACACATAGGCTACTTTTTATCCCCGGGAAATATAAACCGGGACTTTTATACCGGAAAACTTTTTAACGCGGGCGGATCCGCGGGCAAAAGCTAGTAAACAATATTGCTTTTAACCAACAATAGTTAGTCACCGGGTCAAAGAGAATAGCTCTCCAGTTTTTGCCTCAGTGCACGTTGGGATTCAACTAATGCGTGTTACGTCCCTTCTCGTGGGGTACGAACGGATCTTTATGCATTTGTTGTCGCCGACATCCGCTGATTTACTGTCGTCGTTATAGACATATCCTATACAATTTCCAGTTAAAGGAACGTGAATATTTTATGTGTAACTGTTTAACATTTTTAGTGTAGGATAGTGTAATTTATGTTCTTAATATTATCACAAAAGCTATTATTTTGTAGCAGTCGTGCAAAACAGATTTTGGAAGTTATTTGACATTATTTGTTTACTTAGAGTAGAATATTCTATAGTAAAAATAAATTGTCTTGAAACAGTGAAAACTAGACGAATATGACTGATTCCTTAGGCTCAATCAACTCCCTTCAGTTCCTAAGTCTTACTCCACTCCTATAAGGGCGGATTCGCGTATACTATTTTTTGGGTGGATGAGGTGATTTAACTTTTAAGGGGACTTCTACATGGTTGTTTTCCGATGTACGATATAAAAAGTTCACTTCATTAACAGATGCTGCTTTAGTAAATTGAATATGATAAAGCAAAATAAAGCATAATTTCCAAATGTATTTTTTAGTGTTCTACAGATACTAAATCTGTTCAAGTATCAGAGATTCCTTTTAAATGAATTGCACGTAGTTTAAATGACAAATGTTTCGAAAATTGGTGTTAATTATAATCAGACGCGCAAGACAATTGCGGATCGAGTACTTACTGCCTCATTGTGTGGTATTGGATTTGTGCCCAGTGAGAAGGAGTTTGTCACTTTATCACATCATAGGACTAAAATATCGTTGACGAAATGCATTGATTTATGATTCAGCGACCTGCGTGATAGCGGCCACCGCTGCTCATTGTCGTCGCCGAAGCCAGCGGTAAAACCGTCGTATCTAAAGTACCTCAGCCAAGGGCAAACCATAGCTCAAAGGAAACATATTTTACTTCTATTCAGGCTCTGTCAAAGTTTGTTAAACGTAGCGAACTGAATTTGATTGTTTTCTATATATTATATATATATTGATTGATGTCGGGGATCACTGAGATGTCAATAATCTATTATATAAAAATGAATCCTATTTTCCTTGGTCACGGCATCACGCGTGAACGGCTGGACTGATTTCGTGTGTCTCCAAGAGGATTCGAGAATGGTTTAGATTACAATTCTATCCGGTAGGTAGCGCTGCACTCGGAGTCTAGGATTATGTTTCCTTTTTAGGGCAGGACAACGTCTGTCGGGGCCGCTAGTTCTAATATAAAAATTGACAAAATATTAAAGAAGATGTCGGTTTAATACATTAATAAGTTCTTTTTATATAGCAGTCAACAATTTGCAATAGAAGTTCCATTCAATACACAGTTTAATTAGCTAATCAAGGCAGAAAATCAAGTTCATTGGAACGTAGACGGAATTCCCGTTTGCTAGATCTGTGCGGGTCATTTATACAGCCTAGTTTGGTCAAACAGTCGTGCACCCGTGCCTTGTTAATTTTCCCATTTCAATACTTGAAAGTAACGTTGAAATGTTCAATATCACGTTATTAATTAAATGTTTGATTGATGTTTCCGTTATGGTTTTGAGGATGTGAAAGTGTAGTATCATTGTTTATTGTGCTCTTTTTATGGATGTGATATGGTTTATCATATGTTTTGTAAGAAAAATCACTGCGCGTAGTGGAGTGGGTATAAATTTCTCTCACTCGGTTGCTTTTATACTCGTTTGGATTGTATGCATAGAGACCACTTGGTTTAAACATTTGCTTGTTGATATAGTCAAAATCGTACCCGTAACGCGTACATACGCAATGCAACTACGCCACCGAGGCAGAAATATACTACTAGGGGATAAAATGACTGATTAAATTTAGTTTGAATTAAGCAATATACATAAACTGGTGATAGATTCATTTATCACTCTTGTAACATAAACCACTAATTATCAAATAGATTCATCAGTATTTATATAAATCGTATTTAATCTACAATTATTTAATAATGATTCATCCGCTTTCAACGTCTATGTTAACCATAGAAATTTTATGCAAGCATGGGATAATTAATGAATATTGGTAACTAGCTATTGCCCGCGGCTCCGCCCGCGTTAAAAAGTTTTTCCGGGATAAAAGTTCCGCTTTTTATTTTTCCGGGATAGCCTATGTGTTCATCCAGGACATGATCTACCCGTGTGACAAATTTCATCGAAATCTGTTCAGTAGTTTTTGCGTGAAACAGTAACAAACATCCATACATCCAGACATCCATACATACTTACAAACTTTCGCCTTTATAATATTAATAGGATGAGCGTTTTATCTTAAGAAACTGTACTAGCACCAAATTGTGTGATTGTACAGTCAGCAGCATAAGTAGCTGAACAAATTCAAAATTTCAAAGTGCCTACATACTTTTGTTTTTTTTTTCTCTTCACTAAAATAAAATGAAAGAGATTTACTTTACTTTAAACGGAGAAAAAAATGTTTCAGTTTAACTTTACGCGCATATAGGCGATTTGACTGCCTCGGTGGCGTAGTTGTATTATAGTACGACTGCAAAGCTGGGGTCTCGGGTTCGATCCCCGGGTCGGGCAAAGTGATATTGAGTTTTTCTATGCAGTATCAGCCCGGAGTCTGGAATTTGTGCCCGATATGGCGATAGGCTCGCCCCTTATCACATCATGGGACGGAATAACGGCGAAAAGTGGGTGCACTAGTTGCGCCTCTGCCTACCCCTTCGGGGAGTTATCCCCTGTTAAGGCATGTGTGTGTGTGTGTATAGGCGATTCGAAATTTTGACTTTATTCAGATACTTATGCTGCTAGTCAACAGAATTGTTTGTTAAAAGTTATTCATATTAAATTATGGGCATGTACAGTCGTACAAAAGCCGACGCTATTACGTTATAAAAATTAAATACATCCAAAACCGAGCTAGTTAACATTTATTAACAAAATTGGTATTCTGTACCAGGTAATAACAATTAACATGATTGTTATACTAAGCTTTCACCCAACTTAAATTACGCGATTTACTTAATCCGTAGATCGAGTGAATAGGTACTAAAACTTTCACTTGGAATATATCTTAGTACATACAGTGTGGCAAGTACATGTTACAGAACAAGACTTCGCGAATTCTAAAAAGATAAGAGTAGCGTTAATAGCCCTTAAAACCGAATTTACGGTTTCACCAACCGGGCACATAAATTGTACCCGGCCTCAATTAGATTTCCTTGTTTGTAAGTACAATACGTTTCGGACACGTTGGGTTCCGCCCTGTGGATTGGGGGCGTTTGGAGAATTCCACCACGGTATCCCCTGCCTGTCGTAAAAGGCGACTAATAGGGGCCACCGGGGGTCACGGGCGGGCGGCAGGGGGCTGTCCGTCATTACACAATATTGTTGTGACCCCCGTGATGGACGGCAGCGTGGCTGGTTGGCCTCACGCTGCCGTAGACGCTGAGAGCGTCCTTCGGTGCGCGGGGGCGTCTGAGCCCCCCACAAAGGAGACGGGCCGCACCAGGCGGCACGGCGCAGGGGCGGTTGCGGACGACAACTTAGACATTCGTCAGAGGAAGCCCGCAGCCGTCCCTAATGCGCCGAAGATGGCCACCGCGGAGTTTTGGTTGGTATGCCGTGCGGTGTACATAGGTTAGGGACTCGGCCCGGCGGTCGCCCGATGTTTTCCATCTCTCCGGGCGGCTCAACGCCGGGTCGTAAGGCACGGTGACCCCAACATAACCGCTCGGTCGCCCCCCACGAAGGCCGGGCGGTAGTGGTAACGCACTTTCTCCGCGAAAAAAAAAAAAAAAAAAAAAAAAGGTTAGAATCCAGTGCATGGACTTGGGGATTTGTCTAGCAATTAAGGATGTGGGGGTTTTTGTATCAACTGACACATTGAACAATATAGTGGTGGTCTTATAATAATATGTCAGAATCTAATGAGAATTTTGGGTCAACTATCTAGTATTGTGATTTGTTTTGTTTCGAAAGATATTGTAGTCAGTGTTATCTCTCGAATCCCCAATTCACTTTTCTGTTCTATAAAGATTTCCAAATTGCGAATAATTCCTTCAGCAATGTTATTGTTAATTCGTCACCATCAGATAAACATACTCGTTTACCCCCTTCTAAATGCTTTTCATACTTTCATTTCCTTTGCCTCAATACGTATAAAAAATTTGTTCGATTGATTTCATTTATTGAATTAACAAAGCAACTGAATGGGTTTGTTGGGGGACTTAGAAATTTATTGCCATCAGGTCATACTCGTTTACTCCCTTCTAAATGCCTTTCATACTTTCATTTCCTTTGCCTCAATACGTATAAAAAAATTGTTCGATTGATTCCATTTATTGAATTAACAAAGCAACTGAATGGGTTTGTTGAGGGACTTAGAAATTTATTGGACGTTACTCGCGTCAGTAATGGGGAAACTGGGCAATTTGGGGAAAATATTTAATGAAGGGGAATTTCGACTTCGATATCCATCTTTTTTAATTTGTTCAATGATGTGTCAACAACATTTATATTCATTTGTTCGTTGTCTATTACAATCGATATAAAACACTGCTTCTATGACTCTGCATTCGTTACATATTTCGGTTATTTGAAGTTACGAGTGGGAACAAAATCGATACCACTGATAATAATCTGAATAAGCTACTCATGAAATAGATGCATAGGTCTATTATTAACTAGCTTTTGCCCGCGACTCCGCCCGCGTTAAAAAGTTTTTCCGAGATAAAAGTCCCGCTTTATGTTTTCCCGGGATAAAAAGGAGCCTATGTGTTAATCCAGGACATGATGTACTCGTGTGCCAAATTTCATCGAAATCCGTTCAGTAGTTTTTGCGTGAAAGAGGAACAAACATCCATACATCCATACATCCAAACATCCAAACATCCATACATTCTTACAAACTTTCGCCTTTATAATATTTACAGTCAGCCATATAAGTAGCTCAACAAATTCAAAATGTCTGCGCGCCTATAGTACAATTTCAGTTCAATTAAAACATTATTTTTATTTGTGTGAAGTAAAGTAAATTCCTACTATAATTTTTTTGCGAAGTGAAAACGAAAATTGGTAAGAATACAAAAGATTTAAGTTTGTACAGCTGCTTATGTGTTTGACTGTACCTATTACCTGATAATATTTATACGTCAAAGTATTGTTTAGGTTATACAGATGTCTTTAGAACATGACATAATGCTATAAAGTCGTTCCATAATGTGATAGGAACAAATTCATCGTCATGTAGACATTAATTCTAATTTTGATCATCCTTAAAAAAACATATTTTATTGTTCCTTGGGTATCAAACGTAGAACTTCACAGCCGAAGTAAGGCACTACACTACTACACCAAAAAGGCACAAAAGGCCGTTTTTGACTATGGGCATCCCCTACGCGCAGCAAATAGAGTTATTATAACGGAGTCATTTTGGTTAGGTAAAATTATGCACATTTTATTCTTAAATTTACCAAGAAATATTATATATACACTAACAAACCACATATTTTTTAGTTCATAAAAGTACCCCACTGCATAATGGGTGGATTTTTTTTGCCTCCCTTGCCAGACCAGTGCTACTCAAGAGGTCGTTAGTATTTCAAAAAGCCCTCAACCATGGGTTCGCCGCATTGCATTCCAGAGGTATTAATTCATTAGGAAATTATAGTTGTATTCACTAAACATTCACAGGCACGAGTATGAATAATGAAAGAGCATGTGTTTTGAATAACAAAAAAGTTTATGTACCTACTATAGTTTTAGTCGTAATTTTAGTACGAGTAACAGTATGGAATTCGTTTCTGATACATTATATGTTAATAGTAGCGTGTTCGACATGGGATATATTACCGGTTATTTTCAGAAACTATTAAATTTCATACGGTATATTTGTCAACTGTCTTGTACATTCTTTTTAGTGCAAAAATCTAACTAGTTGAACTGATGTGATTCCGTATTTTTACGTAAAGTATGTGGTAAATCCAATGGGTAAATCATCTAATTTTGTTCTTATTAATAGTAGTAGCTGTATTTGTGTGGCAATACTCAAATCTGTCTAACCATTTGGGGAAAAATTGAAGTCAATGCCATCACAGATAACAGAGTGTAAATGCATTACAAATGCATCGAGACTGCGTCATTCCATGCAACTGATTCTTTCACTGACGTGAGTCAATCACATCAGTCCATCTACGTCAATACATCTAGTATCGGCAACCATATAAGTACTGGTACAATGACGCTCGTCCCAGATGTCCAGATGATTAATATTACGATTTGAATAATATGATCATACGATGCTTAATTTATCTATTTAATTTTATAGATAAATAAGTAGGTAACTTGGCTACTTGTCTATAAGTTTATATGCTCGTCATCTATCTTTTAAGTTGAACATATGCCCTACACCTTATCCTCATCCCTAAAGTTTTGTTTAATTTTAATACAAGTACCAAAACACACCTGAAGTAAATAAATACCCTGATGTTAAACTCAATCAACGCACCATATGTCATGGTCAGTGAAATGTCAAAATTAATGAAAAATATGAAACCGCTCGCTGATTTTTGTAACCGGTTATGATTGGTGACAATAAATCTCGGATTATCACTCAAACGCTCACGCTTTTCATCTCGAAGGGGCAGACAGAGGCGCAACTAGTGCACACACTTTTCGCCGTGCTTATTCCGTCCCATGTTGTGATAGCGGGCGAGCCTGTCGCTATATCTGTCACAAATTCCAAACTTCGCGCTTATACTGAAAAGAAAAACCCAATAACACTGCCCGACCCGGGAATCGCACTCGAGATCGATTATAACTGAAACTGACTGCTTAGATGGCGCAGTTGCAAAAGCTCGCCCCCTATGGCATCACGAGACGGAAGACACGAAAAGTGGGCGCTTTGGTTCCATCTCCGCCTTTAATTAATTGTACGTCATTTAATCAAAGGCCTCTGCCTACCCCTTCGAAGAAGAAGACATGATATTATAAACTAAATATGGTTTATATACTTACAGGGTTACTAGTTAGACTTTCCTTACGAAATTCGTTCTTTAAGTATGTTTTTACATCGCGTTTCAATTCAGTAAACGGCTTTTAAAAATTAAATTAAAATTTGAGTAATCATCGACACAAAAATAACTCTAAAAACAAAATAATAGACGTGTCTTTTTGTCGTTTAAACACCTAGTAACATTTTGACCTAAGCGTCCTCGCGTCGGGGGACCGAACTTTAAGAACATTCATGTAAGAAAATAACGCAAACCAATGAAATTAGGAATCCAAAATCCCTACGAAAAAGACTTATGAAAAATAAAGTTAATGCCAAATAAAAAAACAAGAATTTCGTGTGAAAAGTAATCACTTGGAACTTTAATTTTTTTCCTTACACGACTATAATAAATCTTGTAAGAAAATAATGCAAAACATTGAAATTAGGAATTAAAGATCTCTACGAACTTATGGTAAAAATAAGCCAAATAACAAAAAAATATGTACATTATTAATTGAGGTTCTGTGAGCGGGAAATAAATTAAGATATAAAATTTGTGTGTTTTGGTTGATGAATTTATCTGTATAAAGGATGTGAAAAACCTGTAATTAGTAACACAAATTGATAAATTTTTGTGCTAAAGAGTTTTTAGTAAAACAGTTTCACCAGTCCACCATATCCTATTCTAATTAAATAGAACTAGAAGGTATCGGGTCATAATCCTGCATGGATTGAAAAATAAAATTAACATAGCTTGCTCACTACGAAACCCGTTAGCAGCCAGTCATAAGGTCTGTGACCGGCAAGTAACCTACTAGTAGTACTAATGAAATTATCGTTACCATCGTGAATTATAACTAGATAATTAATTGTGTGATGACTAATCGAATTCTAGTTCAAAACTATTCGGTGTTGAAAGTTGTTTTTTTTTCTAGACATTGCGTTTAGAATTGATGTTGCTTTGGTTAAAATGAATGTAGATTTTGGTAGTTTGAGCTTAATGATATCGTAAAATGTTGATGTTATCCAGTTAGCCTTATAGCCCTATGGACGGACCAATTCCTATCAAAAGTCATCGTACTAATATTATAAAGGCATTAACATAAGGTACATTTTATCTCGGGAAAATAAAAAGCGGGACTTTTAACCCGGAAAAACTTTTTAACGCGGGCGGAGCCGTGGGCATAATCTAGTAGCTAATAAGTAGGCTTGTGTTTGTTTCTTTGCAACCTTGGCCGTTAATCTCGACAGAATTAATGACTAAACCAATGTGATTTAACTATTCATCTGAACCAAATTTTAATATTCGATTTCAGTTGGGGAAAATTCAATTGCAAATTAGAGGGTATCATGTCTAGGCCAAAAAGAATTATTTAAGAGCCTATGTGAAAAACATATGGAATCGTGATGGGCGTGACTTAGCGTATTTCAAATGCGAGGCGCCGCACGGCCCCGCTGAGATAGATCGCGCGCCTCGGCCCTCGTCGCATCGCGTCGTTGCGACAGGTCGTTGCACTCAAGCCCGCGAAAAGATCGTCATTGCAAATGCATGTCTGTGTTGTAAATATTATAGTTATTATAATTTCTAATAAATTTATAACTTATAAAACATAGAATTTATTTTAATTCGTTTATAGAACCATTATTATGTCACTATTATCTACCTAATTACTTGAACATTATGTAAAATGACATTGTAAGTTATCTAAACTCATCGAAAGTATTATTCACTTATACTTTTGTTGACAAGATAAAATTTGGTGTGGTGGTAGGTTCGAGTCTTACCCCTACGCAGGTCTGTATATAGGTAAAAAGCAAAGCAGCATGAAACTTGTATAATATGTTTTAAATTATATTTTGCTTTGCTTTGATTTATTCTTGTGGACTTTCCTAACTTTGGTGGACATAAAATAAATAATAATACAATAAATGGCGTCACTATTTTTCGGCCCAACTCGGGATTCGAACCCGGGACCTCAGCACAATAGGCGTATCGTGTGTGCAACTACGCCTTGGAGGCAGTCAAACATAGCATCACACCTTTTCTCCTCACATTTCGTTAGCTATTTTAGGTCTTATCAAATAGGAGACGAGCTTATTGCCACATACCGGGCCCAATTCAACAGACCGAGTTGATACTGGACAGAAAAAAATAGTATTTGCCCGACGCGGGATTCGAACCCGAGACCTGAGCGTGGAGGCCGTACCGGGCACGTTATACAACTACGAGTTGCGACATCAAGGTAGTTTCGACAAGTCATTCACGATGAAACTTCTTCCCTGGAATGTCAGGTCTATTTTACGTAAATGATGCTTCACTCTAGTGCCACCATGCAATTTAAAAATCGAATTTTGTATGTAAAGGATGTTCGGAATTTATGCAATGCAATAAAATTACATAGCTTGATATGAAGATTGATTACATTATTATGGTTGAATAGTCACTATATAGGATATAAATGTTACAAATGTTGAAGGCGGCCGCTACCTATCTAGATAATTTTTATAATTTTTAATTTGAACTGTATGTAATGTGGGGTAAGAAAAATATAGCGAGGCATTAGCATTCTTACTACGCGGGTACCTAAGCTTATAGAAAATTTGAAATGTTAATTTCTTACAATTTTTTAAATATTTTTGATATTTTGTACAGAAGAATAGACTGATGTTTACTGCAACAGCTACTTCTTCAATTCTAAGGCATTTGTTTTTGTTTTGCAATATAACAAAGCTCCGATATCCTTATTGAACTGAATGAAAAATAATGATGGCCATATTTTAAAAGGAGACGGGAAAAACTTCATAGAACTTTGGGCTTAGTGTTACAGAGATAATTTATGCATTATTTTATAGTTATATTAGAACTATTTCCAAATGAGAAAGAAAAATCTGTCTGTCCAATGGGAGTAAAGAAAGAACCGCTGTAGAGTAGAGCTTCTAAATCATTTTTCGGTGAATAACTTTTTTTTACCTGATGACATAAGATGTTCACAGTACCTAACCATTGCCCATTGGATTGCCCTATTGAATAGTGAACAGAGCTAGCTTAGACAATAACCAGAATTGAAAATATCACATGGAATTGACGAGGACTGATATAAATATATAATAGCTCATTTACACCCTCGCGCGAGTGGTACGCCGAACACAATACGAGCCACGACGCGAGGTGTGAAGCTAGAGTGTTAGTGAGTCAATAATGTATTTCAATTTGACATTACGTCGGGAGCGCTGAACAAAGTTGCCAGTAAAATTAAATAATATCGACCAATATTAAATATCCCAAAAAGTGAAAATGTCTTTTTAGTTTAATTTCTAAAATACCTATAGTTTTTAATTCTTATTCTTTTTCAGCCTTTAAAAGGCTAATATTGCAAATAGGTCTCCCCCAAAGAATTATTAATACTATTATGTCAATATTATTCTTGTTATACATGCTTGGTATTCTTTGAGTATGTAACCAACGCTCTAAGTTGGTGCCAGCGCCGTGTGTAATATTACACGAACCACTTGGTGCCACTTTTCACCTTTCTATAACTCAAAACCTATTTAAAGTAAACACATAAAACTGTGTGAGTTTAATTATATCTATAAGGACATCTAGAAGCCCAAATTTCATGAAGCTAGCTCAAACGGTTATAAAGATATGAAGGTCAAAATCGTAAATTTTTGTACTGACTGACAGACTTATAGTATCTAAACCTAACCTACTTCCAGATGACCTAGAAGGATGAAATTTGGAATCCAGCTCGGTAATTATGTGTAAGCGTAAGAAAAAATCTAAAAATAAAAAAAGGTAAAAATACAGGGGTCCACATAAAAAAAAATATATTTTTAATGGTAGCGTTGGAACCGTTACAAGCAAATATTTGAAACAATCCCAATATATGTTTTATTATATTTGCTTTATAACAGAAATATAAAGATAAAGTCAAGCCAAAACATTTGTGGTGTCCCCATAAAAAAACACTTGTAATACGCGCTAAACAGCCGGCCAACGGTTTGTCGTCGGCGGCGCGCGGCACCACACAACTCAATACCTACCTAGTTTTCTTTACAAAAAGTAATGATATGCCATCAAAAACATAAATGTAAAAGATCTCACATTTGTAAATACCAGCAACTATTATAGGTATTCAATAAAGCAAACAAATAGAATTTAATACTTGTTCATAATGTTATTTTGTTCCTATAAATACATATTTAGATTTTGCATAAAACTTGGCACACATTTAGATCTCCATTCTTTTTGCGGCGAAGCCCACAGCTAAGCATAATTTTGGTATTGAACTTGGCTATCCTTTTTTACATTTATGTTTTTGGTGGGATATTTTTAAATGGAAGACATAAAAATAGAAGAATATTGATACATGCTTCAAAAGTGTAAGGTCAAGCCCAATTTAGGCCGTCTCCTTTATACCTATTAGAGTTTGTGGCCAGTCATGTCCAGCGGATTTTGATTTTAAAGCCAATAGCCTTTAAAGAAAAATAAATCTAAATGGCGGCCTTTATTTAAAATTCTAACATTACATCTGCCTTTTGTGCACAAAACAATGCCCAGATATCGATTTTGAGTTCGATTGGCCTTAATACAAAAAACTTCAAAATGGTGGCTACTTTTTTCAATTCTGACATTGGATCACTCTTTTGTTAATAATGTTACACCCAGATATCGATTTTGCGATCGATTAACCTTAAAACAAAGAAATTCAAAATGGCGGCCACTTTTTTCAGTTCTGACGGTGGATCTGCCTTTAGTAACTAAAGTGGTACTCAGATACCGATTTTGAGGTCAATTGGCCTTAAAATAAAGAAATTCAAAATGGCGGCCAATTTTTTCAGATCTGACATTGGATCCGTCTTTTGTACCTACAGGCTTGCCTAGATATAGATTTTGAGGTCGATAAGCATTAAAACAAGGAAATTCAAAATGGCGGCCACTTTTTTCAAGTCTAACATTGGATCCGTCTTTTATACCTAAAGGCCTGCCCAGATATCGATTTTGAGGTCGATTGGCCTTAAAACAAAGAAATTCAAAATGGCGGTCACTTTTTTCAATTTTAACATTGGATCCGTCTTTTGTACCTACAGGCTTGCCCAGATATAGATTTTGAGGTCGATTAGCCTTAAAACAACGAAATTCAAAATGGCGGCCACTTTTTTCAAGTCTAACATTGGATCCGTCTTTTATACCTAAAGGCCTGCCCAGATATCGATTTTGAGGTCGAATGGCCTTAAAACAAAGGAATTCAAAATGGCGGTCACTTTTTTTAATTCTAACATTGGATCCGTCTTTTTTACCTACAGGCTTGCCAAAATATCGATTTTGAGGTGGATTGGCCTTAAAACAAAGAAATTCAAAATGGCGGCCACTTTTTTCAATTCTAAAATTGGATCCGTCTTTTGTACTTAAAGGCCTGCACAGATATCGATTTTGAGGTCGATTAGCCTTACAACAAGGAAATTCAAAATGGCGGCCACTTTTTTCAAGTCTAACATTGGATCCGTCTTTTATACCTAAAGGCCTGCCCAGATATCGATTTTGAGGTCGATTGGCCTTAAAACAAAGAAATTCAAAATGGCCGCCGTGTATACCAATTCTAACATTGGCTCTTAACATAACTAAAAAGTTATTACTGATTCATAATGTATAAATAAATGAGTACTACAAAAAATCATACTAAAATAATTTTATGGTGTAAAAATTTGAACAGCCTTTACATGCAAAACACGAATTTTTTAAATGTATGAGCGGCACGCAAGCGTCATTTACGCAAAATTGGGCCGGCATTCCAGGGCGTCCCTAGCTATGAATTACCCAATATAAATAATACATACATATACTCTCACGTCTTTTATCCCCGAAGGGGTAGGCAGAGGCGCAACTAGTGCACTCACTTTCCGTCGTGCGTATTCCGTCCTATGATGTGATAGGGGGCAAGCCTATCACCATTTCGGGCTCAAAATCCAGACTTCGGGCTGAAAAGAAAAAAATCCAATATCACTCTGCCCGACTCGGGGATCGAACCCGAGACCTCAGCATTGCAGTCATAACGTAATACAACTACACCACTGAGGCAGAATAAATAACAAAAAAAAAGCAGTGACTATTGTTTTTCAATCAGGGATTCGAACCCGGCACCTCAGCGTACCGATCACTAAATATAACTAAAGCAGGTCTCCGACTAGAAACAATTTACAAAGGTGAAAGGATGTAATAATTACGCTTGCTGCCTATCTTATAGACCTAATAGAGCCTATAATTTTATATTGATACACGGACGTGAGCTGGATACACTATAAAACAGAATTTCCAGGGCACCTTCAAATTTGCCGCGCGGTAGCGCGGACCAATCCCTACACTAGACGGCCAATTCGAACTTTGAAGGCGTCCGAAAATTTCGAGCGCACGTCCGTCGTCAGTAAAGATTCCGGACGACTGAAGCCGGCACGGGCCACTCCCATAACAGCGATGGCGTATTTGGACGTCGCGGATGAGAGAAAGTGACGGGAGGCGCACGCGTATGCCGAAATGAAATGGCGTAAGCGCCAAAACAATTTTCTTTTAATTGTGATTATACTATTTAATTCGTTTTTATTGTGTATTGATAAATCTTTGAAAAAATTGTTGTATTGTATTTAAATAAAGTTACGAATGTACATATTCCACCATTTAGAGATAAAGCGTGTTTAAAGAAAATATCAGAGGTAACTTTGAATTTTTTTTCGATCGAGAAAATTTATAGCAATTGTGTTTTGGCTTTGACATATTATTGAGTTATACGTTCAATTTACACATATCCAAAAATCTAACTTCTGATCTTAGTAGTTTACGAGAAATTTGAATTTGAAAGTCCTTAAAGTTCCTGACATAGGCTCTTAAGACTAGGTGTTGGTCGAAGTTTCGTCCCTAAAACAATATACGATACGACCTATTTAAAAAAAGGAGATTACAAAACGTCCATTATTTGCCATGGGAGGAAATTACCGGGATGAAAAGAATCCTATGTGTTAATCTAGGACATGATCTACCAGTGTGCCAAATTTCATACAAATCCTTTCAGTAGTTTCTGCGTTTACATCTAACAAACATACGAACACCTAAACATTTTCACAAACTTTCGCATTTATAATTTTTAAGATAGTAAGATTACTAGGTATTTGTCGTGAAGTAATCTATATGTATAAAAAATTTATCCCTATTTTCTTTGGTGAACGACACATTTAGTTATTTTTTTATGTGTTTGTTATTGTCAGGAGAAGATTCTTATGGAAGAAAAAATTACTTAACAAAATTTACGCTGAAAATTATAAAATTTAAGAATACTTCACCATATTAGACGTGTATGTCACTAACGGCTGGACCGGTTAAATTATTTTTTTGTGTGTCTTCAGGTGGATTAGAGAATGGTTTAGATTACCAATTGGTTCAGGTAGGTGGCGCTATACTCGGGTTCTAGGATTTTATTTCCTTTTTAGGGCAGGACAACGTCTGTCGCGGACAACGTCTGTCGGGGCTGCTAGTGTAAATATAAAGTCAGGTGATCCATTTTCCTAGCTTCCATTGTTGACAGTAACAAGCGACTTGAGTAGCACAACTGCCAATATATGGCCATTAACACTTAAAATTCTAATGCAATCGTGATAACTGACTTTATCATTAGCATATTCCCAGATCTAGATTTTATTGCGCAATTTCAATCTGTTCGTAAACATTTCGGTTCACCAACTTTGTATTTTGTCTGGGTACTTATATAATTTAGTTATGAAGGCCTTAGAGTATGTATTACTACTCTATTAGTTATACATACTCTAAGATGAAGGCAAAATATATGTAGTACTCTTTGTTTTATGTTTTTCGAATACACGTATGGGACTTGATACTATAAGAGGACAAGCTGGATATGATGCAAATCCACGAACGTTTGCAAATGTAAAAGTAAAATACTGTTATCAAGGTACGTTCATTAATTTTAAAATCAAAATACATTATATAAATAACCAGTGTAATATACCATTTGCATTTTGTTGTGCAAGTCTTGAACAAACTTAGTTCAGTAGACAATATATTTTTATTAGATCTCGAGCGGTTATCATTTTTAATTAAGGTTAATAAACCAATATCATATTGTATTCAAAGCAATAAATCAGTACATAAAATGACGATAAATTTCCTTATTGCATACTTTGGAAAAGTGAGGGGTACAGGAAAGATTAGAAATATTGACGACGTTCCGTTCCAGGTCGTTTATCTTAGATATTCGCAGCCGATTATTGAATGCCAACACAGCGACATTCTTACGGATCTTGCAACATATCCTTTACGTTCGTTAGAAATGTACTTAGCAGTTTATAGAAACTTAACTTATGAGTAAATATAATTTGCTTGCAGGTCATATAAAATTCCGGGGTAAAAACTAGCCTATATTTTATGTGCTATCATTCCCGATAAATTCAAATAAAATCAATTCACAATATCTATGTATTACAGTTGTCCCATTGTCCTACCGGGTACTGACCATCGTAACGTAAGTAATAGCTTTGCTTAGCTTTTATGAGAGCTGTATTTCGTACGGTTTGTATTATAAGAGATTCCTAAAATTTATCATCCCATTTGTTTATTTAAGTCTTTAATGCGTCTCTAATCTTGTGACATTGTGAATGTTTAAGTAGAGTGACAGTTCCTTTAAAATTTTTACTGCCCTAATTAGAAGTTTTATCAGGTGAATGGTTCCTGGATGCGATATTCCACCTGGATACCGTTCTCTACCTCTTCATCTCGTAGCGGTGTACATACGCTGCTTAGTTTCGGTTTGTAGGAGTGTGGAGCGTTTGTAATCGCTGGATGGATATGAAGCATTATGTTCAACGTCACACAATGATGGCCGCAAAACAATAATATTGGTGCTTTGTAACTGCAAGTACTGGTGGTATTTTTGTTTAGGATCATTTGTGCTCCTTACTACTTTTATCGCTCCAAAGGTTTGCTCATCGAGTTATATTTATATATCAAAGTACCTTCCATTTTTTCCGACCATGTCGAATCATATTATTATGAATAATTATTATTCGTTATCGCCAGTACCAGGAATTTCATATATTACATATTGCAATGTCCTTGTTTTGAAATTTATATCTGTTGGTGGTGCTGTTTGCGGTTTTATATGATTGTTCCATTTCGATCTCGTTTGTAATTGTTTTATTATTTGAATATCTATAATACATATAACAAATCAGTTGAACCAGTGTGTCTGTACATGTAAAGTAATGTGATAAAAAAGAAAAGGGGTAACTAAAGAAGAGTAATGGAACACAAATCAGATATTTTTATAAGTCTTTTCTGTCTGTTTTTCTGATTGTTTTTTAGTGCATATCGCCGAAGCTACTAAACGGTTTTCGTTGAAATTTGGCACACGGGTAGATCATGTCCTGGATTAACACATAGGCTACATTATATCCCGGGAAAATAAAAAGCGGACTTTTATCCCGGAAAAACTTTTTAACGCGGGCGGAGCCGCGGGCAAAATCTATACGTAATAATAGCTTTCTTTATCCACACAGATCTGCACGGATATCCTCTAGACATACTTTGCGCTTTAATCGAGTCCTGTGATAAATAAGCTGTCAAAACTATGATGATGAGTAGTCTGGGGACGCCCACATCGTGTTACGTTAAACGGTACAGCTTATAGCACGGTTGTCGGCGATTATAGCAAGCCAGTTTTAAATTGGATGCAGTTAAAAGAAAAACAACCAGAAGCTCGTTAAACCTCAGTTAGTCACAAACAAAATGGTTAGCTCGACGTCGCAGTTTTTACAGAAAGTAGATTTTCTTCGCTTCGTGTAAGTAAAAGTTTTCCAAAGTAAAAGTCCCATAAGCACTTTTACCGAGTAGAGTCAGTCCTATATCTCAAATCAGCAATTGATATCTATGTGTCTTCATAAGTCTATTCTGGTGTTTGCTTACTCCTATCGAGTTTACTTACTATATTTACAAATTTACTCAATTAGGTATAAACAAATAATAACAATAATAGAATTAGTAATGTTAACAGTACTTGGTCTATCTTTATGATTTCATAAATCTATTCAGCGGTTTGTTTGTTTACTTCGAAAAAATATACAATAATATCACAAACATGCTCACTTAGACAAAAAATACCAAGTATGATAATAAGATTAGTTCTGCACAAAACATTTAGGATCACACGTCAATTGTACTTCCTTAATTACTTGTGTTAATTATGTTAATCTTCTTAATTACTATTTACGTACATTTTTTGTAGATGTAAAATAATTTAAACACGAACACATAAACTTCGACGACACAGCGTCGTCGAAGTTTATCTGAACGGAATATTTCTTTTAATTCAAAATCAACAAGCAACCATTATTATATTTAATATTTCAATAAAATTATGTTAACCTTCAAGTCTATATTACGAAGTCTATCGAACGCATGTGTAGTAGCGTGTGTTTGTCTTAATCCAGTAGTAACATTAAAATGTTTCTAAGAAGCACTGCACTAGTAAATAATATCTATATTTTTATAAGTCTACAATTCGTTCCAACTTTTTATTTTCATTTTAAGGTCATGCGGTTCTCGCGGTACACTGACTTAAAAAAGGCTTAATATTGTATGAAAGAATTTCAATATAGAATTAACGTTTCGTGCAGCAGAAGTGTAGGTATGCCTGTTTCATTGAAATAATAGATAAAAATATAAGTAAATAATATGTTACATTTTAAATTCAATTTATTTATTTATTTCCATTATTTAAAATCTCGTTTTGGCATTGAATTCGCATATAATTACAACACAGATTACAAGTACAAAGTATATTTATTTTTTGTTAATGTGTTTGTTAATTGCCTTAAATCATTATTATATTTTATAGACTATATTTTGTTTACTTCAATATTTATTGACGATATAATAGATACATTTTTGACCGTATTTTAAGCTTGATGTGATTATGATAACTTTCAAAGTTTATAACTTCAATCGTTAGGTAATTGATTAATTAAAAATAAATTATGTTCTATGAAATAATAGTAATATATATAAACATCTAATTATTAATTATAACCAGTCCGTTCCACGTTCGTTATCGAAAATGTCAACGTTTCTATAAACATTTTAAATTGTACAAAATCTAATGTCTTTCCAAATTTAATTAATAACGTATAAATTTAAATCACCTCAAACATCTGTATTTCTAATCGCAATTATAATTTCTAAGTTATGAGTCTGACGGCTATGAATAAAATTTTAATTCGTGCCAGTGGAACCTTCAGCTAAATTTGTAAACATTCTCCCAACATGACCTTATAATGACTAGAACAACACAACAAGCGTTTTAACCCGGTGTCGTTGAACGATAACAAGCAATTGTCGCATTTGCAAGATAATGAAAGTGGAAGCGAATAATCTGCCGTCGGTGACACTTGACTGAATATAGGCTGGCCTACATCACTCTAATCGACGTCCGAGGGATGTATTGCGTGCATACTGCATACACCTTTGTGAAGTGTGAGATCCACTGCGTCTCACTTTGCAAAACCAATTTCTTCATTGATAGTAAGAGTCAGCTAACGTTGCGTTAGTATTGTTTTGACTTTTACTTTAACTGGTACTTTTATATAGTTTATGTGGTTATTAACACATTGTTTGTCTTTGGTACTTTTCACCTTAGATATGTTTAAGTCGTTAAAGGTCGAGTGTAGTGTTTAAAAGGCTCACTTTACCTATGCCAATCTATTTGGAAGAAAGGTCAATGTCATCTCCTTTTACTTTAGATAGATTATCAAATCCTTTAGAAATCTAGGTCACATCATGCTTTCAAGAACCTCATTATTTTGTTTTCGAAGAGTAATAACGACCTTCTATTCCATTGTAATATGATCTATTTTCTTTAATATTATATCGAAGTCAGAAAATAGGCATCTAATTACAGTCTCGCAGAAATTCCTAGTGAAGTAACAATTTTGCTGTTTCATACCTTTCATTTCATGCTGTTTACCTGGAGTCAGAACCACAAATTCCAGCAACGCGACGAAGATTCTAAAATTTTAGTGCATGATCAATGATTATGAGCGGCAGGTCTCATTTGGCTAAAACTAAATTGAAAATAGAAATAAAAGTTTTTACTACCTAAGCGACTTCATAATTATAGATGTATGAAATATCTGCCGAAGTAATAATGAAATATCTATAATATATTACCCTATTAACACTTGAGAATTTTACCTGATAATAAGTGAAATAATCTGAATAGAGTGTTAATAGTAACATTAATTGGAAAGTATGGAGATCAGTACTATAATGGATATGTCGATAAATGTAAGAAGAAAAGAAATGAGGTCAGAACACATCTCATGTGTGCTGGATATAGCAAAATAAATTAACATAAAATGTCGGGTAATATAAAATAATAAGACAGAATAATGTCTGTAAAACATGTAAATACAGACAATCTCGATAAATTACTCTTCTCACTAACATAGAAATCAATATCAGCTGTATCAAAATAAATAAACTATTACACATTTTATTGTACATTTCATATTGACATTTCGAATGTGTCTATAAACATTGATAGAATAAATAACCTCAATAAATAAAACTTTCGAATCGTAAACTGCACTGCAGTTAAATGTTCATTACATTAAATTCAACGGTTTAGACACCAGAACGAATATAACTTATTTGTGGTGTGTAATGGTATAGAACGACCATAAAAGAAACGTCTCAATGGTACGCTATATTTTGGAGCTTAAGTGAAATTGAAGAACATATTCGGTTGTTTTATATGTACAGTCAGTCACATAAGTTGCTGAACAAATTCAGAACTTTACATCGCCCCTGCAGTTTTGTGTCCTTAACTTTTTTTTCGATCTTAAATTTATAGAAACATTGAAAAATAAACAGTCGAAAGCAGGATTTGAACCCACGACCTCCAGCGTACCGTGCCGGTGCTCTGCCAATTGAGCTATTTCGACCCTACTCTCAGCTGTCCAATTTCAAGTTCCGTATCTTTGATCTCTGAAAGGAGATGACTAGCGACATCTGTTAGCAATTATTGCAATTACAAACTCAGCGTTACTCCTTTACAGGGGTAAATTCACTGAAACGAAGCTACTAAACTTTTTTCTAATCCTATATTATGATTTTTTATACATGTTAATGGCTATGTAGTGCCTGGATAATGTTCTTAAATTTACAGAAACTTTTTTTTTCGCTTCACACAAATAAAATAAAATGAACTTTACACGAAGAAAAACATAAGTTTCAATTGAACCTGACGTGTCCGTACTTATATTACAATATATGTCTATGCAAGACTCAAAACCTATAAATGTTTAAAATTTGAAGCATAACAAACGCGTCTTCAAAGCTATCCATAGCATTAAAATATGTTTTGTATCCCAACGCACATTATAATAAATGTTCGACGTTAATTGACTTCTAAAAGCTTGCTCTTTACGCTATGGTTATTAAGACACGTTTACCGGTTTCCTAACGGCAACAGCATTTCTTTAAATTTGTTATGGCAATAAAAATATATTCATTCTCCATCGCAATGCTAATGAGCTAGTGCGACCCGACGAACTGCTGCCACAATTATGCAGCTTTCGTTTAACTTTTGAATGTACAGCTACAAAGCTAGGGTACGAACAACGATTTTAATGAGGCCTGTGGTATTAAAAATTCTCAATTAAATTGCAAGTAAAAGAGTAGACTTTCTCCTGAAAATGTCAATGCGCTTGAGTCTACAGTATAATCCTTTTATTGCAAGTCGAACGTGGAGAGAAATAATAATATTAATTTTATTGCTTGGGGTAAAAGAAGGGCGAGAGATGTAGTAAGCAGGAAACACAATTTTTCAATCAGTTGATATAAACATTTTTTTTTGTCATAAGAATGATGTGTCACGAATAAATACCGAAAAAGATATGAGAACCGATATTGATATTTTAATACTTTCTTAGATGTTATATCTAAAGCCTTCTGTCTACATGACGTTTAGATGTTTATGATTTCTCAATTACCTAATGGACTATGAAGCAATATTTTCACAATTGATAGATATTTTAAACAAGGTTCATATAATATGAAGCTCTTACTGAATTTACTTAAAAATAATCATGGAAATTTCCTTTATAAATTCACATTTCTTGTATTATAATCGATACTGAGAACGCCTCTAAATTTAGATTTCCGCTTTTATATCTGAACCTTCTTTACATAATATTATAGCACAACTCGCTTCTCGTCTTAGTGAAGCACAATGGTATCAAAATTATCGATGTAATGTTTGTTCCAAGAGCATCCAGAATCCGGAATTGTATAGAACTAGTGGACAAAATCTACTGAGCTTGGATTTTAGAAGCTCAGTTTATTATTGTGGAACAGATTAGCTCCTATATCGCCGGATTTGGGTTCTGTTATCGCGTAATCGTCTGATTTACATGATAGAAAGACTGATTGATACTTTACTTCATTACTATCATGTGATTCGATCGTTACGTAAATATTTATACACTTGGTAATAATCGTTTGGTACAAGTAATGTCACGCAATCAACAATGACGTAGGTTAGGGATCTTAGATCCAACATATAATGATAAAATATTGTCTAAATTGTGGTTATTACGCTGTTCTTTTTAAGTAATTAATGAGTTAAAATAACATTTCGTTGCATTATTTTATGTTGAAATAATGTTTTTGTTTTTTTTACCGTAAACATTTATACACTCTATTCCCAAAAACAGATAATTATGGTTACCTGATCTACACAATTGGCATGCCAAATGGCTTAAGAACTTATATTTATTATCTCAATAAAAAAAAAACCATAATAATAATAACGTCTTTAACTGGTTACAAATTATAGCAAAATGTCATGATAAGAAACGATATTTGACATTATTAACCAGATATTATAACCGAATTAATTACAAGAGTTTAAAATACATTATCACATATTATGCTAGCGATTGGATATTAATATTCAATGACACTTCATTATGGATTACTCGGTGAAATTCGATTTGACATACTAGTAAAGAGAGATTTAGCAATAAATAAGCCGTGCTGTTGGAAATGTTTTTGAATTCAACATTAATGCATTTTATGTTTGTAATGCAATATTTTTGCAATATGTGAAAAAACCTTGATTTTGCCAAGACGACGAAAATAAAATAAAAATGCAGCATGTAAACGCAGCTATTAAAAATTATGCGATATTTTCGACAATTTATTAAGCGTTGAGCGTATCATACTTCCTCATCACACTTTTTTATTACGTGATAAATATTGATTCGAATTGATTGATTCAGGACGATGTTTTCTTCTATAGAATTACCAGGGCCACGTCATAATCCCTTGTGAAGAATAAAATGTGATAGTATTTCATTAAAAATGTAAGACATGATTTAAAGATTAATCAGCGTGAAAAATCAAAACCCAAGGATAAATTCGAAAATAGATCAAGTAAGACTTGGTATGCGTCGACCGGTCTCTTAGATAAAGAACTAAAAAGCGCAAGTACTATTTTAGTTACAGTCCAGTTGTGGACTACTTTCATTGAGACTCATTACTTAGCCCTTCGGTGAGTGTTTACAAGTAACAAAAGGTTGAAAAACATCGTGAATGTCAGCTGCACGCAATGCACCTTGCTAATAATTGGACGAAATTCAGCCGGGCCGGACATCTGTTCCTGTCGTATATCAAGGTCAGATGGCAGCCGGTGGGCGAAATCTCAAAGGATATAAAGACAAATATGTAAATTTGATTCCTAAAATAAAACAAAATTTGACGTTTTATTATGTTGCAATGCTCAAGGTTAGGTACTACCGAAATAAACGGTCATGTGACGAAACTCGTCTATTAGTCATTATTCTCCAGAATTAGAATAATTTATATTTTTAGACTGCAAGAACAGCAGTCGTCGTGATAACATATCTCATAAGATGATACAACACCTAATAACATGGTAACAACAATCAAACGTGTGGACGTAACCGCAACGCGAGGCGGAATAAAAAAAAGTTGGATTCAGTAAAAGGCAATACGAATAGCTGAGGTGGCGCGATTGTCGTACGATCTTGAACCGAACGCTCGTGTATTCCTGCTACAGACACTGTGTTGATTTTAATACACTAACATCTGCTTGTTATGTCAAAACTTTTCTGTTTATGAGGCTAGTGCAGTAACTTACTTAAAAATATAAAAAATAAAATAACTGTACCGCAATGTCTGGTATATATTTGTTATTGGCAACATCAATTCCAATTGCAACGGCAGAAGGTAGTGAAAAAGAATTCAAAAAGAGAATGCGTCCATTTAAATTAGTGAAGTTGCCAGTTGCCAGCGATGAATACAGGCATTGTGTTCTTTGAAAGGGATTCTGATAAGCTTCCCGGCAAAACTGCATAGAATAGAGCCGGGTGAGTGCGGGATTTATTGTACGCCACTATTTCATGTCTAGTCACACAGAAATCGTGTTTCGTTAACGACAGAGCGGTGCGTTGAGAGTTGCGGCCGGCGACCAGCCAGTCCGCACCGATCCACCGGCTTGACACCACGCTGTTCCCAGCGCATCTAGGCGTGTAACTTAAAAAAAGCCGGCCGCGCTTCGAAAGTGACAGTGCGACAGTGAGCTGAATTGAGTGATCCGGAAAATATATCGGGACTTGAATTTTGCTACGTTCAAAGTTCGACATCGAAACGAAGTATCGACAATACGACAGTTTATTTCTTAATTTATTTGCACGCTATCCTTGGTAAGTACATTAGCTTTGGAGTACGTTTAATTAGTAAAATTATATATAATTAATTGCTATCGGATATTTATAATAAATTCCATGTCTGATTTTCGAGTAAATGGTGATTACTTAAAGCTACATAACTTAAAATTTTTGTAATTTTCGTGTATAGACCGTGGGCCAGTGCAAAATTTCGTCAGTCATTTTCTCCCGAACGATAATTGGTGAGGTGCATCAGAGACGTGTATCATAAAGCCTCGTGAACGTCAGCTTCGGCTCCGTGGGTGCCATGAGCGGTGGTAGCCTCCCAAAGATGTAGAAAAAAAAATATTATTCAGTCATTTCCTCCCAACTAAGAATCATTTTAAATTGTAGCTAACCCGATACCTTGAAAAAAAATAATAATCAGCTGACTGTAACTTGGGGCATTATGCGTCAGCTGGTCAATCAAACATGTAAAAAAAATATATCATTTCAGTAATTTCCTCTCAACTTCAAATTTACCTGATGATAGCTCATACGCAACTATGAATAAATATATATGTCAGCTGGCTGTATGCCGGGGCAAAAACCGTCAGCTGATGCCTTGAAAGTTATAACGCAGGTGTTAGGCGAGAGCTTCTATTACATAATTACATGTATCAGCTGACAATGTTTCCCTCGAGTTACTGATAGTAGATTCTCTTTATTAATTACAGCATTGTATTATCAATCTATACATGTAAAATGCTTTGTCCTGAATGACTGACTGACGGTTAAACGCACAGCCTAAACCTCTGACCGTAGAGACCTGAAACTTGCAGGGTGTATTCTTTGTATGCCATAGGCATCTAATGAGATTGAATTTTCCGAAAGTCTACCCCTAAGAAGGTGAAAAAGGGGGGCAAAGTTTGTATGGGCCAACGTGATTCCTTGGTCCAACCTACTTCAAATATTGCTTAAACTTATTTTTAACAGAACTGATAGAAGACGTGTTTCGTGTTTTATTGAAATTCGTCCCGTAATATATAATATGTATAAAAACGAAAGGTCATTAACTCACTCATCACGAAATCTGAGAAACTACACGTGCTAAGAGTCTTAAATTTTGTGGAGGTTCCTTTTAGGACGTTGGAGCTCACTAAGACGGGATTTTGCGTAATTCAACCCCTAATGGGGTAAAAAGATTGTACGCGATAAACTCAAAGACTATCAAAAGGATTTTGATTAAATTTGGTATGGAGATAATTCGAGCATCTGGGAAACTGGAAAATTTTAGGCTACTTCTTATCCCGTGAAAATGTATAAGTGGGACCTTTATCAAAAAAAAAACTTTCGTACGACCGAGGCTGCGGGTAAAAGCTAGTCAGCTTATAAATTTTCATCTGGGAAGATATAATGTATCTTAAATGTTTGACTTTACGCTCAGATATGAGTTTTCCAATGAAATGTATAAATACTTTACGACTAATATAATTAAATAACTGAAGAAATATTAAGAACAGTGATTATGAATTTATAGTTTATTGTACTCTCCGGAGTAAGATAAAGTGGTCAGCAGAAGACTTTTCAGATTAACACAAGCTACTGCAGGTACCACCTTTGCAACACGTTTCTTATCTAAGGGTTAGAAAAGTGTTGCATGCCTACATCGAGTCATACAAGGAACACCCCCTGCAAGTTTCAGGTCTCTACCGTCAGAGGTTTGGGCTGTGCGTTTAACCGTCAGTCAGTCATTCAGGACAAAGCATTTTACATGTATAGATTGATAATACAATGCTGTAATTAATAAAGAGAATCTACTATCAGTAACTCGAGGGAAACATTGTCAGCTGATGCATGTAATTATGTAATAGAAGCTCTCGCCTAACACCTGCGTTATAACTTTCAAGGCATCAGCTGACGGTTTTTGCCCCGGCATACAGCCAGCTGACATATATATTTATTCATAGTTGCGTATAAGCTATCATCAGGTAAATTTGAAGTTGAGAGGAAATTACTGAAATGATATATTTTTTTACATGTTTGATTGACCAGCTGACGCATAATGCCCCAAGTTACAGTCAGCTGATTATTTTTTTTCTTCAAGGTATCGGATTAGCTACAATTTAAAATGATTCTTAGTTGGGAGGAAATGACTGAATAATATTTTTTTTTCTACATCTTTGGGAGGCTACCACCGCTCATGGCACCCACGGAGCCGAAGCTGACGTTCACGAGGCTTTATGATACACGTCTCTGATGCGTCTCACCAATTATCGTTTGAGAGAAACTTGGTCATCGAAATCTGTCACTGGCCCACGGACCATGTATCGCAAGACGTGAAAAACAAGTTTTGAAGGTTCATCTACATTTTGTATAACTACCTACGTGTAATTGTTTCTAAGTTTTTATTACTGTTGCGTGTTTTGTGACGTGTTGGCTTCAGTTCGAGATAAATCTACCGATATATTACTTATGGTAGTTAATTTGACATGCATCTGTAGTTGTTTGTACCAGTCTTCGTAAATTTCTCGGTTCTCCTAACACATTTATTCGTAACTAATAGATAGCTTATCGGCGAATGCATAGATAGGCAATAGCTTGTTCTACTTCTGTTATATTACATATATTGTTAAGTAGCGTTATAATTACTTGTTATTCATTTCTGTTACATAACTTAATTTTGTTTTAATATCGTAATTTGAACACGCACGTTTAAGGTAGATATCATTTTAAAAATGTTTTTACACAATATTCTTCTTTTGAAGTAGGTAATTGATGGCGTACTTGGACATAAATTAAGTACTTCCTTTTTTAAGGTCTGTTCATACCTGTACGATATTTGTTGGTAGTGTGGGTAAACATAAATATTAGGAGGTATTCTGCCAAGTAATTGTAAGGTAAAATAGATACCGGTACCTTCATCGTGATTGGCAGTGGATAAGGGTATGTGTAGCTAGGATATAGTTAGAAATAACCACATACACACACACGCCTTTTATCATTGAAAGGGTAGGCAGAGTTGCAAATAGTGCACCCACATTTCGCCGAGCGTATTTCGTCCCCTGATGTGATAGGGGGCGAGCCTATCGCCATATCGGGCACAAATTTCAGAGTCTGGGCTGATACTGAATAGAAAAATCCAATATCACTGTCCGACCCTGCGATCGATGATAGAAATAACTGAACCGTCGTGCAATATAATTTATAATTAAACTTATAGAACTGATTAGTCATCATTTGTAATTATAATATGAAAGTAGAGTATTCCCAGCCTTTTTGGCTGGGCTGAAGGTAGCCAGTAGTCACGAATGGCATGATAGATATTCATTTCAACTAAATTATGATAGAAGGCGAAGAGTAATTAATAGCACAGGAGTAACTAACTTCAGAATGGCTAAAGCTGTTTTGTATCATTTGTGGTGAGGTAGAGTTACGGCTCTTGTCACACTGGTGTATTGTAATTAAATTCACAGAGATAAAGGCGCTCATGCAGTGTAATAAGACCGTTAATTTTACTTCACCAACGGAACAACACGATCTAAGAAGATTGAAGGTTATTAATACTATAGATGCTTGCTTGGTCACATAACTGATTGTTTGCATTGTTTCGGGTCGGGCAAAGTGATATTGGTTTTCCTTCTCAGTATCAGCCCTGAGGCTGGAATCTGACCGATATGGCGATAGGCTCGCCCCATCACATCATGGGATGAAGCACAACTGGCTAAAATTGGGTGCTCTAGTTACAACGAAAAGAAATTCAACCCCTAGGTGGGTAAAAAGGGGTGGTAAAGTTTGTACGCAATAAACTCAAAAACTACCGAATGTATTTCGATGAAGTTTGGTATGGAGGCAGCTCAAGACCCCGGGAAGATTTTAAGCTACATTTATCCCGGGAAAATGTATAGCGGGACTTTTATCCAGGAAAAACTGTTTCGTGCGGGCGAAGCCGCAGTCAAAAGCTAGTTTAAAATATTTATTAAAATATGATTAAATATATTACGTAGCTTTTACCTTAATGCTAGAGGCCGCCCACTGTTCGAAATTCGACCTCAATTCACAACTTTATTTTTCTGCTCTCATTTATATGAACTTTAAGTACGCCAATTTTAATTAAGTATGCTAAATCTCACAGTCTTCCGAGCGCGTAATGTGCTTAAAATGATATAAGAACAGGGGGCTCTATTCCGTCTACGGGGCTAATCCGTCTTGTTGCAATTACGTGCGTTTTAATTGAGCGACAGTTTTGGTAGCCGTATAGATAAACAGAGGATTTTATTATTCTTTTAGCTATACAATTCTTTATGTTTTTCTTTCAATAAGAACGCCTACATACTTATGTGTTCTTAACAATCTTTTTCTCTCTTCACATAAATAAAATAAAAGAGGTTTATTTTACTTCAAACTAAGAAAAAATGTTTCAGTTTAACTTAACGCGTATATGGGCGATATGAAAATTTTATTTTGTTCAGTCCCTTATGCTGCTGACTGTACATGTACTATTTTTATACTCTATTTACGTGTATTTCAATTTTGTTTAAAACTTTACCGTAATAATCAGTTATAGAGGTCAAAGTTTTAATAATTTTTATCATTTGACAGCTAAAGCAGTCAAACAAATCACATGTCCGAATATTCAAATTAATTAAATTAATGTAGTAATTTGCAAAGTTAATTTTATCAAATGCTCAAAGCACGGCTTATTAATACTCTGTAGCATATGCGTGGTATAGTAAAGTCAACGGACTTTACTATATCTTTTTATTGTTTTCCTCGAACGTTTATCGGTTTTGGACTTTCCATAACATTATGGCGGCACCACACTTCGTTATGCGTTATTTGATAAGCGGCTACGCTATATGTGCCCAATTATTTATTATGTGAGTGAACAACAAACATGCCATCCACACTTGGTGCCGGCCTGCCAAACATGCCAAATATATTCGTATGTGGCTTGTGAACAAAACTGAACGCGTGAACGAAGTGTGGGCAGTCAACACGCATATTCGGCTTATTCGTGTCCTTTGAGGTGTGTCAAAAAACCGACAAGTGAACGGATAAGCTTATTTGCTATTCGCGCTTATGCGTTATTCGTGCGAATAAAGCAAATATAGACGAATGAGCCCTCCACACTTCGTCACATGCGGGAGAATAACGCGCATAACAAATAGCACATAGCGAAGTGTGGTGCCGCCATTAAATTGAGGTGGTAATTTTATTTGACAGATTATAAAATTATTTGTATTCGGAGAATTTTAAAAATCCAAGGCTTTCGTATCTTCCAGATAGTCTATTAAATGACATTATATTCATAGTCTATAATATTGCGTAAACTACTACATTATGAACCGGCGGTGTTAGAACGGAGTTAGCGTATCGCTACGCTATTACTGTAATAGTAGGGCGATTAAAATGTTTTCTATTAACCTCCCGACACGACGCTTCCCTATTCTCGGCGGTTTTGTACGAGATTTACGTTGATGGGCGTGTCCAGGGGAAGCAGGGGAGGTACGCTGCCTCTCCTGGATTTAAGTACATACATTTGTTGTATGTGTATTTGTGAAATGTGTGGAACAATTATGTCGACTAAGTATCCATATGAAATTTTTGCTTTTCCTCCCCTGGGTATCCTAATCTTGTTAGGAGCCCCCCCCCCCGACTTGAAAGTTGGGTGCGCCCATGTTTACATTGGATGAAGTAAAGAATAAACTATTCAAAACTAGCTTTTGCCCGCGGCTCCGCCCGCGTGAATGAGTTTTTCCGGGATAAAAGTCCCGTTTTATATTTTCCCGGGATAAAAAGTAGCCTATGTGTTAATCCAGGACATGATCTACCGGTGTGCCAAATTTCATCGAAATCCGTTCAGTAGTTTTTGCGTGAAAGAGTAACAAACATCCATACATCCAAACATCCATACATTCTTACAAACTTTCGCCTTTATAATATTAGTAGGATAATCTAATGGCTATGCGATATCTAGAATATAAATACTTACTTTCACACTAAATTCGTAATATGAATAAATAAATTTCGAAATTAATACTTATTCAAACAAATTAGTTTTTATTTTTTTAGGTTACGACAACATGAATTTTCTTTTATTTAAACTAAACGGCGATAATTTTTATTTCGGAGATTATACTTGTGCTCAGAATGATTTAAATGCGATCGAACATTTTAAAAACATTAAAATCTCGTGAAATAATTTCGCTTTTCTAATGGATTATTATAAACAATTCGAATGTTATTTACACTCCTAGAAGTCTACTAACTAGTGCATCCAGTTTTAGACGTGTGTATTCTATCCCATGATGTGATAGGGGGCGAGCCTATCGCCAAATCGGGCACAAACTCTAAACTCCAGGCTGATTTTGAGCAGAAAAACCCAATATCAGTTTACCCAACCCGAAGATCGAACCCGAGACATCAGCGCTGCAGTTAGTGTATATTAGAATAAACATTTACCGAAACAGAATTGGAAAATACATGGTTATTATGTTTTCATTACTAATCTACTGCGTCGACATGATAAATGAAAAAACTCACGCAGCCAGAGACAAATTATTCTAAATGTTACTTCAATGGCGACTGAGAGCATGATACGAGTAAATTGCTTTCTCGAGGATGAGCTATTGTTTTTTGTGTGCCAAGGTGAAGATTCAAATCCTGGCGCAATGAATTAACCGTTGACTTCTGAAAATGTTGTTTTATTTATAGAACATGTTGCTCATTTATTAAATTACAATATGAGAGAATTTAATGAAAGTATGTAACGTTGATTTATATTGATGTTTACGGGTTTGGTGACATCAGAGCTCGCCGCCCTATCATGAGATAACCACGAGACCCGGAACAAATATTAGCATATCACATAATTACTGATATGAGTATTAACCTTGCATCATGCTACCACTCGTCTACCAGCTCTCTCTCTATTTAACGTAATTTTACTCTATAAGAAACTGGGATGTAAAAAAATGAACAATCAGACTTCGTAGCAGCATAAATCACGATAAACACTAGTGATGTCACTCGATAAACACCTCTAGATACTAATAATAGGTTAAGGACGTCACATCTAGTTCAATTATAAATTGCACGAATGGTCCGCTGATATACACTTTTGTCACATTACTGAGCTCAGTCAATACGTTGCGGAAGTTCTAAATGTAAAAATAATCGATTTAATCCCAGCCCAAGTGGCGGGGATTCGAAAATAAAACAATTCAAATTTTAATGTTTGTAAAGACTGGCTGGTACGAACTCGTGGTGCTTAAATTATTTGCCAGTAAAACGTAGATTTTTTTTCTTGTTTCGGAACGGAAAGCCAAATTGCTGGTAATAAAAATTCGAATAGCTGTGATTGCTGCGGATGACCATTCGGTATGATTGTTTCTATGTTTTTTTTGTGTTTATTTCGTAATTTGCGGGTTGTACTTTATAATTTCGAGCATTTACTTACCGCTATATGTAATTTATATGCTGAAATGAAAACTTCAAGAATCTGTAATTATTTCAGAGGCACTTCAATTTTAAAACTATGTTATTTGACAGATAATAAAGTATATAACTAAATTTATGGTTTGCTAGTTCTATATTTAAATGTAAATAATAATAAACTGTGTTATAACTAGTATTAAGCACTATATCTCAAAATACAAGCATAGAAAGAAATTAAAAACAATGAAATAAACTCTAAAGGAAATGTAGAAATCGACGGCGAACAGCTCGTTGAAGATATTTAGAGATTTCTCAGAAATATCTAACTAGCGTAGCATAGCAAACGCTCGAATTACGAAAATTTAGATATTTAGGAAATGCATTGCAATTTTTTTTTTACCTTTTTAGATGGGCAATTATATAATAAAAATGGTGCGATCTTGTTCTGAAACTGGTCTGACTTGCAACATTGGCCGAAATACACTAAATGCACGATAATTAAGAACAAAATTCAAATTTGAAAATCGAATGTTCAGTGAAACCAAAGACACATTGTGTAAACTTGTTTGATTATTCCAAAAGTTTTTTTTTATTTAATTATTACGGCTCTGGATACTAGTCCATTGAGCCCGTCTTTCATATATTTTCATCCTCAGTCCTAACTCCTAACTAATATGTCGAAGTAAAGCAGTGGCTACCTTACCAAGACTTTATCAAGGAGTTTTGGCGGCAACGAAAAAACACTTGATTGGCACAGTTATTTCAATTCACTTCATTTGAGCACTTTAATAGAACTATATTGGATAATATACCACCATAATTATGCAATATAACACTAAGTATCACCAAAATAATGAATTAAAACAAGAGCACCTCATGACACTTCCACATTCCCGCCAAAACTCTTCCAAAAGTTTTAATATTTTGCGTCCATATTAGTACAGAGTTGTTATAAAAAAGAGTGAAACATTTTACCCGTGTCCTGTTTGATGGAATTTCGAGAGCGATAACATTCGGATTATGTGCTAATCTGGTGATAAGTATCAGTAAGATCGATGAAGTCACGGTTAGGTCAGACATTACATAATTATTGCAGTGTAATTTGAGCGTTAGCACATTTTATATATTGGCATGCATTGTAAACATGATTTGGCTATTGAAAAGCGATCTATTGAGCCTGATTTGCCGCTTTGAATCAGAATCTGCTTCACATTTATTGTATGAGACGTATGTTATCTTCGTCGAATATCGGTTGATTGAATTTACTTCGTTGTTAGATTATAATGCTTATGGTATAATTATTGTGTTGTCTGTATCAAACATTGATGTAATTCAAATTTATTTTTTGTTAGACGACAAAGCAAGGAATTAAATCATAAATTGTCACATCTATGAAATGAGACATTGGAGTATATTTAACATTAACATTGATATAAGACAAAGTGTGTAAACAATGTGACGTGTTCCTGTATTATATTTTAGTATAACGTGAACGTGATTGACGATTTATGACATTTATTATTGTATGCTTTTAAGAAAGACTTGACCGATGAACGTCTAAATTGAGCCAACGTGAGACAAATTATTTGAGTTTTATAGAGAGAATGTAGTGATTTATTACTTTTTTTAACTTAGCGGACCTGTCAAACCTGTTTGTGGTCGGTGTAACATATCTATACTCTTTAATGTCTCTGCATATGACGTTCGTGTATACTAATTCCTTCTTTAATTTTGCCTTTACGGTCTGAAGGTAATTTGTCAGATGGCTAAAATGTCACGTTTGTCCGCTTTTAAGAGCTATCTGGCCATTTTGATCTGTCCGTGCTGCCGAAATGTCATGAGTTGAAACAATTTTATCTTTCCGATGCAGTGAAAGCATACCTACTTTCACCCCCTTCTCTGGTCGAAATAATTTTGTCCGCGATTTTGTATCAAAACTTGCGCATGCGCAGAGCAAAAAATATTGGTGTCAATAGGTCTTTGTCCGATGAATAATGTCGGGTAATGCAGATTGCAATAGTTTCATGCGGATAGTCTGTACACTCGATGTCAGAAGTGGATTAACCGTTACGAAATGATCTGCGACAACCATATTTTATCGAGTGACCCATCTCTATCGAATATTGTTTATTTTGACTACGATATTAATACAGAAAATCAACCCTATTATCAATGTCAATGACCTGACTTGACGGCTGTGGCCGCGCTTATAAATGGCGGCATAGATTTGAGTTGTTTATCATAATGGAGTAAGTAAGAACACTTGGATTCTTCGCATGCGAAATTAATTATCAGTGAGACTAGCTACCTAAAACTGATGGGATTTTGGTCACAGTTACATAAACTATATATGTAGGAAATTTATGAGCTTAATATATACGGAGCTTAGGTACTAATTCATACAATAAATTTACTAATTATATTGTTCAAAAGGAAACCAACAAACAATCAAACTTTACAGGAATGCGAGTTTCATTTTCCTGTTGTCGTTTCAGGAATACAGAAAGTTTCCTAAAGTTTCAAATTTGAAGCGCAGATAACGTCCATTGCGTTGCGATCATTTTTTTTATCAAATCGTGAGCAAAACGTTAATTGATTTGGGTTTTAAGAACAGCTTAATGTCTCGTGACGAAATGCATACATAATTACCTGCTGAGGAACAATGTTCAAACTAAGATTGATATTTACATTTAGAGTGCACAAAAGTACGTAAATAGAAAACAAAACAGAAATAATTACAAAAATGTAGATAAACACATAATATGAACAGCATGGAACTTGATCCTAGCTAAGCAGAATATGTTTGCATGAATTTATTTTACTGGATGAGGCATTAATGTCATAGTCTCTTATCGATATGCCTTTTTGAATATTTTCATTTTATTATTATAAGACTATTTTATTTTTAGTTTATTATTTGTGTTTTAGTATAAGTATATAATATATGCTTCATGAACCATTTAAAGTATTGGATTAATTACCAAAGTTACGTATGTACCGTTTGCAAATCAGTTACGGCCAATTATAATATAATGTACCGTCTAGCGAAGCACTTAGTACATGTAAACGGCTGGTTACGGTTATTACCAATTAATTTTTCTCAATGATTGTACTGTATAAAATTTCGAAATCTGCCTTCTACGTTTTGTCTTGCTAATCTAATTTATGCGACCATGCGGGCGTTTAGATCGTTCCAATGCATTAATATGTTCCGGTCGTATGAATATTGTTCATGTACTTTCGCCTTGTTTTGAATACAACAATTGTTTCATTGATACTTTACTGTTATTGTACTCTATCTGGGTATTAGTATTCAACATACAGACGCCAATACTAAGTTTATAGTTATAAGTAATATGTATACATTTCATCATCATCATCATTATCAGCCTTTATCAGTCCACTGCTGGACATAGGCCTCCCCTAATGAGCGCCATAGCGCCCTGTCTTCAGCTTGCCGCATCCAGCATCTGCCTGCAGTCTTTCGCAGATCGTCATCCCACCTGGCTGGAGGGCGTCCTACACTACGTTTGCCCAGTCGCGGTCTCCACTCAAGGATACGTTTACCCCAGCGGTTGTCGGTTCTTCGCGAGATATGGCCAGCCCACTGCCACTTCAGCTTGCTAATCCTTTGAGCTATGTCGATAACTTTGGTTCTCTGTCGGATGTATTCATTGCGAATCCTATCCTTCAGAGAAACTCCGAGCATAGCTCTCTCCATAGCTCGCTGAGCGACAATAAACTAGTGGACCAACCCTACCGTGAGTGTCCATGTCTTGGCTCCGAAGGTCATGACATGTATACATATTGCAAAGGAAAAACTGGATAAAATAGGTGAAATGTCATAAATATAAATGGGTAACGCCCAACCATGTATTGTCCAAAATATATATATATGAACACATTCAATTTATTACAAGATATAAATGATGCTTTATTTAATTTACTGTAAGTTTGAGGATGTAGTCTGAATTTATTAGCGACTAGGTTTTGCCCGCGGCTCCGCCCGCGTTAAAAAGTTTTTCCGGGATAAAAGTCCTGGTTTGTATTTTCCCTGGATAAGAGGTAGCCCTTGTGTTAATCTAGGACATGATCTACCCGTGTGCCAAATTTCATCGAAATCCGTTCAGTAGTTTTTGCGTGAAAGAGTAACAAACATCCATTCTTACAAACTTTCGCATTTATAATATTAGTACACAGATATATGACAAGTTGAATTGTTAAGGAAAACATTTTTAAAAGTCGCCAGATGTTTGAACAAATAATTTTATAGGCTCTACGGATCACGTTTAAAAATAAAAAGGTGATTTTACAATGAGTCAACGTCAATAAAGTCGTCAAGCATTTTTGCATAATTACTCAATTTTGTACTATCCAGACAGTACGCTCAACCTGGTTCGCCGTACATTACTCAATTCAGACTGGTTTCAATGGTCACGCGTTGTGTAGCGCGACCAATGTATCGTGACGATAGCGTGCATGACATTCAATGAAGGTTAGTTCACAGTCCACGGACTATAATTACATTTTGTTGGATTATTGTGTCTGTATAATAATCGAATATTTCAATAAATCTCGGTAAAATCTATAAAAAATAAAGCTATTGCAAAAATTCTAATATTTATAACCTCTTTGAACAGATATAAAATAAAATATTCATCGATAGATGGCAAAACTAAAAAAATATATGAAAGACGGGCTCAACGGATTAGTATCCAGAGCCGTAATATTTAAATAAAAACCTCTTTGAGCAGATATAAAATAAAAACTTTTTAAAAATTCAAACTTAGAATCACGTCATCCCGCCGCGTTTGACATTTTGATACGTTTCACTGACTGGAACAATTTTTAAATTCACGGTAATTTCGACCTTTTATCGTTTAACATTCAGCTCATATCCTCTTACATATTGTATTCTTACAAGACTGCGATATTAAATTTACTTATGGAATGTTTTATTTTACACTCTACTTGGTTGTGATAGAGTTGAAAATAAAATATCATCGCTGTGCCGGTCGGAGTGAGGGATGACAGGTTTTTTCGTTACGGAATTTCTGGATTCAGTCTCCACGCTCAGGCCCGCGATAGAAGCTATGCAATAGCTTAAAAGTTTGCTAAAGACTTTTAAACTTATTTTTTAATGACATGAGAACTTGCCCATCGTCCCTGACGAGATTTACTTATTCTTGGAAATTAATATGGGTATAATTTGGACAACATTCTAAACAGAGAAGTTTCATATAGAAGGAGATCATGCAGTTTGTTTACGGTTGATAAGTCGTAGGAAATATTATCATAAGTTACTTTATTATTTCCCTGATTAATGCCTATGAGGTTGGATAAGATATTGGCATGAATTAACGAATATACTAAAACTTGTACAATAACATAAGTAACATGGGTTTTTGTGTAGTGATGATTACAAATCAACAGCAAAAAGGTGACACACCAGACAAAAAAGTTAAAATAAAAAAATCAGAACTTATATTGGTACAGATTTACCATATTTTCCGTAGCGGATATGTAAAAGAAATTGATTTATAAACATATTTAGCCAGACGTGTTGTTTTAAACGGACTTATGACGTTAGCTGGAGAATTTTGTATGAGCATTCATTAAGGTGCGTAAATAGGACATCGACTATTAAGGAAAGGTGTGTCCACGCGCTTCATTAAATGGGTCGTAGGCCATTATGCCGATCGGGTGCCACAGTAGTCATTGTACGCCTGTATTGTGTCTTCACAGCGCGGTACAATATTACCATATTAAATGAAACTGTGCGATGCGCCACCGCATCTCGCCAAGTTGCACATCCATAATGGGTGGTCCCCATTGTTTGCTAATTGTGTTCGTTATTCAAACAGTTTGTTAGTGTTATGAAATTTTGTATTTGGAATTAAATATTTAAATTTATATTGGTTCGTTTTATGTAGTTTCATCAAAGTTTAAATCATTTTACAGATTTTTTTTATTGGTCAATTGCCGACATGACTAATAAGATCTCATTCAGCTACTTTGCTTCGTCAATGTCATGTTCTTGCGACCTTTATTTTGCGCTTAAATTACTTGTTTTATTTTTCGTTTCGACAATGTGGATACGAAGCTGTACCAACTTACGTTTCACCTTGACATTACATTATTGTAATTATCTACGTAAACAGTACTTTTCCTATACATATAATATCTAAGTTGTATTGTACACTCCTAGTTACCTTTAGCGTCATAAACATCATCTCTGTGCCCTTTAGTTGCTACAGGCTTTGATATTTTGTTACTGTTAATGCAATGCAACCATCTTTGGTAGTGAAGGAGTACCCAATGCAACCAGGAGCCCTTCCTAAGATGGCTAGGTACTCATAAATTACAATTTTCAAACGATAAAAAGGAACGTAATAACTCCCTTTGATTAGAGATCACCATACCAAGAGTTTTATTAATAATAATGACACGAAAAGAATTGGAGAATACTGTTTCAAATCTAATGTTCTAACACAATTTGTAAGTTCCATCACAAGTACTTTACAGGCAGTGAATTACCAAACGCCCTATGAAACCCTTTTAAACCGCTTCTAAGTTCTCTATATTATTTAAAATTTTACATGAAGGTTTGTTCCACATATTGCAGATAGATACGATGAAAGAATGAGCCTGAAAGTAGAATTTTTCAGAATTCTGCAGTTTACAAAATGTGGCTAAAACTTTTGACGTCGGGATCTCGAATACTTTAGGAAGTGGTATGTTCCAATATATTCACTTTCATAGATACTTAAATAAGAATTAGGAAGCTGAATCATACTTTTTTTACCGCACTCGTTATTGTTTTTTTTTTCTTTTTTTTTTGTTTACGCGGAGAAAGTGAATTATTACTACCGCCCAGTGTTCAAGGGGAACGACTGAGCGGTTATGTTGGGTTCACCGTGCCTTACGACCCGACGTTGAGCCGCCCGGAGAGATGGAAAACGTCGGGCGACCGCCGGGCCGAGTCCCTAACCTATGTACACCGCACGGCATACCAACCAAAACTCCGCGGTGGCCATCTTCGGTGCATTAGGGACGGCTGCGGGCTTCCTCCGACTCACGTCTAAGTTGTCGTCCGCAACCGCCCCTGTCTCGTTATTGTTACTACCTCTCATAAAGGACATGCAAAAATGAATGTTGAAATAGGTACAAAAACTGTCCATAGAAATATTTTAATCAATCCTGATCTTCCTATCGAAGCCTATTAGAGCTTAGACAGCAACAAATAAAAGCCGAAAACGTAGCGAGATCCGTGAGAGTAGAAAACATATAAACAAGGCTACTTTAACCAACGAATGCCATTTGATTTAATAAGCAAGAGAATATAGTATAATTAGTAAGCTGATAAAGAACACTGATAAGTAGCCCAGTTGTTCACAGCGCTGATAAGAAGTTATCATTGCCTAGCGAGTGCACTTGTGTGAAATTGTTTTTATCTATAAATTCGTATTGGACGTTGTACGCACGAATTTGTCCTAATTAGCGTATCATAGTTATGCTACTTATTAGTAGGTAGTCATTTAAATTTTTAATGATATTTAAAACTATCATAAAGACTTGAAAGATTTTGATCTTATAAGGCAGAGCAAATGTTTGGTTAATGACTGATACTCTATGACTATGTCACCTAGGATTTCTAGATTTCACACACATTCACGCCTGTTATCCCCGAAGGGGTAGGCAGGCAGTGGCGCAACTAGTGCACCCACTTTTCGCCGTTATTCCGTCCCATGATATGATTCGGGGCGAGCCTATCGCCATATCGGGCACAAATTCCAGGCTCCGAGCTGATACTGAATAGAAAAACTCAATATCACTTTGCCCGACCCGGGGATCGAACCCGAGACCTCAGCTTTGCAGTCGTACTGTAATACAACTACACCACCGAGGCAGTCAAGATTTCAATGCAGAATAATAAAATAAAAGTAAATAACGTGAGTGACGGTAGTTGTTTAAAATGTATCCGTAAGCCACGTTGCCCCAGACATACAGACACCTTAAACATATAACACCCTCCTTTTTCTGTCTGGGGTTTCGGAATAATCTAATGCAATACTAGATCCCATACTTCTCAGAAATGTATCATCAAATCGAAATTATCCTTTGACACGAGTATTATCATTGACTACCAAGAAATCTCGTTCTCATAAATCAATTCCCATACGGTACGAACACGAGGCACAGATTACACTGAGACCTGCTTGTTTCCAGATCTTATCTAGAATTTTATAAACGGCTTTCCCAGTGCACTAACAATGGCTCCTTTGAAAGTATCAATAAAGATTGTTCTACCAGTTGACATGGAACACTTCAACAGCAGCCACTTTCGAAAACCATAACTCAAATGTTAACTGTGGACATTCGTGTATGAATATTTTATTATACCATTAAAACGTTTAGTGCTATCTCTAATATATTTTAGATGTAAGTATTGTTTTTATGTGGTCGCGTTATGTTATTTAATAAACATTAGACATGTACGTATATTTTTAAATATAATATGAAATTCTATGGAGTATTTTAGTTTAATACCCAAATATAATAAGCAACATCACGTATTTCACGTTACAGCCAGTTATTTAGTGTCACCTAGATTCTTCGACGTGGTGCCTTTGTATTTGCCTTTGACAATGTTTCGTCTTTGAAAACATTTTTTGTTGAAAAAGCCGACTAACATTCTCGTTGATTGAGCCTCAACCTTTTGTCTTGATCTCTGACACGAAAAGCCTCTTTCGAACCTAATCGAGGTGCTTCGCCTAAGTAAATATGTAACGTCGTACTTTAAAGTAGTATTTTTAATACCAAAATATGAATTAATGGATTCAAAATTTGAAGTCGAATCACTTTTAACACAACAGAATCTCATATTACACTTGTGAGATGAATTATATTGTAAACTTCTCATTAACACAAATGTTTTGGATATAATTAAATGTACACTTACTTTACAATAGAACTATTTTAAAGACATTGTTAAGTTTTCTATGTATCAATAACCCGGAAATGTGGATGACATTATGTGCGGCCTTCGTTTTAAATCTCGTAAGCGGTGTTTGTCATAAATCAGTAATAATAAGACATAATTATCTCAGTTGATAGAGGCACGTATTTCTTTGATAAGCTTTAGATCAAAGTCGATCTGACACGTGATTACATGTTTTATTTATATATCGACATGCTAGATTAGATGTCGACTGCCTCGGCGGCGTAGTTGTATTACAGTACAACTGCAATGGTGAAGTCTCGGGTGCGATTCCGTGTCGGGCAAAGTAATATTGGATTTTTCTATTCAGTATCGGCCCGGAGTCTGCAATTTGTGCCCAATATGGTGATAGGCTCGCCCCCATCACGCCTTGAGACTGAATACTCACGGCGAAAAGTGAGTGCATTGGTTGCTCCTCTGCCTCCCCCTTCGGGGATAAAAGGCGTGAGTGTCTGACGTGTGTGCTAGATTAAAGTACTCCTATAAATCTTGTGAGGCTCTAATCGTTTATGATTACTTTTGGTAATTACCAATATATACCCTTTTGAAAAATTATGATTGAATGTCCACGTCGCATTACTAATTGCGACATGCATGCTTGTATTGTTGTGTGCTATTGTCTACGGTCAAAAACGAACGGTCCACGTAACTTTCCCTTTGCGGTCTAATGAATTATTTACGGTATATAGGTATTTGGTAAATAGGTTTCGTCTCATTGTCTGGGTAATGAATTTACTCCATGCATGTTCGTTCGTGGGTTGTAATAAAGTTTATGGCCTCGTCTTATTTTGGCTTCGTACAGGCAATCAGCATTTAAATGAAAATCATTAACCTTTTTAATTTGTTACTTTCTATTTAAAAATGATCTAAATAGCACATGCTATTGTTGTGTTAAGAACACATTGTTCTTGTTAACGAATGATTACACATCACGTTTATTATTAATTTATATTAGGTTTTCTATTTTTGTAGTCATTTACTTGCGATGTGAACCTTCCATATCCAAATTAGTATAATGCTATTATAATATAATGCTATCAGTGTTAGCTTTTCGCGCAGTACTAGCGGTTCCTTTCTTGCGACTTCTTAACATAGACTGTTATTTAGCTTATTATGGCATCTGTATCATTCCTCAGGACCAGTATGTGCTTAGGTATCTAACTCCCCACCATACCAGGATGAAACGGCGCTTCCTTATTGCATAAGATTAGAACCCAAGCGTCGTAAGAGCCAGTTTGGACGCAAGCAAAAAACTAATTATGTTTTTAATTTGATACCCGATGTGTGCGATTGACTTTTTGCTTTTAAAATATTTTAACACGTATCTGTTTATTCGTAAAGCAAAAAAATATTTTTTAACATATAAAAACTCCAATGACTTTGCTATATAAAATGCAATCACAGCTTGTTACGTTGCAAACATTTCAACTTGTTTCTCTCGGTTCATAGGAATAGTTGATGGTAAAAAATCCATCTGTAGTACCTACTCTATTTCCAGTAAGCCTTGCTTGCTATTCTGAATGTATTGTGGACAGCAAAAGTATATAGATACTGGAAACTTGTAAGGAAGCTGATCTCTAGATATGGACAAGGAATTGGACCCGATCCAGTGGAAGGAGGAATTTTAATGTACGCCATTATCTAGTGAAGCTTTGCGAGGTCGGGGTTTTTAAATATGTGGAGAATGTATTATTTTACCTGATGTCGCAATCTATGTTTTAAATTTATTTACTATATTTTTCGTTTAATGTTTCGTGCATAATTTTGGTTTTTGGAGTGTTTATAAACATAATTTATTGGCATTTGTATCACCTATAAGTATGAAGGTATCGACTTTATATATTTTTTATCTATAAAAAGTAAAATAATAATAGTGTCTTTATCGTTTAAGTTCCTAGTTATATTTTGACCTAAGCGTCCTCACGTCGGGGGACCGAACTCCGGACCAGGGAGATGAAAATACTTCTTTAGCGGTCCCGCGACGCGACGACGGTTGGGTGAAAATATTACTAGGTACTTAAACGACAAAGACACTATTATTATTTTACTTTTTGGAGATTTTTTGTGTCGGGGGTTATTTAAATTTTAATTTAATTTTTATTTCAAACTTTTTAAATTACTTTATTCTCCATCATGGGGTCTTGATAATTAACTATCTATCACCTACTCGTTGAGCCCATCCTTATGAGCCCATACACACTATATCTGCTATAAGTTGCTAAGGAGTTGGGTATCCCGCAGACTACTTGATGCCGCAGCATCAGCTCATGTTTACAAATATATTGAATGTCACAGTACACCAAATTTAAAGTCAATCGGATTTTTTAAGTTGGAAATGAGCTGATAATCCTCAAACGGCTGAACAGATCTTCATAAATTATAGCTAAGAACCATCGCAGTTACATCAGCTTTCATATAAAAAAAACCGCGTCCAAATCGGTCCATTCGTTTGAGAGCTACGATGCCACAGACAGACATACAGATACACAGATACACAGATACACAGATACACACCCTAAACTTATAACACCCCTCTTTTTTGTCGGGGGTTAAAAAATCTCCAATGTGTCGGGGGTTTTTTAAATTTTAATTTAATTTTTATTTAGTATGAGCAATTGGCTTTTGTTAATAAGCCAAAGTGTTTGCAAGTAAATAAGTCTAAAATCGCATGTTAATTTAAGACAAATATCATAAATGAAAATTGTTAATACAACTCGATGTTAGAAAAAAATCCAAAAATATATGCGCATAATTTAAAGTGACATTGAAAATAATAATTTGAATATAAACATACACCACCAAGATATTTTGTATAACATAATAAAATATAATACGCTTCGATCAACGATACCAGAAGATAATAAGTTGTAGATGAATTCTATTTTACGATTCACTCAATGTTTCCGAGAGGGTTGAAGTCTTGAGGGATGATTGTTGTCAACATTTATTTATCCCCCTAATGTATTGCGGTGAAATAAAATTTTATATTCTTTGCTAAATGAGGTAGGAGGTTCAATGTTCATCGCTACGTTTAACATGACAAAAGATGTTAAAGGAATTGAAATGCAAATTTTTGAGAAATCCCTGTGCGGTTTATTAAAAATGTAAGCCCGGAGATCAATCTAGATCAATTCGCAGGCGCGTAAAATGTTCTCTTTATCTCATGATAATATGATCTATCTTTCTCAAATATAAAACTATACCCTGTGTTCTGTGGTAAGGTCTATAGATATTGAAGTTTTATGAAATTGATTTTTTTGTTTAGCATTATGTAACAAACAGAAAAACACCCGTATTTTTTATTAATAATTTTGCACCTACTGACGTCACAAATGAAATATTTGTTTTATTTACGCAGTGTTGCAATGCAGTTATTTGCATTATTTTTGATAAGAGACAAGTTTATCGGGGTGGTATTTTAAGATAACGTGACGCGATAATTATGAAGGAACGGAAATAGTATCTTTTACCTGCTCTACGCAATTCAATATTATTTTTACACAATTTCTTTCATACGTTTACATTTATGAATCTCACATCGAAATAGTTTAAAGGAAACTTGGTTTCCCTTCCCAGTATTAGGTAAACATATCCCAACCTTGGCTTTAGAGTGTTGAAACTCGTAAACATTTTAGTACCGTCAGCCAGAAAATTAGCTTAATTTCCAAATCCCAAGATAGTGCTTAGTTCTTAATTTTTTTCATTAAAATAAAATAATAGCTCTGCATTATTTTAGATACCTTTTGAAAAATAAACATGGGTTTATTAAATTCATTTTATAAGTTTTGGATTCGTTCATCCATCCTGCGGTCAGTATATATGGCACCTTTATAACGAAAAATAATAATAATAATGATCTCTTTTTTTTTTCTTTATATCCCCTTTCCTGCCAGCCCGAGCTGGCTTTTTAAATTCTCATTTTCATCATTCTTTTTAATCTCAATAAAATTGTCGGTAGTTATATAAGTGACCTTTTGTATCAATAATAATTATTGCAATTAATTTAATGTATGACTTATCATAAGTGCAACCATGTTCGCCTACGTGATGAATAAAGTATTTTATTTTATTTATTTTATTTTATTTTATAAAATGACACAACAAAAAAAACTCGAAAATTGAGTTTTCGTGACATAATGACTTAAAACAGGTCCTTTTTTGTAAAATTATAATAAAAAAGGGAGCGGTATAATAGTTTTGTCCTGTTCCCGCTTGATATGGCTGTGTTTGAACTATTACACTGATCAACAAGATTTTGTAACAAGAAAAGTAAGCAGTAATTTCGAAATATCTACCTAACCTCTCCACAAAATCATATGTATATTAATTTGATTCGGACTAGTTTCTGTGTTCCGGCACTTATCAATAAAATTACATATTAATTGTTTTTTCCTTATTATTTTTTAATTCAGTGTTTTATTTTTCAGAAAAGTAGCTGTGTTTTGTGTTTACTGAGTTAAGTGATTCTAAAAGAATGTCTAAAGATATATTTTTACCACCTCTTCATATAAAACTTGGTCGGATGAAAAACTTTGTGAAAGCAATGGATAAAAATGGCGCTGGATTTCAATACCTAAAAGAAAAGTTCCCTAAAATCAGTGACGCCAACATTAAAGAGGGTGTTTTTGTAGGTCCTCAAATCAGGCAAGTGATAAAAGATGATATATTTAAAGAGCGACTCGATGATCTGGAAAAACCAGCTTGGAAATCATTTATAAAAGTCACTGAAAATTTTGTCGGAAATCACCGATCAAATGACTATAAAACTATTGTCCAGGAACTTTTAGAGAATTATAACGCCTTGGGCTGCAATATGTCCTTCAAAATACATTTTTTACATTCACATTTAGATTTTTTTCCCCCAAACTTGGGTGCCGTTAGTGATGAACACGGGAACGATTCCACCAAGACATTTTTACCATAGAAAAACGATACCAGGGAAAATGGAGTCCAACTATGCTGGCAGATTATTGCTGGGGATTACAGAGGGACGTTCCTGACGCGAAATACAGGAGAAAATCATAAAAAAGTACTTATATTAATATTATAACATTGATAATAATTATTTTTTTGTTAAATTAACTTGTAATTTAAGAAAAGTGAAAAAAATAATATTACAATAAAACTATTCGTATCGAAAATTTTAGACTACTAGTTTTACTTTACTTGACCTTATTCCTAATAGAATCAGCCAAAATTTTTCTTGTTACAAAGAAAATAAGTTTTTTTGTTGATCAGTGTTATTGTATAAAATTACGTTTTAAGTAATTTTATGACGATAACTCATTTTTTTTTAATTGTGTCGTTTTCGTTCTAAACCGCGATATATTACGTAACGCACATGCCTACATGTTGAGAGAAACAATTTACATTAAATGAGTACGTACTCTAAATCTAACGTGTATGTTTTGAATTCTCATACTAGTTTTTCCCGCGTCTGCGATGATATTATGATCGCATATTTGAAGTGATCCCTAGTGAACGCCTGTGCCTTCATGGAGAGGTCAAGCTGTATTATTTAATTTAAGACCCATTGCAAAATAAAACTTAGTGTTTTAGTGATGATTACACATAGAATCAGTTCTTTTTTATTTTTTAGTGAATAATATAGTTACATTCAGTTAATTATTTTTTTTTCTAAAAACGTATTTGTTTATTTAAAGAATAGTAGATATTAACGATTAAAATTAACTATGCTACCTATCAAGCAGCCACTGATTGATTCGAACGTTCGATAATTTTTTTTATCGATCTTAGATACTAGTCAGCCGAAATGTACAGACAATGTAACAATTTTGTAACTATAGATAATAGTGTTTATAACATGGGCACGTGTGGGTATTTTTTGTTATTCTTACATAACCATGACTGTTGATCTTGATCTTTGCGTAACTCGTTTACGAAAGTTTGCTATTGAATTAGCTTTTACGCTTGTGTACGTTTGGACGGTGAATATTTTAATAAAATATTTTTATGCATATTTAATGCACGCATAGACAGCTTATGCAAAAAGCGGTATTAAAAACCAATTAAAATTCAGTCGTGATTAGTGCCAGCGATATTTTCATTGAAAATAATTTGAATGTATATTTTATGTTTACAATGTACAGGCTTTGTTTACAATTTTTTTTCATGGCATTGAATGACGAGACGAGCATGCCGTTCGCTTGATGGTAAGCGATACGACCACCCATAAACAATAGCAACACCATCCAGCACTTTGGGTTACAAAGTACTCTGTGGCATTCCATTGCGCTCGTATCCTGAGACATAAGATGTTAAGTCTCATTATGTCCTGTAGTGACACTGGCTACAATGTCCTTCAAACTGAAACACAGCAGTGCATGCACACTGCTGCTTGGCGGTAGAAATGGACATTGGGGTGGTACCCACACAGACGGACTCTTACATATGAGGGACCTACCACCAATAATAATAACAACACAAAAATAATAACATTGAATAAGGAAATTCTTTTCTATAACTAAATAAGCTTCTGATTGGAAATGGTTATAGCTATCTTCTCTTTCTCTTTTCTGTGGCTATCTGAACTCCCACTAGCGGATGTGATTACTTTCAAACCGCACTTTGGCAGTAAATACGGTTGGGTTCTGGAAATTGTAAATATTTCCAATCGTGGTACCGGAATCTGGTTTAATATGAATATAAAATTAAAATTAATCGTACAAAACAACTCATTCATCTGTACTTAACTTCTACTACTACTAATCTTGAATGAATATAAAATTAAAATTATAATTAATCGTACAAAACAACTCATTCATCTGTACTTAACTTCTATTACTACTAATCTTGACTGGCTCGACGGCGGTAGTTGTATTATGGTACGACTGCAATGCTGAGGCCTCGGGTTCGATCCCCGGGTCAGACAAAGTGATTTTGAGTTTTTCTATTCAGTATCAGCTCGGAGTCTGAAATTTGTGCCCGATATGGCGATTTGTGCTCGTTCCTTATGACATCATGGGACGGAATAACGGCGAAAAGTGAGTGTACTAGTTGTGCCTCTGCCTACCCCTTCGGGAATAAAAGCCATGAGTGTGTGTGTGTGTCTGTATGTGTGTCTTGTATGTAATCTATACTTATTTACTGTAGAACGCCATTCGATATTGTCTGGCAAAGGCATACAGAACACTATAAATAATAAAACAATTATTCATTCAGAAATATTATAATAAAAATTTGTCTATGCTTGACGTCCTTGCAGTGCTTACGTTTCACTATGCATGAATTGATGATTGGTATTAGGAAATGGAATATTTATGTTAGTCTTATAAAATCTGCAAACCTTTATGGAGTTGAGCTGTATAATCCGAATAACAGCTGACTTTTACAAGAATATTCAACTGCGAATCACTTAGTTACCGAAGCTTCTCTAGGCTAGACGCATTGAAATCCATCTATATAATGACAGTTGTAGAAATATTAATAAGGATGGATGATTGGAGACTTACAAAGAGGATGTATAAGGCGAGTGTGGATGGAAGGGCCGGCAGGGGTCGACCGCACCGAACCTTCGAATGTCTGACAGATATCTGACATTCTAAGTAAAGGCCAGGTCAAAACTACCCTGAACCGGCGGGATTGCATGAAAAGATTGATGAAGGTAGAGGAAGCGAAAGTAGTGTGCCAGAATCGAGCAAAGTGGCGATCCATAGTCTCTGCCTACCCCTATGGGATAGAGGCGTGATACTATGTATGTGTGTAGAAATATTTTAGTAGACTTTACTTAGCCTTCAAAAGAATAAACATACGTTTAATATACTCATGATATAACATTGAACATTAAAACACTTGTGCATACTCCAAGTAATTACAATATGGAAATAGGCCAATCATTTTCCACTCTCCAAATAGTTGTATGGCATTTATTGTATAAAATGACGAGGCTAATCGACTGACCCTACTATGGACCTAGCGTGTGTTGCGTTTCGATTTCGTTCCCGTTGATTTAAACACAGGTCCTAGGCGAGGATGATTTTTCTTCAAATGACACAGTATCCATGCATTTATACTTGTGTGATGATCTTGGATCGAAACACTATTCCTAATTTTAAATTTAGACTAAGCTGTTACTGTAAATTTTTTGATATATTTTCTAATTTCGACAAGGTAGTTGAAGTGCAAGACATTCTATCGACGGAATACAAAATGTAACTATAAGTATATTATATAACAATGTATATTTATTCAGGTATAATGTTCTATGTACATTGTAATTTATGTCTGTCATAAAACAAGAACAAATCAATCTAAATCAGGACAACTGCCAGCCCTGCACAGCTGCGGTCACCCGCGACCGCGGCTCTGTTTCCAACTTTATTATAAAACAAGAAGTTATTGGAGAGTGCGTGACGTGGGCGGAACTAGTATTGTTAGTACCTAGCGAAGTTCTGAAACTAGGAAACAGACTATACTCGTACGATGACCTTGCGATCGATTCATATATCAAAATATAGAAAGTTGTTACGACTGTGGAACATTGTACAATTTGTGTGACGACGTGGTTTGGTCTGCTTGTTTTGTGTAAAGTTATTAAACTGTGTTAACTTTATTATTCTTAGTTATATTTTGTATCGCCTTTTCATTCTAAATTCTAGATTATGTAAGATTTCTTAAATTTTGACAATCATTCTAAAACGCAATCTAAATTAAGTATAATACCTAAATATAAAAATAATATTTATTCAACTGTTAATGACGAAATTGGCATGATTTCTGATGTAAATACCGTTAAAATACGGTTTCTTATTGTAATATCACGGTTTGATAATAAGGAAAAAATCATTATACACCATTCCGAATGTAATGATGCGCTCGATCGACTATTACCGTGTTGCGTAAACTTGCCGCTGCTACTCATTTAGAGATTAAATTAATTTAGATTCTCATACCAATACAATAAGTGCAATCGCTGCTTTCATTGTTGAAGAATTATTCAATAAAGATCAATAGTATCTTCCCGTCAAAGTCGTGCTTAGTCTACGGGTTTCCATTTAACTATTAATGCACGTTGGTGCAAAAGTAATTGGTTGAAATTACTTCTGGGATAACCCGCATGGCTTATATTGGGGTGCTGTTGCGTGAACCCTTTAATGCATAAGAGTCTCCTGAGTAGCGCAACGCGTTTTGGAATGTTTTGGACCACGCTGCGATATCAACTAATATAAGTCTTGTGGGGAAACTTCATTTTTGTTTTATAGGACGCTAAATTAACATTTGGCTTATTATTCCATTCACATTAACACAATAAGAGATACTGAAGTACAACGATTTGTATTACATATTAATACATAGCATGATGCTCAAGTCAATAAGTTGTCGAAATCCATTTCCTCTCTAAAATGATCAAGGATATTTAAGAAGCACTTAACTTAAGAGATTCATTACACAATACCTTTTATACACTATATCAAAGGTCAGTTTAGAACTTTCAAAGTAAGAGTCCAGGTATAAATCCACTCGCAAATTAAAGTAAACTATGGCGCCATGTATATAATGATGATCGAAATTCTGCATGGATATAAAGTCTTGAGTTACATGTTTTTTTTTTGTACAGTTTATGCCAAACCAAAATGTAGTTTAAATATTTTATTGTGTCCGGAATGAGATGATACTCTTTTTGATGACCAAAATTGCGTTTTCTCTTTTCACTAAATAATTGTTACGGTTTCTTTCAAAACACTCATTTATAATGAAAATTATTTTTTTCAAAAAGAAGGTATAAATAAAACCGTTCCTCAATTGAATACTTCCTGTAAGTTATTTAATAAATGTTATGACATTTAACACAAAATCGTCTTAAAACCTTAAAACAAGACATTTACAATGTGTGTCAAGATTTCACATAATATTTTTAGCTACCATCGGCCAGTTGCATGTACAGTCAGCCATATAAGTATCAGAACAAATTAAAAACTTAAAATCGCCTATACACTTTTATGTTCTTACCAAATTCTTATTTTTCTTTACAAACATAAATGAATAAAAAAGATTTACTTTACTCCACACAAAGAAAAAAAATGTTACAATTATATTTCACGCGTATAGAAGATTTGAAAATTTGAATTTGTGCAGTTACTTTTGCGGATGACTGTACATGTAGTTTCCGCGTTTGTGACCAAGGCTGTGCGACCGCAGTTCACACAGTAGTACTTTTACCGCTATTTGATATCAATGCATGCGAGTGGCTGTCCCATATATTTGTGACTGAGGTGCTCCGCGGTTTCCTCTCATATTTAAGTAAGGAAATGTTATAAAATTAAGTCAAAGTTAATTCATTTATTTTATTTAATTAGGACGCAAAACAGAGTACAATCATGACAATTTTACATAACATAAAGGCTTACACTAAAACTAGATTGCATTCCAAAATATGCGCCCTTATATGAGCATATTACAGAAGGTGCGGACTAAGATAAATTAAAACTATTGTGTTGTATACAATTAACAATAAAAATAAAACAAAGAGCAGCAGTATATGGGTAAATTAACAGCAACTATTACCAGTAAATATTATTTTTTGGAGATCTAATAATAATAATATTATTATTATCTTTTTAATTCAGCTGATTAATATTAAGTTTACTTACTGAAAAAAATATTTAAAGATTTTCTGTTTTTCAGACGTGTTGAAAGACCAGTCACACTTTAAGGACAACGTCGTAACTAGAATGTTAGAAAACGTAAAATACTTTTTTTATTGTTGTAAACAGTAAAAGTAATTAGTCCATAAGTAATTATGTTTTATGTCTGGGTTGGCGTTATAGAGGTCTGTGAATACAATGACATAGTAACCTTTTTATGTCAGCAAATTCTCATGAAGTAGCAATATTAAGTGATAGTTTGTTAGTAAAATTAAGATGTTTATGTTTCATTTTAAGTCTATTACACCGTTTTCTATCTACGGGAACGTTCACGTCTACTGTAATATTCTCAGGGCATAGATAACATAATTACCTAAAACGTCGAGTTTTTTTTATCGCATTGATTGACGAGACTAGCATGCCGTTCGCCTGATGGTAAGCGATACGACCACCCATAAACAGTAGTAACACCATCCAGCACCTCAAGTTACGAAGTACTGGGTGGCATGCCACTGCGCTCGTCATCCTGAGACATAAGACGTTAAGTCTCATAATGTCTAGTAGTTACACTGGCTACAATGTCCTTCAAACCGAAACACAACAGTGCTTGCACACTGCTGCTTGGCGGTAGAAATAGACATTGCGGTGGTACCCACCCAGGCGGACTTTTACATATGAGAGACCTACCACCAGTAACTGTATTTGTAAAGAAGGTGACAGAAAACGACTAACATAGCTGCATTTGATGCTTTCAAATCACATAAAACCTTATACGATCGTAATAAGAGATACATTTCAATTAATCCTACTAATATTATAAAGGCGAAAGTTTGTAAGAATGTATGGATGTTTGGATGTTTGGATGTATGGATGTTTGTTCCTCTTTCACGCAAAAACTACTGAACGGATTTCGATGAAATTTGGCACACGGGTAGATCATGTCCTGGATTAACACATAGGCTACTTTTTATCCCGGGAAAATATAAACCGGGACTTTTATCCCGGAAAAACTTTTTAATGCGGGCGGAGCCGCGGGCAAAAGCTAGTAAGAGATACATTTCGATTAATTGATTACTATATCGAAGATTCTTCTGCTCGCTGTCAAAATGTAAAGATACCGAACATAATATTTTAATCCTGTTGTGAATTTCAGTAATAACACTTTGCAAAAAATGATAACTCAGGAAATGTGTCAATATTTAAAGGTAAATAATATTGCCATAAAAGCTGTATAGTATGATAAACTGATTAAAATAGTATTATTCAAATATAGTCATTGCCACAATATGGTGTCTAGCAAGGTAGCTAAGACATAAGCATTTTAATCTCACATAATTACGTATTGTCTTCTGATTCAGGTGTCTTAGACAACCATCAATATTTGGGTTGAAGGCCACACTACAAATTATAATTCAAATATTGAATTCAAATGTGCTGCTGCAGTGGTAATAGACATTGCATCAGAGTATAAGCAAGCGTGTGTATTGTTTCGAATTGCATTTGTGAATCAATGCGTGATTGGCATAATAGTACAATGCTTTACAATCAATTGTTCCAATAAATATGGCTTCTTCTAATTACTATGTTGCAGTTGGATATATCTAGATTCGTCAGTTGATTGCTTCATACAGTTTGGATGTAATATGATTTGAAGACGTTTTAGGAATGTAACACTAAGATTAGTTTACTTTTGTCTTCATTTAGTTGTAAACATAAAATGACATCTATATGACATTAATACATAAACATAGCTAAGTGACTCATAAAAAATAAGAATTTTATATTGAAATTAAACTATTATCACGGATTTTATCGCGGGTTTTTTATTTTATTTTTTTGGGAGAAAATAAAATAAAAAACCCGCGATAAAATCCGTGATAATAGTTTAATTTCAATGTCTAACATTCGCGTAAACATAAGGAATCAAGAATTTTATAGTCTTATTCGATAAAAAATATCACGAAAATGTTTCAAATAATACACAATCTTATCGAAATAATATGTTATTTACACAAAAGCATATTTTTGACGTGTATTGTGTGGGTAGGCTATGAATTATGACAGCAAGTTACAAAAATACTCGTCACAAAGACCTGAGTTTATACATTGTACAGTCCTAATTGAATAATAAAATACACCTAAAAGACAAGAATAGTTAAACCTTTACAGACATATATTTATTAGACGCGAGTGAATTTTGTTAAGGCGTGTTGTATTCACCGCTCAGGATACGGAGGGTACATTGAATTAAATATTGTACGAGACGGGGTCCTGAGTACATAAATGCGTTTACCGGTGGGGCTCACTGATGATCATTTTGTTTATCACTTGACCTTCTGTGAAGGTCAGGGAGAAACGACGCGATGAGTTAACATGCATTGCATTGTAAATTTTTTATAATAAGTAATATTTATTAGTAAGACTGCAAAGCTGAGGTCTCGGGTTCGATCCCCGGGTCGGGCAAAGTGATATTGAGTTTTTCTATTCAGTATCAGCTCGGAGTCTGGAGTTTGTGCCCGATATGACGATAGGCTCGCCCCCTATCACATCATGGGACGGAATAACGGCGAAAAGTGGGTGCACTAGTTGCGCCTCTGCCTACCCCTTCGGGGATAATAGGCGTGAGTGTATATGTATATGTATGTAAGTAATATTTATAAATAAAATGAAAAGGAGATGACCGCGTTTTGTATGGGTGCTGGGCCTGCAACTATGCCACCGAGGTAGGGCTGCCATCATCTAAATTGCCGACGCCGGATAAACACGGCAAAAATCCCGGACATATGGGCGAAATATGGGTCTTTCCCCGGACACCTCTGAAAAAAAAATTTGCCGTTCCTTCTTGAGTGCGGGGAAGTCAATTAATTTTTAACTAAGATTTATTTCATTTTGTCGCTCATCTATACAAAAATGGATTTCCCCTGACAACAAAAGTGTCCGAGTTTTACCAGGACACTTTTTAAAACCCCTGCCGGACGGCCCCCGGACGCCCTTCAAACTAGGACAAATCCGGGGAAATCCGGACGGATGGCAGCCGTACACCGAGGTAGTATATTTTTTATAATTTTTCATTTACTTTTGCCTACTGGACCACATATTCAATTCATAAGCTAATGATTGGCGTGACCGATTAACCAGGTTTGAAGCACTTAGACATTATTTATTTTTGTGCTATCTTAATGCTTAAAATAAATAAACAGATACGACTTAATTGCTTGCCATATTGATTGGAGATGAGTTCTAGCGAAATGTGTTTATCACCTTATAAACGGTATTCATGTAAAATAATTATCGAAGAAAACATGCTTATAAGATGAGGTAACGTTAACCAATACAATATATAAATAAAACGTTATCAAATATAATTATCGTACGATTCTAGAATCTGATTTAAATAAAATATTGAAATCTAAAATAGAGGTGTTGCTAAGCCAGAATGTGGACTTTAAAATTGTCAGACAAGTCGTCTACATTGGCTTATGTAAAACAATTTAATTCACTGAATCATAAGCTACACAAAACGAGTACTACAATCCGGGCATTAGATAGCTGCGCTGATAAAAAAAAAACATAAGAACTCCATAGCTTTGCACAGCCTGCAGCGTGGTCACGTATACCGACGAGCGCGTATTTGCGCAAACACTCCAAGATAGCAAAGTTTGTACTTATAAGTAACCAGATAATATCGAGTGAGCACACAGCTAGAAACTCTCGGATTCCTACCTGCTACGGATACGCCGACGCCTGATCCGACAAAAAATCGTTTCCTTTACATTCTATTTACAAGACCTCCGACACTGAGGTCCCTTTTGTACTCCGCCCTTCGCTTGGCCCTTGCCTTCGACCTTTTTTTGTTCGTCTCTACCCACAATTTCGTTTACGAATAATTTAAGGATTGGATTTAGCACATACCATCTAAAACACCAATTACGTGCTCATGAGTGGCAACAAGAATGTCTCAAATTATTTTGCCTCATGTGCTTAAATTTGCATCGGTGTAAGAAGTAAACTTAAGTTTGATATTTTATTTAAAACTTATTTATTCATGCTCAAGGTAAAATGATTTTTGATTTACATCATGTTATGCAAGTTATTATGCATCAATTTAAATGCACAGATGCAATTTTGCAGCAGAATCATTTAAATACGTTACTCTGGTTTAGCCACCATTTAAAATAGTCAGTATGAGTATCATGCAAATGAAACACAATGACGTTTGACACAGGACGAGCATACATTTCATGTGGTATATTATTATCACACCCGTTTTCTTAAAAATTCAATAGTAAATTTTATTCCAAAAATTTTATCAAAACCGGAGCTATTTATTACTTTGATACACAAAGATAAACTAAAACCGGATCAAGTTGGACTTATTTAGTGTATTTCACATAATATTACTGGTGTTTGAATGTCAATGACGAGGTGTTATTTTATTGAAAGTGTTCGTGTGAATCTCATTTGCATGGGTGACGTCATTATCACAAGTCATTTGATAGCATTCATGGAAACTCTGGTTTCACTGCAAATATATTTAAAAGGCTCGTTAAAACATTGCCAAATTGTTGGCAAATATAAGTGGGTAGCGATTGTATGCGGAGACAAAAGTGATTCAACAGTCGAGAAACACTTCTTAAACAATTTTTATTATGTGTGTAACATTTGAGAATATGATTCAGACCTTTCGACATTGGTGAGCACAATAGAATATTTTAAGGAAAAAGGTGTAGAAAAACATTCTCAAAACATGTGTCTCATAAGAACTTAAAAGGAAACATACTAATAGAATGCAAGGAAAATTGCCTTTTTTAGAAATTATGCACATGTAATTCAAAATATTATTACAAATGGAGTAAATATGCTTGAAATATTAGAATACAAGAAATTAGAATAGGTAACATAGAAGCTACTTAATGCCACACCACAAATTACATAGGTATATAGTTTACTACAAGTCTACATTGCATAGCCCATTTAAGATATGACTTATTTTGCAAACCTACGAAATCCCACGATTAACTTCGTTTGTTAAGTGTGTATACTTCAGATTCGTTTACTTCATCGGAATTATAACTTTATCGTCAAAGTGATGTTTTCAAAACTGTCACATCTCTCCAACATCACCTTTGGTTATTAAAACTTCATACCGAAAGCCAACAAACTGACAAGATTTGCCCTTGAGAACCGTTTGGAGAATGTTATCTATGTTTGCTTTTGGCTTATGATAATACTAGATGTTTACTATGTCCAATAGTACTTTACGGTCACTTAATTTGCGATGGTTTTTGGTATCCACCCATATTGCCATAAGGATTAAAATTCAAAAGGCAACTTAACCTTTGCTGGACGAGTTTTAAGATTTATACATACGTTATCATACGAGATGTATCTTTTAGTGAGAATATGTAAATCTGGATATGAATCAAATGTTATTAATTATCTAAGATCCTGTAGCCCTAATTTTACAATGATAACACGTACAATAGAACAAAACAAATAAAAAAGTTAAATCCACATAGGTATTTTTCAAATATGTTACAATCAATTAAAATATAAAATAGTTGACGCACTTCCTCTGCAATAACGTTAACCTTGAAATTGCGCAATTTTACAACACCGCAAATGGTCTACCACAAAAATACCATACATAGATAGACGTTAGACAGGACATTGTTGCATTACGACACGTATATTAATATACATTAGAGAAGTCCCAACGCGGTTAAAACTAAAAGCGTGAATGTTTATAGCCGAAACGATCCTTAAAACTGTTCCGAAAGTGATGAGGTCTTCAGAAAAAACTTAAACTTTTTACGTCTCAATTCTGGAATGAAGCGTTACGAAGTGTCTCGGGACAGCGCAGATGATGTCAGTTTCCCACGACGGCTCGGGCATAGTTGTGCTATTTAATGAGCAGTGGCCACATGGGATTATGTTGCTGCATTTGTGTGCAATTTACGCGCTAATGCGTCAGGACAAGTAATCGCATATACATCCAATTTCATGCTGGCTAGCTCTCGTGGCGGTTTTGAGATTGCGTATGATAGCTTGGTAACATGTCGTTTTTCGTTATGTATCTTAAATGAAATAAGGATCTGTGTAGTCAGTATTGTTTTATGTAAAGCAGAAGATTTAATTTAGTAATACAGTAAGCGTCCTCATAGTAATTCTTTATACATACACATCTAATTATGTTGGATGAGTAAATACATTTTAATGCAACTTAGAACTAGTCATCATTTTATTATGATGTATGTCCGTAGTTAAATTTGAAATACATAACTGCTCCATCAAATATGAATCGAAACAATTTGATGACATACCATCATTGTTCAACAATTAAATAATATATACACTATGTCATACATTTTAGAACGTTGTCCATAAAGGTCATCATTTGCATCAATCGTGTACATTGTATTTAAAATATGGGCGATACAGAACGTGTGTTTGATATATAATCACCAGTTTGCCAAAAAGTCTGTACGAACATCGTCTGTCGAATATGCATTTTCAAGAGTCACCGTGTGTGTCTTCACTGATCAGATTACTACGTAAGTCTTTTCCGGTATTCTAGTGTGTCTGCATTTAATTTGCATATAATTTAAGATTTCTTGTACATACTATATTATAGTGCCATTGTGTTTAGATACAATTGAAGATTCTTCAATAGGAATGAATATAGAAAATATTTATTCATTTCGGTTAGCATTTGTAGTAACAAACGTTATCTTTTAGTAACTTCTAGTGATAAGCTTACACACGACAAACGCCTTTACGCTGTCTCATTCAAATCAATTCATATAATTTTCAACGGTAGTACTTGAAACCGAGATTTGAGCATAAATTCTGATTTAAAATGCAACACAATGTTTTTCATCCGGTCTGCATGGTGAAATCGGTTCACTCATACATTTTACCATTTCCTGTATGACATCTGTATGATCTGCTTTGCAAATACCGCCCACGCGATTATTATTTGCAAAGTTACTTTCACCCAGAGCAGCGGCTCCAAGTCTGCCATTGACCAACACTGTCTTCAATTGTTTGAATTATTTATGTCATGCGTGAGAAATATCTAGGCGATGGTGCTCAGGGATTAATGCAGTTAGAATCATAATTGTTATGAATTTCTTTACCCGTTTAACGTACCTTTATTATTATTGTAATGATGGACTAGCTTTTCTCTGACTTCGTTTCGTATGTAATAATATGGCTACATTACGAAGAAAGGTTCAAAGAACAAATTACGACATCTTGCTTCAAAAACTCGTTCAAGGCTTGTGGAAGGAACATCGTTACGCCTAAGCGTGTAACATGATATTACAACTTCCCGTCATCTACAAGCAATTTTATTATGGCAACAGCAACTATTATTTTTGTGTTAGAAGTCATAATATGTAGTTAGGTAATATTTAAAAGCGAATGACCTTAAACCTACTTTCCATTTAAATGGTTGTATCATAAAGTAATAATAGTTGAAAACAGGTCGACATTGAACTTGAACTTGATATCTGTATATATGTATTATTTCATAGTAATAATCGACAGAAAAATTTCGTTTCATTTAATTTGGTAGACTAGTTTACCAATTTACCACAGTATCGCATGTTAACGGTAATGCGAAACGGGAAGTGGCTGTGGATATGAAACGGACGGTGCCGTTTTTTTCATTATCATTTTGGTGATATCATAAGAATTTTGCAAATGAACTAATATTATTGTCATAATAATATGAGCCGAATGTTAAAATATAGGAATTGGGGTCACAGATGGTGCTATCTTGGAAATTCATTTGTATTATTTTAACAATCTGTGTCTATATTTCCATTCCGAATATTGCACCGGTAGGGATAGGCCAACAAAGGCAGTTCATTATACATTGTATGCCATAAAACAAACATATTGTATATACGAATAATGAAAATATTAAACATCCTTTAAAAGTAAACATACGTGCAGCATTCGAAGGTTGGCAAATAATATTAATCAAATAGGTTATCGCTACATTTTGCTTTATTTCGCGGGAACATTATAATATCCTAATTTGGTAGCGTCTTATTGCAGCTCCACGCCACTTTTGGTTTATATCCCGTACGGTATTTGCAGCGGTTTGTATAAACCGTTATTTTAACTAACTACAAAGCCAGATGCTATTATAAGTTTGTTGTTGGTTGGTAACTTTGTAAATAGATGTCTGTATAAGCATCTAAATTAATCTATTTACAAACCCGCTTTCGTTTCTACGTGATATTTTGCATGTTCGTTTTTTTTATCTTACAACGTTGATGAAATTTTTTATTTTTCTTAGAATAATCTATGAACTGTATTGTTTTGAATGCAGTCGCTGGCTACAATAAAACTAATTACTTCTTCACGATCAGGTATTATTGCTCCATTCCGCATCCAAGCTGGGATTACAATGCAAGTATAATACTTTGCACATTCTTTCACATCTTTGGTATGCTAATGAGAGTTTCTAGGATTGGTTCCATGATTCATAGAGCTGTTAAAACATCCACTGTTTGTACTATGTTTGCTATTTGTTTTGGCATTGCTCTAGGCAATGCTTGTATTAACTGTCACTAAGTATAGAAACCAGTTGCTTGGTTCATTATAAATCACAATGGGTATGTTACAATACTGGTGTTGGCATATTTATAATTATAGAAATCTAGATTTTTAGTACACATCACAGAAAATAAAACATGAAGACAAAAGTACTTATTTCTGAATATTTAAAATATATCAGATACAATAACTGATTTATTTGTCTCACCGGTCGAAATCAAATCTTTATCGCGAATATCTTTAACCTTGTCTTGTCCAGTGATGACGGTCTGGTGACGTCAAGTTTACCTTAATAATTTGCGTCAAAGAGCTTCTAGTAACGATTTGCCTGATTTTCTTATATAACCTTAACTTTATCTGCAATCTTATATACTTTTATATCAGTGGCATAAAGTGTTTGAATGTTGCTGGATTTCTTAGATTTAAATAAGGCAGTTGCCTTTTTTTTAATGAGGTTTACTAATTTCAAATATTTTTTAATTATTGCCGTGATTGCTATGCGTATCATCTAGAAAATCATTTACGTAAATATTGTCACTCGTAAAATATCTAGTGGTTGAAAATACTAAAACAATTTGAAACAATTCAACAGATAATGAGTTACCACAAAACCATATTACATATCTATGAGGCAAGTGTTATTTCCTTTATACAAAACAGGGAAATCACAATGACAACATTTTAACAAGAAATGTCCAACTCCAAGGTTGCTTGACCTGAATTGCAAATGATGTCGTGATTCTTTGTTGATCTAACTATACACGTCATATGTTAAAGTATCTACATATAGTTCGGATGACTTATTTTTCTAATTCAAGAGTTAGTAAAGCTGAAATCTATATTCATGTAGAGTTTCTGCACTTCTTTCATATTCAATTTACCTAATTACGAAGAAAATGATACATTTCCATAATTGTTTTCATCTGAATTGATCTATTCTATGTAATCTTTATTTAGTGTAATTAATTAAGCACACACATGCAGTTCTTGGGATTTGCCGCAACTCGCAAGTATGAATGCAGTTTCAAAATCTCTTTGATAAGCTTTGATACCGTGGTCATGGTCAACGACAAGTATAACGCTATGTTTTATCACTAGGCCGACTGATACGGATTTATATGTAGAATCAACTATAATATGTAAAAAAAACTTTAATATGGGATAGGCGGTATACTTTTTTTACGATTGCAAGATGTTTGCGAGCACGATCATATTCAATAATAAAAATTCTTTTATCCACGCGATCGTTACGACTCAGAATGTAAGATGATGTGAGATCGTACGATATTCTACCTGTGAATTGGGCGTAATAATATGTTGCCACCGGTCCCACAGCTGTTCCTGAGCTAAGCAACAATGCTACAAACAGAACATGAATGAAACACGTTAATTCGGCATCTTTGAAGCGAAAATATTATTGGCAGCTGCGTTTATTATTACATTCTATGCGCAGGAGAAAACTCTGGTTTCTTTGCAATTTTTTTATTGATATTGTGTGTTGTTTCAGAGGTGCAAGAGGTGGGATGTCTAAATGCAACTGATGACGTCTTGTAATAAAAGGTGAGTGCGACGTCTATTACTGTCTTGTTTTGAACGGTATATTGAATGGTCAATATTATGTCTCGATATCCATGATGGATGAAATGAGTTGTAAAAACCTCAAGATTGCTATCAGTTCTGTGAAACGGTGCTGCATTTACTTTTCGAGTTTAATTTATAACGTGATCTCAAAATGCCAGCAGACGCAAAGTTGAATAACGTTGAACCACTTTGATTGCGATCTTGAAAAAGTTGTTTCAAATTGTTTGCAACATGCCTTCAACATAAAAATATTAAAGTAAAAAAAGATTTCTGTTATAAATTCACTTAATTCGCCATTTAGTGCCAAAATGTGCTCGAAATATAAATAAACGATGTTTAGACGAAGCATGGAAAGTTATACGATGTGTTTATAAATATCAAAGAAGTCTTGAATACAGTCTCTACTCATGCTTTACGTACGTGAACGTAGCAAAAACAATGAGAGGTAAAATAGACATAGCGTACCTAAATATTCCCTATAATTTTATCCATAAGTTAAGGTCATCTTTGAAGAACATTTTACTAATATATCTGTCATTGTTATGGCATTATTATGTTTTGTATAATAGGTTTTGTATGTTGCAATAGAATTCAATTATGGTTAAAGTGCAATTGAGTTTAATTAAACCGTGGATACCTCTAATCGGTCTTCAATTGTTGATCATTAAAATGAATTGGGAGTCGTTAACTTTTAGTTTTATTTTTTCATGACATACATACTTTTATATAAATTATGAACAGTATGCATCCTTTTATTTAAAAAAAAATGTAAATATACAAATATAATTTAATCCTGTATAGTTAGGTGTTTATAAAACACATTTTTTATAATACAAGTAGATGTTTTGACATCTATTCGTATTATAAAAAAAATATGTTGCGCGCCAGTGGACTTTACGGCCACATTTAACTCACATTTTTACTCATGTGGTACATAGGCTGGAAGATAATATGGCGTCTGCTGTAATTTTAATTCAAGAACGTTCGCTTCATTACTAATCAATATACTTTTTTGTTTAAATAACATTATAATGAAGGTATATGCCGCAGTGTCAAACTTTGGTGTCTCCTTTCTGATTAAACACTGCAGACATTCGTAATACGAGACGTAATGTGACAGTATGTGGAAATTCCAAGATTTATTATTTATACATGTATAATGAAAAGTGTTATTTGTATAATTTATTAGTTTGAATGTCATGTTTAAAAAAATTACCGTAAACCTGACCCTATTAGCATTATATGACGCAACAGGTCATAAGAGGACTAATATAATTTTTCAATCGGTTCCCAATATTCAGAATAGTTGACATAATTTTGAATCGGATTTAAATTATTGATATTGATAGAGACTATTCTGGGATTATTTCGATTTATCAGGTAATAGGTAAAATTTTGATTGCCTGGTGATATTTTTTTCTTATCTATACCTATGTATAAGGAATTTTTCACGGAAATACGAAAGCAAATACCGCAAAAATCCAAGAATTTGAAGGAATAATAAAGTAATGCGTGAAATCTCACGCATTTAGCAGGATATACGAGTGTAGTTGCGTCATAGAGATTAACAGAATCTTATCTGCGCTAGATAACGATGTGGTGTAAAAATCGAACATTCCCTCCGTGAAAGAACACGCAAAAAACCGACCATAAGTGGAACAACTTACCAAAAAGCTCAAATTTCAATATAATGGTCGGGCAAAAAGCAGTCTTCTACTAAATGTGCCTGCTTCGTCTTTTTTGTACAACTTGCAATAACTTGTCGTCGATCTGTCTATCTGTGTCACAAACAGTTGTGTCGAAGAATTGAAATTGTCAGCAATTTTGTCGGGTAGTTCATAGTAAAAAAATATCCCATTAAATTTCAAGAATTTAGGACTCGCAACTTTGAAATGAATTTATTTAGTAGACTACTCTCTAAGTTTTTATATATATGTATGTATGTTTGTATGTATGTATGTAAATTTGTATGGCCGCGTGTTCCTCAAAAACTACTGATCCGATTTGGATATGGTTTTTGATATTGAAATGTATATTTTTCAGGGAAGGTTTTAGTATATAATTTATGAAGAGCTGATGAAGATCTTCGGTGATACACAATGGAACTCTTCAATAACTATCAGCAGATGACTCGCGAATGCTGCAATCGTATATCTATGATGTATTGTTTACACCATTCCACAGTTAACTAACAAAAAAGTAATAAATAAAAACTTTTCAATAAAAAAAAAAAAACTTCAAAACCACTACAAATAAAAAAATAATTCAAATTTGTGTTCGCTTAGTATATACGTATATTTGGAGTCGGTGCCTAATTTAAATTGAACAATGTTTTCGTATATGTGTTTGTGTATTTTTATGTATATTGTTATGAGAGGTTAGAAACTACCTGAAAATTCACATCTTCATTTCTTCGTCCTTTGCGGGACAAAATTCTCTAATCTCCCACCTCAATACTACGACTAGCTTCCAACCTTTCCCGCGTCTGTTACAGGTTCATCGGCCTATGTGGTAGGGGACCATCTTGTTCTTAATCTTTTGGTAGTTATCATTCAAGTACTGCTGCTACGTTACCTATCTAGAGATTATAGTTTAGAATAGATTATATTATGAATTCTTTTTTGTTTTTATCGTTGAAATAAACTGATATTAAACCAATTATATTCCACTGTATTTCATTACTTAAAAAACATTTTTGTTAGACGATGTAAGTAGCTTATGCCTACATAGATACATATATATACATATACATCACGCCTGTTATCCCCGAAGGGGTAGGCAGAGGCGCAACTAGATATTTCTAGAAATGTTTATATGATAAACTTATGCATACTATATAATAAAACGAAATTATCAAGAGTATTATTAAAAGTCGTTTGGCCTGTGATTTTTATGTTTACATTGATTAAGTTAAACAACCAGGTTATTTTAATTTATCAGTAAATGGGGCTAGTCAAGGGTCAACTCCTGATAACTTCCACAGTAATGAGTGGCGTGTTTCGCGGTAAAGTAATAATTTTCTACTGAAAACGTAATTCCATATGTTTGCCTCTAAGATTTATCATTGATTTAGTATACAATTTATCGGTAGTAAACATTACCTTATATTTTTAGTTCGTGCATTTTATTATGTATGTAGCCAGACATAAATTGTATACACAATCAATTATAAGAATAACAGTCACAGCTATTGCAACAATATACGATTGCATTTATAACTTAATGTTTTCTTGATCGAAACTAATTTAAGAAATATAATAATTGATTTATTTTCCATTAATAACTACATTCGTAGATACAACTGTTAAAATGCGCATAAAGTTGGTAATCAAACAAAACAGTGTTTTGTTTAATTACCAACAAATTTGATGTAATTGTTCATTCGACTCAGCAAAATGTACAAAAAGTTACCTAAGCACGTTGATCAGTAACATAATACCGAGGTTACACAACAGAAAAACTTGTTTTCAACGTAACTTGTTATTAATTAGATTAGTCCGATTTGATGAACAATTAAAGGTTTTTTCTTCTACAATGTCTTTATCAATTAATATTCTCTTTGAAACGTAAATAAGACTGTAAATAATTTTTAATCGCTAAGATATTTTATTAAAGTGTCCAATGAGGTAAACTCCGTTACTTTCAATGATATTTTTATCTGAGGTTTAAATGTCATCATTATCAGCAACTATATTTATCACTAGCTTTTGTTCACGACTCCACCTGTGTTAAAAGCCGTTATTGGAATAAACAGTGGCATATAACTCAGAAAGATCAGCTTCCTTAGTGAATGTTTTTTTAGGATCGAATCAACAGTTCAATAGTTCATTCCCTACATCCAAACTTAGAAAATTTAACCTCTTAAAAATTTTAGATTAGATATTCGCTACTAAATTTTTTTCGAATTCATATCTGTCAGCTGAGGTTATATCGCGATTTTTAATCGATTCTTCATCTTTAATACTTTATGTTTAAAGTAAAGCAATGATGATTACAGCAGTATACTTATCTATAGCATTACCTTCAGTAGTACTTGAATTACAGGATCTGCTATAGAATACATATTTATAGCTAATAATAAAATTAAAACTTAGGTATATCATTTAATGAAATGGAAACACATGTACTGGAGTCTTCATTACTCAGTGGTTTGTATGATTGACTGCCAAACTGATAAAAATGTACAATAATTGTGTTCAAGCATAAGTGTGTCGACTTTCAGGTTGGATTAAAATACGATGTCCTTAAATGAAATGACCTACACGTTTGCGCGTGATGTAAAAAAACGATTTAAAATGATGTAAGTACTTCTGTATCGTCGAGACTTTAGCTTCGTCACAGGATCAGTCAATACCACGTTTCTTTAGACCATATTGCTTATTTGTTATAAATTTTTGCCTCAAGACTTCCAAAAGCAGAGGCACCAAAAATAGTCACCAAATAGAGAGTATAAATAATGTTAATCTAACGAATAGAACATAAGATACGACACGCGAAACTGTATGGGTAGTTTGCGCGAACAGAAAATCCAGATAGAAACACTGATGAAATTAGCATCTTAAGTTGTATTTAAATATTTATTACCATTTTTACATCAATTTGTTACATACAAATCCACTCATAAACGTGTAAACGGGCGACGCCGCGTCTCATACTATGGGTTGGCGACTTGCCCAAACTCTAGCAACTTTCCCCTTCATTCTACTAACCTATCTGTAGTGACTAAAATATTTTCAGAGCGGTAAAAAAATATTTCGTGTACACTTTTTATAGCACGCATGAAGGATCAAGGTCGTTTTCTTTTTAAAAATAATGTAAAATAATGAACAACAATTTTTAGACTGAATCAAATGCTACTCTTGTCGCATGTCAGAAAAACTGTTCTAGTACTTTTAGACAATCATCGTTAAATCGGCTTGATGTTATGAGGGAAGATATGGAAGTTAATGGTCTCAGTGAAGTGGAGTAAGATATGTAGGCGGTATAGAATTAGGTTAAAGAAAATTTTACTGGTAGATAGGTCTCTCATTAGTGGGAGTCCGTCTGGGTGGGTCTGCCACCGCAATGTCTATTTCTGCCGCCAAGCAGCGGTGTGCAAGCACTGTTGTGTTTCGGTTTCAAGGACACTGTAGGCAATGTAACTACTGGACATAATGATACTTGACATCTTGTGTCTCAGGATGACTAGCGCGGCGGCATGCCACACAGTGCTTTGTGACTCGGGGTGCTAGATGGTGTTGCTGCTGTTTGTGCGAGGTCGTATCGTTTACCATCGGGTGAGGGGCATGCTAGTCTCGTCATTCGATGCGATAAAGAAAAATATGTACCTATAATTTGGATAAATAAATTAAATATGAGCTTTGGGCAATATCACAGATCTAAACTACCTCAACATTAGCATTTTAATAGAATTATGAAACAGAATACTAAAAACAACAATATTCCATTTACAAGCAAGATAAAATATCTAGCAGCAGATGCTAATTTATGAGCAATCCAAAGTCCTTTTAAGTCTTAATGGGAACAGATATTATATTTCACTACATTTATTGCTTTGTGTAGTTTTAAAGATACATTTGTTTGTAATAAATTTAGATGTTCATGAGAAACGTATACTGTCATTCAAAATCGGTATGTTTTTTACTTTCCGAACAAAATCGAAATGTTGTAAGTATCTTAGAGATTCACGCCTTTCATCCAAAGCCTGATACATAGAACACTTTGCAATTGAGTTTCCATTATGCACTTCCCAACGTGAAACAGAATGATGCTCATAGATGTATAATATTGGATGCCTAGATATATCGTGATCTTAACTAATATTAACTTCGTAATTTCAATCTTTAATTTTGACGATTTTTGAGTAAATCGTATATTTAAGCAAAACAATAGTTACGCTAGTCAGAGTTGTCATTACCTTGAATTCGATACTTTGACCTCACGACGTCTAGGCTAAGAAACGTCATGCCTAAGATGTGGCAAAAAATCAACCAGATAGTAATATCCAATAGTGACTTTTTATTGAAAATTTGATATCAATTTAGATAAGCTAATATTCGATGCAAGAATAATTTGTTACTAAGAGCTGTAGAAATGAATTCATTACGCTGTTTGCAGAAAAATAATGAAAATATGTTTGTCATATGTGTTGAGAAACAAGAATAAACGGTTATCAAGGATAAATAAATACAACATAAGTATAAATAATATAACTTAAAAATAAATTATTTTATCCCGCAAAAGTACACAGTGGGTTTTTTATACCGCGAAAATAATCACCGCGAACCGAGTCGTGACAAAAATCTAATGCTTAATATTTTTTGGTACATACAGCCAGCCCCAAAAGTAGCTGAACAAATCAAAACTTCAAAACGCTTCCATACGTTAACTTCAGTTGAAGTATTCTTATTTCTTTATCACTACATAGTATAAAACAAAGTCGCTCCCCGCTGTCTGTCCTATGTATGCTTAGATCTTTAAAACTACGCAACGGATTTTGATGCGGTTTTTTTTAATAGATGGAGTGATTCAACGGGAAGGTTTTTAGGTACTTTTAGCCCGGAAAAACTTACTAACGCGGGCGAAGCCGCGGGCAAAAGGCTAGTCTAAAATAAAGTAAGCCCCGTGAAGTTTATTTTTCTGAAGAAAAACCTATTGTTAATCCAGGCAAAACACATAACAGGTGATTTGAAAATTTGAATTTGTTCAGCTACATACGTGGCTGACTGTACAATTAGTGGCAAAGGAAAGTTAACTACGCAGTACGACATCTTTTGTTACATTGTTACGTCATTCAATAACCGTGGAGACATGGATCTTACTATAGTGACATGAGGTCATTATAATAAGGTATTGTACCTATACTATGTGACCCTTTCAGGAGGGAGAGAGGTCTTCAAAATACCACGCGTAGTCACAGAGTGGGGTTTTTAGGTTTTTCTCACGTAGTCAATATCCTCTAAAGGACATCTCGAGCTTTTCCGAGCTATATTAAAATATGGTGCGCAGCGTTCAGCACTTTTATAATTTACGGGTGATAACACTGACGCACATGATAATATGAGACAATTAAAATTTTCTGCTTGTAAAGTTGATTGAAGGCCGTATTTATGAATTAAAACTAGAGGGTGAATGTGGAGGGACTCCTAATATATTACGTAGTTACCAAAGGGAGGGAGAGGATAAAAATTGATATAAATGGGTCACGTAGTTATGATACGTTCCCTTAGTATAAGGAATTATAAACGGCATATTTTTAAAGGATACTTGTATGATATCAATTTAGTCGATACCTACACTTAGATCTTATTCATGGAATAATTCCCCGATAACCTAGACATGGAAAAAATAATGTATCGAAAATAAAAGCATTATGCATGAGCTTAGAATACAGATTTGTTTGTGCTGGTTTTGGTTTGCAAAAAAGTTGTTTGACGCACGGCAGCGGTACCGTATCAGCGTATGACGCGATAAATCATGCATACACAAAAACATTTACGCTGCATTGACAGTCATCGATTTTTAAGTTGGTTTCTGGATGATGTCAATTATTTTTCATGAATCATGATTTTTCTTTGAGCAGTGGTCGATTGTATGCATATTATTAACTTATTAAAATCTGTCTAGAAGAAGAATTTCTTTTAGTTGTTAATCAGTGTTAGATATTTTATTAAAAACATTGCATATAATACCTATAGTTTCGTAATGAACGATGTAGTTAATCAGATTTGTAAGCAGCCTGATGGTCGTTTACAGGCCACAGTTTTATTTTAAATATAGATGGCGTAAAAATGTGCCACACAGCACTGTTAAAATTGTTATAGCCACCAAGATTTGATTGACGACTCGAGCAATAATGTAGAGCAGAAGGCATGTATCTAAACAATATACTGAATACCTTTAAGGAATCTTCTGGAATTTGACTTATAAAATAAATGTGTCTATAAATTTCGGATTTCAAAAATTTATAAGTAAATTTTTTTTATATTTTTACCAATTATTGCGCTAGTTATGATTTGCGACTAAAAACAATTAATTGTCTGACAGTTCCACGGTTTATTAGTAAAATAATGTCCAAGAACTGAAATGTACGTAGCGTAATTAGTCGGGCATTCGTACAATTTGGTCGAGTGCCGAGACACAACTGTATATTGTATCTTTCTTAACGGAAAATCATACAAATCTTAATGCAGTTTGGGTAAAACGGACACTCAACCTGAAATCAGGAGACAATAACAAGTTTGTGAATAAGAAGTTTTGAAAACGCTTGGCGACAGTCCAGAAAAGACAATGTTTCCTTGAGTGATCCCGCAAATAAAGAGTTTTCACAAGCCATGCACCGTTCAGTGATATCTCGTACACACGGCGCACCGGTGAAATCTGAGTGATTGTTTGTAATAACGAGTTTTGTTTGAACATATTGTTTGCGAAGTGTTATGCGCATATTGTCATTGTTTTCCGATACGAGCCGAGGTGAGGTACGTCAAATGTTTGCTGCTAATAATTTTAATGGTAATAAGATTCCATTATGTATTGTTTTTTTGACGTAGAGTTTAGAATAATAGAGTTGTAAAATATATTGTTTGTTTTTACGAAGTTGGTTTTCACAAATGTTGAATAATCTGAATTTTTAAAGATAGAAAACGAAAAGAAATACGAAAAAAAGAAAAGACAAACCAGCTTTTAGATGTAATCATGATACTTCTAAGACATCATTTTTATACCATTTAAAATATAAAATGTCTTGAACGTGCTATCTACTATTGCTGCGAAATTAGAATCACTAGTTAGTATCTTAAATACAATAATGAATGAGACGGATGCATTATTTGACTTAAAATTAGTACTACATCTGCTTTTTCATTAGCTTAATGAAATGCACTCGGTTGTTAATATGTAATGCACGATATTTGACTGTAATGAACTCTGAGCTCAGCTAAAGTTTGAAAGACAAGCGTGAATGCAACGTTGGAAGACGTAGGCGTCATGTCGTCTGCGAATGTTTTTACCCGACTATTTCAATGACGAATTTACAAAAATAATTGTATTGACAAACAAGCGCCCCAAATTTGAATACATGCTTCATAACTAATCTCAACTAGCGAAAAAATCCTTCAGCTATCGTAGTAACATAATATTGTATCTTGAAATGACACGCTTTGAGTTTTCGATCCTTATCCTTTATTCTTGCGATGTTTATTATGGACCGGAAATGACATTGGTCACCAATTAGCAACTAAAAGATCAAGACAATGTCGAACTTACTTTCCATTTATCTTAGCCGTGAACTTAGAAATTTATTCGACGTAAAAACCAAGTGGCGAGTGCAATTGCCTGCCATTCGATAATTATCGTAAATCGAAGATGCGCTGATGCATAAAATAAGTGACGATGGTGGATTGGATGTTTATAGCTTCGACGAATCGAAGACTTACCATTCACGGTTGTACAAAATGGCCGGACAGATTTTTATGCTTTCGTTTAGGACTCGTAGGTCCGAAGACAGTATAACGGTCAAGTGTCTTGCGCGATGAAATAAGAACTTGAAAGAGATAAATAAATGTTATAATATTCTTTAGACGATATATTGAGTTAAGCATTGAGTTTTTCGTTATTTTTAAAGTTTGTAAAGCACTGCACAATAAGGCATACAAACATGACACAGAAATTCCTGTCATAATTGCTCGCAAAGCTACAAAAGTAATGCACAGAATTTTATCTCTTGTCTTTGAACTGGCAACGTGCAGCGATGAAACGAATATAAAACTAATGTTGAAATGAATATGTTTCATATGCAGTTCTTTCGTTTCACAGAATACATTAAACAGTATTGTTCCTCAGGCGTGATATTTACAAACTGTCTGATCAATGAAAAAGTCAATAAGCACTGAAACTGTAGCTGTCCTATTGTGCATGGTGTTGCGAAAACAGTGACCCACTTTGCGACGTTTTGCTCTTCGACATATTTATATGCATGTGTAATTTTATACAATAATCATACTATTGTAAAAAACGCTGCGTTGACCTGAATTTGTGTCATTGTAATATAAATGGTTTACCTTATTTGTGAATTGATTTTGGATGATATAATTGTAGTAACTATAGGTGCATAAATTAACTATTTCGAGAGCGTATTATAAAAAATATCAGTTACTTATTACGTCAAAAACTTACAACCGTAAGTAATGCGCAAGTCTATTATTTAGTTTAGATGCGAAACTTTCTATTTATAACATGGTTTAAAATTAATAACTGCTCTGAAAATAACATGTCCCATCAAGAGATTTATGTTGATACTGTGTGCCAATCACAATACCATATCCTATTTTCTCGTTGAACTCACACTACCAAAATTGTCTTTGAGCTAAAATAGATATACCTATTACGGGACGTTGAATTGATTTTAATTATTTGTTTTCACATTATTACGGCTATCTTATAAGATTTATTGATCGCAATTAGAATTTAAGGTTTCAAACTTGACCTTAAATTAAAACAAAGACAAAAAAGTTTTTTTTTATAGCATTGAATGACGAGACGAGCATGCCGTTCGCCTGATGGTAAGCGATACGACCACCCATAAACAATAGAAATACCATCCAGAAGCTTGATTCACAAAGTACTGTGTGGCATTCCACTGCGCTCGTCATCCTGAGACATAAGATGTTAAGTCTCATTATGTCCTGTAATTACACTGGCTACAATGCCCTTCAAACCGAAACACAACAAACACTGCTTGGCGGTAGAAATAAACATTGCGGTGGTACCCACCCAGACAGTTTGAAAGTATATTAATCTATACTAATATTATAAAGCTGAAGAGTTTGTTTGTTTGTTTGTTTGTTTGTTTGTTTGTTTGTTTGAACGCGCTAATCTCAGGAACTACTGGTTCGAATTGAAAAATTCTTTTTGTGTTGAATAGACCATTTATCGAGGAAGGCTATAGGCTATATAACATCACGATGCAACTATTAGGAGCGAAGAAATAATGGAAAATGTGAAAAATGCGGGGAAAATTATTCATCCTTGAGGGCTTCCATTGCGTGCGCTGCGAAAACGGTTCAAGATACCAAAAATATTTGTATGAAAGAATTATTCCTCATAAAATGATCTAAAAAAAAGTCCGCGACAGTATATGTCTATCTTTTAAGATTAACTCTCTAGAACCGTTTTTATGGTAATCAAATTTGGTCGAAATTAATGCATTATTTGTTAAGAGTTGTATCAACGTCATAATATTAATCTTTATCCAAATAAATGTGTTGGATAGAGTGATGCAACGGGAAGGTTTTTATGTATGTACTTTTAGCCCGGAAAAACTTATTAACGCGGGCGAAGCCGTGGGCAAAAGCTAGTGTACAATAAATAATATTTAATAACTTACAGCTAGAGACCATACTCATAACTTCCAGAGATGAATATTTGCTCATCACAGCCACACATGGTCCGGTGCAGAAATTGAATCCTCAACCGCTAATTTCACGGCCGCGTTACCGCCTGTTGTGTCACGAAGGTCAAACCTTGCAGATTTATCTGAACTAGCGACCCGCCCCGGCTTCCCTCAGGTAGCACTAATTGTGTATTGCCAGATGACTTCTGGTGGTCCCGTCGCTATCTTACACTGATCATGACCAGCTAGGCTATTCTAAAGTTTACCTAAAATCATTGAAATCGCCGTTTTGATGTCTATAAAACACATTTAATTTTATATATTTTTTTGTTGCCTTAGTAGGCGTTTGCCTACGTTTTGCTCGTTTGAGTGAGCGGTCTACCTGATGGTTAGCAGCATCCGCCGCTCATGGACTTCAGCAATGCCAGAGTCACAACCTAGCCGTTGCCTGCCGGGATATGTAACGAATCTGATTGTAAGATCAGGACTGTCGCACCATTGATCCAACGGCGGCTTATATGGGGAGTCCGGGTCCAGCATTCGATTCCCAGGACAGGAAATACTTGTGTAAACCTTTTTAACATATCTATAATAGAATAAATTCTCTGTATACAAATCTCAGCTGTTATCCACTCCTTGAATAAAGAAACTTTACACATTTCTCATGATGTACTTGACCATGCGCCCATTTTAAGGTTAATGGATCGACTAGCAACGTAATTTTTATAAGTTCAAGTGCATCTTAACAGAATACGGGGGAAGGTCAAGAGGAAATACAGTTTATAATAATCAATATCGCTTGTGAGTTGCGCCCGCAATTTGTCCAATATTTTCTTTTGTAGAGAAGGCAAAGGGATTTTAACGAACGAAAAAAACGGAGGAGGTTCTCAAGTCAACGTGTATATTTTTTTCTTTTAGCTTATGCTGATATGAATGTTATGTTGCAAGTTCTTTATTTTATCAGTCAAAGCAGTTTGAATGAGAAACTTTGAATAGAAAAGACACCGAAGAAGATTTAAGAATTGACTGTGTGTGTAAAAACGTCTGGTATATCCAATTTTGTTTACAGTTTTTTTATTTTATTTGTTTAATATGCAACCTTGATTTATCTGTATCGTAACACCGGTAGAAAAGCAAAATAATGTCAGGCGGAAATCGCTCGTCTGAATAAGATTGTTATGCATAATTTATGAACGATGCATATAACAATATACAAACAACTAATATTATAGCTGTATATAGAATAACGTAAGTTAGATAAAATTCATAAACATTGTCGAACTTAGCTATTTTAATCCAAACTACTGTTTAATTTTTTCATTTAGTCTTGTTTCACTGTGTACCTGTGCTCCTAAACATTCGTAAATACGAATGTATAAACTGTGGATAATGTACTTAAAATAAATAAAATGAAAATAAAATAAAACTGTACAAAACATCTAAGACTCAGAATAACTGAATATAGTAAGTTGAATGATCCTGAATATTGACTCATGGGGTTGTTTTATCAGCATTAATATACAGCTAGAAAGTAAGTAGCTAGGTATAAGTATTAGATGAGATAAGATCAATGTAAAGCCTTCGATGACACATCATAATGACGAAATGATATTGACCCAGTATGATGTATGCCCCCGATATACTAAAACGGGAGCTATTCTGCTGGGACATATTGCAATGATGATCACATAACGCGCGTTTGAGTAATATATTCCGCCTATATGCCTACTTGAAAATTGTACTTGAGAAATCTTACGAGGTAAACTGCCGATGCACGTTTTCCAAACCAGATGTGTAATGAGAATGTAGTGTGATTTATTACCTGCTTATAACACTATTACATAAATAAACTATTGTTGGTATACTCGTCAAACTTTCACATACGATGGCTATCGATGTATACGCGCTAGGAAATGGAGATACTTAGCTATTTTAGCCCAAAATGACAATAGATTACACAGAAGCGTCATAGGAGGATCCAAAGTAAGAAGAAATCATCCAAAATGTAAGCACCGGAACAAATTGAAAAGTGTTTGTACACCATCTAGAACATAGATAATAAAAATATTGTTGAAGGTCTCATATATTTCCGTGCAATTTCATTCAATAAAGCTTATCATTACAGATTATTATAAATAGAATGGGGATTATCAGTTAATAAATTATAATTAGATAACGTTTTCATAGAATTGAACAGATATAAAGGCAAACACGCTGTTATTGCAAAATACCTTAAGTGTAGTCACGTGATCTCTGTAATGATATACGTTAATAGTAAAAACAACTAATATTAATTAATTTACCTAGTTATTTAAGTTGCATATTAATGTGAATCCATGTTCATGTCTTCATGAACATAGATTCTGCAGATTAGAAATATCTTAAATCTACAATTTTTGACGGACTTTTGAAATTATATTAGTAGCTAATAAAATACATCAAAAATAGTTATCCGTCTCCACGTTGCCTAGATACAATAATATTCAATGTGCCACTATTCATTCAATATAACGCAATATTGCATTAGATCCCTCGTGATTCTAATTAACATAACCTAACGTTCTCTTATCTAACTGCTGATTCAAATGTATCATCCGGGTAAAGTGTACTTTAGCTTGTTATGTGTAACTTTGGACTTTGCCTGTAGTTTATGACTAACTTGTTTACTTGCACGAACAAGTCTTTGCATAGAATGTCATCACATCTTTAAAATTCTCATGGGGCATTTTTGTATTTGCAAGTTCTCCCGATGTCCTTTATTGTTAGGCTAAAAGCCAGAAATTTTCACTTGACGTGGCAAGGTCACTGAATGAATATTTCTTGAATATTCGAAAAATGTCACACTTACCAACATCTGTAAACTCAAAAGTTTACTCACATCTAACAAATAGCAAAACGAGACTCCAGGTGAGATTTCCATTTTGATTGCCCGTCATAACATTCGTGAGAACGGAAGATGTTCTGCACATAATAAATTGATAGAATCATTATGATTTATTATGATTGTCATGTTTACAACAATTTCTTTAGCTCGGCACAGGTTTGCCAGCTTTTACCCACGTACAAATGGAATTACTGACAGGCTTGTTCAATTATCAAGAAAGTGGCTTTACATCTTTTCAATTTAGGATTAATTTAATAGTACATATAATTAATCAAACAGTAGATAGAGTACCGTTGATGTTGGTTATACCTGTTTCTCAGTATTTATTTCATTACTCTTGAATTTGTTACGCGATAAAGGCATCTTAGTTCTTTTAAGATTTGGAAGATCGATATAGACTATAAATGTTTGCTTATATTTTAAATCTTTTCCATTATTTTATATAAAGGTAATCATCTAGAGTAGATGTGATGGATGATTCAAATTTTTTACTGAGTATTATATTTCACTAGCTTTTGCCCGCGGCTCCGCCCGCGTTAAAAAGTTTTTCCGGGATAAAAGTCCCGTTATATGTTTTCCCGGGATAAAAAGTAGCCTATGTGTTAGTCCAGGACATGTTCTACCCGTTTGCCAAATAGAGAAATGTTAAAGCTACAGTAAGAAAAATACATATAATCACTCTTAGTACCTATGCAAGTTCATTAGTTTTTTTTTTTTTTATATGGCCATCTTCGGCGCATTAGGGACGGCTGCGGGCTTCCTCTGACTCTCGTTTAAGTTGTCGTCCGCAACCGCCCCTGCGCGTACCGCTGTTGCGGTCCTTTTCCTGTTGTTGTTGCGGGGGCTCAGAAGCCCCCGCACACCGAGGGACGCCCCTGGCGTCCGAGGCAGCGTGTGACACGCTGCCGTCAAGTTCATTAGTTGAACATAGTAATTTTTTGTCGACGTTGTTTACAATTGGATATTTATTGCAATAATTTCTTGCATCATATTTTTCCCTCTTAGCGCCGCTTTTTTCATCGAGGCGGAAAATCTTTGCAATCATAATTTTATTCTGCATAATATCTTCAGGCGTGTGTAAATATATTTTTTAGAAATGTTATTTACTTGTTAAATGAATTCTTAAAGATCGAACTACACGTATAAATGAAAAAGAGAACACTCGCCTCAAAACCTTTTCTTTTGTATTAAATCACTGGAATTTCTAAATCTATCAGTTAATCTATTTATCAAATTTTAATAGACGTAACGTTCTTATTTTAATTTAACAACCGAACTCATAACCTTTGTACAGGTACTGAAACAAATAAATTCAATAAACTTGTAACAAATCCGCAATGAAATCAGCATAATCATAGTGGAAATCCTTGCAGTTTGAACTGCAAGACCCTTGTTTAAAATAACTTTATCTGTAACAAGGTTGAATGTGTTTGCAACGATGGCGTATGCTATCTCGTATAAATATTATAATTGTAAAGTGGATATTTACTGAATCAAGGTAATTTCTATTTAACTGAATAAAGATGACCATACGAACGACGCAAGGGTCTTAACCTATCCTGTTATAGAACAAAATTGCCTTGTTCGAAACTCTCACTACCAGCTTACCTTTATAGTATAAACTATAAATCAGCAACTACAAGACTTGGCAATGGAAATAAATTAAATTCATTGATTATTGTTATTATACAGACATTATAAGGACAAGGATGAGTTTATCACTAGTGTGTTGTAAACTTATTTTTACTGATGTCTTGATTTATCACTTGTCTTCTTCTTTATCGCATATATAGTTTTCCATTCTTCCCTAGAAATCTGTAGGGTTATTAATTAAATTATTTCTTGATACAATATCGTCCAACTAAGCCTCCATTTGATATTTACTTTTGGTGTATAGTTAAGTCGTTTTATTAAAGGTAGTGTGAGTAGTTCTGGCCAAAATTAAAGAATCAAAATAAGTTTATTAGATGAGACGAGCCAAAATTCGAATTCAGTAGATGTTTTTGGCCTTGAGGAATCTTTGCCAGCTGTAAACTTCGGTTGGGCGAAGACAATGTCTCTATTAGTGGAAGATGTCAAGAAATTCGTAAACAAAATTGATACGAGCATTTCGGAGCTAAATCTGTATTCATACAAGTACTATTACAAAACTTAAGAGTGTGTCTTTTTTGGCCTCGTTTATTTCTTAAACTCTGATTAAGACTCTTAAATGCGTCCCTCAATAGGAAATTACATTACATGAATGCTGTAGGCTACTTTTTATCTAGTTTCTGAACATTAAAGCATTCAGAGCCGCAAGCAAAACCTCGTTGAATATGAAGTACGAGTCATTTTATTTTGCATAATAGTTTATTTTCAGATGTCGACCAGGTGTCTGATATATGGGTTGACCCTCTTTCAATGTATGCTAAACGAATCTGTGACATTTTGCATGGCCGACCGGTCAGTATAACCTTGATGACTCATATTATTTCGTTATTTTTCATCTCAACCCTTTCATTATTTTCACGTTTATCACACTATACTGTTAAACGAGATAAACTTTTGGAGGATTTGTCCATATTTGTGATAATTTTTCTACGTGGTTTTACATGATTCATAAAAACTATTGTAACGTTTTTTAAACTTTGTATTTGGATTTCTATTCTTATAACTTTTGGGTTACTTTTGCTTGATATCGTATAATTTATAACACGGTTTGTTTTTGTCCCATTGAATACAATTTAAAAGAAACTAATATTTTATTTGAAACAACCAAAAGCCCACAACGTTGTGTTTGTGACAACAAATGAAATCATTCCATTTTAAACTCGTAACTGACTCAGATCCTAAAATAACCATTTAATATTTTCGCATTTCACCTACATTTTTGCAGAGGTGACAAAAGTCAATTTACTAGCGGTTACGTTTATAAACTCACAATTCATATACTAGGATTTGGTATTACTAAACTATGTTTTTACGTGTGTTATGTTTTCATCAGGTGAGGTACTTGCTCGTGTCTTCATTTCACTTTATAGAAAGATATTGCCTTTATCTTGTTTATCGTTTACTCCATCAAGTAAAGTTACTTGCTGACTTTAGCTTGATTACCGTCCGTAAAAAAATTACTTATAATGATTATGGATAAATGAAATCTAATGTTCAGTAATGGACTTTATGTGGCTGATGATGATGATGAAATGAAACACAGAATTATCACAAGTTCACCCGAAACATTAATCATTGTTACGAAAGATATTGCAAGATTATTTGATACTTTTATGCTTGTAGCTTCGCCGTCGTGGCATTCGGCTTGTGACAAATATAAAAAAAAATAGCCTTTCCTCCTGTTCAAGCCAAATTTATCATCTTCTATTCAGAGCGATGTATTTGAAAACAAACAGACGGATAGGGTTTCTTTCGTTATATTACTATGAATGTCGAAATGCCCCACTCGAAGACATGTTCCGTCGCTAGGTGTAGTCGAGGCGTCAAATTCGCACAAATGGTTAACGAGCATCTTCCTGTGAGGCTAACATTGAACCACTTCTAGCAGAGCGGCCAAGTGCACCGAGGATGTAATTACGCACACTGAAATAGAACTTATTACGTAAGCCGATGTTTTGGTTTTATTTGTAAACAACATTTGGTCTTCCGAATGGACATGTTTACTAAGGTATAAGGAATATTTTTTATCTTTGCGTTATAAGAAACCATGTAATCAGTGGGACATTCTCCATTTACAGAATTTTGGAAGTAGAGCGTTAAAATTGGGTGCTGGTTTAGATACTGATATCTTCAAGGATTTACTTATTACTACTTGCCCTGAAAATGAGATGAAAAACGAAATGTTAGCTCATTGAAGTCTTATAAAGTGATTTCACTTAATATGGTAAAAAAAAGGAAAATTTAAATAATTATAAACTTTCATAAAAAACATCTTATGTGGAACTTCAAACTACATATTCTGTGTAAGTAATTAAAAAAAAAATTAGGAATCTAACACTACCACTAAAGACTATGACGCAATAAATAAATTACTTACTAAGTTGTACTTACTTAAACTCAAAGTGTTACAAGACTTTTTTTCGTACTTATGTGCTACCTAATGGTAGTAAATAATTACCCCCATGTAGGTACGCTTGCTTCCATTTATAGTTTTATTCATAGGACCACGATGTCTGTTTTATGTCGAATTATATAAGGAAGGAAAAATTTACTGAAAACAAATAGGTATATGCTTTTTCTGCATAAAATCCTTTGTATTCTGTATTACTGAACTGCTCTAAACAAAATAACCAAATACTTGTAGTATTCTTTTTCCTGTATCATGCATGCATTGTATTTTATACCTTGAACGTAGTATTGTTGATCGAAGCCTTGAACTAATTTTGAAAAGAGCAACCCTAGAGTTTCTTGCCTGTTCTTCCCTGGTGAGAACTGCTTTGCGAACTGGTGGCAGATTTAGTATTGACGGAATCTAAATAATGTATAACATTTTATGGGTTCGAATAAATCATTTCATTTCGTTTCATTGGGAAAATCTTTCGCAGTCGGGTAAAAAGTAAAACCGACTTCAAAACCACTGCAAACCAAAACAATATATAACTTTATGTACGTATATTTGGAGTCGATGGCTATTATAAATTGAACATTGTTTTCGTATATTTGTTCGTGTATTTGCTTAGCTTAGCTGGCAATTTAAATTAGGCACCGACTCGAAATATATGTAGGTATAATATTATAATGTCACTTAAATATTTTTTTGGTTTGCAGTGACTTTGAAGTCGGTTTTATTTTTTGTTAAAACGCTTTTATTTATTGCTTTTGGTTTGATTATGAAACTGTGTAAAAAATGCATCATAGATGCCTATACGATTGCAGTATTTGCGGGTCATCCGCTGTTGGTTATTGAAGAGTTCCATTATCTATCTCCGGAGATATTCATCAGATCCTAATAAATTATATACTAAAACCATCCCTGAAAAATATACATTTAAATAACGAAAACCCCATCCAAATCGGATCAGTGGTTTTTAAGAAAATCGTGACGATACAAATTTACATACATACATACGGGTCGAATACAGAACCTCCTTTTTATGAAGTCGGTTAAAAAGGATACTGTTTGTTTATATTTAGTTTTCTAAGTATGGTGAAAATCTTAACACCAGGTGAAATAAAACCACTAATAAAATAATAAAACAAAAACTACTTCCGTACACACATAATGGTTAAGTGTTGTACAATTAGCATCACAAAACGGTTTTAGGATATTTTCCCTGTCAATGTTCTAAACGCTCTTTGGACAGGAATATAAGTGGTCGCAAACAACTGGCTGAAAGTATAAATCATTGAACTTGCATATCGTGCATCCAGCTATATCCCAACGTAGTTTACGATTCCACGGCGACGTGGGCACTCATAATAGATCGTAAAATGGGCACAATTCCATCGGCATTGCTATTTTATTGACCACGATACTTTAGAACCCGATAACTCAAACTAACGATTTAGATTGAAAGATGGTAAAATACCGCCCACATTCCGTTAGCAATGAAAGGAAGCGCGTAGATTTAAATTGCCGGCTAACTGCAGTTGTAATAATTGGAGAGCTTCATACAGTAATACACCACGGGGAACCGTTTGCTCATACGTTATTCTGTCCTATATTTAGATGACAGTTTACAAGCTGGGATGTTATGATTTATTTGATAGCTGGACTTGGAATTTTGCGTAACCGCAGCTAGAGGCGCGCCATTGTAAATAAATATTTATTATTGAAGTTTTCTTAATCACGACATGCCATAATAATGTCAATTAAATTAAAAAGTATGATGTGATGGATGTTATTAATTTTATAAAAAAGACGTAAAGCATATGCAGTTTATTTACCATAATATTATCGTTGATCCTCGGGATGATAAATAACTTTCAACATGTTAACCTCTTAATAATAAATTTGTCCGTTACATTCCAGGTGCTGAGTTCAAGAAAGATGGCGTGGCTCCGTGTATCTGCATGCTTCCTGGCCGTGTCGGTTCTAATAGCTCCGATGCTGGCCGCCGTGTGTCCCGAAGGTTGCGTCTGCAACACTACACGCGACGGCCTCCACCGTGCTACCTGCAGCAACCTCGCCGATCTTTACAAATTTACACTCCGACAGAAGCATCATAATATTAACATTTTAGACCTTTCGCACAATAATATTACGAAACTGAACCATGAGCTCGATCGGCTCACTGAAATTGTCACGCTGGACCTGTCAACTAATGGCATTCAGAATCTCAACAAATTCTTACACAACGCCAAGAAACTAGTGCATTTAAATCTGGCTAACAATAGATTGCAAAAACTATCTTTAACGCATTTTCCAAAAAGTGTCAGCTCTTTAGATTTGACAAATAATCTCTTACAAGATGTGCCCTCAGACCTCGCGCATTTAATCAGTTTAGAGCATTTAGAATTAGAAGGCAATCCTCTAGATTGTTCTTGTGAAAATATTGTGGCAAGAGACCGTTTACTCCTTGGAAATGTTTTTATTGATCATGTAAAATGCGCCTCGCCAGAAAGATTAAAAGGACGTTCTTGGCTGGAATTAAAAACAAAAGATATTTGTAAAGCACCAAAAACAGAAAATAATTTCTTAGATATGATGATGGGAGACCAACCTATTGATGCAGTTGAAGTTGGAAAAGATACAGTTGAACTAAAATCTCTACCATTGACAGCCACTAACGACTTAGAAGATGGTAAAATAATACAAGGAAGTAGTGTCGATGAAGATGACGACAGTCTCCTATTCCTAAAAGTTGGACATTCAACGCCACCATCGCCTTTAAGTGACATCGAGGGGTCCGGTGAAGCTGAGAGTACTACGATTTCAGATTTCTTAATAGAACCAAGGGTTGAACGTAAACAACTGTCAAACATGCATTCCCTTTATTCAGAAAGCGATTACGAACAACAGACCACCGAAGATCCCATTGCTGGATCCGGAGAAGGTTCTGGTTTCCTTCCGTTCTTTGATCTAGACATAATTGAAGAAACAACGACTCCTAAAGTTGAAAAGCTTAACACAGAACAAGTTCACATACTCATAGACGATGATGATACTTCAGTTACAGAATACCCATTACCAAAGGTACCAACCATTTTTCCAGAAGTTATTGATTGGAGTAAACCATTAGAAGTTTCGTCTACAGAAAAGCATATAACATCTTCAACGCCACGTGACACGACTGTATCTGAACAAATAAGAGTTACACAAGCTGAAGTACTCGGCCAAGTACCAGCTGGTAATGACAATACTGCGCCACATAAAACTGGAACTTATGTTTGTATTGCGATAATTGTTGTACTGTTGGTTGGTATGATCGGTTTTGCTATTATAAAAGGTCAAATGAGAAAACGAAGAGACCGAAGGCTTCTGAGACAGCAAAGGCGAGATGTGGAAAAAGCTTCAAAAGAAATGGTAGATATGAATAAATCTCTATTAGGTAAACCAGCTCCACTCGAACCACAAGTAGAAAAGAAAGTAAATGGTAAATACGAACTAGTGCCGACTCATGATGCTCAACAGAAAAAAGGTGAAAATGGCGATGTTGGCAATGGATTAAGCCACAATGATAGCAATGGCACAAGAACTGACAGCCCCAGAGACACAAATCAAAACAAGAGCAGCTCGAGGGACAACAATTTATCTCAAGATCCTCCACAACAGGAGACTTCCTTTGAATCTGCTCCCACGTCACCGGACTCAAGGAAAGACAATAACTCCTTATCTAGTGACGACATATTCGTGCCGTTGAATGATGATGACACGCCTAGGCTAAATGGTAACCTCGGTCCAGATGTATCTCAGCCACTTATCAATGGTGATCCAAACACAGACTCAGACTTGTTATCACCTTCGCGAGAGTATGTGCCAGTATACTCTCCCGATATGGGTAGAGTTCGAATTAAGATGACGGAAACCCCCAAGCCTAAAACACCAGTACTAGTCACCAGGAGTAGGTCGAACGCTGGGGATATTATCATCACTCCCGCAGGAAACGCGAATCGCAAGTCGGCTACTTGAAACAGGATCTCCTTCGAAAGGACTATAGCACTTTGTGTAATTCAGTGTCAAACTGCAAACACTTCACTATTGGCGAAATTTTGTGATTGTTTAGTGAATCTATTCGGCGCAAGTCTGGTGTACGAAGGACTGAAATTGCTCAGAACGAATGCGTGAGTGTTAAAACTTTTGCTGCCAAAGTGTGTTTGTAGTCCAGAGTGCCTTTATTTTTAACTTTGTTAGTGGTATGATAATATATTTATGAGAGTTTACTGAGCAATAAGTAAATCATATTTTTATATGTGTAAAAAGTGTTGCCATGTTTTTAAATTGATAATAGATGTATGAATTGTCTATTATAAGATGGCAGATAGTCAATTTGTAATAGCACAAGTTTGGTGGCATCTTCTAGCATTGCCATCTGCCAACTTATATTTGACACGGTATAAAGGTTCTATAGTGATATGAACGCTATATTCATCTCGTAAACAAAGATGCAACGAAATAGAATTATTGTACGAAAACCGAACAATGTGTTTTGCTTTTGAACACTCTCAATAACTTATTTATGTAACTCTTTTCAGTACAGTGCTTGAATTGTAAAATTTCAATGGTTGTGTACTTACTTTACTCCGAGCATATAATATCATATGAACAACATAATGCATTAGAATGCGAAGTCAAACTGGCTATGTCTTTTTATTTTTCCACATAAGTTCCTTTTTATTAATAAATAAAATATTATTTAAGAATGTGATACCAATTTATTTTAAGATCATAAGCCTTTCATACTTCTATTTGTATAGATAATTTCGATTTCCGTTTGTGTATATTCGTCGTGATCTTTACTATTTGAAATACTTTTAATTGTAATGCTTTTAAATTAATGAATCTGTACCATATCATATTTACTTATTGTTTGGTATATTTCGTCTGAATGTTGCCAACTTTAGGGATAAATAAAGAACAATAGTGATAATACTACATACAATAGCGATAATTAAGTAAATTTATAAATGTATTTTTATTGAAAACTATAAATGATATAAATGGTTGATTTAATATCGTTTTCTTTTTTCATACCTTCGTTGTAAATTTTAAATCTATATAGTGTACAAAGAAATCACGGGTCAGCGCCATCTACTTAATGAATCAGATAAAAAATATCCGTTATTGCCCACCGGAGCAAATTACCGGAATTAAAAGGATCCTATGTGTTAATCCAGGTGTTTTACTGGCGGTAGGTCTCATATATATGAGTCCGTTTGGATGGGTACCACAGCAATGTCTATTGGCACCGTCAAGCTGCAGTGTGCATGCACTGTTGTGTTTCGGTTTGAAGGACATTGTAGCCAGTGTAACTATTGGACATGGTCGTATCGCTTACCCTCAGGCGAACGGCATGCTCGTCTCGTCATTCTATGCAATAAAATAAAAGATTCTTCATTTTCATACAGTACTTTCTAATCTATAGGCGTAAGGCGTGCTGGCTACGGCTGCTGGCGATGATCCGTCCTTGATGTCATACGTCGTTTTATATACATCCTCAAAACAATATGTAATGTCAGTTCAGGCCAAGAACTAAACAAGTTTATTTAGTTTAGCATAGACGAAAATCCTACTAATATTATAAACGCGAAAGTTTGTAAGAATGTATGGATGTTTGTTCTTCTTTCACGCAAAAACTACTGATCGGATTTCGATGAAATTTGGCACACGGGTAGATCATGTCCTGGATTAACACCTAGAATACCTACTTTTTATCCCGGGAAAATATAAATCGGGAGTTTTATACCGGAAAAACTTTTTAACGCGAGCGGAGCCGCGAGATAAAGCTAGTTGAACATATAACATTGCTTAGTTTGTAATAAAGATTATCTCAGCTATGCGAACTTAGATAAATTAGCTTAGTTTTTGGTCTCTAATCGCTATACGTGTAGTATAAGGGTGAGGCTAGACGAGCGTAATTTTTTGGATTGTGAGTCGCGTAATTTCTGCTCAGCGGTAATACTGTTGGGCCGCCAGATGAGCGTAATTTATTCAGTTGCTTTTCAACACTTGTACTGGGTGTGTGTGTAGTGCAATGGATATAATAAAAACCTTGTGTATTTACGAAACATATAGCGAAGACAAAGAAGATGACGATAGACGAAAATACTGGGTGAATCCACTCGACAGTGAAAGACTGATGCAAATTACTGTGTCTACAAACATTGTGACAAAGAAATTAACGTATTGCCTCCCATGTATTCCGTGATTGACTGTCATTTCTTTGACTGTCGAGTGTCGATTCCATCGCTCCCCTCTTGCCGCGAACTCAATTCTGCCGGTATTATGCGCGTGAGTCGGTAGACAATTCATTTTACGTCGCCGTGTGAACGAAACAGGATTTTTGTATGAAACTGAATGTAGCAGAAATTACGCGACTCACAACTCAAAAAATTACGCTTGTCTGGCCTTACCCTAATAGACAAACCCATGATAAGTGGAACAGGTACGCGCATTCCTTTGACTGAGATCAGCAAACAATAATATATTATATCTAGGTCCTAGATTCTAGGCACTCATATCAAATAAAAAACCGCAATTACCAATTGACGACATTATTGTTTGAAATACATTAATTATTTATGTAGTAGCCAGTAGGTACAGTGGTCATGAATTAGAAACAGTACTTTAATATTGTTATACCCTGAAAAGGAGAACGTCATATATTTCAGTAATAATATTGGTAGGTACACACTCACACCTTTTATCCCCGAAGGGGTAGGGAGAGGCGCAACTAGTGCACCCACTTTTCGCCGTTATTCCGTCCCATGATGTGATAGGGGGCGAGCGACTGCCTCGGTGGCGTAGTTGTATTGCGTACGCATTACGAGTACGATTTGCGCGCTGAGGTCCTGGGTTCGAATCCCGGGTCGAGCCAAAAACATTGTGACTGGGTTTTTCCATCTTAAAATTTACTCAGTCGCAGCTCGGAGTCAGGAAGTTGGCGGTGTGATACCACCGTGCCTCGGAAAGCACGTAAAGCCGTTGGTCCTGCGCTTGATCTCTCTCCGGTCATGTCGGATTACCGTCTCAGCGGACTATGAGAGTGAAGGAATAGCGAGTGCACCTGTGTATTGCGCACACACTTGTGCACTATAATATCTCCTGCGTACCTGGCTGATCTCTGTTGAGATTGGCCGCCGTGGCCGAAAGTGGCTAGGAGAAATTATAATTATTATAGGGGGGGAGCCTATCATTATATCGGGCACAAATTTCAGACTCCGAGCTGATACGGAATAGAAAAATTGAATATCACTTTGCCCGGGAATCGAACCCGAGACCTCAGCATTGCAGTCGTACCATAATACAACTACGCACACGAGGCAGTCGGCATATCTTAAATACAAAGCTAAATGTTTTGTTCTCAAAAGTGTATATTAGTTTGTTATGCAATAAAATTGATTAATTTGATTGTTCACATATTAAAGGTCTTTTTCGTGGGTAAAGTTTTATGCCTTCTATTGAACAACTGACCAGTAGATGGTGCTAGGGTGTATCGACTTAAACAATTATTTCGATCACCTAAAAAAAAAACAATTATTTCGATGACCTAAAAAAAATAACAGCCATGTATTACATACTGTCCCACTGCTAGGTACGGGCCTCATATACGACTGAGAGAGTTTAGGCCTTAGTCCACCAGGCTGGTCTAGTGCGGGTTGGTACACTTCACACACCTACCTTCGAAATTCTTAGAACGTCTCAGGTATGCAGGTTTCCTCATGACGTTTTAAGCGATAATTCACAAAGAATATACACTCAACTTTAAAAAGTCAGAGATATATGCCCTTGAGTTTTGAACCTGCGGACAGTCGTCTTCACAGGTAGTGATTGCTCCAATAATATACCTACATAGAGTGATAGAGCTTTCATACGTCCCCTAAGTGCTTACCGAGTTAAGGTTTTGCAATGTGCTAGGCTAAAAATAGGATTATAATACAAATAGGATATAGATTAATAATAAAAATTACACCAATAATTGACAATGATATAATTTTTTTATATCATAGACCAATACGCAATACGGATCCATAATTTTTTTTTTGTTAAGCCTAAACTAGTTTCGATTTTATTTTGACATCAGCGCCATCTAGGATTTTATAATAAAACGAATTACTCAGTATTTAGGGTGCGAAATCTAAAAAGGACATGTTAATAATATGTACAGGTATTATGTCGTAAAGTTTTATATAACGAAAGTAAAAACAAAATAGAAACGTTTATTATAATAATAATTGTTATTTTTTTTATAATGTACAATAATAATAAAAAATTACAAACCCAAGTGTTTACTTGAGACATGTGACTAGGCCGTGCGTCAAATAATAAATAGGTGTCGTTGTTTCACAAACAAGTAACATTGAGGGGCTAATCTATTATATTACAATTATATTCATACAGGGAATTGACAAAATGAAATAAATCTTAAAAATGATTATTTATCTAAATTATTATATTATAAATAAGATGTTTTATTTACATTTCCATTATTGTTATGAACCTCTATCTAACAGTACAATAATTATTTTAAAAGTCACTTTCATGCCGTAAGTTGTCGGTAGAATTGCTCCTGTCAGTTCGACGGGATGGTCGTTCTAACTCTGCTTCGACTTGCACAATAACGCTATCAACATTATCATCTATATATTCGGATGTGATCTGCCTACGTCGTGCTCCTGGTGAAGTGTCCAATTCTGCGATTTCATGACTACCGTACCTCCTGCTTCGTCTTGGACGTCTTTGTCGGTCGACTCCAGATGACTCTGAAAGTTCCATATCGTCAAACGTTCGCACATTACCATTCCTCTCAGTTTCTTCCAGTAAGTCTCCGCTTGATTTTGTTTTCCTACGTCCTCGTTTCCTTCTGGTCTTACCAGTACCTGTTTCGTTCAGAGAATGGCATGATGTATTTAATTTGGGCATAGAGAGAGCTTCGTCATAAGAAGGCGGAGCAATCAAATCACGTGGATCTGGCGTATTACATAAAGCTTCCTGTTCAGCGCGGATTCTTAACTGCCTAAGTCTATCCCTCGTTTCCTCCACTTGTCTGTCTCTTTCAGCCTGTATATTCCTTAAACGACGTTTCATTGACCGTCGAATGGTATTAACAAGTAAAATGCATAAAGATAAAGTAATAATCATGACAATTATAAACCAGATTAAGCTATCAATATTAGGAGCCTTTTCGCTGGGATTCCAAATGAAGTAACAAGCTTCCAACCATGTTTGTCCGATTAAGTTAGCAGGGCTATTACATATAAGGTTGTAGGATTCTTCTTTTTTATTTGGTTCAAGTGTGATGAAATCATAGAAATCAAACATACTTTCGTCGGCGCAATCGCATCGCCACATGTTGTCACTGAGGTCAAGTCGATCCAAGTATACATTTGAATCAAAAAATGACCGCTTCCAAATTGTTGTAAACCTATTTCCGATGACAGCCAGGCCAGTTAACCTTGGCAACATAAAGAATGTGAAATTATTAACTGTACTGATTCGATTATAATTTAAGTTTAAATATTTTAGCGTATTAGATGAAATACTTTCTGGAATATATGAAAGTAAATTTCTTGATAAATCCAGGTCGACTAAAGACTGCAAACCTTCTAATGAATCTTTTCCTATAGCGCTTATTTCACACGAACTCATGTCGAGCACTGTGATTGACATCGATTTTAGATGACCAACTCTTGTCAAATAATTTCTAGCTAATTTTAAATTTGTTAAGGATGACATTTGCGATAAACTGTCTTCTGGCATAACAGCTATTTCATTCCAAGATAAATCTAAATATTTCAGGTTGCTGAGACCTCTAAAAGTGTCACTTCTGAGCGATCCTATGTTGTTGTATGACAAATCAAGGTATTCCAGTTTTGTATTATTTGTAAATACGTTGCTTTCCAAAAATCTGACCATGTTATGATTGAGCACGGCTTTCCTTAAATTAGGAAATCCTTGAAGATTTGGTTGCAATACATTGCAATAAGATATGTCCAAGAACTTTAATGATTCAGAAAATAAGTTGTACGTTGACGAAGATAACTCTAATCTGTAGTTGTGAGACATTTGCAAGTATACCAATGACGGTAGATAAGTCAGTTCATTACGATTGATATTACTCAACTCGCAGTTATTAACGAATAAACTATGTAAAGTCGGCGATATAAGGCTGTGAATTCTCTGCAAAGGGTTGTAGTTCAGGCTAAGAATTTTAATATTTATTAAACCACTCAATGGTGATCTTCCATGTATAGACTCTATCTGGCAGTGGTCTAATATTAATATTTCTAAAGATGGACTTATCAGCAGTTCTTGATTGGCCAAATTGCCCATCGTCTTGAACTTATTGTGCGAAAGATCTAATGTTTTTAAATGTGTCGCCGGTTGAAAGACGTCGTTGGGATTTAGATTGAGCCATGTCTCAAAATAATTTTTAGATAAGTTTAATACTTCTAATGCCGTGAGATTATGCAGTGCATTATCTGGTAGCTCTGTTAGACGATTACCCCTTATGTCCAGTGTATTGAGGTTGGAAAACCTACTTAGTGATGGTGGGAAAATACTTATTTCGTTAAAGGAGATGTTAAGTTTCTTCACCTGAAAATAAAATATTTTAATTAAACGACCAATGGTGTAAGTAATATTACTTTGAGTAAAATTTTAGTTGAATTGATTTAATTGGTACAAAAAAACGCCAAATTACATATTTAAAAAGTTTTATAGATTAAAAAAAAATGTGTTGTAATACAGGAAATCTAATTTACATTATTTGATGTGTGAGCGATCATAGTCGAAACTATATACGATGGTATTTATGTTCACTCTAACGTAGGCTGCCAATTTATTTGCATGAAACACTAAACGAAGCAATTAAAAATATTGGCGCTTTCCCAGATATCTGGCTATCACTACGAAATCCAACGAATTTAATATGTTTCTTGCTTACCTCTGAACCAAGACCTGCAGGAATGTCAGTCAGACCTCTGCGAGAACAATCAACATACGTTTTATCAAGGCTGCAAGCGCAAAGGTAGCATAAATCGCTAGTGCTTCTGTCATCGAAATCCAACATTTCTCCAGACGCAAACAAACTCCATAGCACTAGGGGGCCAAAAACGAGAAGCAATCGAATCATCACGTCTCGCTTTCATTACTATCTGTAATAAAAAAATGGGTTACATTTAATTTAAGTTTCCCTGTCACGATTATCGAAGGCTAACCACCTGCAGTTTTCGCGGGTTTTGATAATTCTAGTCACGTAAGCCTTACCAAAAACGTCAAAGGAAACTCGTATTGTTAATACCATTGTGGCTTAACCAGAATAAATGTCAACATTAGTACATCCAACAATTTTATCTTTGTTATCAGCAATTGATAAAGGAGTAGGTTGTAGATGCTTAAATTGGGGTCGCGTACCACACCTGTTTCAGGTACATAGAATTACAACAGTACAGACTGAAATCTCTGAAGTGAATGTATATGAAAGTTGTATGAGTTTATCGAGCTTCCCTTTATACGTGGTTAATTTATCAATTTTATATTTTGCAGGAAAATTGACACCAGACGACCAACAACACGTTTTAATAATTTGTATACTTATATTTTGTTTTGTTTTGACATATCTTATATTTTGTTACTATCGCTGTAGTGCTAATAACTAAGTATGTATTCATATGTAGTTATTTGCGCTACATGCTAATAACTATATATTACAATACAAAAAAGCGTACTTTTATCCCATGTTGCTATAATATGCAATACAAAACTGTACTTTTATCCCACGTCGCTATAATATGGATAAATATTTATCACTACATTTGAAATAGATAGTGAGACAAGTACACACCTTTTCCGCACGATTTAACGGAAAATTCATTTACACAACTCACATTATCTTCGTAGGCAACACTAGTTTCTTTTAAAAATAATCCTCTAAATTATTATGGTATCAATTAACCACACTCAATTGTTTTACGCACACAATTGCCTGACGAGTGTACGCCGGCAGGTGATTACATTATATGAGTCAAATGGTGACGTGTTATCATTGATAATGATAAGAATGGCGAAATTGTACGTATCAGAGTCGTACATGCAGAAATAGCCCCTATTGATTATTCCCTAAGTAAATCAAAAGTACATGCGAATATCAGAAATCACCGGACAAATTAAAATAACTGAACGACGCACGATTTAGTGGTAAATATGCATTGGAGCATTCTGACTTCATTCTCGGAATGATGCTATCAGCTAATCCTTCTGGTTGATTTCGGTTCCAGCATGGGGAAAATTTGTATTATCGGTTTTCTAGTGAGCTGATATAACTGTGAAAACATTCTTTATTAACTCAATTAAGCTTTTGTAGAGCTTTTGAAGCTCCGAATACCTCTCTCCCGCTCCTAAACCTCTTCTTTTTCTGTTTCCCACCCGACTTATGATTCTTCTGGTATTGTGGCTGTGTATGGACAGTATAAATTACTGCGAAGATAAATAAAAGATTTAATTATTATTATTATTATGTCTACTGTTTAAAGAAATGATAGCTTTCGTGTTTGAAAAAATACTTATTGAATGAAATAAAATAATTATAATGAAGTTAAATTTTGTTTTGTGTCGCATTCACCTCGTCAATGAGTAGGACTTCCTGCTTAAGTATTAGTAATAAGTATTAGTGTGGTGTTGACTGTTGATTAAATATTATCACCCTTCTTTCTTGGAGATGGCGCCTATAGGGAACGTGCACGTCGTGAGCTCTGCCATCTGGTGGCGCAATCTGACTCTTTTTCAGCCCATCGATACTTGGCATTGACGTTAAATATTCATATTATTAAAACGATAAAAATAACATTTGATTAGTTGATAATGTATTGCTGTGTATCTGAATGCTCCAAAATATAGAAATAAACAAATTTAATGGTGTGAAATTCTATTATGTTCCCAAGAATAGTAACTAAGTAGGTAGGTACTTACATTCAATGGTTATGTAAAAATCGTCAAAAATAATAAAAGCTGTATAAAACATACGCAATTATGAGTACCAAAAGCATTTACAAAAGACTCATTACGTAATTTATAAAAATAAAGGTATGTCAAAGATAATATTCAATAAAAACAAATCTGTAATTTAAAGGAATATAACTTCCTAATTTTGCTTGAATAACATCAAAATACCTAGCTCTCATTTTAAAGAAAGCTTATTCTGGCCACGCTAGGTATCAATAATATTCAGCCCAAACCCATATTTTATCATTTTTGACATAAAAATAAATTGTAGCTACGAAAAGATCCTTTCTTATCCACATGTGGCTCTTGTGTCGATTTTGTGCTGTCGCCTTAGTTCATGCAGGTTCCCTATCAATGATAATTGGTTAAAATCCAAATTTTATAATTTTTGACATATTAAAAAATATCATCATCATCATCAGCCATATGACGTCCACTGCTGAACATAGGCCTCCCTCAAAGATTTCCAGATGGACCTGTCAAAAGCGGCCGCATCCAGCGCATTCCTGCGGCCTTTACCAAGTCATCGGTCCACCTTGCAGGTGGACGGCCGACGCTGCGCTTGCCAGTACGTGGTCTCCACTCGAGAACTTTTTGCCCCATCTGCCGTCAGTTCTTCGAACTATGTGCCCTGCCCATTGCCACTTCAGCTTGCTTATCCGTTGGGCTATGTCAGTGACTTTCGTTCTTCTACGGATCTCTTCATTTCTCATTCGATGGCGTAGAGAAATACCATTAAAAAATATACAAATAAATAATTATAGATCTAAAAAAATTTTCTATCCACACGTGGCTCTTGTGTCGATTTTGTGCTGCCACCTATATAATAATACTTCATGCACGTTTCCTTTTTCTGCCTAAACATGAAATGTGTTTAACGCCATCTAGGTTTGAACTCCGAAACCTATTCATAATGTATTACGAGTTTTGACTAAGCGGTAAGAAGTTATGTTATTAGGTGGCACTATAGACCAACATAATATAAAATCCAAAAATATTATAACATTAAAATTATTATTTATTGTTAATAAAATTAGGTCTATATACAACTTAAGTTAAACAATATTGGACAATATTAGTCCTAGCTTACAATAAACACTTATTAACTAAATTGTCATAATTCGATCATGTTATATGTATTTCGACTGTGCGTCTGACAGAGCGTCTGTCACCAGCTCGAGGCCTGGAATCCATCAGGTCGCCGATAGACCTGGACCTTCGGTACTGCCTAGTGGGCTCTTCGTCTTCATCCACGAAATCAGGTAGCGAATGAAACGAAGAGTTTAGCCTGGGCATCAGCAACGCTTCATCATAACTTGGAGGTAGATCTTCTTCGTGCAAAGGAACCCGCATTACGACGGAATCGATTCTTGATTCAGGGATGGCACCGTTGAGATTCATTACTGTCGTTTCTGCCGCTGTTCTTGGAGGATCAGGCCTGTTAATCATCACAAGCCCGCGACAAACGCAAGATGTAATCACAATCCCTATTATGATACCGATCATCACTGCTATAGTTGTATACGACTCAGTAGTGGCATCATTCGGATGCCATGTCCTTATGTACGCTTGCTGCCAACTCAGTTGTGTAACATTAGAAGGCGAGTAGCATATCAATGAACCCTGATCCGTAATTTTTGGTGGTTCTTTTGTCAAAAATTCATATGTGAGCAAGAGGTTCACACTGAATCCCTCGCAGCTCCATCGGTTTCCTTTCACGCGAACTTCCCTCAAAAACGGATTTGAGGAGAAGTGTGAAGTAGACCACACATCTTTAAATTCATTCCCTCTCAAATCCAACACCGCCAGATGCGGCAATGAGGAGAAGGTTCGGTCATTCAACGAACTGATCGAGTTAAAGCTTAAATCTAACTCCTGCAGCGTGTTAGAAGCAAGATTGTCCGGAATGCTTTCTATCTGGTTAATCGAAAGGTTGATTTCTAACAGCGAAGTCATCCCAGCTAGCGAATTCACGTCTATATTTGTTATCTGGCAGTTACTCAACCCAAGTAATCTCATGGAATGCGACTGAAATCGTGGTACGTCAGAAAGATAATTCCTGCATAAATAGAGACTGTCCAAGTTTTGGGCATCTGCGAAAATTTGAGCAGGCAAATCGTAGATTCGGTTCTCTGATAAATCAAGGAAATGTAAATGCGGCATGCCTTTGAACGCATCGTCTTCAATGCTATTGATTTTGTTCTTTGACAAGTCGAATCTTTTAATGTTGTATCTCCGGCCGTCGCTCACCCACGTGTCGTAATTGTTATTTGATAAATTAAGGGTGGATAGAGTGGTCCATTCTTGCAGGTAAGGTGGAAGTGGTCGACTCAAATGGTTCCCGGACAGGTCCAATACTTCAACGCGTGAAAAATTCTTGAGTGATGCCGGAAATGTTACAAAATTGTTGTTTGATAAGAGCAGCACTTGTGCCTGTAATAAGAAAATGACGTGTTCAATATTGTTAGTGCAAATACTTTATATACTTGTGGATTAGATATAAGACTATAGGTGTGTATGGGGTCCTATTGATATCTTTGGTGCACAATATTATGGTACGGTTATGGCATTGTACTAGTATGGTTACCTGTCAATTTCTCAAGACACGTTGACATGGAAATAATATTTGTTCTCATAAGTGGAACATTAATATGAAAAATTTTTATTATTTGGACTATCTAAAATGTCCAGTGAATAACGTCTGGTATTTTGAAAGGATTGTACAAAACCAAAAAATTTCCGTTCTGTCTATTCATGGATGATCGTATCGCTTATCATAATGCGAGAGTCATGCACATCTCGTCATTCAGGAGCAAAATTAAAAAAAAACTTGTCTAACCTCTCAACAAAAATTGCTCTAACTTACATCATAGTCTATTCCCGCAGGTAACTCGTTCAGACCTCGATACGAGCAGTCCAAGTACTGCAAGCCGTTGACTGTGTAGGTCCGGCATGGCATCTCGTCCTCGTGTCCATCAGATAGCCGGATCACTCCAGCGCACACCGTCGTCACCAGCACCCATAGATATAGGGCTAGCGTTGTAACATCTGGAAGCAAGAAGATTAGCAAATTTAACCAGGATTGTAGCTTTTATTGTAGTCTACAGTGGTATATTTTGGAGGATTAATATGTGCCCCATAGGTGTTAACCCTAATAGGGGATGGATTTCGAAAATGCTTTTTTATTCCTCACTCTATTTATGGATGTCGTATGCATTTGCGCGCTCCTAGCATTAACATTGGGTAAGTTTTTAGCTCGGCGTTGTCATTAGTTATCGTAGCGCTAAAAATTTACTTCGTTCATCCCTATGAGGCTTACTACCAATAATACCAAATTATGTTATCTTAAATGTCTAATTGTAAACTTTTTACAATTCATATCTATTGATAGCGAAAATACACTTTACCTGAGAAGTTCTGGGTTCAATATCAAGGTCAGATAATAGTTATGTGATTTAAAAAAATCTAAATGAAACACCCAGAGAAGGTTGAAATTACACAAGACGGCGACCATATATATATAATAAAGGTTATTACAAATTGCATGGTAATGGCATTGCCTTAATGGAAAAATAAAACCGTTTGTCAACACAATCGTTCTAGTCTATAGTCATTATTCTTTAGTTGTTCTATAGGCTAGTCACATCAATAGACTATTGACCGCATAATCTAACAGATTATGTCGATTGTATGAAGGACGGAGATTAACACTAGCAGGTAATAACATACATAAGTACCTATTGTATTATTATAAAATCGGGGGACCGCTAAAGAAGTATTTTCAACTCCTTAGTCCGAAGTTCGGTCCCCCGACGCGGCGCGAGGACGCTTAGGTACGACTCAAAATTACTGTAGGTGTACTTACATTAGCTTAATAACTTAGTTATTATGGTCAAATTAAAAATGTTTATTATTATTTGGATTTCAGTTTTTTCGGCGTTTTATTTTTTTTTTTAGAAAGTTGTTATTTTTTATTTTTTTTGTGGTTAAGATTTGTGTCTGTAAACTACATGCTTTATTAATACGCAACTTAGCATTAAAATCTGTGAGTAAATAATAAATCACCCCTTTTCCCCTCCCTTAGGGTAGATTGTTTTTAAATTTACATGAGACAAATTTCGAGGTATACCCTAGCCAATAAAAAAAAATACTATTAAAATCGGGCTACTCTGTAAAAAGTTATGCGTGGTCGTACATATAAAAAATATACACCTTGAACTGAGAATCTTCCTACGTATTTTTTTCGTCGATTGAAAACAACAATACACATAATAATATAATAATAGTCATAGTCCTTTTCTGTGGGATATACGTGATAAAATGAATAAGAAAACCTGTTTTTACCCGACTACGGCGAAGCCAGGAAGGGTAATGAGTTTAGCACCCTGTGTATGTATGTATCCATTTTATGTTCCACTCTAGCGTCGCTCCTATTGAACTGATTTTGACAAGTGAGGTGTCTATCGATTCGTATTTATTAAAAACACTGATGGCGATATATTCTACATGGTTGAATTATTCTAATAACATTTGAAATTTTGGGTCAAATGTCAAACAAGTACTACGACACATATTCGACTAAATTTGACTCCCACGAAAACGTTCATACTAAACACAACCTTCTATTTAGGGCACGGTTATCTTAAATACATATTAGGTTTTCTCGCAAACCAAGCCTAGCGTACTCTCCGGCGTGAAAATCAGCCTTCAAAAATAACAAAAAATACTATTTATAAATGAAATTATTCATTACATGAATACATTGTTAGTGTTCATTTAGAGTTCTATTCAGACCCAAAATTAAATGGAAACTTTTCCACTTACCAAATCCCATTAGGATAACAATTTTTTTCACATTACTGTAAAATGTCACATACTTAATACACACACATATAAAATGCCATGGATCACTTTCATTTTAGGTGTGTTTTCGAAGGAAACAATCTTTACCACGTTTGTTTCGACACTGGAAACATAGTGACAATAGGGTTTACAGAACGAGATTGTCGTATACAGGGTGTACTAATAATCTCAATTTGATTTAGTGCTATACCTTATCAATAAACTTTGATGTAACATTATTTAATATTACGAAACATCATTTTTAATTTATCCGCTATCTTAAGATATGAATGTCGGAATTTTACGTCTGATAATTATGAGACTATGAAAATCTTTTAATTATAAATAATGTTTACCACCATATTTTGTAAGAGTAATAAATAATGTCTAATATATAATATGGAATAATGTCTTGTTTGGAATAAAATATCGCTATTAGATCTCTGAGTTTTCGTAACAGCCTATACCGTATTAACGTTATCGACGTTGTCTTATCACTGATTAGGTATCGACTTATCGCCAACCTAAAGAAGCAAATAGTTATACCTCGAAAAAATAAGCGCACAGTGACTCACAAAAACTGGTCTCCATTTTATATTTTCGATAATTAAACTCAAAAGTAAGATATTCTCTGCTCATCACAAGATTATACCTAATTACTCCAGGATTATCTATAGACCGTGCGACCATCGTAATCAGTGATAAGATAAAGGTTGATACGTACGTCTTTATTTTTCGAGTTGTTAGATTATTTCTGCACTAAATAATGTTACAATGGTAATAGATTTTTGTCGAGAAAAATGGTTCGACGACGACCATCTTATTGTAATAATAGTTATATTATGAACAGGTAACCATATTGCGTCGTTCTAGTATTTTAAAAATCTATATTAATAGCATAAAAATCGTAACTATGTAAAAAGGCAAAACGAAAACAAAATTGAATATATTTAATTTACTTTGACATTTGACGTATTTTTCCGTATACTTCAGATTTGCACATTAATTTCAATACCAATAATAGAAAAATTTAAAATAATTTTTTTTTAACAATTTTTTAAAAATACCTCATACAAACCTCCTAAAATACCTGTCGAAAGTCGTAATGGTGGGATTAAGCCAGGTGTCACGGTAAGACCTGACACGTACCACTTACGCCTGTCTACTCGGGTTTGTGTCTACCAACTTCTCAACGGGGTGGGAGGGATAACCCCCCGTTCGATTAGAACGTTCGTTAACTTTATGTTTGAGGCATGTGTAAAAAGGAAAGTGGTGCAGCTCTTGTATTTAATAAAGCATAATATTTTGATTTTATATTTTTATGGAAACTTGAAAAAGAAACGGTCGAAGGTGGGACTTTTTCGAGTTTCCATAAAAATATAAAATCATTATCCAGGCACTACATGGCCATTAACATGTATAAAAATTATAATATACGATGAAAGCATAATATAATAGCTGCTGATTACTCAAGGTTCTAATCGTTTAATTCCTAGGATAAAATATCTACTGCTAATTCGTGGATATGTTCATTCAGGACTTTGTTTATCTGGGTGCAGTTAAATCAAATTCATTCAGCTGTGTATGCGTTATGTGCTTAAAATCAAAGTTTTTATAAACTTCCCAATTTATTATTTAATAGGATAGTTTCCTAATTTTTAGTCATTGACGGACTAGAGTCACTCCCTAGATCTAGCGAAATAGATAAAATCTTAAGGAACATAATATTATTTATAAAAGTAATTGTTTGATGCAAAAAAATAACCATTTACCATTTAGGGTAAATACTCCGTATTTTACGGTATGATTTTACGATATTTTCACAATTTTTGTGTAGAATGTAAATTTTAAATCGTAAAGCTGGAATATATAGGATATGTTTTAAATTTGAGTATATGGCAACGATTTCGTTTGGTCGGGCAAGTTCAATAAATAAGGATAAAGCCCATTAGAGACGGTCCAGCAAATCTTTGGCCACCGAACGCCACTTACTTAGACTTAAAGTGTTCAGGGGAGCTATTTTGTTAAAGATTTGGGATTGTGGTGTCCATTTTAGAGATATATTCCGCTACAAGGAGGAAATGAATTCTATCTATAGACTGTAGATATAAATAGAAGTATAAGCGCATCCAGGATAGTTCACATTAAATGGTTTACATAGTTTCGGTGGCAGGGTTTTTGATGAGAACTTTGGTTAACCGGTTTACGTAGCAGTTTGTTTTAGTAAAATCACGAAACTAGTGTGAGCAATAAAATCGCTTTAACGGTGAAGAAAAACTTCGTGAGGAAACCTGCATACCTGAGAAGTTTTCTATAAGAATTTCCAAGGTATGTGAAGTCTGCCAACCCGCACTAGGCCAGCGTGGTGGACTACGGCCTAAACCCTCTCAGTTGTAGAGGAGGCCCGTGGTCAGCAGTGGGCAGTATATAATACAAGGTTGGCATGGTATGATATGAAGCAATAAAATTTAATACTAAAACAATAGAAAAACTGAAAATAAAAACAAGAACTAGATATTTGAAGTAAAACTTTTTATAGTAAATAAAATAATACATAAAGGACCATGAACTACGTTGCTGTGACGGTGCTTTTCAGTTCCAACGATTCACATGTACTTGAGAAATATAGTCTGTTTTGGCATTCGGATCTGATGCCGTAGCCAAGATGCCATTTCAACAATCGTTAACGCTAATGACATGTCCTAAAAAATGTCTTTTCCAATTTTTGATCCTAATGGTTTAAAAATTCAGACTTACTCAAGCAATCGCGTTACAAATGCTTACGTGCATGCATGCTTTACGTGCTTCACTTGTCTTGTATTATTGAAAACTTCGAACAACTCTTCGAACTTATCGCACCTTTAGGACGAAAATGACATAATTCAAAATATAGAAAATTGAGTTGCCATTTTTAAATGACAAAAAACTAGTCCCTTATTTATAATAATATAATAAAAAGGGACTTATATAACAATTTTGTCCTTTTCCTGTTTGAATATGGCTGTATTTGAACTATTGTAATATTGAGTACTTCGTTTTAAGTAATTTTATGATAATAACCCAATTTTCTATCTTTTTGAATTGTGTCGTTTTCATCCTAAAGGTGCGTTATCATCCAGCATGTCGCATATTTGTCGGAGAATTTTAACAACGCATATGCGTACCTCATACCAATTGCCGATCAAAACACGCGAATTACCTCCAAAAAACTCCTGACCCTTCGTCTAATGCCCGGGGATCAAGAAATATGATAGGTAAGGAGAGCGCCGTATTTATTTTTGCCCACTAAGGATTTGCCCTTCATATGTTAAGCCGTTTGACCCGAAACGAGATGACAGCAATTTGCTTTATTGACTTCTTGATCTTCTCTCGATTGTTTTGTCGAGGGTTTTAATTTCGTGTTGGAGTTATTTTGATATTAAACTTTTTATTTTCTTGTCAGATCACGATAGTCAGGCAGACGGCCATTTGTTAAACTAAGCTAATTCCTTTCGGCAACTGTGTCGAGTAGGCTTAACGTTTGATTGGGATAGGCCAAGGGAGAAATTATGTACCTACGCAAAGTAATTTTAATAATTTTTATAGCTGAAGTCATAGTTATTGTTTATAGTATTGGAAACTGTGTCTATACCATTTTCTACTAGAGATGCCAATTTAACCAAACTTCCATATCACACATACAAATTCCATGTGTGTATATTATAGGCAGCCTAAGTCTTAATATCAACGTTTCATTAAGCCGTCCTTCAGACATGATGTAGCATTAAGAACAAATAAGAAATTATTTGAATATCCGCTGAATATTTGCCATTATCAAAGGTACCTATTCCCGTTCTACTTTGTCTTTGTCTGAATCCGCAACGTCGTTCGTGCTCGGCCTCAAATGTCAATCCTTTTATATTAGGCATGGCAACGTTTCTCGACAAGATGTCGATGCTGCGAGATATGGCAACTCGATATCTTTAATTTTCATAATAAATATTATACAATATAGTATAAGTGCTATACAAAAGGCAAATATTAATGCAATGCAATCAGTCCTGTATTAAGTATATACTGCCCACTGCAGAGTACGGGCCTCCTCTACTACTGGGTTAGGCCTTAGTCCACCACGCTGGCCTAGTGCGGATTGGCAGACTTCACATACCTACCCTCGAAATTCTTAGGGAAATTTCTCAGGTATGTAGGTTTCCACACGATGTTTTCCTTCACCGTTAAAGTGAACGATAATTAATAAACAATACATACGTAACTTCAAAAAGTCAGAGGTGTGTGCCTTGGGTTTTGAACCTCCAGACATTGTCTCGGCAGACCGTTCCATTCCCAACAAGGCTTATAATGACTATGACTGCATTAATTAATTTACAATTGACAAAGTTGCATGTTTACACCATTCACCATATATAATTTAAAAGCATGTTAATTAGTTAAATATATGTTTATTCTTAAGAAATTTAAATATTATATTTAATTATAATTAATACACACACACTCGCGCCTTTTTTTCTCGAGGAGATAGGCAGTGACCCTACTAGTGCCCCTACTTTTCACCGTGTGTAATCCATCCCATGGGCGAACCTATGGCTATATCGGATACAAATTACAAAAATTCCGGACTGACACTTGAAAAAATACTTAGAATCTGAGATCTAAGAGCTGAATTATATACACGCATACAATAGAACTACGTCACCGAGTCAATCACTCAACACAATTCAGTTTAGATGAAAATATTACCTCTTCGTATAATAAATTTTATTTGTTTATTTTATATACAAACATGTACATAGGCGGACTTAATGTCTTAAAGAGGTCTTACTGGTAGATAATGTACATAGATCCAGTCTAAATCATTGCATTCACTGTTTTACTTTCGAACAAAGGAGTTATTGAAAAATTTTCGTTTTTTAAATTATCGTTCGGTCACAGATCTGTAACCCAGCATTGAAGATATTAAAATATGCCGTGGTAACTGAAAATCTATAAACATCCTTATTAGGGCATTATGTATTAATTCCATCAAGAAAAATAGAAGTCTGAATCAATACAACCATCGACAACAGCGCACCCGTCACTAAACCGTTCACAAGCGTTTTAAGTATTGATGGCAGCAGAATAAAACAGCATTGAGTCGATGTAGCATCCCTAAACCGAACGTCGGGAAACAAGCTTATTCGTACGATGAGTGCTATCGCTGTGGCCTTTTAGATTCCCATCCCGCGGGACTTGAACCTTTTACATCGGGCTTTACCGATTCCAATATGAATTTCAGATAGGTTATAAGATTGTTTCGCTTTGTGCTCGTATTGATAAATGACTTTCCGATTCGTTTTGCAGCTGTGAGTGTTTGATTCAGTGTTTCGTAATTAAATGTAATGAAGATGTTTTAATCTATACTAATATTATAAAGGTGAAGAGTTTGTTTGTTTGTTTGTTTGAACGCGCTAATCTCAGGAACTACTGGTTCGAGTTGAAAAATTCTTTTTGTGTTGAATAGAACATTTATCGAGGAAGGCTTTAGGGTATATAACATCACTATGCAACTATTAGGAGCGAAGAAATAATGGAAAACGTGAAAAAAACGGGGAAAATTATTCATCCTTGAGGGCTTCCATTGCGTGCGCTGCGAAAACGGTTCAAGATACCAAAAATATATGTATGAAAGAATTATTCCTCTTGAAGTGGTTTAAAAAAATGTCCGCGACAGTATATGTCTATCTTTTAAGATTAACTCACTAGAACCGTTTTTATGGTAATCAAATTTGGTCGAAATTAATGCATTATTTGTTAAGAGTTGTATCAACGTCATAGTCATAGAGTGATTCAACGGGAAGGTTTTTATGTATTTTTAGCCCGGAAAAACTTATTAACGCGGGCGAAGCCGTGGGCAAAAGCTAGTATGTGATACATTGAAATGTAATGCTCTAATAATTATCATTTAAGTCTAGACGATGTAGAACAAATTTGCCTCGTTTTGCATAATTACAGTTTCGTTTCGTTACCAATAAAAATCATGTCTATAGGTTATTACTGAGTTTGCAACACTTGTACCAGAAACATCTCAATTTCTCAATAGTCAAAAGCGAGCGAGAAGTCATAACGAAAATTAAATACGCTTTGATAAATTTTTGCTGGAAGCCACGTCTTACTTCGGAGCTCCTGTATAAGTTTTCATAAAGTTATAGTTTCTCAAAGCCTGTCTCGAAACTGTGGAACATTCCTGAAAATGAAGTAGCAAAGCATCGGAGTGAAACGTAGACGCCGGCTGAGGCGGAATAAAGTTGACATTTTTGCAAAGCTACGTTAGAATTTCAACAAAATTAAATATGGCACTACACGAAATGAAAATAGTGTGGAACTGTGGAGCTCCGCCCGGCGCCCGCCTCGCCTCCGAGTCTCCGACGCGACGCCTCCTCGCGTCTTCACGCCTTATTTTTGTCGTGATTTTTCAGACATTCGTGTTCCCTTTGCTTACAAGTAGTGGTGCCAACCCTACTGTTTTAACAGTAGATTTACTGTTTTTGCTTTTTCATCCCTGTTTTTTGTTTTAAAGATTTTTACTGGTTTTTACATGCATTATCACTGTTTTTGTGCACAGTTTAGTAAAATAGTACTACATAAAATGGTGCATGGGTTTTTTTTTGGTCGCCACCCTATGGACTTACCCTCCTTCACGGACGTTACTGAGGGAAAAATCGAAATGGAGGACCTTTTTTTTTAGTTCCTCGGTCTAAATCCCCGATCTACTGTTTGCTCCTGTTTTTTTTATAAGTCATCTGTTGTTTTTTGGTTTCTTGGAGTTGGCAATAGTGCTTACAAGTAATTGTGAGCTGAGAACGCTTGAGACTTTCAACTTTTGTTTGTAATTCTGTCGATTGTTTTGTTTTGATAGCTGTGGGATAAGTTGTTTTAATGTAAAGTAAGTGATGTATTTTGATAGCCAAAAGTAGTTTTACGTATTTTCATCGATGTAAAATTTCTGTGAAACTAGAGATTAAGTGAAGGATGTTGTTTGCTGAAAGCTTTACGAAACTAAGCGAAATTAAATTTATCCACGAAAACATATTCGATTAGACAAACAGAAAGGGCACGACAACCAATATTACGGGTTTTCTGTAAGGTTTCTTTATAGAAAATCTCGTAAATCATAAAATCTTACCGTATTATTAAGTTGACGGAGGATATAACAATACAATACAATACCCCATATTCCACGTTGGTGGAAGAGACGAGATACCCTACTAGAATACGGCGATGGGTAATGCAAACAAGATGCAACTGCACATTAGTATAAAGAATAACCTCGGTTGGCGCGACTATCTTGAGCGATATAAACTACATCACACCCATTACCGTTAAAATACTGAATGTACACACGGACGGTCTGTTCGTAAAGCAGATTGTCGAACATACTTTGTAGAATTAAGCAAATTGTGGGTTGCAATTCATAAAAATATTTAGCAGTATTGACTTTCTCAGAAAGTTATGATATTCGTAAAATTCAACAGTTTATTCATTTTCGCATAAAAATGAAAATAGGACATAACAGCAATGAATATTGAGAAATAGGTACACACTGTTTAATAAATAATGTATTTTGTTTTAATACATACATACATATACATATACACTCACGCCTGTTATCCCCGAAGGGGTAGGCAGAGGCGCAACTAGTGCACCCACTTTTCGCCGTTATTCCGTCCCATGATGTGATAGGGGGCGAGCCTGTCGCCATATCGGGCACAAATTCCAGACTCCGGGCTGATACTGAATAGAAAAACTCAATATCACTTTGCCCGACCCGGGGATCGAACCCGAGACCTCAGCTTTGCAGTCGTACTGTAATACAACTACGCCACCGAATCAGTCGTGTTTGCAGAGTTTGTTTTTATATTGAAAAATATTCGGTTTTCTATTCAGTATCAGCCCAGAGTTTGTAATTTGAGTTAGGCTCGCTCCCTATCACATCATGGGACGGAATACACTCGGCGAAAAGTGGGTGCACTAATTCCATCTCTGCCTATCCTTTCGGCGATGAAGGTGTCTGTGTGAGTGTGTGTATGTGTGTGTGTGTGTGTGTGTGTGTGTGTGTGTGTGTGTGTGTGTGTGTGTGTGTGTGTGTGTGTGTGTGTGTGTCAAAAATCGTAAAACTAACTCCACAAACAGTGTGCGAGTGTGTCTCCAAAGGCCATCAAGCGTCTCTGTCGCGAGGCTAATGTACTCTGATCGCAGCTTCGGCGTTTCGTCGTTATTTTACATTTAGAATGCACTCATAAGGCTCCAAGTTTGTACAGACTTTAAAATTATCTCTTGTATAAAAACTTAGGGAGTTACATCATATTACGTCTTGGAAATGTTTTAAGTACGGACAACTCTTCACTATAATACAACAATCAGAAATTTTGATGTGCCTATCCGACTCCATTTAGGTCGACGTAAAAGGATTTTATTGAATTTTTACGATCTGTCTGTCTGCCTTATACCAATCACTTCTAAGAAGCCTGTATCAGACATATTGTGTTAGCAAAACTCAGAGCATTGCTCGACCTGGAAATCGACCCAAGAACCTCTTGGTCCACGCTAATGCTACCCTAGATCAAGGAGACGAGAAAAATAACCATGAGCCCAAAAAAGCCCCAAAGCATTGAATTCCATTCGTATCCACCTAGATAACAAAAACTACCACGAGATAGAAACTAATTATATTCACTAATTCTGAAGAATTGTGGTACGAAAACCTACGAAAAATCTAAAAATAGTTTCGAAGGTATGTGAAGTCTGCCAATCCGCACTAGGCCAGCGTGGTGGACGAAGGCCTAAACCACTAGTAGTCGAAGAGGCCCGTGCTCAGCAGTGGTCAGTAATACAGGGCTATTATCGGTGGTAGTGCGAAGGCATACGAATTATTTTCAGTAAGACATGACTGTTTTATTCTGGCTACTATGTTGCAAAATCCTGTTGCAATCAATGGAATGTAATCAGCCCTGTATTACATGCTGCCCACTGCTGAGCACAGGCCTCCTTCACTACTGAGAGGGATTAGGCCTTAGTCCACCACGCTGGCCTAGTGCGGATTGACCGACTTCAAATACCCTCGAGATTCTTATTGGGAATCCTTAGATATGTAGGTTTCCTCACGATGTTTACCTTTACCGTTAAAGCGAACGATAATTGTTATGTAATACACACGTAACTTCGAAAAGTCAGAGTTCGCCCTTCGGCTTTAAACCTCCTGACATTATCTCGGCAGACCGTTCCATTCCCAACCATGCAAAAAAGTCTTATTAATCAACATTATTATACTCAACTAGAAATCAAGTCTAGCATAATTTACAGCTTATAAAGAAATCCAAAAGTCCTATAAGACGAGTCAAATGCATTAACAACTCTACGTCATTAGTCATTGAAACTGAAACATCACAAGAAATCAGCACCATTTATCGGCACAGTTGAACTGAGCTAAATGTCGCTGTAATTGGCGCAGGTCCATCTGCAGGCAATTAGGAGGCGGCGCGTTTTAAAAGATCCATATTTATTCACCGGAAGGTACTTACTGCTGCAAATGTTTGCCGCATTGCTCTGATTACACCGATGATTACGCAATAAGTTGTTATGTTTGCTTATTGCATTTTGTTAAGGGTAGTGAGCAGGGTTATATATACGAGGTATGAAAAAATCTTTTCTACGGGACAACTTTTTGGAAAGGTGATTATGAATCTTTTTTTAAGTTTTCTGGATAAAGTTTGTCATGTTGTCATGTGCCTATGAGCCAGGAGAGGCTTTTTTTATGTAATATAACTGTATCAAAAACAGTATCCGGATTTAGTTCTTACGAGTTATAACCCTATGGAATTGTGATAATCTGATATTAATTCTTCAGTATTAATCGTCAGCACATACCTACGCACCCATATACCAACACTTTTGTAGTAGTTCAACACACACATACTAATAGCATAAAACGTGTACCCATATAGCCCAATTTAGAGCATCAAACATCGGTCAAACCAAGAAGGTCTAATGCAAGACGTTGCCTCCATATTGAATTATTGAGCCTCGAACGTTCCAAATTCAAAAGCTTTCTGGATGATAATGACCCCTCGCATGTGGCCAGTAACTCAAGCAAACTTGTCTATGTCTCAACCAATAAATCCTTTACCATCTTAAATCTATCATACTGACTCTTATAACTACTGAATTGAAGGTCAAAATAGAATGGCAATGTCAAAGGGTAGGCGTAAATTCAACTTTGCAGTATTATATAGGACGTTAGAGGTACAATGCACTAATTATATCAGTATCTTAGAAAGCCTCTAACCAGCCCCTTAACAGTTTTCCACGGCATCGGAAAGGCATTAGTGCATTTCCCCGTAATGCTTCTAAAGACGCTTGGTGTACGATGACCAAAGAGGTTGGCGGGTTGCACCGGGCTTTAAACTTTTATTCAATGTGATGTACCTACAGTCAGCAGCATAAGTATATGTAAACTGAAACATTTTTTTCTTGGTTTGAAGTAAAGTAAATCGCTTTTATTTTATTTTTGTGAAGAGAAAAATAAGATTAATAAGAACACAAAAGTATGTAGGCACTTTGAAATTTTGAATTTGTTCAGCTACTTATGCTGCTGACTGTACAATTAGCCCTTTTTTGTTCACATGATGTTTTAAGTGGTGAAATTAGCGATCATTGTTTCAGCAACAAAATTTAAATAGTTATTTTCTCATGGAATTTGATGGAAATGAAAAGTTCTTTTATCCTACTAATATTAGTACTAATCACTAATTTCACCACTTAAAAAGTATGTATGGATGTGTGGATGTTTGTTACATTTTATCCCGGGAAAATAAAAAAGCGGGACTTTTATCCCGGAAAAACTTATTAACGCGGGTGGAGCCGCGGGCAAAATCTAGTAATATATACAAATTTTCCAACACTAGCAAACACCTTTATTAAACAGTAGTTTCCTTTGTTATTAATTTTACGTCATTTTTATTAATTCTAATTTAACGTATAGTTAAGTTATAGTTAACAGTATGGTACAATCCACCCTCGCTAATGTAGAACTATCGCGCTGCAAATTGCCTGGACCGTAGCATCTTGTGTCCACACAGGCGGAGCACCGAACTTGACAACTATTTTGGGTCACCACTCCGACCAGCAACTTATAATGAGTATCAGTGATCCTTTGGTACTTATTTCACTTGATATTAGGATTTGTGCGCAGTTAAAATATGGTAGTTTTTTTTTAAATGTGCTTAGTGTGACTTGCTAATTATTAAGTAGGTCAACTAGTATGTACTCTCTTCAACTGTAAAGAACCTAAAGAATTGTAGATGTGTTATCGACTTTAAATCAAAGGATTAGAGATTAGGATTAAGTAAACGCATTCTTTGGACGTCCGAAAATCTCTCATGAACGCAAAAAGCTTTAACGTCACGTTGGTTTTCTGTGAGACGAGTACGCAAATGGTAAATGACAATGCAAATTATTTTACCTTAGCTTAATCCAAAAGTTACTAACGATTAAGTGTGTTATTGCATTTGTTGGTTAGTTTAAATATTCTGATTCTGATAATGATATTTGTGTTTAATAAACGATCAAAGCGATACGCTGACGCAGGATACAATACTTTAGATTCTCGGAAAAGTAATTTTGTTCGGTTCCGCGAATACGCATAGGTGATATTGAAATTACGGTTACCAACTAAGTCACCTTTTAACTCAACAATAAAGCCCCATTTAGATTGAGCAATTTTCTTGGCGCGCACTATTCTGGTTGCGGCATAAAAATTGCCCCGTCTGATACTAATGAAGTAAATCTCGCCTGCGTTCAAGAGCAATACTTGCATGGCCTTATACGAGTCTATTGGCAGATACATAAAAAAAAATTATAATCCTTCCAAAAACACTTTCTTGTTAAAAGTTGCCAAGCATCATAATATTGGTCGCACTGTTAAAAAGTTATCAGATTTCATGTGGAGTCAAGCTTCACGCCTTAACTCTATCAGTCCTTACTTCACTAATTATAAACCTTAGTCAAAATGTGTGGCTTGGCCCTTTCGCTAACGTCACATGGGCGTAAGGTAAAAAATGTATTCATTGTCTGTTATACAATAGCTCTTGTAGTAACGTAACGGCTAAACCATTACAACTACGCCGATATGGTAATTTTTACTCTTAAGCACGTAAAGCCGTTGGTCCTGCGCCTGATCTCTCTCCGGTTATGTCGGATTGCCGTCTCACCGGACTATGAGAGTGAAGGAATAGCGAGTGCACCTGTGTATTGCGCACACACTTGTGCACTATAATATCTCCTGCGTACCTGGCTGATCTCCGTTGAGATTGGCCGCCGTGGCCGAAACTGGCTAGGAGGATTTCATTAAATTTTTACTCTTGCTTTCTACAGTCACTTTAGTTATATATTGGATTTTTCTAATCAGTCCGGAGTTTGGAATTTGCGTCCGATATGGCAATCACATCATGGGACGGAATACGCACGGCTGAAATGTGGTTGCACTAGTTGCGCCTCAGCCTACCCCTTCGGGGATAAAAGGCGCGTGTATGTGTGTGTAAGCAAGTAAAATTCAATCGTCCAGATATACTAAATCATACCGTACAAAGGGGTCACTATTAAACGAAGCACTAATATCCCTTAATTGCCAAATATCGTCTCACTAAGGGATCCGTCTTCACTAAACCGTTAAAAGGATCGGTAACAGCTAAGTGCAAGATCGAGGGTTCGATTCCCCGTTTTGTAATTTGATTCGGTGCCAATTAGGAGTTTAGTTCTCGTCCGACTGCCGTGTCTTAAAGGTAAGACTAAAATGGCTCTTGCTAGTTGGGGCTCGGGTGTTTTGTTTGAGAATTGTACCTACTTACACCTACATTTGATAGTTGGTGAGTGAGATAATTTTAACTGCGTTTTTGAAGTATCAACTTGGTTTTGTTTTAGTATACTTTAGAGTTTGTTTATTTTAGTAAAATCTAGAAGTTTTGTGTGGGTTAATAATATATTGCTAATTAAGATTGTCAGCTTTAATACATAACGGAATAATTTACACATAGAAATAAGTACTTAGAGTAAATAATATTACAGAGATTCGACATAGTCGCTTGATATATTTTTAGAGGTCCTTTGGGTTAATATACATGGTACAAAATAAGAAACTAAAAGGAGTACTCATTCATTCATAAATAAAGGTTCTACTGACCTTTACTGTATCCCTATAGGTTACATAAAAGTGAAAGCTATTTTAAATCACACAACCCTATAAATTGAATAAATTTTTACCTGAACAATTAAAGCTATGACATCAAGCGTCTCAAACATTTTTTACAGCGCTGAAATCCTAAACAGACTGGGCGTCGGGCGTGGCGTGGGATAACGGGTATATCCGCGCACAGATATATCCGCGCATATCCCGCGGGGGCGGATCAGCCGGATCAGCAACAGGTGTGGGATGAGCCGTGGCTAGATCCGCCCACTGGCACGTGCTAACTCCGATGTAAACTTATAGTGGATAACTTGTGTATCCTACTATTATAAACGCGAATGTTTGTATGTCGCACTTTTAGAACGAAAACGACACAATTCATAAAATTCGAAAATTTAGTTATCGTCTTAAAATGACATAAAACGGAGTTCTCAATACAACAATGGTTCAAACACAGCTGTATTCAAGGGGGGACAGGACTAAACTATTATTTAAGTCTCTTTTTATTACTTTTTTTTATAAAGAAGGGACCCGTTTTAAGTCATTTATAGGACGACAACTCAGTTTTCGACTTTTGGCATTGTGTCGTTTTCATTCTAAAGGTGCGATGTATGTATGGATGTTTGTTACTCTTTCACGCAAAAAACTACTGAACTGATTTCGATGAAATTTGACACACGGGTAGATCGTGTCCTGGATTACCACATAGGCTACTTTTATACAAAAGCTAGTGGTTTATAAAGTTCTGAGTATCAATAAGTGTGTATACTAGCTTTATATTATCTTGTCGCTTCATTTAAATGTTAACTGTATAAGTAAATACAAAGAGTTACAAGTAAGTTTAAAAGAAATATTAAATAAATACTGGAGCAACGGATTATAATTAGGCGTGGCGTAATTGTATTACGGTACGACTGCAATGCTGAGGTCTCGGGTTCGATCCCCGGGTCGGGCAAAGTAATATTGGGTTTTTCTATTCTGTATCAGCCCGGAGTCTGGAATTTGTATTTTTCTATGGAACCTAACACAAGATCTACAATCACATACAAAACTCGCAAACAATTTACTAAAATCACGCATCATTAGCTCCATAATAAAAATACACGAGTTAATCCACTTAAATTAACCAAACACTATCAATCAATTTAATTGCACGTGCCATTAAATACCTAGTGGCTCATTAATAAAGTTGAAATTATCCTATAAATAAAGAGATTCGAACATGAAATAAATCTACAATGCTTTGTTAAATTGTGAACCAAAATCAGTGGGCGGAATTTATTATACCACTTTAATAATGCGTAATATTGACGAAAGCAGTCATTTTGGGTGCAAAAGTTTATTTGGATGTCATTATTGTTGAATCAATCAAACCTTAATGGGTTGGAGACGATCCTTCGGGATTGGTAACGCATCGGTCTCCAAATTTATAGTTTAATTTACTATTAAGTTGAATTTTTAGATAAATGGTATTTTAGTTTGTTTACGATCTTTTTGTAATAAATTATGAATGTAAAGGCTGTACATGATTTAATACATTTTATAATATGGTTTATATTTAACAGAGTATAATATTTCATTTTGTGTACGGAAGTAACATCAGAATTTATGCAGGAGAATTATCATTAAGATGTAGGAACTTGGTTAAATACTTAAACGTGAGTACTTATTATCAATAAAAACATTTTATAATATTATTTAGCCTGTAATTAGTATTCTCAAACTGTGCTAGAAACTCAACAAATTAAAAGAAAACTATCATTGTTTTGAAATACTTAAAAAAATTTACTTAATCTTTAGAAAACATTAATATAGCAAATCGTCCATCCGTAGCAAATTCTACGAAATATAAAACGAATATTTAAAAATAAATTTCATATCCTTAAGTATACTTCATGCCATAAATATCCTTTGGCCACACATCATCGTTTATTTGTCTGCTCGCGTCCTTAAGAGCCAAATTAATAGTCTAAACTTGGTCGGATCCCGCACGCGCCTTACTCGCTACTTAGTCGCCAATTAATTTATGGCGCCAACTTTACTTTCTATTCTTTACCTTACCACTTATACATCTGCGGCTGGGGCTGCCATTGTTAAATTATTTTACCGATCTGTAGAGTTTTAAATATGCCGTAAATGGGTAAATGTAATCGAGGGAAAAATGAAATATACTGATTGAGATAACTATTGATGACCTCCTTAATAATTTAGGGTTTTGATTACCGTACGGATAAAATTTGTGATTTCCAGATATTTTAGGTCGGTATTTGCCAAACTAAAAGGCTTTCGTAGTTTGTTTTTCCCACAACATAATGTTATCGTATTTTAGAGCAGGTTTAAGGTGTATGTTGGATGACCGAGAGAATGTGGTTTGGTTTACGAAAATATTAAATAACCTTTATTCTATTTCTACACTATACAATAAATATGATAAAACCTCAGAAGTTTTCCTAAAGCAAGTAAGTAGAAAGTATTGAGACGTTTTTAATGGAACTTACTCCATTTTTGTGCGGAGTTAAATTCTAAAGCTGGCAACACCCGCCCACAGCGCGCCTACGCCGCGCACCGATAACCGCGAAGGAGATTTATTTCGCGAACTTGTTATAACTTCATAATTTGTCCGCATTATCGGCACAGTGTGTGCCCGTTTTCAGCCGATGTGTAAGCAAACAAGCGCTTTAAACGCTTAAATGTAATTAATATGTGGGCATCATCTTGCGACGTTGCCGGGAATCGCTTAAAGTTTTTTTTGCGTAAAGCGCTTAGTCTTTTTTTATGCATTCGTAAAAGCATGAATTTTTTTTCAGACGCGCCATTTGAAGTCCTAATATCTGCTTGTTTTTGTAATAATAAGTATGAAGCGTAAAGATAGTTTTTAATTTCGTTATGTTAAATATAAAGTGTACAATTTTGATAAAAGACTCTCGTTGCGCTAAGGTTCATAAACGGATTTTGTTATGATATGAAATAAGAGTCTCAAGTGTCATCCATGAAAAAACACAAAATATTGTAGTGTAAAAAGTACCATCTTCGAAATGCGAACATCATAATTCTGAACCAAACGACGTATACACTCAAAACAACGCAAACACAGCAAACGTTAACTAATTTACAGTAAATCCATATAGCAATTCAACGCTCGTAAGGCATTTCTAATTAGCCCCTCCTTATTTATGATTCATAAGCCGAAGTACAATAAATTCAGGCGGAATCTTTCCGTCCCACATGTGCCAGTAAGCTAAGGCATTAGCGAATGTTGAATGTAGGTTCTCGCCTAATAAGAGGCGGGATGTAAGGAATAGCACTGATTACTATATTATTTATTACGCTACGTGCCGTCCTTGTAAACGCTTCCTAATACTTCTACGTTGCCGTCTTGGAACCTTTGTGAAGTAAGATTAACATCGTTTCCAGTCAACATTGTATGCGGGGGCGGTTGTGTGTAATGAGATAAAGTTCCATCGATGTAGGTGGTACGGGGCGCCCCATCTATCATTCGGTGTAACGATTAAGTGAGTTGCACCAGCGAACACTTATGAGATTTTTAATTATTGCTGGTGTTAAATTGTGATTAATAAGCGCTTTGTTTTATGTATACGGCCTTACGTGAAATACGGAGTTTATCAGAATGCTGTTTTAATCTCATTTATTCATTAAAATAGGGTTGCTATGAAATTAGGTAGTGTATTATTATATATTAACTAGCGGCCCCGACAGACGTTGTCCTGCCCTAAAAAAGAAATAAAATCCTAGAACCCGAGTACCTACCGGATAGAAATCCACCTGAAGACACAAAAAAAAATTTCATTAAAATCGGTCCAGCCGTTTTTCCGCGCAATTTTCTTAATTTTTTCTTTCATAAGAACCTTCTCCTGACAATAATAAACACACCAATAAAAGAAATAACGAAATCAGTCCAGCCGTTCACGCGTGATGCCGTGACCAAGGAAAATAGGATTCATTTTTATATTATAGATTTAGAGTGCAATATGTAACTACTGTTAACACTAACAAACCCTGTAGGATCTTATGACATATTGCCTTCAAAAAAGTCAACGTAATTACCTACTCCAAACACGTATCGCAGAAAATAAAGATTCCTTAAATTGATGATAGAAATGCTTTAAGAATAATATTTCTAACCTAAAAAAAAAGGCAATCCGCGCATCAGTCGGAAAGATAATGCCACCACCTCGACGCGTAAAAATGCTTAATATAACCCGACTAATGTAAATTTATCAACCAGATGTTGACAAAGAGCCCACTGAATAATGACTCTCATATTTCGCCGTATCTCCACTCTTCTGATTGCCGAAGGGGATAATGTATAGAAATTTTGCTTCATACACCACCTTCGGGCTTACGTCTTGGACCGTTTCATGCGATATTTCGCTAATATTAATGAATATTTATAATGTTTGTGCATTTACTTAAACTTCGCTTATGAAAATGGTAACAAAAACTTTGTAGGGTGCGTTATCCTGGAAGTGTTTAGGATACCAAGTATTTATAGTTATTGCACACCATGTTTAAAAAATCAAAAAAGTAATAATCGATTTAAAAAAATCAAGTACCTACTACGTCAATAATGACTTCTTAAACTGCATAAATAAAATAGAGGCACCACATTAGTCCCTTTAAAATAATTCCGAGTCCAGATTTTTCTTACTGCCTTACGAACAAAACTTAGCACTCTGCAGCGCGTGAATCAACGTAACCGTAATCTACGGCGCGTTGAATTATTATTTATAAGGTAATTACAAACACTCGCACGAGCTATCGCTAATGTTATTTATGTTGGGATAAACTAGGAGGAATTTTTGCATATCGACCCCTCTCATCGCGAGGAAATTGAATGATAATGCCGTTGTCTGTGGTTTTTGATGTGATCATGTTTTGTTAGCTATTTTTTGGGGGTTTTTTAGTTATGTATAATTTTTTTTAGTTTTCTTGGTTCGACACTAAAATCCTATCTACGCGATTTATTTTCATAGGCTGGTTAACTATTTGCATGCAGTTACTTTCAGACTTAATGAAGTCAACTCGAATATACTGGTGGTAGGACTCTCATATGTAAGAGTCCGTCTGGGTAGGTACCACCGCAGTATCTATTTCTACCGCCAAGCAGCAGTGTGCATGCACTGTTGTATTTCGGTTTGAAGGGCATTGTAGCCAGTGTAACTACAGGACATGAGACTTACGCCCGAATACTCAAACGCTACTTAAATATTTGAGATGGCCTTACGGATTTAAGCATTCGTTATTGGTGAAATTGGTATACTGAAACGTCACTTATCTCTTAACCTTAAATTTAAGGCGACTCAGTTTAAGGTCCGCTTATTGATTCAAACGGTATTCACAAACACTGCTTAAAGTTTGACAGCTATGTAAGGCCTCCAAATATGGCTGTTAATCGAGATCAATTTGAGAGTACTTCAGACTAGTCTCAAATATTTACGTTCAAATCTTTAATAATTTTATTGCGTAATAACTACTTATTATATTCTCTTTGGATTTAATAAATCGTTTTTTTCTTCATTATCATCATTGTCTGAAGAGGAGTGTGGTGTCAAAGGAAGAAATCGAGAGAAATTAAACGCTTTCGAAGAATACAATAATGATAATTTAATGTTAATGTTTGACAAATAAATATATCATATCTTATCTTAACTTATCGTAAAAGAAGATTCCAACTCAGCAAGGAAACAGTTCTTCATTTATGTTCTTTAAAATCGGGATTATATCCAGCCGAACACAAAAAGAAATCAAACAATCCAACCGATAGCCCAAGGTCATCGGGGTTATTTTTCACGGGAAACAACCAACGATAGTACATCGTATTGTGCGTAGTATGGCAGTTGAGTTAGCATATTTTGTAAATGTTTGTAAATATGCCTACTTCTGATGATAAAACTGAAATAAGAATTATAAATATTATTGTTGTTGACTTGTTTATTTTTTTTTCTAAAGCGGCTAATGTCAACCCTGACATACTGCCAAGTGGCAATATAATGCCAATATAAGCTCATCACATCAATGTTAAGAATATAATAATTAATAAACTATTTCTAATAATGAATATGCCATTCCTACATATTAAAAACCTAGGATGGTTTTTAAACGTACTTACCATTTTTACTATGTAGCATCTGCACATAGTACATAAAATACACACGAAAATTAAATATAATACACATATTATAACATTGTAAATCATTTTCAAACTGCGCATTGTGTTATTCGATTTATTTATATTTAACATACACACACATACACATACACATACACATACACTCACGCCTGTTATCCCCGAAGGGGTAGGCAGAGGCGCAACTAGTGCACCCACTTTTCGCCGTTATTCCGTCCCATGATGTGATAGGGGGCGAGCCTATCGCCATATCGGGCACAAATTCCAGACTCCGAGCTGATACTAAATATAAAAACTCAATATCACTTTGCCCGACCCGGGAATCGAACCCGAGACCTCAGCATTGTAGTCGTACATTAATACAACTACGCCACCGAGGCAGTCATATTTAACACCTTAAAAATTATGCTGCGTGAAACGACACATAAATATAAAATTTATTGAAATTGTAATCGAAAACAAACTTTTTATAATCTGTAGCAAAATGACTGCTCCTCGGCTGACTTTTCCATCAAATCTTTTAAAGTGCGTTTGAGAATGCCATTTAAAATAAGAAGCCGGCTAAAATTAAGTAGGCCTCAGATAACTTGGTTGGTTGAGTAGCGTTTGAGTATTCGGGCGTTAACATCTTATGTCTCAGGATGACGAGCGCAGGGGAATACCACACAGTACTTACTTTGTAACTCAAGGTGCTGGATACTATATATTTCTACTGTTTATGGGTGGTCGTATCGCTTATAATCAGGCGAACGACATGCTCGTCTCGTCATTCGATGCCATAAAAAAAAAGAACACGGTACTATTTTTCGTATGCGATAAGAGAGCATGCTGTAAATACGACGAAGAAGCACATTGAAAAGGAAAGTTTGTATAATAAATAGATCTTGGACGTGAATTATTTAAGCACTGACGTACAGTCTTTGTCAAAACTTCTAAATTAGTTCTCCAAATCTTTCCAAATCCTTGTTAACCTTATTTCTACAATTTTGTGAATATGTATTTGTAAAATCTTCATAACATTAATAGAACCTTACACAATCTTTAATTTGGAAAACAAAATGGCGTCGCTCGTCGAAGTTTATTATCGTTCGCTAACCAATGTATCCGAAACTTATTTTGCATGTTAGCCGAGATACGGCGCGTGTGGTGCACTTTTCAAAGAAAGTTATGAATTATGGGACACCCTTTCTTATATCCAGCGGAGCGAACGATAAGTTATTAATATTTTAAACCGTATTGTTGCCTTTATGTTCATTATGACGCCAATCGTTGAGGTACATGTCGGATAGATTCATAAGTAATTATGGTGCTTTTAATCAGAGATTAATAGGATAATATTGCTTTTTCGTAAATTATTTCGCGAATCGAATAAATGCAAAACGATTATGCTTTTTATAGACAAGTATATCATCCGTATCCGTAATCTATACATGTATCATCCGTATTTGTTTTATAATTAAACACGTTTCCTACACAATATTCTGCCAGTTTATATACGAACAAGTTACGTAAAAGCAGCACACTTTCCAAGAAAATAAAGCCCATTTGACACTAAATACCTCTTTTGGGAACTATATCCACTTCTTAAAGAAAATCATATTCATAGAAGCGATAAATTCTCGAGTAACACTCGCGCACCTCTTTAACCGGCTCCGTATTATTTTAATATACGTAAATCGAATCATATTTTCATCTCACTCGCGCATATTATATTACAATGGTGTTCTGTCCCGCTCTGTTTTCGGAAGGATATCTTAATAAGATTCATGAAAGGACCCCATATTTTATATCCGAGTCTGTCCTCTATCTTCTTATATTATCCGGCAAGAAGAGCGCCTTTGAAATATGTGCCTGCTTGGGAATTTCCGATCTTTCAATTACAGCTCTGTGAAAGTTCAAATGTTCCAAAATGTTGTAGCTAAAGCAATTTTGCGGATGATGTGCAGTTTGCATTTGTTTTTGGTATTAACAGACAATGCATATTAAATTAAGAATTATAGTGATGCTCAAGTAATTAAGAATAAACGATCACGGGCTTGTGTTCCTTTTTTTGTCCCTGACATTACTCTTTCTAGCCTGACGAGGGTCGGCTTATGAAAGAACACCGGTCTTTTGGGTGAATGCAGAAGGCGCTCGCAACCCTTAAAATTTAAGCGACCACGCTGAGGGCGACCCACTAACGGGTCACGAACCTCGGCTCAGGACGGCCACTGAAAGGATAAGACATCATCGTTTGGGGAACATGGTTTTAAACCTAATCCTATTCATTATGTTCATAGTCTTCGACACGCGGGCCGGAACTGCTAAGAGAGGTCAGGGTGACGGGGAACGCGACGAGGTCCTCGACGCCGAGGACGGTACTGCGGTCTTGTGGAGTGTATGAGCTTTTGATGCTCGATCTTCCTGCGAATGGCCAGAGTGTTTTCGTTCTCTAGATCGGACAATGCCCTTGTTTTCGAAAAATTTACTGACTATAATCTAAATCTAAAACTGTCAGTGTTATTATTGATACAGATTTTAACGACAGTCTCATTTGTAAGACTTTTAAATGTAATTAGATTGATGTACAAAGCAAATTTATTGGTGGTAAAAAAAAAAGGTCTTTCATATGTAAGAGTCCGTCTGGGTGGGTACCACCCCAATGTCTATTTCTACCATCAAGCAGCAGTGTGCACTGTTGTGTTTTGGTTTGAAGGACATTGTAGCCAGTATAACTACTGGACATAATGAGACTTAACATCTTATGTCTCAGAATGACGAGCCCAGTGGAATGCCACACAGTACTTTGAAAGACAAGGTGCTGGATGGTGTTGCTACTGTGTATGGGTGGTCGTATCTTTTACCATCAGGCGAACGGCATGCTCGTCTCGTCCTTCGGCGAATAATAAAAAAAAAACAAATTAATTTAATTTTGATACAATATATTAATGCACTTATAATAACATCGAGTTACAGCATTTAAATTTAAGTAGCTATTATTTAGTGTTTAAAAAATCTAGCCTTTACACTAATTTATTCACGCATTTTCCTGTCCCACTAACGACGAATGATTAATTTATCGTAAAAAGAAATATTTTCCGCTAAGAAATAGATAACTGACGTAGCTTACAACTTTCGCATAAGGGAGTGAGTTTTATGCCAATATTAAATAAAGTTACAGCTATAAATATTCCTTCAGCTAACTCTGTAACATGTTAGGCTCCGCGTCTTTATTTGGTTTACGGATAGATATTAAACCCGAAAAGCATTGAAAAATATTTTATGAGTACATCTTGCAATTTTCTCGTGATTAATATTGTTCAAAATTTTAATGTAGCCAGGTTTCTGTTAGTACTAGATTAGAGTCGTTAATTATGTAACCTGTAAGTTTTAATGAATAAAAAAATTATGCCACCAATATTGTTTAGTAACATTTTTTCATTATTTGTGTAATGAAAAATTAAGCATATAAATAGTTGCTACATTAATGTTACGTTGTTAACAATGTGTTAGTTATCAACATCTAGAAAGAAAATCTCTTTAGATATTAATGGTCTATCGGAAATCGCAAATCTTTCAATATTAATCAGTCGATATTCGTTAGTCTTGCAAACTAGTCCGTCGCATCGGTCACATATAAATTCAAATTAATGACAAAATTCGAAAAGCCATTTTTAAGTTTTTTAACTTACCCTAGATACTAATATGTTTTAATAAGAAAACAGTATAGTCCGAAATCAATCACAAAATTTTACATTAAATATCAATTAACTCATAAAAAGTTAGCATGCGTTTTTTCACAACATTACGCGGTTATATCGCGGGGGCGCAACATAATACCTCTCGGTCGTAAATCTTAACTTTAAGTGAGTCTGGGAGGGGGATTAAAGATCAGTAATCTTAGGTAAGATGAGTTATGGCCCTACCACGATCCTCTTTATTGTGACTTTAAGAAACTAAGAGGAGATTTTGTAAAACGTTCGAAATTAATTTAGATAATGATTAATGGTATCTAACGGGAGCGCTGCGGTATTTGCATAAATGGAAATTGGCGGGGCTTTAGTTGCGCTTGTTTTGTTATTGTTTTATCGGTGCTAGCTCTCGGTCTCGAAGGTGTGTTAGTTGATTTAGTGTTGCTTGAATTAATCCTTTGGTAGAACATAATTTAAATTTTGATAATTTTTTTGGATGTATTGATTTTTAGGAGTTAACGCAGAAAGAACTGTGGGCTTAGAATGTGACAGAAAACACGTCACGAATCCGTTTCGTTTTATTGGGATTGGTTGAGAGACTAACACGTGATCAATCACAAACATCAAAATTAAACAACATCGTTTTACGAGTTGCGTTTTTGTCATATTCCTTAGAAGTGGGTAAGTGGGTAAGTGGGCTTACCCACTGAACGTATTTGAAATTTGGCACACGCGTTGAACATGAATTATCACATAGGCTTTTTATTACAGTTATTTGGTCCTATGAGATTTAATATGTTTTTAAGCTATTGCATAGCTTCTATCGCGGGCCTTGAGCGTGGAGACTGAATCCAGAAATTCCGTAACGCAAATAGCCTGCCACCCTTATTTGACACATGGTTGTGATACTATTTTCAACTCTATCACAACCATGTAGAGTGTAAAATTCCATAAGTAAATTTAATATCGCAGTCTTGTAAGAATACAATATGTAAGAGGATATGAGCTGAATGTTAAACGATAAAAGGTCGAAATTACCATGTATTTAAAAATTGTTCCAGTCAGTGAAACGTATCGAAATGTCAAACGCGCGCAGTTGATGAGAACGTCCCCGTGGCGGGATGACGTGATTCTAAGTTTGAATTTTTAAAAAGTTTTTATTTTATATCTGTTCAAAGAGGTTATACATATTAGAATTGCCTGCTTAGAGTTTCGGCGTTAGGGCACGAGTGTAATTTGGACAATAGAAAAAAAATAAAATAAATAAATAATTATAATTACATAAGTTGATAAAAAATGCTATGCAATAGCTTTACCGCGGCAGTCTCCGAGTGCCACACGTCTTTTTTTCTTTACAGTATTTTAGGGACTTTTGTGACGAGAAAGGCTTTTCATGCGGGAGAATCCGCGAGCAACACTTAGTTACTGATATTTTTAGTCATGCCGGCTCTGTTTGCATTAAGTTTATAGATAAATTATTATGTATTTCTAACTTACTAATATCAGGTGATAACCCTAATACTTAAATTAACCACAAATATTGAATATCTACGATTTACGTAGAGCACAGATATATTCTCTGTTACTGATAGTGCCTATCCTTTATCACCAATCATGCCTAACGCTGAGGCTTATTCATAATTCTCGACAGCGCATAATTCGCGGGGAAGGTGAAACAACAAACATTACCCACATAAATCTGGAACGTATCTCGGTTCGCGCGTTTTACACGATACTCAGTGGTGGGAAGAATGGTGAGTAAAGTGGGAAGGTTAAGTAAAATATTTGGAGGTAGAAAATAAATTCTACCACTATAAATCTCAACTGTATATCTTAAAATGTAATATGCATACTCACGCCTTTTATCCCCGAGGGTGTAGGCAGAGGCGCAACTAGTGCACCCACTGTTTGCCGTGCGTATTCCGTCCCATGATGTGATGGGGTCGAGTCTATCGCCACATGGAGCACGATTTTCTCTGGGCTGATACTGAATAGAAAAATCCAATATCACTTTGCTCGACCCGGGGATCGAACCCGAGTACTCAGAATTGCAGTCGTACCGTAATTTAACTAAGCCACCGAGCCAGTCATAGTATTTTAAAAGTGCAAGGTACATATTTTTAATAACCTTGTGCAGCGGTGGCTGCCTAAATAAAATCTTAAAAATATTTACTAGATTAAAGAATACCGAGGCTTTTATAATTTTAATATTTTCTTTACTAATGCACAATATTTTTTGGGTGTATGATAAATTACTTTGTTTTCTTATCATCTAATTACATAATTAATAAATGATAAACGTTTTACGGAATAACCAAAATATAAATACTTAAATTGTGTCATTTGAAACCAATTTTTTTTTGGCTTCTCACACCTCTTACGATTTTTATTAAACGAACTCAGGAGTTCTCCAAGCGCCGCGTCAGTGTGTCTTGGACGTTATCTGGCACCGTCGCGCCATAAGACAATAGTAACGCAATAATAAAAATGTTGAATAGCCCCCGTAATGATATTGTTACTGGCCGTAATGCATTGTGCTGGCGATAACGGATAAACTGTACCCAAAAGACGAATATAATTCGTATAAAATGAATTATTGTGCAGATTTATCTTCGAGATTTTGGATTTGGAATTTAAGGTTATGTTTTTGTTTGTTTATGAGAAAATATGGGATTAGATCTAACGTTGTAAACTGTGGTGCAATTGATCACACTTTATACTTTTATACTTGCTTATTATTTAAAATCATTTGAAAGTATTTAAAGGTCGTATATAGATTTTCTCAACATTTGTGATTTGTATACTTTTTTACCGCCTGTTCCACATACATACAAAAGTAAATAAACAAACCTACAAAACTTTGTTTTCAATTTGCCACAATATCCGGCAAAACAACAAAAAAACTTCTAACCATGTTCTCATATTTACGAGCCATCAAGATTTTCTTTCAAATTTCGCGTGAAGTAAACGTATATTTTTCTGTTTATTATCCACGGCCCGACCTCCTTACTTATCTTTGTATATTGTTAAAAACATGATGACTTAGGAACTGAAAGTCCCATTAAGTAGGCGTCTCTATTCATGTGGTAACATGGCAGCGGAAGGGGCATGCGGGACGTGGGAGGGGTGCGGTAAACAAATAAAGAAGTGAGTTGTTTAAAAATGGAACAAGCGGGTATTCAGCGCGAGATAAGGCTGCGTTTCCGCTCCCCCGGCGGGTAGCGGGTAGAGCGGGTAGCGGGTGAGCGGGTGTCACGATGGAATTATTTCAGCGATTCGACGGCGAAACCCGATGTCGTTCCGCTGTCGCATTCAACACTCTATCTTTTAAAAATGTTTAGGGATGTGCGGGCTAAATAAATGTTGTCGATGATTTTTATTTAATATAATTATAATAATAATAATATTTGTGGCTTTGAAACTGTATCACTGGGGGGAGCGGGCCTCCTCTGCTACTGAGAGAGTTTAGAACTAACACGCTGACCTAATTAGGGTTGTCAGATTTCGCATATCTTCAAAATAAAATCCTAGAACCCGAGTACAACGCTACCTACCGGATCCAATTGTTAACCTAAACCATTCTCAAATCCACTTGAAGAAACACAAAAATTTCATTAAAATAGGTCCAGTCGTTTAGGAGTTCAGTGACGTATACACGCACAAAATATGTATTATTAACACTTTATAATACTAAGATATAACAAGTAATAACCATCATTAATTATTATCCTTGTTAAATATTTTATCTTACTTTTACATTATTCGCAATACTTCACTTACTACTATGTATGATTTAAAATTTTTAAGGATTGGGTTAAATTGACAAATAAAAACTGCCTTTTAATGTTAATTATTTATATATAACTATAATTATCGTAACAGTGACTATTTCCAAAAAATATTACAATCTTCATCGATTTTTAATTGAATAATCAAATTATCATTATAAGCCTATTTACTTATTAAAAAAAGTATAACCTTATGCAACCCGACTATCGATATGACATTCGTTGCGTCCCAACATTGTTGACAGATCTGGAAAGAGCCACAGAGTCTGATGCCCGCCGCTGTTTCTTAATTTCCTCTCGCCGAGATAAGATTGGCTTTTAGCTTTTTATTGAATTTTCTATGTTAGACGCAGCACTTCACAATGTGCCCAAATACTTATTTGAACTAAATGTCAAAGTTAAATTAGTTACATGTTAATTCCTAATTTTTATTTTGACTTTTAAAATTGACAAGCTGTACTTACTTAATTTAAGATTTTTATTGTCCTATAATATCATTTGATCTAAATTTCAAAATACTCATTATATGCCTATAACCTACTTAGATGGAAAAACAAAAACCATTAACTATTTCTGGACTTATGAAAAAAAAAAGAACACTACCATTCGAAATTCAAATGTTCAAATATAGAAAAATTCAATTAAAGTGCTGAACCATTTATGTTTACTGTCAAATATAAAGATTGTGCATCGGAATACATTTGTGCATCTTATCTGAGTGGTGGGACATAAACCGCGCGTTAGCAGATGTACATTTCCGCCTAACCTCACCATACTTTATGCCTTCAGTTTCCGACAAACTTTGTTACATTCGTTTATGATGATGAAGCTAAGTCGAAGATGTTTTTGGTGTTTAAGATTGTGGGTACAAGTAAAGTTTACTATTCCACTAGATGTATATGTAAAACTTATATAAAATTAACAATATATTAATGATTTTTATTAACCGTAATTAATTCGATAACATCAAAGCAATAATAGAGTTTACATAGTGGCGTAATAAAGTGTAAAAAATTTATAAATTTATTAAATACTTTGCAATAAATACAAGCAAATTAAGTGGCAATAATTAAAATTAAACAAAAATATCGCGTTTCAATGAACGGTAACACTCCGACGTAAAAATATCTCTGTGATTGTTCCACGGTGGCAGTGAGAATATTATCGGGTTGCAGTATTAAAGACCTAAAGAGTTATGCATTATGCTTTATTATTAATTGAGCTACCATATTTAAAAAAATTAAGTTCATTAATTGGATTTAAAGAGTAAACATAAACATTGTAATAAGTTAATTTTCTTTATTTAAACAAAATTTAAATATACTTACATACAACAGTATATACTTATTTTCCCCCCATTTTATAAAAAATACAACAATGACAATTGAGCTCACCTGAGGATGTGCCCTAAATATATTTATTGGAGAAAATTAAATTAAATAAATAGCAATTCTAATAACCTACTTACTAAATAAGACTTATTAATTAGTCATTTAAAGCAATCCATAATAGACATAAAGCATTATACAAATGGTTATATATTGCCGTTACCCTCCAAATAGACGGGCTGTCAAACTTTGTGCAGAGGTGGTGTTTTTTAAGAGCTATTTTCCTGAACCCGATTCCATCAAGAGGGCAGTCTTTATAGGTAGGTATTGCCGTACTTAGTCCACGAGATTCGAAGCTATCTATAGCAGAAGATTGAAAATAGCCAGTAAGTTATGAATTGTCCATCTTACTAATAAATTTTCTTAGATTTTTTCTCATCATTACTTTGTTTTTTGCGGTTAATAATAACTTACTTAAAAAGGCAATATTAACATAGCAATGTGTTAATTTTAATTAAGGAGTTATCTTAGTATATATTGGTACTGCTTTTTATATTTAAAGCTTTGCACACAGCTTGGAACATTTTAACCCGAATATAGTCAATAATATTGTGTACCCAAACATAATGTGAACCCTAAAACTAACACTATGTACAATTTAAATCGTCTATTTTTGTTCTCACTTCGATTACTCTTCGCTGTAAATTTGTGAAATCCTCTATTATTTGTTGCCTTCATAGGTGCCTTTATTAAACCTACCGAAAAACCCATCAAAATCAAATCAGTAGTTTTAAGAAAAGCGCGGACATAAAAACGCACGTATACATACAGGTCGAATACAGAACCTTCTTATTTAAATCGGTTAATTAATATTACTTTTTATATTTTAACATAGCTCAGAAAAGCATCGCTCCACTCATTATAGAAATAACTTTAATTCGAAATTCGCCCTTTACTACTGGTGTTACCGTCGCTATTCCTTAAACGGTTGATTAGGTCGCTCCCCGTTTAACGCTTAGCTGTCCCTTTGGGATGTAATTAAACAATTTTGATGAGCACCCATTAAAAATTAAACGCTATTGTTTGTGAATGTACATTGTGGTGGATTTCATTGTTTCCTTTTTATTTGTTGTTTAGATTGGTGGAATTTTATTGTTCATCGTAGAATTTACTTTACCCAAATTATTTTATTTTGGTTTGAATTGTTTTGTTTCTTACAATATCTAATTATTTGACGTAAGGAAGAATGCGACAAAACATTAATTACTAAAAACACTGGTTTACAAAGTTTAATATGGGTTAACCTTTAGTTTGTGTCATTCAGCCTCAAATTATTTAACGTAAAAACAAATATTGTTTGGTTTAAATATTGCTCTATAACTTTTAGAACTCAAGTAGATTACTACAAATGAAAGTCTTTATAAAGGTACATTAGAGTTCAAAATCGCAACTCGTTTTGTTGACATAAGCTATAAAACATGTCTAATAATAGCGTGCATTGTTTGTTTTGTAATGTGATATGTAGAAATAGTAAACAGTTAAGCAATGCAGACGGTGGGTGAGCGTGGGATCTTTTCACCTGAGACCGCGGTGAACATCCGGGGAAATTAGGCATACATCTAAAGAGCTGATAAAACAACTCTTCATATTTTTATATTCATATTCTAAGAACACTTTGTAAAAACGAAGACTGTTGCTGGATTTGTTATAACACACACACACACACACTCACTCACACCTATTATCCCCGAAGGGGTAGGCAGAGGCGCATCTAGTGCACCCACTTTTCGCCGTTATTCCGTCCCATGATGTGATAGGGGCGAGCCTATCGCCATGTCGGGCACAAATTCCAGACTCCGAGCTGATATTGAATAGAAAAACTCAATATCACTTTGCCCGACCCGGGAATCGAACCCGAGACCTCAGCATTGCAGTCGTACCATAATACAACTACGCCACCGAGGCAGTCTTTATTTGTTATAAATAAAGATCAATATGGTATTATCAAGCAACTTAACGGTTTTCATGTTAATTTTGCGATACGTGTTCATGAAAATCATTTCTAAGCCTTATTTTGTATTTTTTTTCTATAACAAGAAGTTGGTTTTACAACTCTATATAGGTCCAGGGTTGTGAGGTGCATAAGTGCGATTTAGCGAGATGTCAGGGTACGCGACGTTACTCATGCGTTAACTTTGCACGACGCGACAAATTAATTCGACTACAGATTTACACGTGAATAAAATGTACCCGTGGTTCGGGCCGACCTTTGTACTTTATACATTTAGACAATAATTCATAATATGCTTGGTAATTAATCCTCTGTTTCGTTTTATATGATTTTGTTTTTGAAAAGAGAATTATGATAACAAATTTATTGTATTTTGTAGATTATTACGAAATTTCTCAGACAGGCTGCTTTAAAAATTATTGATGTTGATTTACGTTGTAGACAATGCAGTAATGATTTGAAACAGATTTATGGTAAGTTTATTCTTCATTTCAATCTATACTTAATATTATAAAGCTGAAGAGTTTGTTTGTTTGAACGCGCTAATCTCAGGAACTACTGGTTCGAATTGAAAAATTCTTTTTGTGTTGAATAGACCATTTATCGAGGAAGGCTTTAGGCTATATAACATCACTATGCAACTATTAGGAGCGAAGATATAATGGAAAATGTGAAAAAAACGGAGAAGATTATTCATCCGTGAGGGCTTCCATTGCGTGCGCTGCGCAAACGGTTCAAGATACCAAAAATATATGTATGAATGAATTATTCCTCTTGAAATGATCTAAAAAAATGTCTTGTACAGTATATGTCTATCTTTTAAGATTAACTCACTAGAACAGTTTTTATGGTAATCAAATTTGGTCGAAATTAATGCATTATTTGTTAAGAGTTGTATCAACGTCATAATATTAGGTAATCTTTATAAATAAATGTGTTGGATAGAGTGATTCAACGGGAATGTTTTTATGTACTTTTAGCCCGGAAAAACTTATTAACGCGGGCGAAGCCGTGGGCAAAAGCTAGTTCACCTATAAAATTATTAATTTAAGGATTTGTCAGATAAGCTGTCGATTATAAAAAATAAAACCCATTTACCAAACTAACCTTAGATAATCAAATAGTAGGCGTGATTAATCTTGACACAACATTAAAGCCACGTATCGACTTCGCGCTCCAAGAGGACGAACGTTGGCGCGCGTTCCGGCCGCGGCCGTGCAAAATAGCTACTATTGTGGAACGCGCGCCAATGTGTTTGTGTTTGTAGTTGATATCAGTCAAAATATTTGACTCTCGTCGCGGGTGCTCATGGCACGCGCTCCAAGAGCGCGAAGTCGATACGCGGCTTTAGACAGTCTCGTAGCGCGTAGCAGCTACGCGTTGCGTAGATGCACGTGTGTATATTGTTTAATACGCACTCGACTACTTAATTATAATAAATTATTTCTTAGAATTATATTAATACGGATCTTAGTATTATATAACGCTAACAATAGAAAATAAACAGGCTGACCATATTTCGATTCTCAACCTATTTGTAACAATAGAATAAACGTCACTTCACATTAACTTCAAGTCACTCAATCCGGAGATCAAGACATCCAAGCGAATCAGACACAATAAATTCATTAATTTTACTTGGTGAGCTCGAAGCAACTGTCAACGTGATTACACGTCGATCCGAGTGAACGGTCGAGAATCGAGATGAATAACCACCCCAATGAATAAAAAATAAGCCACGGCTCATCACAAAAAGCGAGGGAGTAAAAAAATAATATTATCCTGTGGAAATGAATTAAGCAACTCCGAGATACTGGATGCGACGTGAGCCGGATTGTTGGAGTGTATGGAGAAGAAAAGGTGGAAAGCTGGCAAATAACGCAGTTTAACTTAGACTATTTAAATAATGGACACGATTTGGCAATAATGCGCAAACAATTTTTCTGCCAATCCTGACGGGGGTCGAGGTAGATACGGATAGTACACATTTAACAAAAAATCCATACGTCCGGGGCTGAATATAAAGTCGCTTTTTATCATCGTAGAATTTAATGACAGCGATCGGAAGTCACATAGGTTTTAATAAAAATTTATGACCAGCTGCGCATGTATGACCTACGAAGGGGTCGCCTGGTCATCCCATCTTCTTTGCTAGATACTCAAAGCAGTTTAACGGAAATAATTGGATTTGTTAACTGTTTGAATTTATTGTTAATTATAGCAATTATAAAAAACACGTGCAGTGGGCACCTTATATTTTGGAGTTTTTTTGTATTGTCTTGCGAAATTACTTATCTGGGTTTAGGTGTTTTGCTATAATTTTTAACTATGGAGATGTCGATGGCGAATCTTAAACATCAAAATATTTATGATTTTTTTATGATATGTGATATTAATGATTTAATGTCTGTAGTGTATGCATAATTTATTAATGCACCGAATAAAAAACAATAATATAGCAACGATAACCTACGAGGTAAAATAAAATAAGTCCTCTTCATACATTTTTGCCGGAGTCTCCGATCGTCGGCGGGGTAAGTAGGGAATAAAATTAACCGAGGATGATCGCTAATGAAAATAAATTGGCGGCGGGAGATTTGAGATTACACCGACCGCGACGAGCGGCGGCTGAGCGAAAAAACCACGCGACGTGTACGCACTACGACACTCGCTCGCGTGGCATGAGGGATAATGGAAAAATATTTTTATTTTTTATGTACGAACATAAAATTTAACTAAATAATATGTTGAACATGACTTAAATTCATTAATTTCATAAATATTAAAATGCTATTCTTAAGAAAATTTACTGTTGCTTTCACTTTTCGACAGAGGTATTCATATTATTTGTAGAGAAACTAAAAATTCCATTTTATTAGTTTAAATTCTCTATTTACCGATTTACATACTTAATATCTTAAAATTACTTATAATTTTTTAATTTCATCCTCATCACATATTAAAAACATTTGTTGTCAGCGATGCGTAATTTAATTTGCAAATTGAATTTTTGACATCAAAGCAAATAATGTTGTTCATATCCTGAAGTTGTCAAATATGGACGTGCAGTTATTATAGAGAAAGGTCGTTGGGAAAATGAAAGCCACATATCCGAGGGTGGTTCATCTTCTTAAGTCAATGTAAGGATCAACGTGAGTTACGACTCATAACAACCGAGTAGTTATTAAAGAAAGTAGATTTACGTTTCGCCGTGCCATCTCTAAATCTTCATTAGGGTAGAGATACTTCATATTTTTGCTTTAATGTACTTTAAGAATATTTTTTTACGTGGCGATATTTTTTTGATTATTCTATGGTTTATTTTATTCTTACTTATTTATATGTATATTATTCTTATGTTGGAATATACCTCAAATTTACTACGATTTTAATTTAATGTTGATAATTTTGTTTTTTGTTTATGGCATTGAATGACGAGACGAGCCTACCGTTCGCCTGATGGTAAGCGATACCACCCATAAACAGTAGCAACAACCTTGAGTACAAAGTACTGTGTGGCATTCCACTGAGCTCGTCATCCTGAGACATAAGATGTTAAGTCTTATTATGTCCAGTAGTTACACTGGCTACAATGTCCTTCAAACCGAAACACAACAGTTCATGCACACTGCTGCTTGTCGGTAGAAAAATACATTGCGGTGGTACCCACCCAGACGGATTTAGATTTGGGTTTCCTGTTAATCCCAGCAGTGGGATAGTATTCGTAATTCATATAATTCAGAAATGATGTTAGGAAGATAAAATCAGAGTATTCGCTCTTCGAAAGTATACTGTGAGGTTAATAAGCTCGCTTCCATGTAATATTTTTCATTCCTTAAGCCAGTCATAAAAATATGATGTCAATTAACAAACCCGTAAGCCTCGGCTTAACTGCCTTCCTTGTTATATCACGACTAAGCCGGCATGGCAGATAGATGAGACTGCGACGAGACTTAGCAATGGTTCGAATATTGTTATTTTAGGACTGCTTCGGTGGCGTAGTTGTATTTTGGTACGACTGCAATGCTGAGGTCTCGGGTTCGATTCCCGGGTCGGGCAAAGTGATATTGAGTTTTTCTATTCAGGATCAGCTCGGTATCTGGAATTTGTGCCCGATATGGCGATAGGCTCGCCCCCTATCACATCATGGGACGGAATAACGGCGAAAAGTGGGTGCACTAGTTGCGCCTCTGCCTACCCCTTCGGGGATAACAGGCGTGAGTGTATATGTATTGTTTTTTTATCGGCTGTCTCGTTTGTTTAGGAATAGTACATGTGTGGGTTGTGTTGTGAGGTCGATTTCCAAGTCGGGTCAGTTTCTATGGATATATCTGACAGAATTTATATTTTGGTGAGAGGAAGGTAGGCTGCTAGTCGTTAAAACAAAGTGAAGTAGTAGGCAACATGTGTCAGAAAGTGTGTTGGGCCAATACTATATCGGAATGGGGTTAGGACACGTTGAAGATTAGCAACATGAATATTTGAATTTCACTATATTGATAGTCCACGTACATTCTGTACCTTAATTAAGTTTATTATATATATCATCTTCATGTTAACTACACTAGTATGGTAATAACCCTCATTCTTTCGCAGTCGGGTAAAAAATGGAAGTAATGTTAGTACATTTTCATAACTTACCAACCTTGTTATAGTAAAATTAACTTTATTCTTGCTTACTTTGTTTACAATTTCCCGGCCACTTATACCAGCAGTAAACCGTGGCACAGACAGCGATATTACACTGTATTAAGACTGGAGTAAATCTTTCTCGCTAGGCAATGGGGCTTAAGAGTTTTATTGTCGTATTCAGGGGCGATTGCGAGAATGCCCGTTGCAAACTTCTTAACTTTCTATACACAGATTACTTGTTTGTTTTATAAGAAACTAGAATTTCCGTGTCTTTGGTTGTTGTGTTCATGGCTTTTAGCAAAAAATTGTCCTGCATATGTCTTACTTAGCTTTTGCCCGCGGCTCTGCCCGCGTGATTAAGTTTTTCTGGGCCAAAGTCCCGCTTAATATTTTCTTGAAATAAAACGTAGCCTAAATGTTAATCCAGGACATGATCTACGTGTGCCAAACTTGCTCATTTCTTTATTCGTAAAAGCAAAGTGATATTGGGTCTTGCTACTCAGTATCAGCCTGTCTGGACACTCACACACACTCACACACACACACACACACACACACACACACACACACACACACACACACACACACACACACACACACACACATTCACGCCTTATATCCGTGCAGGGGTAGGCAAAGGCGCGACTAAATGTACTCACTTTTCGCCGTGCCTATTCCCATGATGTGATAGGAGCCAGTCTATCTCCATGTCGGGCACAAATTCCAGACTGAATCCAATATGACGGCCCGACCCGGGAAAAGAATCCGAGACCTCTGCATTGTAGACGTACCGTAATACAACAAAAAGAAAGTCGGCGCGAAGCGGTGCGTGGATCGCAATAAATTCTTTTATTAGAAACATCATGATCCCTGGTTAACTAACATTAATGCGATGCGCCGCAGCCTGTTTGTTTAGATTAAAACTTAATGCTGTAAGTTATTTTATACATTAATTCTATTTTTTTATTATGTGACTGGGTTTTGTTGTTACTCTTTTATAAACAAAACGGCGACATCCTAGTTGGTGGTGGAACGGACTGCCGATACGAATTTCCGTAGGTTCAAAACCCAAAGGCAAACACCTCAGACTTTTCTAAAAAGTTATGTGTGTATTCTTTGTGAATTATCCCTCGCTTTAACGGTGAAGGAAAACATCGTGAGGAAACCTGTGTACTTGAGAAGTTCTCTGAATTTCGAAGGTATGTGAAATCTGCCAACCCGCACTAGGCCAGCGTGGTGGACTAAGGCCTTAACCCTCTCAGCTGAAGAGGAGGCCCGTGCTCAGCTGTGAGCAGTATATAATACAGGGCTGGTATGGTATGATATGGTTTCCTAAACCTAATACGTGCAAAGCTAATTAGTTTAGAAATAATGGAAATCATAATATTTGGACGTACTTACCGAAATGTATTATTTTATAGAATTACTTAAAATTAGATATTATTAATGTTTCTTCACAATATATTAACTATATAACCAAAATTAGAAATCCCTTCGATGAAAACTATATTAGTAGTCATAATATTTTTTATAAAATAAATACTTATGAATTATTAAGAGCAAATACATACCTCGCAACTATTATTAAATGCGTAGGCGTTGTAAACTAAACTGCGTTACCAGCTTAAGCAGTATACACTTTAACATAATAATTAATAAATACTTATAAGTATTTGGTATGTATATTATAAAAATCTGATTTAAATTATCTATCAAATGAAAACAAAAATTTGGTGAAAATATCTATGACACAGAGACAGTTTTAGACATGGACGTTTTATAACAGTATCTATCTATCAAATTTTAGATAGGTGCTTACTATTTCAGTCATGGAAATTTGCTATGCATAAACTAGCAGGCACGAACGGACCACTTAATCAAAATATTTAAAATGTAAGTGCATTATTAGTTATGGAATTGCTATTATAATGGTAAAGTATTTTCTTAAGGTTTCAAGATTAATTCTTAATAATTTGAGGACTGTATAAAAGCATTTTTATATGAAACTAGTTTTGCTCGCGATTTCACGTACGTGATTATTTTTTGCCGGGAAATAAATCCCGGGATAAAATGTCTATGTCCTTCGCAAAATCTCAAACTATCACCTCATCAAATTTCATGAAAATCAGTGCAGTAGTCCTAGAGATTACTTCCTACAAACAAAATTACAAACTTAACCTCTTTGTTATATTAGTATTGATAGAATGGATTTTTAATTTACGCTGGACTTCTTTTGGTTTCAGTTGCTATGAGTTTTTATTCAATGCCTATAATGTACAGACATCGGGCTGTAACAATTGTATTATATGTGTAGATGCTGCACTCGCCTAGCTTATCGCCTATTATAATATGTACATATTATTTTCCCTTCATTTCTCGAATTCATAAAAACCGTAAAATTTTTATTACACTCGCAAAGTTGTATTGAAAAATATGAAAGTAATTTAAATGCGCAAAATTCCTTGTATTAATATATGATAGAGCAAAAACAGTAATGTAACAAATATTTACATTCATAAAACGTACGAGACTTTTAAAAGATGTAAACGAAAATAAATCCCAGCGATTTCTTAATTTCGCAATATGCATGTCATGTATATGAAATATTATTTGCTAATTATAAATCTCGCAATGATTACAGCACTCAAAAGCAACGCTAACGAGTAGATAAGGTGCGCGATCAAAGAATTTCTTGAAATCAAATCTCTCTAATTGGAATAATCCGTCTCGATTCGACTTGAAAGTTTATCACTGACGCCCCTTGCCTACTTGGGAAGTCGTAGAGACGTATTGGCGTCTTTTAAAATAACGTAAGATTATCTTTGATTATTGATTTATATCACTTGGTTTTTGCCATTTACCTACTGCTATATTTGTATTGGGGTATGGCAAAGTGACTCTACTGTACCTAGTACTGCGGCTTATTATAAATTGCAAATCTTTATAATATAGAATGTTTTATTAAACAATATATTAGACTGTCGGTGAAGTGAGAAGTGTATTGTATAGGTAACTCTCTCCAGTTTGCAGGATTTATATTTATATGAAATATACACACGAACACGCTGGATGCCGCTTTTGACAGGTCTATCTGGAAATCTTTAGGGGAGGCTTATGTTTAGCAGTGTACTTCGTGTGGCTGATGATGATTTGTATTTGTTAGTGGTAGGTATATTGTAGATCAGGGGCGGTTGCGGACGACAACTTAGACGTGAGTCGGAGGAAGCCCGCAGCTGTCCCTAATGCGCCGAAGATGGCCACCGCGGAGTTTTAGTTGGTATGCCGTGCGGTGTACATAGGTTAGGGACTCGGCCCGGCGGTCGCCCGACGTTTTCCATCTTTCCGGGCGGCTCAACGTCAGGTCGTAAGGCACGGTGAACCCAACATAACTGCTCAGTCGTTCCCCTTGAATACTGGGCGGTAGTAATAAGTCACTTTCTCCGCATCAACAAAAAAAAAAATAAGGTATATTGTAGATCGGTTCCATTGGTACCAGCCTCGGCTGCATGAACTGACGCGGAATCCTAAATAGTATTTCCCAGAAAACAAATCGAAAAAGGTATCGTATACTTCAGGTGAATTGTGCGCGCGCACATATTTAACACACACACACACACACACTCATGTCTTTTATCCCCGAAGGGGTAGGCAACGTCGCAACTAGTGCACCCACTTTTCGCTGTTATTCCGTCCCATGATGTGAGGGCGAGCCTCCGAGCTGATACTGAATAGAAAAACTCAATATCACTTGCTCTACCTGGGGATCGAACCCGAGACCTCAGCATTGCAGTCGTACTATAATACAAATACGCCACCGAGGCAGTCATATTTTATAATATTTTAAAATTATATAATTATAGGTTTGAAATCATGTAAACTTAGTATGCGACTAAGTAGGTACTTTGTTGGAATCATGTAGTTGGGATCGTAATTTTCCGACGCCTGGCAGTCATTTGTTAGCAATCAGCTTTCGAAATAAATCTGTTATTTTGACGATGTTCGAAGTCATAGTTTAAGTTCTTTTTATCCGACTATAGCGTAGCCAAGAAGGGTAATGATTTTAAGACCCTATATGTATGTATCCATTTTATGTTCCACTCTAGCGTCGCTCCTATTGAACTGATTTTGAAAAATGAGGTGACTATCGATTCGTATTTATTGTGCAATGGTTATAGGCTATATATATATATATCTCCAAATTTTTTATTTGTTTTTTTTTCTAAGTATATTATCCGGTAAACAACTTAAGCATATTACCGAGTTGTGGGGAATTTTATTGTACGCAAGTATAGTTACAGTAATGTACAAAGCCACTACACTAGTGTGCTCAAGTTGTTTGCCGGCTATTCTGGGTTTATTAAGTTATACCAGACCTTTAAACGAAATATAATGTCTGTAATAAGTTGTGAATTACCTACTTGCTTTTACACTAAATTATTTAAGCCAGGAAACAAGTGTTATACTAATGGATACCTATTAAAATTTCCATTACGAACGTAGGCATTCGGATGTTAAATAAAAAGTATTTCATTAAGTATGGGTTTTTGACGTATTTAAGTAAGACTTAATTATTTGATACCTACTCTCTGAATTCAAACTAAGTATATTTTATATTGTATTATACAGATTATTCTATCAAGGTTTAATAGTAAATCATTTATTATTCATTATTATTGAACAATCAACAAATTTGGTGCTAGTACACTTTCTCAAGATAATTTTTCATATTTTATCAATCAGGTGCGATCATTTCGGGGACGTACAAAGAAAACAGCAGATAACCTTATTGTCTACTTAACTTTTTTTTATTGCATTGAATGACGAGACGAGCATACCGTTCGCCTGATGGTAAGCGATACCTAAGTTGTAAGTTGCATTTTACTTGTAAGTTGCATTTTGTAGACAGACGCGCAAGCGACTTATTTAGAACCTTAAGGCGGTCGAGCATACACTTTTCCGACTGTTCATTGTGATGCCTCTGAAAATTACCGGAATTAGTCGCCTTCTCAGTTATACCTTGCCTTACCTATTCCAAACTAACACCAACTTATTAAGATATAAGTTCGTCAGACGTTCTGAAGTCCGAAACCCCGAAACAGATCCGGTCATTCACCGAAGATCGAACTGGCGACAAAGACGTCCACGGGAGATATCTGCGATTACACCAAGTCTTGTAGTTTGACAGGTGATTTAGGTCCCCGCCTTCCCAATGCTTCCGCCGTCTGTGCCAATAGATAACTATTGACACATGTTATACTATTGTTTGACAGACTATTGTGATGTATTTATTAGATTTCTATAAAATATATGAGTTTTGACGGGTACGGTCAGCAACGATTTTTGTTTGTGAGATGTTCGTATAGTGAGATTATGTATTAGAAACACAATTACATACTGTATCGTTTTGGATTCATATTAATTTACTTCCTCTTTTTCGGTATCACTCTTGACAGAATGGTTGTGGTCATCACTTCAAGTGTTGGTGGCAAGCTTCACAACACGCCGCCACTCTTCTCTGATGGCCGCTTTCCTCGTGCATTCATATAGTGATGATGAGCCATTCACTGCCGCTTTTATCTGGTCGGTCCACCTCATAGGCGCTCTTCCTCGTGGCCTGGCACCTTCAACCTTTCCCTGGACCACAAGTCGCTCAATAGCCACCTCCCCTCGGCGGCATACGCATAATTTACTAAATAATCTATAGTTAATGTTTACTACGTGCCCTTTTACATATGAAATTAGTCTCTCAATATCGAAACATTTCTAGCAAATTCGTTAGTTTTAACTTTGAATTCTTTTTGACTTTCCAAGTTCGACGTTGAAGAAATAATTTACCCCATTTTCATGTGCGTTTAGACACCATTTAGTTTATATATACATTTTATAATCGCGATATGTTGTCTTCTGGCTAAAAGGGAACTTACAAGCTTATGCTTTACAGAAAATCGCCAAGGTCAAACTGAAAGTTCATAGCTAAGATAAATACAGCTTCAACTTGCAAAGCTTGGTGGCAAGTGGCTTAGTAAAAGAGGGTTTCGGAGTAAATCTTGCAACGGGATCAGTTATTAATGTATAAGTCATTTTTTTTACATCATTCATTGGACTTTTGCGGCATACAATGAATAAAAAAGTGGATATTAATTATTAGTCTCGTTTTATCACTCCACTATACTTATTGTGTATGGAGACGGTACCCAAAAAAAAAAAATAGGAACATTATTCCTCGATAGTCGCCACAATTATTATGCCGACTTACCTACGTAGATTCCTGGTGGCTACATAGTTTGATTTCAGTTATTTTTAAGCATCAAAACGATTAAGGGATGAAAATAATATACATTTATAAATTTTCATATTATATTCAATTAAATTTTCGTTTATAATAATTGAATCGAATAAACATTTAGCCAATATCTTCATTAACTAAGCTGTATGCTTACATTGTTCGTGTGAGCCTAGTGACGTAGTTTTTAAAATAAAACCCTTATTGATAACATTATTAGAATATTTACAATATTTGGAAATATCATCACAGCTTCACAAAAACAAGCACAAAATTTAAACAACAAAACAAACTGTTACAGATATAATAACTAACAATCAGGAAAGTGCGAGAACATTCTCGATAAATGCTTAAATACTGTGAAATAATGTCCAGCGAATCGCTTCTACGCATTCAAAAAAAAGATGTACCATATATACGTTATATACATATTATTGCCTTTATAGCTGAGTATTTATTCATAATATTTGCTAGAACCTATTTATCACCAATTATAGTTTAGCTAACGGAATAAAATAAAAATGTCTTCATTTTACCAAAATCTTTTCAGCTAAAGGATTGCGCATCTATTTTTTGATTTCAATCTTTGGATTGAGGAAGCATAATTTATAAAATCTACAAAACAAGGAATGTGCGTAATAGCGGTAGCGAATATCGACAACCGATCTAAAATTGAATTATTTTAATTATTACTCATGAATTATAATATCGATTCTATCACTAAAATGATTTATAATAATTATTATACAATTATCATACATTACGATAACTTTTAATACAACACTAACTGTGCCATAACCTAAAATAAAAATTTAAGCGGAACTTGAATAATTACATTCTAATAACATTTCGTACAACTACATTATATAATAAATAGAGCCAAATGAGTTGCTTATATACATATACAAAGCGCTATAATAATATTTGAGATTCATTCACAGTGTTTGTGACGTGTCCTTTGATAGCAACTTATTTATACATCTACTACCTATGTACAAATAAACGATGTGATCGCTGCTGAATATCACGATAATATCCTACATTAATATTAATATTACGATTATTATGTCGCATTGAAGTGACTACCTTAAGCAAATCTATGAAGTTAATCTATCAAGGTTAATAAAGTCCATACGAATAATACGAAACGTTTAAACTTGAATGACTTGGGTCATTTTAATACTAACATGGCACTGCACACCATTAAACGATTCCAGATCAGTCTTTCGTGTTACAAATTACGATGCAAACACACTTCCACTGTTGATGTATCTTCGTTTTGATAAACGCACATTACAGCTGGTGGTACGTTCTTCAGACCAGCTTTCGATCTGCGATGGCGTGGGGGTGTCCCGGGTGCGAGTAATGACTTGGCGATGAAGGCTCGTACAGCGACATTTTAAGCCGCTTGCACTTTGCCCTCCTGTTCTTGAACCAGAATTGCACGTTCTTCGATTCCAGCCGAGGAAACTTCTGTCGGTACGGCATCCTGTTCAACTCTTCCGTATATTTGAGTATCAGGTTATGTGACGGATGAGTGTTCATAGAAAACCACTGCTCGAGGACAGGAACTTCGGAAACAGGGTCAATAAATGTACGGTTCCGCTTGCGACGTTCATCTGATGCGCCAGCCAAGGCCAAATTTAAGCCACTAGCGCCTTCTCCAGGAACTGGACCTACTCCTGGAAAGCCGGTCATGTATTGACTCATGTACATAATACCATGACCAAACATTGGATGATTGGGTACCATCGGGAAGGGTAGCCGGTCAAGATGCGGTGAAGCAGGTCGGTAATGCCGCTCTTGAGCGACATCTTCATCGGAAACCTCGTGTTCATCTGCGATGCCGTTCTCGTCTTCATTGTTGTTGTTATTGCTATTGTTGTTGTGCGAGCTGTCGCTGTTTTTCGCCGGCGAACGCTGCGGTGAATGAACTTGCTCTTGTTTGCTCAAATCTTTCGGCTCTTGCTTAATGTCATGAACCTGTGACAATAAACATAACAGGTCAGAAAATTGAAGTTATATCGTTATTATATTATGGCAAATAATACGAATAATATTGTTTTCGAAAGTGAGCAGATTTTACCTTTATTATGTCTGGAGGTTTCGGTGACTCTTTTTTTAAATCTTCTGGATCGTTGTTGTTCTTTTTGGTTGTTATCAAGGAGAGAGGTGCATCTGGACTTTCAGGTCTATCATCAGGGTTCAAATCTCCTCCGTCATCTTCTAAATCTGAGCCTCCATTCGATAAATTATCTTCGGACATAACCGACATCGGGTATCTGCCAGGACTTCCCGAGAGTTGCATGGGACTCTTCATTGAATTTTGGTCTTGAGACGCGTAGTGGTCGCTGCCAGCCAGTAAAGAGCCATTTGATGGACTATGACTTCTACTATTGAAACCGTTCATACCGAGGTGACAACCAATACCACCAATATTACGAAGTTCAGCCCGTTTCTGCGCAGCACGAGCGTTTTTGAACCAGTAGACAACGTTGTTGACGTCCAATGGTTTACGTCCTCGTCTCGATTCAAGGTTGTTAAGCTCTCGTACATATTGTTGTATTTGTTGTCTACTCGGATGCTGGTTCTCCGAAAACCAGCGCTGCAACTTAGGCAACTCTAATTCCGGATCGAAACTCGTTCGCATTCTAGTTTTCTGAGTAGGGTATTGACTTTGAACGGTTTGCAATGCTGGATGTAGATGATCAGGAATAGTATTTAGTGTTGGTGAACGATTCTTTGGCCCTGGAGATGGGTATCGTCGTGGACTAAATGGGGGAGGACGTGGCGACACCTGTGCGCTCCACCACGACTCAAATTTCCTCCGCATCTCCTCCGAAGGCTCATGAAAGTTATGCGGCCCAGGATTTCTATCTTGACCCCGACAAATCTGAGCAAGCGTGACCTGTAACAAAAGAAAGCGTTTTAAAGTTTAAGTCGTCACTAACGGCTCAGAGTGAAACAATCAACATGTAACAGCAAACAATTTTAGACGATTTTAAAGAGGTCAGTCTAACCAGTAACAGATACATAGATAATTGTTTGAATAAACACCGAGCATTGTTTCACAGAACATCGCCATTAGATTATGAAAATATTAGGTCGGCTGTTAATGCATGTGTCATGCGCGGCGGTGCTCTGACGCGCGGTGTGTTTGCTCGGCGGTTAGTGTACATCACTCCGTGCACCGCCGAACCTTCAATCATGGTCTGCTCTAAAACAATGAGCGGGAAGGGCGTCTTAACAATTAGCATCCACCCAACGCGCCCTCAACGAGGCGCCGGCGGTCGGCGAACGGCACCATGCGCCGTAAGTGCATCTACTAAAAGGTTAGCGCGCTGCCTGCCGCCGCACCGCACCGATCAAACAACCCGAAACTGCTAGCCGACTCGGCACCGATATTTGGGGAACAAATTGACCGTGTGACTCGAACATAATACCGATGCTTTGTTTGAATTTCACAACTATTTATTCAAAGATAACGCGAGTGTTTAGACAAGTATTAATCGCGCAGCAAGTAGTCAATCATAAAAGAACTTGTCAGATTATAGCTCCGACGGTGAGTTTACTCAGCTTGACAGTTATGCAAGTGAGATCTGCTCGTATCGCTAGATTACATAGAACAATGCCAGTGATTACGTCGTCAAGCGACTTGTCAGCCCGTTTGCTTTGCGAGTGTTGCTAAATCAGATGTTAAATTAACTGTAAGTATTACACATCGAGATTGTGCCTATAAATCATGTCAGCGGAATTAGCGCCGAGCCCGAGTGATACGTTAATCCGTTTCTTTGTTTTATATTTTTAAATAGTGAGGCCATATTTGCTTTCAGATATTGTCTGTTTCAGCTCTGTGGAAGATTTACGATAACTGGCGCCTGCGCGTGATAACTCACGTCAGTTATAATCCGCGTAAGTACGTAATTCGGTGTGTGATTGCGAACATAGCTCGCTATCCTTGTACGTAGAGGACAACTTTGAACACAATAGGCTTAGTGTTATCTTATATTATTTTCGTTGTGTACAAACGCCACTTGAGCGACTCAAATAGTGATTAAAATGTACGTGTCTCGTTACAGGAAACCTTGAAACTTCAAAGGGATTTGGAAAATAAGTAAGAAGTCTTAATAAGGGTTACGTCTAAAAATGATCCTGTATTAGGGAGTTCCTAAAAACTCCACCGACAAAATGTTTGAGAGTTTAAAACTTTGCCCACAGTTGAGATCGAAGTGGCGCAAATTGGCGTGAGATAAATTACCATAATATAGAGCCGAGTTCATCTGGCGTTTAGCTGCCAACTTTGTTCGAGGTGTTTGATTATCTTGTCGGTTGGTGTTTCCTTTGGTTCATTTGTTACAACTTTGTGCCAACTTCAAACTTCAATTTGTACCGAATCAAACGGCAACAGCGGTTATCGCTTACGTCACTTTTGACACGCTTCCAAATGACACGACGTATTCGACAGTAGCTAACTAAACTGTGTCACCGAAACACTAAATTGAAATCACGATTCCGACAGGGAGGTTAAGCCTCGAGAAGGGCGCGCATCGAGCGCTAACCTCGTATTTAATAAGATTATAAAGCATTATGTTATGGTATTAATAAGATCAAAAGCGTTCGTACATCTAAAACTCCTTTTAACCCTCTTTCGCTGAGGCTCAAGTTGGTAAGACGAGGGCAACACCGCCCGCGCGCCGCCGCCCCTCCGCCCTAACCCGTTCGCAACAAGGCGGATATTTAGAAAATATAATAAGGCTGAGCGAGGCGCGGATGAGTCTGAGATTCAATTAAATTTATTATGTATGGAGATCTTTCGTGTGAGGCAGGTGCTCATCGCGTCGACAAATTGCTGTATATATCTTGCGTAATGGAGATTTAAACGTCTTTGTAACCTAACGTAAACATATTACGCATGATGCAAAATTGCTTTATATTTTACATTCTTATATAATTGTGGAATAAAACAAAAGTAAGTTACCTGAATACGTTCTACGACATAGAATTTTTTTGTTGTTACGGAAAATTGTTTTTATTACTTAAATAGATCACTTTAATTCCGCCCATGTGTTATTGACTTCATTCTACGAACTAACACATTCGGCATAAAACATAAACCTTAAATAAGCAAATCAATTTGATAATCAAGTCTTTGCCGAAAAACTAATTCATAAAAAAAGAACTGCGAATATAAGACCAGGAAAAGATATTTTTCCATTAACCTTTGATATACTACCAGTCTCTCTTCATATTCAATTATAATTTGAAAGTATACAAGCCTTTTAAAGCAAACACAACATGAAAACAAATGCTTCCTTAATTCTCCCAAGCGATGATCCCTATTAGGGAAGTCTCATAAAGTAACCGCGCAAATTGTGACGACCTTACAAATTGTACGCTCTCGTACTTAACCGACAGTTTGATAATCTCGCGCGATGCGGACTTCTCAATCTCATTTCCATTCATTTAATTTTTTTAAACATTTTTTAAGGTTATTTTTAATGTTTTATGTTATTCTTTATTGAAATAATAATAGAAATTGTGTATACATACGTATTTAGGTTTTACAAATTCGGCCTAATACAAATAGAAATTGCGTCAATGGAAATAAAATGAAGGTCTCTAAATTAAGTAATTATTGACTGAATTCTATAACACATCAACTTGATAAGTAAAGGAATTAATTTATTTTCGAAAATTCGAAAAATATTAAATTAAATACCACAAATCCAACAATCGAAGCAAAAAATAATTAACATCAAATATAAAAACAAAAACTGCAAACCGCCTTCTGTTAATGAAATACCGTGCTTGATGGATACAATTATTAAATCATCAATACTCCAAACACAATACATTTAGTAGTATACAATTGTGAGCGCTCGTTCAATACGACGGCTTAAAATATGGAAAACAATGAATTTCCACGATAATAAGGGGGTAAAGGTTTAGTACTCAGTGGGAACATTGTGTCTGCCCGCCGCAACTGTTTTGTCCCACCTGTTCATTGCGATGCGGTGCTGTAATTGGAAGGGATTCGGGACTCAAATGGTTGTTTAATTTAAAATACATTATGCATACCAACTGATCTGTTGCCAAAGGATCCTCGGTTATTTTGGACATATTGCCCGCCGTAAAACGGATAGCCTTGACAAGTTGTTGTGGTGGGCAAAGTAGAAGGAAAAAGACCTCGCGGCCGGACACCCAGCCGCTGGTCAGACCAAGTGACTGCCCTCACTGGATTGTCTGTTACGACTGCCTTAAGAGAATCCGAAAACCGAAAGAAATGGAAAGGTATAGTAGATAAAGCCACGAAGGCCTTTCAGAGACACGACCTTCAGTAATGAAGCATGCGACCAAGAAGAATGCATACGATTTTGTGAGGTTTTAAAGACTTGAATGGGTGAAAGTAAAGACCATATGTTTCTGTGTATTTCGTTTGTAATTAAAAGATGAAAGGCACCGAATTGAAATTGCTAACAGCATTAAGTTTTATAAACTATACCATACCGCACCAACTTTATCTATACTAATATTATAAAGGTGAAGAGTTTGTTTGTTTGAACGCGCTAATCTCAGGAACTACTAAACCGATTTTGAAAATTCTTTCACTAATAGGGAGCTACTTTACTCCTGAGTGCTATAGGCTACAACTTAAAACTTGATCACGCGGGTGGAGCCGCGAGCGATACTAGTATTATATACTCCCTACTACTGAGCACGGGACCTCTACAACTGGCCACCACGCTGGCCTAGTGCATGTTGGCAGACATCACATTCATTCTAAATTCTTATAGAGAACGTTTTACAAAGCAGCGTTTTATTATGAACAAATAATATCAAGACTAATGTCAAAGAGAATCGTATAAACTTCCTGCATGGACAATCATCTTTGAATCATACGATATCGATAATAGTAACATAAAATTTAGTATATATCCCAACCAAATGCTGGTAAACTTAGCTTCCAATAAATAAAGTATTTAATTTTTCTAATTATATTTCCTAATTATATTATAATCACATTTAACTATTAAAAAAACTCTAGACATTTGTGGAATTTATCTAATCAAAAGCTTAGCGTAGTATCGCACAGAGTAGGCACAAAGCCTTACCCATCCAGTAAAGATTATTGCTGAATATTGTAAACATCAGTTTAGACCAGTGTACCGTATCGCGTTATCACAGACCAATTCGGAACATTTTAATTCGGTTTGACAGATGCTTTTGTATACCAGCGTAATGTAACACGAAATGTTACATTTTATTCTGTGGTTTTATATTATTGATTGGTTGCATTATATTTTCTGGACTATTATAAAATGTAGCGGATCCATTTCTGTACATTAATGACGGTCTTTTAAAACTAATTGGTTATCGGCTATTTGGAGGTTTCTGAACTCGTGTTTCGTTTTTCTTTGTTTGTTCGTTCATATACCGTTCGATTTTGGTGGAGTTTTATAAGCAATGCGAAGTGCGAGTGTGATAAATGTGCCTACCTCTAAAAGGGAAATGCCATGTGCTTTGTTTTTATTATTTAAGCATATGTATACTTTGAATTCAGTGTAGATACTTTAAAAAGGATAATTAAACATGTGACGCTACTTCCTACGTAAAGAGAAATAGCACCTGATATTTTTACATAAATATAGATCTTACTGTAAAGTATATTAAAGTAAAATACCCACTTCGTCTAACGGACATCCAGTAGAGATCAGTAATGGCTTGCTTTGCACCAGTAGAAGCCTCAGCAACTTATCTTTTATGTCTTGCATGGGCGTTGGCCGCGGCCTCAGCAGTTGGATCCTCAGGGTTGCCACTGTGGTCAACTCTCCAAGCACTTCGCCGACGGTGGCCAGTGGGCCATCAGAGATCTTTTCAAAGGTCAACGGCTTCCAGTTGTTGATGACTACTGAACCTGTAACAAAGGAGTTACTTTAGTTTGTTGAAGTATATTTAGATAATTTTAATTGTCGAAATTTGGGTGGTAAAAGCTGCCTACACCCGAAAGGGAAACGGCGGCGTGCTATGAAGATTATAAATAAGTTAATATTACAATTCAAAAAGCTTGACGCATTCTATTACATGGTTATCATTTCGTTTACTGGCTAAATTCCCAACGTCCAATTAGTAGTTAGTTTTAAAATATGAAAGGAATGAACTCTAAAAATATATTTATCGTGAATAAGATTATCCTGTAGGTAACATTCCATTCGGTAATTCCCATAACCCTAATTAGTTTATCACATTTCCTGCGTTTGAAAAACAGAAATAAATATATCAACTTATAATGAATAGACCTAAACTACACGCGTCACTTTTTTATGGTTTTTCTAAAATATATCAATGTTTAAACTGATGTTTTTAAAATGATGTTAGCGGCGAGCCTAGTTGGGAGTGGGACGGACTGCCGAGACGAATGCCCGCAGGTTCAAAATCTAAGGAAATGCCCCTGACTTTTCTAAAACTATTTGTATTCTTTGTGAGTTATCGCTTTCTTAACGGTGAAGGAAAACATCTTACGTATATCTGAGAAGTTCTCCATAAGAATTTGGAAGGTCTGTATAGACTACCAACCGACACTAGGCCAGTGTAGTGGACTAAGGCCTAAACTCTCTCTATAATATTATTATATAACCACATTTATAAGGAAAGTGTACATATTTCTAAATTAGGGATTTGGAACTTCTCGAATCAATCAAGAGACTTTTAAGGATGAAGCAAGACTATCTACATAGTAGGTGGTATGAAATATGTACTTATAATAAAGCTGAATAATTTGAACGCTCTCATCTTTGAAACCGCTCAGATGAAAATCCACCAATCCATGAGTATTTGATTCTGTAAGCTACTTTTATGCCGAAAATGAACACAAACTTTTGCAACTTAGAGCAAAAGTTTGAAAAATCACACGCTCATCACGCCTTTTATCCCCAAACGACTAGGCAGAGGGCACCCAAATCTCGCTAGGTGTGGACCATCGCACAATGTGATAGGGGGGCGAGCCCATCGCCGTATCGGGTACAAATTCCAGACTACAGATTAATACTGTGCAGAAAAACCCTATATCACTTTGGCCGACCGAGGAGGATTCCAAAGCAGGATTTTAGAGTGGTAGTCGTATCGTGCACGCTCAGCTACGCCACCGAGACAGTCCAAAGCTAGTATTTATAATACCTTTAGCCGACGCAGCTAATTCGTGCGGATATCCAAGCCTCATCATAGCAGCTGGTACGAGCTCGTGGAAGGCGGTGGCTGCTGGAATGATGACATAGCTGTCAGTCTCGACGACAGCGCGTCGTCTCCAAGTCCCTTCTTCAAGCGAAGCCACTGCCTCCACTACACAATGGACGGGTAGGGTTTTACCTGCAACAAATAAAATAGTCAAATCTATCTCATATTACATACATATATAATATCACGCCTCTATCTTATAGGGGTAGGCAGAGACTATGTATTGCCACATCGCTCGATTCTGACATACTTCTCTTGCTTCATTTATCTTCATCGGTTCAGGGTACTTTTGGCCTGGTCTTTACGAAGAATGTCTGATTCCTGACAGTCGAAGGTTCGCCGCGGTCGATCCCTACCTTCTTTTCCTTTATCACATATTAAACGTGTATATATCGATTGATGTTAAAAAAATATATTTATAATATGATGTTTGAAATAAACGTACTATACATAATCACGCCTTTTATCTCCGAAGGGGTAGTCAGAAGCGCAACTAGTGCATTCACTTTTCACCGTATTCCATCCCATGATGTACGCCACCGAGGCACTCGAAATGTTTGAAATAAAATAGTGCGGTAAACAGTAAAATAGAAAACGATATTTTCAATTGAATCAGTATAATTTTTTAGATAAATTTATACAACTAAAATATATTTTTTTGAGCTCAACGTGAAATAAAGTTGTAATTCTAGTAAAATTGAAACACGTACCAATACTATAACAGTAAAGGAAACATCAATCACCGCCAACCGCTGCGGAAAAAACTTAATGGAAAAACTCTTCCCAAAAAACCTGCTACTTGTCTGAAGATGTCGAAATACTGTCGTTAAGAAGGCGTCTTAATTGTTTAGCAACTTTTCAAGCGAGAAAGCAATGCTTTGACTTGCTCGCGGACGTGGTAAAAACCGAGTGAAATATTTAAAATAATAATTAATCCTTGTACGAAGGAAAAGCGCCCAGGCCGCTTTGTGATGGCCGATGCTTTTACCGGCCTCTTTGTGCAAATACTTCTTTAGCGAGATATTAAATAGTTTATGATGTCTTGGCGCGCTTTTTGATGGTTTTTTAAATATCAAAGCGCATTTTAATTACATTGGGCCTTTGTATTAGCAAGAAGCCTTTCGACATAGGTTTCGTTATTTTCTCTGAAGAATCCTTTAAAAAAACTTATTTAAAAGTCATATTCATTCCACGGATTTAAATAGTTAATAGTCTTAATTCAAACCATTGAAATAAATAATTTGAATAATTCTAAAACACATTTGATTTTAATATTAAATACGTCGGCGCAGATTTCGTAAATTCCAAAACAATAGATTCTTTGAGCCCTTCTTTGTATAGTTATTGAATCTACATAATGCCGAAATCGAGTACGAAACATACCAGTATAGTGACATTATAAATTTCTCGGCACAATAATCTCTTAATAACACCGGGAGGTGAGCCTTCGTAGCCCAGGGGTTACCTTTTGTATGTAGATTTGAAACAGAAACGATATATCGTGTCGTCGACTCCATGATATCCGATATCATATAATTCTTATTAATTAAAATGGACTTGTTCTTCAGTATAGTACGCGTTTGAACATTAAATTGAAACTAATACAAATGGGAAGAGAATTAAAATTCTGTTGTCTAGTAAGGTTTACGGTCGATATAATATTAAGTCAGATACATTTTGTAGACAAATTTTTCGGTTAAACAATGTTTGATATGTACTATATAATACTGGAAAAAGATCTTTATGGGATCAAAATTTCATTTCATACCTACGGGTAGGTACCAAGAACAATATCATTAAAATGAAAACATCATTTATATTCAATTTAATACACTAAGCCAGGCATCCAAAGTAATTTTCAATAGTTTTCATTATATGAAGGAGGGTCGAAGGTAGTTTAGGTTAGCTAACAGTCTATGGATTGGAACATGGATTATGAGGTTTAGTAGTGAACACCCAACGGGACTGTCCTTTGGTCAGCTAAGTCCTCGGGTTATGAAACTATGCGGAGTTTAATATTAATTGTGGATGGGAGAGAAGCCGTAGCTGAGAATACGGGTATTACACACAATACACATGTATATTTAATGTGTCTGTAATTAAAGTTTTATAATTAAATTGTATAATGTGACTGCCTCGGTGGCATAGTTGTAATACGGTACGACTGCAATGCTGAGATCTCGGGTTCGATCCCCGGGTCGGGTAAAGTGATATTGGATTTTTCTATTCAGTATCAGCCCGGAGTCAAATTTGTGCCCGATATGGCGATAGGTTCGCTCCCCTGTCACATCAAGGGACGGAATTCGCATGGCGAAAAATGGGTGCATTGCACACATTGCATTGCATATATGCACATCTGCCTACCCCTTCAGGGATAAAAGGCGTGAGTGTTTGTGTGTGTCTGTAATTTTGAAATAAGCTTTTTCTTAAACTCTTGTTATTATTTTTGCATATTAACGTTTAATGTTTTTTAGTATATAAATAATAAGCGTTTAACTTTGTAACACCTACACCGAGCTTGTGGACTTTTTTTTTATAGCATTGAATGACGAGACGAGCATGCCGTTCGCCTGATGGTAAGTGATACGACCACCCATTAACAGTAGAAATACCATCCAGAACCTTGATTTACAAAGTACTGTGTGGCATTCCACTGCGCTCGTCATCCTGAGACATAAGATGTTAAGTCTCATTATGTCCAGTAGTTACACTGGCTACAATGCCCTTCAAACCGAAACACAACAGTGCATGCACACTGCTGCTTGGCGGTAGAAATAAACATTGCGGTGGTACCCACCCTACCACCAGTAAAACCTATTTTACTCGCTTGTATTGTAGATTCATATTGGTGAAATAATATTTAAAATTGGTTTGTTTTGACTCCTCAAGCCCCGTGACGGGCACCGGTGTCCATATATATAAGGTTTTCCCATACATCTATATAATATATAAGCGGGGCTTGAAGGGTTAAAATATTTTTTTATTTTATTCGTTACAAACATAAAAATCTTTCCTCTTTATAATATTAGTGTAGATATATTATAGAAATAGGTATATCAAGTAAGTACAAAAGTATTATTCTTAGAGTTAATAACAATTGATTATTTATTTATATAAGGAAAGAGTACCACATACTATTGGTGAGCGTTTCTCGGTTTTTATCCAAATTATCGAGAACACGACTTAATGGATAATGCGTCTCGCCATAATCATTCGAACACGGTCACAACAAGTTATAAAAATTTAAAAGTATCTCAAAAAAGTGCAAATTCTCGCTTCCTGTTTTGAGAAAGCGGTTCAGTAAGAAAATTACCCACGACGTTTCCATGAGACGTGTTTACATGGTGCAAACGCAAAAGAGCAGCGATTGTAAACGAAAATTGTAAATTGTTGGATACAAACATGATAATAAAGAAGAAATAGAAAACTAGCTTTTCCCGTGGCTCCATCCGCATGAAAAAGTTTTTTTTGGCGTAAAAAACTCGCTTTACATTTTACCGGGATAAAAGGTCTATGTCCTTTCCAGGGTGTCAAGCTATCTCCAAACCAAATTTCAGTTTTTGAGATGTGCAATGACAAACAAACCAAAAAACAGACAGATAAAAAAGAAATATAAAAATCGCTGATTTGTGTTTCATTACTCTTCTTTAGTCGCCCACTTGTTTTTTTATCACATTTCTTTCAATGTACAGACATACCGGGTACTACTGTTATATTATAGTAAAGATAACTAAATAGGTATGAAAGAAAATTAAAAACTAATATTTAGAAGTCAAAGGCATTTAGCAGAAGTATTATTTCCGAAATAATATAGTTTAAAATTAAATATGCAGACCATTTACGTAACGTTATTCATTCATAATTAATTTATTGTTTTGTCTCTTTTCGCTTAGAATCCCATACTTACAAAAGTTAATATTTTTTTTTATTTATTATAATCGCCAATTCGAAAATGAATGCATCTCTTTTAACTTGCAACCTCATGCGATCGTCGGAACCTGTACATATGTAACAATATATCTCAAATCCAGTGTAAAATTAAATCATATTAGCAAATGGCTTCTGTTCACTAAAATTATTATTCGTGGTTATTTTGTCAGTTCAATTAACTTTATGTTGCAACATTGTAGCCAGTGTAACTACAGGACATAATGAGACTTAACATCTTACATCTGAGGATGACGCGCAGTGGAATGCCACACAGTACTTTGTAACTCAAGGTGCTGTATGGCGTTACTGCTGTTTATGGGTGGTCATATCGCTTACCATCAGGCGAACGGCATGCTTGTTTCTTCATTCGATGCAATAAAAAAAATGCGCTATTTTATTTATAGGAGCTCAGCATAGTGACTGCACTGCACCTAATGGTAAGCACGGTGCAGTCCAAATAGAGCTATTATGCTATGTACTGATATGTAGTAAGTTCTCTAGCACTTTTATTATTTTATTTTATTTGCACTTCATACAAAATATGTAACACACACACACACTCACGCCTGTTATCCCCGAAGGGGTAGGCAGAGGTGCAACTAGTGCACCCACTTTTCGCCATTATTCCGTCCCATGATGTGATAGGGGGCGAACCTATCGCCATATCGGGCACAAATTCCAGACTCCGAGCTGATACTGAATAGAAAAACTCAATATCACTTTGCCCGACCCGGGGATCGAACCCGAGACCTCAGCATTGTAGTCATACCATAATATAACTACGCCACCGAGGCAGTCAAAATATGTAAAGGCGGACTTAATGCCGAAAACATTCTCTTTATCTCTACCAGTCAACCTGGAGTGGTGCAGAGACAAAAAAAAACATAGTAGGTGCACGAAATTAATTTACATCATAATGTCGATACAATTAAATTAACTTAAATATTAGGTAAACACTATGTCAATAAATTTACACTTTTCACAGAATACAGGCTAGAAACCGAAGCTTTATAGTCGATGCTGTCAAGTTTTAGTCGGGGTGACTTATAATTGAGGAACATAATATTTTAGATTGTAATTTTTTTTTCTTAGCCAGCGATAATTATTGGAACTAAATTCTAAATTAACTGATAAGTTAGGTATGACCTGCAAATCTGTAAATTAGAGAAAACTATTGCTATCCTTTATGTCGAAAAATAAATATTCTAGTTAATGCGCAAGATTTCGATTTTTTTTTCAATGCATGCTGTGACACCTTAAAATATTGTGCATTTATGTTTATTATTAATTTTATTTTTCTTAGACCTAGTTTATAATGTAGCAACTACTGGATGTCTTAAATAAATACATTTCGCACCAACTCGCATACGAAAAATTCCATACAACAAGAGACCAATTACCAACAGAACTCCTTAGCAAACTATATTGCTAATCTTATAACAAGGACTAGTTCCGCAAATTGGTGCTACATTGTTCATTAGCGGGTACATAAAACAGCAATTAGACTGACGGCAGACACGAGCTAAGTCGATCCGGGGGAAGAGGCTGCGTTCGATGTTAAGATGTAAGGAGTTAAAGGGAACTTTGTATTTTAAATTCTATCCTCTTGATAATGAGGTTCATTGATCAATGCTTTTAAGCTTTTATAGTGTCTAATCCACAAAGTGATATTAAGTTTTTCTATTCATTATCAGCCCGGAGTCTGGAATTTGTGCCGATATAGCGATAGGCTTGACCTCTATCTCATCATGGGAAGGAATAACGGCGAAAAGTGGGTGCACTAGTTGTGCTTCTGCCTACCCCTTCGGAGATAAAAAGCGCGAGTGTGTGTGTGTGTGTTTATTGATTTGAAATGGTCCTTCTTTATTCCATTAAGGCTAATACTATAATTTGGTTACGAATCGCGAAATAGCGTTGTTGATGCTGGTCAGTTATCGTTGCATAACTATTCACTGTGAGTAGGTATCTTATTTTTTATAAGCTGTTTCTTTCTCATTCCAGCTATAAACTATAATTTTACAAACCAACATTAATATAATAGCCGGCAAACAACTTTAGCACAGTAAGTCGGAGGATTTTTTTGTATGTAGAGACTACGTCTACTACTACAATTCAGTCAAAAAATAACGTGATCTTATTTAACAAAATAACTCTTTTCACTTTTACTTTAAGATTCATTTTTCAAAAACAATTGCACTTCACACTACCATAATAAATGATATCGATACAGCCCCCTCACAGTGAACAATGCGCGAACATTTTAAATCCTTCACACAGTTGTGACGTGAACTCGGCAAATTCACGTCAGACTAGATGTTGAGGCTTAAACAGATATGTTCGGAATCAAATTCGCTGCTTTCGACTCTCACGAACACACCCTAATGCGAACTGAAATGTAGAGACGATGGATGTGGTTTGCCTAGATATTTTTATGTAGGTAATTGAGTTGACGTTTGTGGCATCGTTTATGATTATCACCATAGAGAAATTGTTGAAAATAAGGGTGCTAACTTGGTATACACGGTTTGCAAATTCATTTGATACATATAGATATCGTTTATTTATGCTTAATCGTAGGAAAACCATATTATCCGTTTTGATCTTTGTAAGTCTCCATTCGTTTTGTAATTCAAATTACGCTTAAAAACAATAAATTAAATTATACGACAAATCAAAACAACAATAATTATATTCATAATATTAAACCATTAAAAGATGTTACCTAGTTGTTATTGTAATGTTATACCCGTTATTTTGTTACATACCACAAAAACTAAGATGAAAAATTCATAACGAACGCTTCTAGCAACGCTCTACGAAGTTTCAAGCATTAACATGAATTCCGAGCGACGTGTGTACTTAACTCGGAGTTAGCATAAGTATTTCACTAAAACTCTCATCCAAAGCCGTACGTAAGAATGGAATCAACCTTAATTGTGTTCCTTTTAGGTTTATGTAAACGTTCTGCGTTAAATGGAATGCATTTTTTATAATGAATTGAATTGGGAATAATGAAAATAAATTAAATGACATTCCAAAAACTAAAATGAATCTAAAAAATAACAGTAAAATATCAGGAAAATGCTTTAGAATATCTTTCGCAAATAAATAATAATATTAGTATAACGTAGAATACCATTTTTTTATTCACCAATAATATTAAGTATACACATGTACGAAGTAGGTACATAACCCATGACAAACAACACGCGATAATATTCATCAATAGTCATAATTATAAATAAACCCCATGACGGCAAGGCCATTTTATGATCAACACACATTCGACAGATGGACCGCAAATATTAAACATTTTATAAACAAAGATATAAGCTATCACATCAGAGAAATGGGTAGTGCAATTTATTTACGTTCCAAGCGACTGGTGAAAAGGTTACCACATTGCGAAAATTCAGCAACTAAGTATTTTATCTAATTAAATTATTATGAATTGGCTGAGCTATGAATCGATTCCAAGGATAAAGGAAAATGTGAGAACCTACATACTTCAGAATTCTGTGGAATTTTAAAGGTATTTAAATTTTGGAAACGCACAGAAGCCTAGCATGGTTGAAGGCCTAAACCCTCTTAATTCTAGAGAAGGTCGGTACCTAGCAGTGGGACTATATCACAGGGCTGATTATTAAGTCACCAAAACTCCAGTAAGGAAGCCAGAGTAGTAAAACCATTATCAGACAACGTAACGAGTTAACGAACGCTATTGGATTTGCGTGTTTTCTGACGCTCATTCGTGAGCGATGATCTGTTTTGATTGGCTAAGTCGTGGCATGACGGATGCTGAACTGAAACCTAGTAAATACACTGACATGCTATCCTCTATTGTGTTTATACATTTTAAAATGTGATTTAATGTGATATGAGCGGTAATTGCGTTGATAAATCAGAATTTGCAATCTGTGCCGGTTTTAAAAGCAATCACGATGCAACATCCCATTTCATATATTTTTTGGTTTAACTCGATTAATCAATTAGCCTATCGTCGTTCACTGCTGAACATAGTCCTCCTCAAATGAGCGCCAACCATGCCGGTCTTGTGAAGCACGCTGTTTTAATTACTTCTTTTTTCTAATATTTTTTCTAAAGTGATCCCTTACTACTAAAACCACTTATTGATATTTGTTACGATGACGGATGATTACACATGACTGGGTATATATTTTTAAATATATGATGTAATGAATCGTTTTCGAGCTATCGTACTCTTTATTTATAATTTTACTTGCATGGTGCACTTAAAAGGTTTTTAAGTTTATTGATACTTTTTATCCCGGGGAAATATAAAGCGGAACTTTTATCCCGGAAAAACTCATTCACACGGGCGGAGCGCGAGCAGAATTCTAGTTTAAAATATTTTTATCAAAATACTCCATTTAATAGCAATTATTTATAAGGTCATTTGTAAGTACCCAATTAGGTTTTTGATGTCAAGGTTACACTATGATAAATTGTAGATATTTAAAATAAATGAGTACAATTTAAGACGGAATTTTAGTTACTATGGGGGATCTTGAATTGATAACAACAATACACATGTCCTATAGAGATAATTCACAACTACTGCATTAATCACACTTTGACATCGTTCGCGATTTAAAAAATATAATTTGGTAGGTATTTGATGAACGCTTAATTCTGTAACAACATTCTCAAATCCTGACCAATATGGTGGTAAACAACATCAGTCTAAATACAAATACTTTAGCTATAAAAAACGAAAAGAACCAGATCTGTCTCTTTTACGGGGTAGTTATTACTCTGTAACAATACATAGTACTATTCAGTATTCTGTTATAACACGAGAGAAACAATGACATCCTTACCAGCAAATGTAATAAACAGTAACTAATTACTATTTTGTTACTTCCTTTCTTATGAAAAATAATAAAAAAATCAAAAAGAAATGATTAGATTTAATCTGACAACAATTCTACTTTAATCTTGTAAATAACATACATAGATAGATAACTCTTAATTGAACACTACATCGCACCTTTAGAACGAAAACGACACAATTCAAAAAATAGAAAATTGCGTTGTCATTTTTATATGACTAAAAACTAGTCCCTTATTTATAAAAATATAATGAAAAAGGGACCTATATGACAGTTTTGTCCTTTTCCTGCACGAATATGGCTGTGTTTGAACTATTGTTGTATTGAGAACTTCGTTTCAAGTAATTTTATGACGATAACTACATTTTCTGTCTTTTTGAATTGTGTCGTTTTCATCCTAAAGGTGCGACATATAAAAGAAAAAAGACACTCATTAATTAAGAAACATATAACATGTATATAAACGTCATATAACACCATACTTCATTTAAAAAAGGAAAGACAACTTCTACCCACACCTGGAAATCCAATTCCAAATCCATTTCTCAAGTTTAATTCGGTAGTGGCACAGACGGATGGTGGATGTAGCTAACACCTAAACTGGACTAGTAATCCCCTTACATACTCCCCAAACTTTTACCTGACCGCTGCAGACTAATAGTCCGCAATACAAAAGCCCGGACAGCTCCCCAAGAGTCATCGCGTACTGTTAGCTATATTTAAAGTATAAACAGAGATGGATCAACGTTTGAGAATGAATGTAATACCTCTCTGAGTAGTGTGTTCAGTGCTGAATGCTTTGCGACTGATCTTTGAACTTAGAGTGAATATTTAGAGATTGTTTTTTAGGTTGCATTAATAATGACTGTTAGTATTTTAGGAAGAATAATATTAAAGCCTTAACGCGGTAGTCTTGACCGTCATTTAATGTATTATGACTCAAAAATATTATATTAAATGTACCTACTAAAGTGCAACGGTAGAATCTGATAAGGAAATTATACCACGATAACCGCCATAACTGAAGACTTCATGCGAATAAATAATCTCACTGAACGATGAGTACACCTCTGCTACCCTTTCAGGAACGGAGGCGCGAGCTTACGTAACTTGACTTCAACGTACAAGTCATACATTAATCCTTGGACTTCCAGTTTAATAACACGAATGCACTAAGTTCCTAACATTGTATTCTCTAGAAACTTGTGTAGGTGAGGACGCAGGTATCAACTAGCCATCCACTGTCTGAAGTAACACGACTCCTAGGTCTTTGAGCCGCAGTCGGGCTTACCGGTCTTAAGTCTCGTCGCCTTTATTATACGCTACTTTAATGCTCAGATTTAACTTTACAACGCGTTTCATTGTGTTTTATTTGAGAAATGTACAGATGTTTGTTGTTTGACTAAACCGTATAATAATTTATATGTATTGACTTAAATGTAATTATTTTTGAGACCGCTAGCGTGGTTTCAAAACAATACGCAGAATGTAGAACAGGATATTTGAAACTCGATGTTCTCAAACAAAATTATTGTGACTTTTTTGACAAACAAAAATCTACCCCAGGCAATCTCCGACACAGAAATAAACTATTTAAATATTTTAGACGGTTGTCGATTAAATAGTATGAAATAGAAACGCGTGTAATACGAGTATTTCAGTAAACTTACACAATAAGATGAGATAACAATGATTGTGAAGGCGTTACAGTTGTCACAGGGCGCGTGGTTTTAATTAAGAAGCTCGGTTCATCCCCTCGCGTTACCCTGACCTAATTGTGTGCTACTCATTGTACATCGAATAATACGTTATGTCAAAATTCCAATGAAGCCCTCGAAATTTGTTTGATGCGATAACGATAAAATTCTCTTGGTGGGTTAAATTGAGAAAGGTTACAATGGTTTATTTATAGCAACGATTTCGAAATAAATTACTTAATTTACAATTTTGATGGTCATCATGCTATAAAGACTGTTTGAAAATGTACAGTTTCCTTCTACAATTGTACTATAATCGTTCAATAATAAATTAAATACGGGCTGTTGTTTAATATCACAAAAATATTACATAAATAACTTTTTAATTTAATATTTAATTCGATGGGGAATCTTAGGGTCAACTCATACGAGCGCAGAGACAAAGCGCATCGAAGCGAAAATCTGAAATTTAATATTGCTAATTCATCCTAATCTCCACAGCGTAATGCATATATTCTTTCTGAATATAAAAAAGATGCGTGCATTCGACAGAATTCGCGCGTATATCGCTGATTAGTGGGCGCGCATTCGCACAAACCCAAGCGCCTTTACGCTGTGGAGATAAGGTTGAATTTGCCACATAAGGCTTCAGATTTTCGCTTCCAGGCGCTTCGAATCTGTGCTCGTATAAATTGACCCTTAAAGTTATTCCTTTGCTAAAAGATAGATGACAATTATGAATCAAATCTAAATTATCTTAATTAAAACCATATAATCATCACTTGATCCAATTAACAAGGGTAACAGCAAGCAAGAACGAATGGCATTGTGCCATCCCTCGATCGCTAACACATTTACCCACTTACCAGCGGGTGAAAACTTGCAAAACGTACGCCATTGTTGGGACCGCACAATGCAATGTCTCCGCTTATCGACGTGTCAAAGAAGTTCAAAAGCTAGGTTTAGACGTATCGTGTCGTTTGTCAGTTCTCGCCGGAAGCGATGATTGTCTCCGAGTAACAAATGGGCTTTTTGAGGGCGCCTCGTCTGCCATTTTAATTGACACCGTGAAAATATCTCGTACTCGCATTGTTTAGATCCGTGTCGTGTGGTGTGTGAATACGTGTTTGTTGTTTGATGTTGAACGGTATCATATTCATAATTAATTTAAACTCGGTGTACGTGCAAAACTATCTAATGCTAATCAATTTAAACGAAGAAAGTAAATAAAGATAATGATATTATTCTCGAAAAGGAAATGAAGGCACAGAATTACCGGTTAAAAGTAACAACTAACGCCATCTAGCGAAGAGAGCGAAAACAAAAGACCCCACGTTTTCTTGAAGCATATTCCATACGAAACGAAAACAACGTAACCTAGTGTGTGTTAAAGAATTAATCCCATTTGTGTAATAAAATCTGTGCCTTAGCCGCGAGTGGGGCGCTGGCAAGCCTGATCCGGCCGTGAAATGCCTGCCTCCACACGATAATCCTGTTAGGTTAAGAAGGTTTCCACACATTACTTGCTTTGCTACGCCTTAAGGATTAAAACGTGAACGCATAACTCGATATTGCCGGGAAACTTACGTTACACCTATGATGTATCGTTTGTTTGGTTAGGTTTACTCATTGTAGGTTTTGAACTATCCTTATTTATAAATTATATCCAATGGAACATTGATACATCCTATATTATGATTTTTGTACATATTAATGGCCATGTAGTGCCTGGATAATGTTTTTATATTTTTATGGGAACATTGAAAAAGATTCAGTCGAAAGTAGGATTTGAACCCACGACCTCCAGCGTACCGTGCCGGTGCTCTGGCAATTGAGCTATTTCGACCCTACCTTCGGCTGTCCAATTTCAAGTTCCCTATTTGATCTCTTAAAGAAGATGACCAGCAACATCTGTTAGCAATTATTACAATTCTAACTCAGCGTTACTCCTTTACAGGCGTAAATTCACTGAGACGAAGTCAATAAACTTTTTTCTAATCCTATATTATGATTTTTATACATGTTAATGGCCATGTAGTGCCTGGATAATGTTTTTATATTTTTACGGTACGCTGGAGGTCGTGGGTTCAAATCCTACTTTCGACTGTTTCTTTTTCAATGTTCCCATAAAAATATGAAAACATTGATACATGTTTGAAATTAATATTAAACGGCCTATTTTAAACATGGAAAATTAAGAATAAAAATTTATTCTGAAACTGAAACACCGTGCCGTTGTAGCTTATCCTTTAAATTCCATCAGGTCGATGTCTAAATTTATAGATATTAATTTAGCAGGAAACCTCGCAGAGCCTAGCTCAAGCGATTACGCGGTAAAGATGCAACGTAGATTTACAGCAAAGCTTGCCATGACAAGGTGGTCATCGCAAGCCCCGGATCTCTCGGACAATGGACACAAAGGACCTTTAAATTATTCAGACAGGCCAAAAGCGACTTTAATATCTTCACGATAGACAACATTCGTAAATATTTAAGATGGCGTTTCAAATTTGCGTTAAGACGAGTAGTTTGCATGAGAGAGGAATCTCAGAGCGTCTGGGAGGCTAAACCTTCCCTCCGGGGGTTGGTACATAAATAATTAATCTGGAACGATGTGCGTCCGACGGTTAAGTAAATCCTGTGGCGGTTTAGGGAGCTGACCGGCCGACTCAACTCTACCTTGTTTCTTGTTTTGACCGTCTAGGTTTGCGTTGGTCGAGTCTATACTAAACTTAGACTAGTAAATGCCGTTACAACTAAATTGTATCATTATTCATAATATAATCTATATGAGGCTCGCCCCCTATCACATGATGGGACGGAATACGCACGGCGAATAGTGGGTGCACTCGTTGCGCCTCTGCCTACCCCTTCGGGGATAAAAGTTTTGTTTGTGTGTGTGTATGTATAATCTGTATCAAAGAAAAATATACTTGACAAGAAAATGAAGTACTTTTATCGGTGTTACAATTAATGCTTTTATGCTGCAATTAATTGCAAATCTATATTTTCGCAAATCTGTACTGACATCGTAGCAAATATACACCAGACCACGAGTTTACAAGATAAGATAAGACACGTCTATCAATTCCCCACTATTATTACATTACTATAATTACAATAATTAATCTAAACACTTCACAAAATATGTTTATCACAATTTACTGTTTGACGATAATAGCGAAAACATTGTCGTATAAATATCGATAAGATTGAAATACTTTGATTTCCTGTGATATAAATAAGTCGGTTTTAAAGCCGTTTTATAAATAGTTTATTATAAAAGTTATTTTTAATAGTAAAAATATTATTCCCAAATTAAGAACTATATTATGTGGGTACATCACATATGTAAAAAAATTGCATCAAACATAACGCAAACATTGTGAATAATGTGAATTAAAAAACAGTTTTCCTTACCTTCTGATGATAAAAGTTCAAATTACCTAACTAGAAAAATGTACCTTGCATTGCTAATTACATCATTTTAATACATTTACCTTTCTATTAGTATAATTAAAAAGAGCTTTCATTAAACCTTTGCATTGTTAAATACTGTACGTCACATTCATATTAGTGTTATTCGCATTTACTCCCAAAAACATAATACATAAGACATCCATAAATTACCTACTTCCTAAAACTTAAGCTCTACCTTGCCATAACACGAAAATACCTATAACATTTTTTTTAAATGAAGCCCCATAATTATTAAGAGACAAATTAAATCACGTATAACTATAAATCTCGCGTAGGTACATACTTGTTTATAAATTAAAGTAAATGTTCATAACACTTGTTCATAATATCGCCTACGTATATTGTTGAGGATCGTGCGGGAAGCCATACTGTGGAGCAACAAGCGTCTTGTGGCTATGGTGGATCGAGTCGCGGATTAAGCCAGCTTTGCCAGCTGAGACACCGCTGCCTACCCACTACATAGACTATTCACACTTACACACACACCCACTCACGTCTGTTATCCCCGAAGTGGTACGCAGAGGCGCAACTAGTGCATCACTTTTCGCCGTTATTCCGTCCCATGATGTGATAGGGGGCGAGCCTCTCGCCATATCGAGCACAAATTCCAGACTCCGGGCTGATACTGAATAGAAAAACTCAATATCACTTTGCCCGACCCGGGGATCGAACCCGAGACCCCAGCTTTGCAGTCGTACTGTAATACAACTACGCCACCGAGGCAGTCATTCACTTACACTCAGTAGAAAATACAATTGAAATTACACAAGGGTATTCAAAATTGTATTGTAATATGAAACAATTTTTTATAGTCACACTTACATGAAAACAACTTCGGTATTTGAAATATTGACTTAAATAAAATACTAAATTCAATTTGTAAAACAAATGGAATTCCACATTAAGATACACGTCAGTTACGTCCAGTTCCCTATACTACAATAAACTTTATTATCATCATGTATTCAGCCGTATCACGCAATAAAATAAAACAATATGAAAGATTCAAAAATAAAACCAGTAAAAACCGGGTTTATTTTCACAATTTTTGTCTGATAATGTTTATTTGACGTTGTTGTTTTTATGAACACATTGTGAAAATTAAGCCGATATATTAGCAAAATGCATTTAATTGTGGATTACCACCGGTACGGTAATACCCTATCGGCACATTTAAATAATTAAATGGCTAAAACTGTATTAACGCAATAACACAGTCGCTAATGCGGCACTATTCTCAATCAGCGACGGAAATAGCGTTCAAACAACCCACCAATTGCTACAATTGTATCATCAAAATAAAGGATGGTAATTGAAATTATTTATCTAAATCTATTATTTGATTTTTTTAATACATTATTATCTTACATTAGGTACTTAAAAAATCTTCATTAAATAGCGTATAAAGCAACATAATATGATGTATGTCCATCCCATAAGTAAATATATGACGAGCTTAACCATACCAGCCCTGTATCATTTACTGCCCACTGCTGAGCACGGGCCTCTTCTACAACTGAGAGGTTTAAGGCCTTAGTCCATCACGCTAGCCTAGTGCGGTTTGGCAGACTTCACATACCTTCGAAATTCAAAGAACTTCTCAGGTATGCAGGTTTCCTCACGATGTTTTCCTTCACCGTTACAGCAAGCGATAATTCACAAAGAATACACACGTACATTTTTAAAAAAGTCAGAGGTGTGTGTGCCCTTGGGTTTGAACTTGCGGACATTCGACGGCAGTCTATTCCACTCCAAACTAGGCTATCGCCGTTTAAAGATTCAAAAAGAGAATATTTAAAAAGCATTTAGTAACATAACATTTAAATAACTATCACCAAACACACCAATCAAACAAGTATTTAATAATAAATACAATAAGTGCTAAAATATAAAAAATCGAATTCCAGAGCCCTAATGAGAGCCATTTGAAAAGTTAAAAGCTCGTTGTTAGGCCGCGTACACGCCGGTCGACTAATTAACGTGGCGCGTAATGCCGCGGGTGTGCGCGCGGACTTTGCGGTATTATCGTCTAAATTGTCCTAATGTTTAGTTGTGATACTGGCCGCCATTCATGATTGGCACGGGAATCTACCCGCTAATACTATTGATAGTGCGCTGTTTGCGTATAATGTCTATTTGTTTGTGTTATTAAATACTAGACTTTAGCACGCGGAGACGCGTGAATCAGTTTTTGCGGGATAAAAGTTCGCTTTTTATTTTCCCGGGATAAAAAGCCTATGTTACTTCCTGATGTGTTTTATATAACAGAAAAAAAAACGTTCAAGTAGTTTTTGTGTTTATTCGTAACAAAAATACAAAAATTCAAATCTTTCCGCTTTATAATATTAGTTTAAAAGTATAGATTGAAATGAAATGACAAAAGCTTGTGCCTTTAAAATTTTGTAAGATGTTTTTCATAATGAACTAGCGGCCCCGACAGACGTTGTCCTGCCCTAAAAAGGAAATAAAATCCTAGAACCCGAGTACTGCGCTACCTACCGGATAGAATTGTAATCTAAACCATTCTGGAATCCTCTTGGAGACACACAAAAAAAAATCATTAAAATCGGTCCAGCCGTTTTTCCGCGCAATTTTCTTAATTATTTTTTTTATAAGAACCTTTTCCTGACAATAATAAACACATCAAAAAAAGAAATAACGAAATCAGTCCAGCCATTCACGCGTGATGCCGTGACCAAGGAAAATAGGGATTCATTTTTATATAATAGATAAGATGACAATTACTGTAAAAATGTTTCAAGACCACAGAAAATCACTAAGTCCATACACGATTCTAGAAGCTCAACATATCTATATAATTGTGTGTAAAAAAACGCGATAAAATCCGTTGTAGGAGTTTAATTTTAGTGTAAAAAGTAGTTACTTAATAAAGTGTATATAAAATCAATATTATAAAACCATTGATGTATTGGGTTTTTTAATACATCGATGTATAACACACAACATAACCATGATACCTTAAATCAGAGCTACGGCACTTAGTTTTCGTTTCAAGCGCAGCCTCTGAGGCTATAATACTGTACATTGTACAAGCATAGCCATCCGCGACCATTTAGTGTACAACATACAAATAAACATTAACAGAAGCACGCAAACGAAAAGTACAAAACGAAGTTGGATTACCCGCCAGCCGAAATTGTGTGTGAGCGAACGCTTTCAAACGAATCGTATTTAGAACGTACAGACAGCCTCGATTTAGTAATTAATTTTACCGCGCGAAGTGCTCCAAATGCACTAGAAACTATAATCCTCATTAAAACGGGAAATAGTCGACTATTCACTTTGCCGTCAAATATAATTTTGACTTCTAAACGCGGAATATAATTATGTATTTTAGCAAATCCGGCGCGCGCTCGCAAATGAATGTATGTGTATACTTCATCTTTTGTTTAACGATTTCCTATGCAAATAGTGCACGCAATACACCTTACGCTACATTACCGAACAAAATTAGTGCGCATTAACGAAATTTGGCAATAAACAAATATCCCTGTTCACACAACGCAGTGCCGAGCGCCACAGTACTAAGTACTATATTTTGCGAACGACAATCCACCGAGAATAAAATAATACGAAGCTATCAGTTTAATTTGCTCCCCGGCCGCTCAATTTTTCGCATAACGCACCACCCAATGAAAACACAAATTAATCTGCTCATTTTTTTGCATACACTTTTATATCATTGAGCTGCAATATCCGAATGCGATGAATTTCACGATGCGTAATCCCACGTCACAGTGATAGTTATGGATTACTTTTATTTCGATTGAATTATTCCGTCATCATAAAAATACATTAATTTATTATTATGGGCGACGAGCGACGTCGGCACGCGCAGATAATCCCTGAAAGGTTCGCTATCGCTTTGTTTGCGCGCTTTATGCGTGTTCGATGAATGAAGGTGCGACGTAAAAGCCGAAATCAATATAGACGAGTATAGAAACAAGAGTGCGGCCGATGCCTGTGTCGACGCGATATCCAACACGGGTTCGGATTAAGCGACGTCAAATCCGGGATTAAGCGGGGCCGGGATAAAACGGAGCCCGGGATCGGCTCGAGCTCGGGTCAGCGGGATTTTGCCGGGGCAATAAAAGTGTCTGCAGCCGATTTAGACTGAGCCCGCAGGCAATTCGGCGCGGCTACCAATTGCTAGGTAATTTTGGCGTGCGAGCGCGATCTGTCCGCACAAAGCCGTTCTAATGCTCACCAATGGGATTAGCCCAGTGTCGTGCGCCCTTTACAATTTATTGGATGGAATTAGATCTGTGAATTAAGACGTGTTTCCTTGATGTATGTAATAATGACAAACGTCGGACGACAGTCGCTGTACAGTAATACATTGGCTAATATTTCAGTCTCAATAGCATCGTGGGTATTTGCGAACTCGTTATTAAACATCAAAGAAACAATAAGGTTAATAACGGATGAGTAAACCGGTACTCAAACGTCGCACTCGACTAATCAAAGTTTTTTTAAACTAATCCCGCTCGTTTGCAATGGACCTCGTGCAGCTATTATACGGCCCCTCAGTAATCCGGATTGGAGATTCATTAGGGCGAGATTATACTCTATTGAAATCTGGCTTAGTAGGGGCACGGGTAGAGCGGATGACGGTGGCGCAGTCGACCGACTCTGGACTCCATATAGCCGAACACGTAGCCGCGAATGCATCGTATCGTATCATTATCGTTCACAATCGATTTGGGCAATGAGCTGCTCGGTTTCCAAGTGGATTTTGTGAAGTAGTTTTTATGTTAGTCCGTATGAGCAATGAGGTTTGTTTGTATAGTTTGCATTGGTTTACAAGTTTTTTATAAAATAATTTAAATGTAAATGTCGTATCTTTATGAGGATATAGACAGAGATGCAACTAAATGCTGTGATTCGGCGAGATTATTTTCGTCTTGCAATTAATAGGTACACTCCAATTCCTGAACACGTGATTGCAAGCTGAAAACTTAAAAACGCTACATAGAGTTGGAACTCTGAACGAGGGCTGTCACTTTAAGGTAGCTCTAATATAAATTAATAAGTTATCATGTATCTAGAAAGTACCTATTTTATTACCATTTATTTGGGAGCATCGATTAGAGTGTGACTTTTGAATTTGGTCGGCTTATACGTTTATGCGACAAATAGCGTTTATCAGTAGGTGTGCAAGCGTCCCTTAAACTACGAAAATATTTTGTACTAGCTTTTGCCCGCGGCTCCGCCTGCATTAAAAAGTTTTTCCGGGATAAAAGTCCCGGTTTATATTTTCCCGGGATAAAAAGTAGCCTATGTGTTAATCCAGGACATGATCTACCCGTGTGCCAAATTTCATCGAAATCCGTTCAGTAGTTTTTGCGTGAAAGAGGAACAAACATCCTTACATCCATACATCCAAACATCCAAACATCCATACATTCTTACAAACTTTCGCCTTTATAATATTAGTAGGATACTTAAATAAAATAAATATCAAACCTTATTGACTTAATGTACGGAATAGGCACCCACAGAGCCAATGAAGCGTATTGGATAAGTCCTTACATCAAAGCAAGCGTCAACAAAAACAAACATTTTCCCGTGAAAAGGTAACGAGTAATTACCGTAATATATCATTACTTCTCTTTGAGGGGAAGCATCAGTAACAATATAAACATACCGATTAGTATTGATAACATGGTAGAAAGTAGGTTTCTTTAGTGGAATGTTTAAGCTTGGGTAGAAGAAAAATATACAATAATGCATAATATAGCTTATAGATGTGTCGCTTGAAGATCTTTTATATTATGTATTAGGCTCGCCCACTATTACTTCATGGGATGAAATACGTACGGCGAAAAATGGGTTCATTAATTTCGCCTCTGCCTACCCCTTCGGGGATAAAAGGCGTGAGTGTGTGTGCATTATATAGGCTTCAAATTAAAAATATTCCTGTAAAATATTATTTAAGGGTTTTGCGAGTTATAAACTTTGTGCTGCACTACACACAGTTAGAAACCGATTAGTTTATCGTGCTCTATTGAGTAAAAAACTTGCATACAAAATCAATTATTTGAGATATAATATTAACAACTCGAAATTACCTATGCATAAAAAAAATTGTTATCAACAAGGAAAAAATATCTTAAAATGCATACCTATATTTTTGCGTTGCCCTAAGGTTGATTGGCAGAGAATGTCGAGAATTTAGTCTATCCATATACAACTACAGAGGATGTGGTGACCAAAATTGAGAAGGGTATGCTAAGGTGGTTTGGGCATTTGGAAAGGATGGATGATAGGAGACTGACAAAGAGGATATATAAGGCGAGTGTGGATGGAAGGGCCGGCAGGGGTCGACCGCACCGAACCTTCGAATGTCAGATATCTGACATTCTAAGTAGAGGCCAGGTCAAAAGTACCCTGAACCGGCGGGAGTGCATGAAAAGATTGATGAAGGTAGAGGAAGCGAAAGTAGTGTGCCAGAATCGAGCAAAGTGGCGATCCATAGTCTCTGCCTACCACTATGGGATAGAGGCGTGATAGTATGTATGTATGTATGTACGTATATACAACTGTACAAAATTAAAAATAAAATATAATATCTTAATTGTACTTCTTCAGTGATTAACCGTGAGCGATTAACATATTCGAAAAAAAAACAATATCATACCATGTGACAATAATATGATGAAATTGTGTTTTAACATGTTACATCATTTATGTATAGTACAAAGATGCAATCAAAATAAAATTTAGGTGTATGATGAAATTGTTTATTAGTTTCAAATATCGCGAATATTACACACTATATTAGCTTAAGATAATATTATTAGTGCAATAGTGATAGGAGGTGAGCTTATAAGCAGATAAATCAATACTACATTAGGCCAACATTTATTGCAAATATAATAAAATGATGACTGCCTCGGTGGCGTAGTTGTATTACGGTACGACTGCGATGCTGACTGAGGTCTCGGGTTCGATCCCCGGGTCGGGCAAAGTGATATTGAGTTTTTCAAATAGTATCAGCCCGGAGTCTGGAATTGGTGCCGGATATGGCAATAGGCTCGCCCCCTATCGCATCATGGGACGGAAAACGCATGGTAAGAATTGGGTGCACTAGTTGTGCTTTCCCTGCCCCTTCGCGGATAAAAGGCGCGAGTATTTACTCACTTTTACTCGTGGTAGGACTCTCATATGTAAGAGTCCGTCTGGGTGGGTACCACCGCAATGTCTATTTCTACTGCGAAGCAGCAGTGTGCATGCACTGTTGTGTTTCGGTTTGAAGGGCATTGTAGCCAGTGTAACTACTGGACATAATGAGACTTAACATCTTATGTCTCAGGATGACGAGCGCAGTGAAATGCCACACAGTACTTTGTAACTCAAGGTGCTGGATGGTGTTTCTACTGTTTATGGGTGGTCGCATCGCCTACCATATACCTATGGACCTTTTCCGGAAAATTCCGGACATACTGAAAAAACTGATTTTATTGAAATATCTCACAAGCAACATTAACAACACCATGATTATAATCAATCCACATTCCATCTTGTTTAAATGACTCTAAAACCAAACAGTGACCACATGACCTCTTAATCTCACTCGAACCGGCGAATACTCGCACTCTCTAGTAATACGTGATGAAAAAAACATTTCAACAACACGAAACGTACAAAAACTCCACACTTAATCGTACTAGGGGCTTATCTCTTTTTGTACTCGTCCACGCGGGATTATTCGTGGGTCCCGGCTTTATCCCGAAATAAAATATTTATATCCAACATAACGAGCTGCGTACGGACGCACATTGGCATACGTCAGTTTTCGATATTATTAAAATGAAACTTAAAATATTTTCGGCCACTTATCTTGTTTAGTGTTAACGTTCACTCTGTATTATAGCTTAAATTGACTTATTTAACTCCTTTGGGAAAATTTTCCATATCTCCGTCCTTACTGAAATAATTTTTTCTAGAACAATGAATCATCTACTATTAGACAATTTCATCAAACAAATGACTATGTTTCGCCAGACAATATCGAAGGATAATAATAACAATATGTAGTTATTGTAATTTAAAGTAGAAAGTGGTTAGTCATATTGTTAGATATTTATAGTACAAAATGGTTTTTTAAGTCATTAGCGGGTTTTCACAAATTCAAGAATGTAATATTACATTTTACTGTCATAACAACTTTTATGCGATTGGATATTATAACAGTGATTAAAATTACTCTGAACTACAGCACTTAGAAAACAGTCGACAAGTGCATTAAGGAGGTCAAATCGACAAAACTTAAGTAACAATAAAAACTCAGCCAATATAAAACTTGAATTTCGAACACGATTTAAATTTCGAACAAAATCGCCAGCATAAAAAAATCACAAAAAAGGTTTTAATTCGTTAGTTTCCAACGGATTTGTACAATTTTATTTGAGCTTAACCGATAATCTATTTAACCCCAACCATGGATCCTTTGTGGTGCAAAGACCCGTAAGAAGACCTCATGCATACTAATTACACTAATCCTATCGCGTAAAAAATCTAAAGCACATTCGAGTGTGTTTGGACAACTACATGGAGAAGACTTGAATAAACTTTAATGACGCCAATCGATTATGTGTGTAGGGCGGTGCTTGTTTATTCAATGTGTAGGCGTGATAGAGCCGTTATATTTAGCTTTATCTAGACGGATATGGTCGGTTCGACCGGGGTAGTATCGCGGCTTTACACCAAATACATAGAAAGTAAGTTTTAGTGCTTTTCATAATATTTATTTTTATTAACTGCAACACCCGGTTACACCAGATTAAGCTTGACAGTAAAAATGATCAATAAATACGCGTGCAAACAACTCATAATATTTCTGATTGTTTACAATTTACATCCTTGAATTAATAAGAGCACCAAAAAAGAACTAGATTTAAACCGGTTTCCTTTTTCTTGTAACAAGATAATATCACAAACTCTTAAACAAATGCAAAAATATTTGCACGATAAAACTTATTAATTCAAATAAAAAAGTGATTCGTGAATTCTAAAATAATAATTACATAAAACAACGAACAGCTAAGTAAAGATTTGAAGACAACCCTCGAACCCTGCCGTAGGTCGTGGTTTCGCCCTACAAGGTTCATTGACTACTTCTCATTGTACTCCCATCATACAAGTTAAATCAAAAACGGCCCTTAATGCTTTAATATCACGGTACATTTTACAACACACCCGTTGATCCGGTAGCTTTCTACTGCAAGCTAAAGATAAGCCGACGGATTACTTCGGCGAAACGGAAAAAATGAATGAAACGTATGGAAGTGATCGATTTTTGTACTTTTTACGAGTTTTTTAACGCTACAATGTCAAAATGCAACAGATAACAATATAGAATAGTAGTTTAGTTCGGAAATTGAAAGAACAAATTCACAACACTAGGCTATACAATACCGACGATAAAGCTAACTTTACGTATAAAAATTTATCAAAATAATTAATTCCGCAGCTGTGCATCCGATCAAAGGTACCTACAGTATGCTCAATTTCACAAAAGAAACACAATTCCAGAATTTACCAAAGAACAAACTTATTAATACACCGCACATTACTCCTGACAATACTCCAAACTGACTTCCAGAACCTCCAGTCCATCTGGCATATGCTAAAAACAGTGACACGAAAACAGTATAATTACTGGGTTTTATGATGAGACTTGGATACCCGAAGGCACGTATGTGGTCAGCGAATACTTTTTGGTTCAAGGTTCATGATAAGGATGTTAAAAAAAGTAAGCAGGCGAAGATTATAAATTATTCGACATTTTTCAATCACTCATAAAAAAATACGAATGAACTATTAGTTCTAAAAGAAACAATTCTCGTAGTAGCAAGTCTATAACAATTAAAGGCCTCATCTATAACCAGAATAACTCATAAATACAGATCACACGTCCAATAGTGTTTTTCATTTGCATAATTTTTACTCAAAACGGCAATATGGCAGCCAAGCCAGTTACATATAGACGTGCATGAATGGAATTGGCGAATGAATGAACGTTATACGTAATTGGCGACATGTTTTAAACTCGTTTGTGCTAAGCGACGAAACAGAATCGCGATCAGCTTAAGAAAGTCGAACGTACTTTTTAAATAATATATTCATAACTTTAAATATCAAAAGGTAAGTAGTATGCAGCTTGGGAATATACTCTGGGCGTATCAAATGATTATCCGATGCGAATTCACATTCTTCAAAACCATTATTTAGAAAAATAAGCAGTTCTTTTGATTACCTAAGAAGCAACTAAAGCTGCATACTAACTCCTAAATACTGTTTTCATTCGAGTTCTTATTAACGTTAAGTCTTGATCCATGCCACTACTTCAACACCTGATTTGTTACCTATAAGCCGAATCGTAATGAAAAAAGTCATCATAGAAAGTCCACGAGTGAGAAAATCCCGAAAAAGGTTTGTGGCAATCCCGGATTCCGGGATTTACCTATCCGGCCTTAACGTAATCTCGCATCCGGAAAACACGCGAATATAACATTGTATATCCGCGTGCATTATTAAAAATATTAAATCCTATTATATCCGCCACTAGTGATTGCGAAACTGCTGACGAACATGTTTAATACACATACAAAACGTATTTTTCGATAATAAATTTCACTCGATTTAAACCTTTGCATTCGAATGATAATATTGTTTGTTTGCATTTGAACAGTATGAAACTTTGAGTATCTAGCAATACAAACGAGATGAGATGACCAGGCGAACCCTTCGTTGGTCATACATGCGCAACTGGTTATAAACTTTTACTAAAACCTATGTGACTTGCGATCGCTGTCATTACATTCTACGATAATGACATTATGCGGTGCTCCACAGACATTGTGATTTTTGTTGTGTTATTGTGTAACAAGTGACCTTATATTCAGCCCCGCACGTGTGGATTGTTATTGTTAAATGTGTGCTATCCGTGTCTACCTCGCCCCCCGTCAGGATTGGCAAAAAAAATTGCGCATTATTGCCATATCGTGTCCATTGGTTAAATAGTCTAAGGTATCAAATTTTTTTCTTATATAGACAAGAAAACGTGTAATAGGATCCAATGTCAAAACTAAGTTTTAAAAAGTTGAATACTGGCCGTTACGATATTCTAAAGGAAAAAGATTATAGAATTTAATTCGCACTCCGGACGTATGTATACTTTTTAGAGTGCACATGTGTATGCAAGGTAGGTTATACGTCGACACTTGGCGCGGTCCGTCGGAAGATAATCCCATTGTCTATCTCTCTCTGACTCGCCGGCGATGTGCGCAAATCCTCGCGGCGTCCCTCTCTAATCCCTTATTTGAATCTTATCAGGTCTCAGGAGATACACCGGTAGCGGTCGTCCGATGTGTGCATGTAGATTCGAATTTATCCAGCAGGGTTACCACTCAACACTAGGGTAGACGTTTATATTGATTTTATATTATGGGATATTGAGACTTTAGTATTAGGGTGCAAAAATATGGGAGAATCATCTAAACTTCAATCTATACTAATATTATAAAGCTGAAGAGTTTGTTTGTTTATTTGTTTGTTTGTTTGAACGCGCTAATCTCAGGAACTACTGAACCGATTTTGAAAATTCTTTCACTAATAGGAAGCTACTTTACTCCTGAGTGCTATAGGCTACTTTTTGTCCCGGGAGAACTTTTTCACGCGGGCGGAGCCGCGAGCACTACTAGTGAATTATAAAAACAAAGAATACTAAATTAGTGTGCATATATCACAGGTACTCTATATTCTTCTCAAATATATTACCTTAAGATTGAAGTTAATTTACTAGTAGAAGTTTCATGTTTGTCCTTAAGTACAAAAAGGGTTATTAAAATGTTACAGTGACTCTATACTCTACATTTTAAAGTAGTAAGTAATCATAAACAACTTGCAGTAAATAGTTTTTATTACAAAAATGCTCTTCTTTATTTGAAATTCAAATATGGAACAACAATTAAAGTTTTAAGACCGCATCCCTGGAACATGAGCATACATTAAAGGTGCGTCCGCACTGAATCCGCGATTAATGGGCTTTGAATACGCGATTGAAGCTAAATTTACGTTTATGTCGCACGTCACCAGATTACCAACAGTATAGAGACGCGAACAGCTGCCTTGATCTTTCTCTCCTTGATCCCTCTTATGAGTGAACTGAATAACTAGAGGAATTAATTTGTTTATTTTTTTTTAAATATGGCCAGTATTAAGTTTGGCTGTTTATTTGATTAAACTTTTTTTTCGTTTAAGCTATTGCATAGCTCCTATCGCGGGCCTTGATTGTAGAGACCGAATCCAGAAATTCCGTAACGAAAAAACCTGTCACCCCTCACTCCGACCGGCACAGCGGTGATATTTTATTTTCAACTCTATCACAACCATGTAGAGTATAAATTCCATAACTAAATTTAATATCGCAGTCTTGTAAGAATACAATATGTAAGAGGATATGAGCTGAATGTTAAACGATAAAAGGTCGAAATTATCGTGTATTTAAAAATTGTTCCAGTCAGTGCAACGTACCGAAATGTCAAACGCGGCGGGATGACGTGATTCTAAGTTTGAATTTTTAAAAAGTTTTGATTTTATATCTGTTCAAAGAGGTTTTTATTTGAATATTACGGCTCTGGATACTAGTCTATTGAGCCCGTCTTTCATATTTTTTTTAGTTTTGCCATCTATCGATGAATAGCAGAACTTTTAATGACTTTTATTTTATATCTGTTCAAAGAGGTGATAAATATTAAAATTTATGCAATAGCTTTACCGCGGCAGCCTCCAAGTGCCACACGTCTTTTTTATTACAAATTATTCAATCAGAAATGTATCTAGAATGTAAAGTTGATGTATATTTAAGTCATTTTTACAAATTAACTGTGCAATCAGTTAGTATGAGAAGAAATAATATTTGCTTTACAATTATAATCGTTACAAATAATTATATCAACTAAGTAAGTAAATTACAGCCACTTTAAGCGAATATCCCTTAAATTTATTATTAATTTCATGCCCATAAAACTGTCTGGCAGCCATAATTTTAAAGGAAGCGACGTGAATTAAAGGTTTATTTCTTGCGAGTGTAATAAGATAATATTACTAACCCTTTGAAGGGATTAAGATTTTGTTAAGGGCGCGCAGTTCCTAAGCCCAACCAGACGGGGTCCCGATTAAACGAGGGAACAAGGTCTTGTTCACTTCTATGGTTTTTATGGACGTCTAAACAAACCCATGGAATGTATGTTCTGATTTCTATGAGTATTTATAAATCAGAACGTAAATATTTATTAAATAAACTCTATAAAATATGAATCTATTGTTACATTATTCTATATTTAAATTCAAATTTAGAACAATCAAATCTCACAAATCAATTTCTTTTACAAATATACGCACACATATAGCGTATATAATAAAGACGCCCGTTCACTAGGCACGGCAGCACAGTAAAAAGGAATCCGCGCGCCTCTACTTTAAGCCTAATCTTGACAAATGGTCCGGATGATCCGTAGCCATGCATCGGCCACGGTTATTTGTCCGCGGCGAAGCCGGCACGGATTTTTTATCGATTGATCAGAGACTCAGCTGATTGCCCCTCTCTGTTGTTGCCGCCGGATTAAGTCTCGCCGAATGTGCGTGTTGTCGTGGCTTTTGAGCCAAATTAGACTCATGATTTTTATTACGACATATAAGTAGATTAGTTGAGGTAGTGTTATACCAAAGTAACATTTACAAACCATATTATCCGAAATAAATTCGCTGAGGTCTCGGGTTCGATCCCCGGGTCGGGCAAAGTGATATTGAGTTTTTCTTTTCAGTATCAGCTCGGAGTCTGAAATTTGTGCCCGATATGGCGATAGGCTCGCCTCCTATCACATCATGGGACGGAATAATGGCGAAAAGTGGGTGCACTAGTTGCGCCTCTGCCTACCCCTTCGAGGATAACAGGCGTGAGTGTATGTGTGTGTGTATTATCCGAATACTAAAGTGCGATTTTTTAGCAATTTCAATCGAGCATGACAAGTCGGTTTTCGGAAACCGGACAACTATACCAACAAAATTTTGTATAATTAAGTCCAACCAATCGATAATCCTTATCGTTAATATATCGCATAATACCTGCGCTAATTAGATCATCTGGTACCAGTATCAACACTAAAACAAATTTCATACAGGTAGTAAGACCAATCAAAACATTGAATCAAATGAACCGACAAACTCAACGTCGCAACGTTTTTAATTTGTGAGACGTGTGTTTACGATGCTTGTTTGTGTGCGTTAAGCCGAATGCATGCGTCGGACATGAGCGCGAGATTATCTCGAGATGATTGATTGAAGCCCCCATTGGTCTCGCTACCCGCACACCAGCGAACCACCATTCTTGATTTGAGAAGTTCGTAATTCAAAATTATCGACATTTCAAAATTCGAATCGATTCCACGTCAATATTCTGACCGGGCATGATAAAGATAATCATTGTAAAAATAAATATCACGTTCAGTTCTTACCAATCGATAGAAATGATTTCTACTCGAAATAAATGACGAAGTTGAACAAAAAGACGCTGACGTGGTTTTGTGTTATTTTTCATATTTACATTAATAGAAGTGCACAAAAATGTAACGGTAATGCATTCGAAATTGTATTGGCTCCGTAAATAAAGTAGGTATTTGCTTCTACAATACAATGTGGATCAATTTACATTGGGTTAAGTTAAAAAAAAGGAATCGCCGCCATATTTGCTGATACACTTACAAAGTAAATTAGATCTCACGCTATAATGGCAAAGCAAAACATTGAAATCTCACAAAACTATACTATTAGAATACTGTAATGGAACTATGTTCTACCATTGAAGATATTTTGAAAAAAAAAAAGATTGATGTGAGGGTCTTTGAACTTGGAATATTTAAAAAAAATGTCTATTTCGGTTGGAATTTACAGACCAGAAGACCATAGAATCGTTTTAACGAAATATTCACAGTTTACACACCATATACAGTAGTTAAGAAGAAACAGAGACGCAAATTGACCTCCCAGTAATGCTGGCTCGCATACAAATCTAGTTTAAATAAAAAAAATCATATCGTCAGAGCTTCGCCAAAATCACATACTAATATAGAAGTTGTATAAATTTCTTGGATAATGTGTAAAAGCCCCAAACTTTTTCAAGGAGGTTAGTTTTGCGCCCTCCCAAAACATTGTCGGAAATCTTTATTCAAAAAATAAAATCTATCTAAAAAGAATGGTACAATTTGGAAATATTACTTAATATGAACAATCTAAACAAGATTCATCCACATTGGCATACCATTTTCATAGTAGAACTGCCAACAAATTTGTTATTTATTTGGACAACCAACAAAACATACACTACATATAAATCTCTATTCGTTACTTTAAACAATAAGTAATTGTTGCAGTGCTGATTCACTTATACGCTGCCCACAGCATAGTATCAACAACAAACTTTGATACTAAAAATACACCTGAATATAAAAAAAAATTAGGTTTCAAAAAACGCACACATTATTTTCTTTTTGAGGATAGGGAGCGATTTATCACATAAAAATCATCCAAACCCGAAACCCGACCACTGAAAACTGCACAAGTATTAACGCAAACCGTCGCGTAACAAAGCTGAGGAGCTCCAACACGTAGAACTAAGGTACGGTACACACAACCACGTATGGCTAAGTACAGCTCCCGATCCGGATGATCCGAGATTAGGCGGCGGCTGCCCACCGGCCGGGATACATCTCCGACCGGATTACTCTCATCCGGATTTCGTTGAATAACTTGCCTGAGGATTTATAACGTAATTTATATTATGTGGTTTGTTTATGTTGGTGATTTCCTTTGTACTTTGTCTTTGTACTGGTAATGTTCTAATTGGATAATACAGATGTGAGGGTGATCACTTCTGACTATATTAAAAATATCTCTATTCAGATATGGCATAACGAAATGAAAACAAGGTTGATCCTTGAGTAAAAGGCGGCTGAGATTACAAAAAATGTTCTGTTTTTGGTTTAACGTAACAATTTTAATTATTTTGGCAACGAAAAAATTCGACAGCTTTTGGCACATAACTTGTTTTAGTTTTAACAGCCTTGTGATCCCTTAGGATTTTGAAAAGGACTGTCTGAGCGGACAAGCATGTCACTTTTCTATTGTAACGCGGACATAAATAAAACCCCTTCGCCTGATATTGAGGAGAAACAGGGTTTTAGAATAGTAGTAATTTAAATTAAACAACATTATAGGTACAATATGAGTGAATTGATTATTGTGACACGCAAGCAAACTACAGGTAGTTACTGTTAAAAAGCCACAACTATGACAATGTACTTACAACGAATAACTAAGCTATGAGGACATTTAAATTTGTTTTTATCTGATCCTATTCTAGGTGACAATGTTCTAACAATAACTTAAAAATAAAATATTAATGTCCATTTAAAACAAATTAAATGCACCTAAATCGCCATAAAGAACTGTTTTAAAATGTCAAGTTTCACTTAAATCGTCGATTGCAGCAGTAACAATTAGAATATCCGTATTTTTAAATCTAAAGTTAGTCTTATCAATAACCCATATCATTTAAATCGTAAAAAAAAAACAAGAAATAGCGTCGGTTAATAGTGAATTTAATTTACGAACGTAATAAACGTTCGAAATATAATCTAATTAAAGTTTTATAAGAGAAGATGCCCACCCAGATTATCAACAAGCTCGCTCATCGTTCATTTGCATAATTAATAGCCAACTATTTATATTGTATTTGAATAGATTTCAAATATGACAACAATAAAATCTCTTGGAGATGAAAGATTATGTTAGTGAAGGAATGTGATTAATAAAACGTTGACATACATATCAATGGATCAGATCTAGGCGGTGGTCAATTTGCATGGGTTGAAACTAAAATAAATGTTGAAAAAACAGGCATTTCGACGAGGTCCGGTATTGCAGCGCACGATGAGTCGGTCGTGTCATGATATGCCACGGGTTCGATCCTTATGCCGAGGAAAAGTTTTAATAATTCCCAAATATATCTTTCGAGTTGGGTTGGGTGATTTCTTCATTTTAACTTACAATGTTGCTTAAAAGTGGAATAGTCTGCATTGAATACGAAATTATGTAGACCGGAATATGCTAAGGATGTTAGATGTACGGATCAGGGTAAACCCGAGTTCGACACAAATCGACAGGAAAAATGTTTCTACGTAATAATTATCATCATCATCAGCCATATGACGTCCACTGCTGAACATAGGCCTCCCCCAAAGATTTCCAGACGGACCTGTCAAAAGCGGCCCGCAACCAGCGCGTTCCTGCGACCTTTATCAAGTCATCTGTCCACCTTGCAGGTGGACGGCCAACGCATTAACATAACAGAATTTCGGATATTATAACATGGACCATAAATATTACGGAGAATAGTACAAACTTTCAACTCGCATCACTTGAGTAACAGATACATTGTTAATAAACCTTCCATTACAAACAAGACAAATATATACCAAAAATGTACCCAAAATATCTAAAAAATTCTACTTAACTAAAGGCAAGTCTAGAACATAATGTGGCGAACACATACAACCACACTTGTGGATCAGACCTAAGCCGGATTACTCCAGATCTGGATACCTGCGATCGAAGCGCTCCCGCGTCGCTGGAACGGACACGGTGGGCAAGTAATGCAGCAGTACCTTGTATTACGTGGATTTGGACAAACTTGGTATTGCGTTACGGAACGACTACATACTGAGGTCTCAGGCTCAATTTGTATATTACACAATAGGTTGTATTATAATGGAAAGGGACAAGGATCCTCATTTTTGATCACACTCCCAAGTAAATTCACGAATGAAATATAGTAACAAAAAGCTGTAATTAATTTAAATAGAAGGAAAGAGCGCTACGTAATGTTAAATGCAATACAGAGGAAAAGAAACTGCAATATGAAGATAAAGATACGAATAAATCAAAGCACGGATATAATTACAGTTACTGGTTATTGCCAATATAGATTTATTGTGCATATTAATAAAATTTATATTATGTACGATGAGAAACACTGCGGATATGATTTTAAAGTATAATTAGATAAATTATAATAAAATTTTATGCTTCTGTAGCGGACCAGCTGCGACACTGTGCGTGATATTGCTAGAAAATACAAATTTTTGTATCTGCGTACGATCGTAAATTAGCATAGAGGTAATCTAATTTAAAAGATTTGTTAAAATTTGGTACCTGTTGGTGATACACAGGTACACAAGGATAGTAACAATCAATTTCTTAATGTATGTTCAGAAATCTATACAAATAAATAAAATTAATGAATAATAAATTTAGGCAACTTTACGCGGTAAAAATTTCCGGCTTAAATAATGTTATTTATATTTTGCTCGTTCCTAGCCACTGCCATTGTATTTATAATTTATCAAATACTTGTGTATGCAGCAAGTCGATAAATTCGTCAGCTAATGCTTATAGCTAAGATGGCAGATATCCTGATTAACTATCTATAATTTTCACAAGTGGTACTTATAAGTGTTCAATATTATAAGTATCTATTTCTCAGAAATGAACATTACGCTGGTTAAATGAATATTCAAAGAAAACAAAAATGATAATGGAAATTCCTTTTTTGAACAACATCAAGTGTTCCAAATTTAAAAAATCATTCGTTTGCGCAGAACAATAACGAAAGTCCATCACTATTGAATCGATATTCACACGTATACACGCACACAAGAACGCTGGGATCGGGCGCTCATCCGGATCATCCGGCCGGGATCAGCCTTGTGTCGCCCGGAGATAAAGCCGCGCTACCCTCGAGTGTGTTATGTCCCTAGTAATATTCGCCGGGGCTTACACTTCGCGGCACCCGGCTCTCATCACACGATCTACATCTGACTTCGACTATCTTTCAATGTTTTTTTTTAGTATCGATGATTGAAAAACTTTTTAACAAAAAATAAACCGACTTCAAAACCACTACGAATAAAAAAATAATTAAAATTTGTATTCGCTTAGTATATACATATACTAGCTTTTGCCCACGGCTTCGCCCGCGTTAATAAGTTTTTCCGGGCTAAAAGTACATACATAAAAACCTTCCCGTTGAATCACTCTATCCAACACATTTATTTGTATAAAGATTAATATTATGACGTTGATACAACTCTTAACAAATAATGCATTAATTTCGACCAAATTTTATTACCATAAAAACGGTTCTAGAGAGTTAATTTTAAAAGATAGACATATACTGTCGCGGACTTTTTTTTAGATCATTTCAAGAGGAATAATTCTTTCATACATATATTTTTGGTATCTTGAACCATTTTCGCAGCGCACGCAATGGAAGCCCCCAAGGATGAATAATTTTCCCCGCATTTTTCACATTTTCCATTATTTCTTCGCTCCTAATAGTTGCATCGTGATGTTATATAGCCTATAGCCTTCCTCGATAAATGGTCTATTCAACACAAAAAGAATTTTTCAATTCGCACCAGTAGTTCCTGAGATTAGCGCGTTCAAACAAACAAACAAACAAACAAACAAACAAACTCTTCAGCTTTATAATATTAGTATAGATTTGGAGTCGATGCCTAATTTGAATTGCCAGCTAAGCTAAGGAAATACACAAACAAATACCGAGAGCATTGTTCAATTTAAATTAGGCACCGACTCCAAATATACGTTTATACTAAGCGAATACAAATTTTAATTATTTTTTGGTTTATAGTGATTTTGAAGTCGGTTTATTTTTTGTTAAAAAGTTTTTATTTATTGCTTTTTTGTTAGTTAATTATAGAATGGTGTAAACAATACATCATACATTTACGATTGCAGCATTCGCGTGTTATTTGCTTTTAGTTATTAAAGAGATCCATTGTGTATATCCGAAGATCTTGAACAGATCTTCATAAATTATATACTTAAACCTTCCCTGAAAAATATACATTTCAATATCGAAAATCACATCCAAATCGGATCAGTAGTTTTTGAGAAACACGCGGCCAAACAAATTTACATACATACATACATACATACGGATCGAATACAGAACCTCCTTTTTGAAGTCGGTTAAAAATTGAAAATTGAGTTTTAATTCAAGGTTAACAAGGACTATATTATACTTATAACAATAATACATCACTTAAGGCTTAAAATCGGATTGAGTCGTTAATTAACTATTTTTATTTAACTTTGTATGAGTTGAAATTATGTTATCAATTACCTACATATACATCTAAAGATCGGACCCAGAACCTTACTCATAACAATCTAACATCTATATAGACCTACGAAAGTCAATGTTAGCTTATTTAAAAAAAAACTCATATTGTGTTTTATCGAATAAGCGCAACATGCTAATATTTCTAAGAATCTGTGCTAATAATCCTATTCGTACAATAGTTATTTAAAACATTGTAGTTTTAAATTGCATCATAGATGCTTATCTTAAATAAAAAACTGACAATTAACATAATCCGACAATCAAATCTCTAATCAAGATTATTCCACAAAAAATCCACAAATAAAAAATAAAATCTGATAATAGATTGTGGCAAGCAAGTTTTTATGTCCAAATATTGTTTTTTAACAGATGATAGTCTCGTATCGGCCATAAACATGTATATTATACTTAATTTACATTCGAAACTTTTGGATATACCGTTGATATTAGCAATAAAGCCGTGCATAACTACACACGTTATGTCTTACGCACAAAATAAAAGAAATAATACGTTACAATAAAAAATATTAATCGGCTTATCTTTATAAAACCGGCTTAATCGCGCGCCGTACTGTAGGCATAAACGGATTTAAAATGCCGTTTATATCTTCCCGCTGTGTCCGGCATAATGCGGCCGGGATTCTGATCACTGACGGAATCATTTATTACGTGCATGTACGGATGTAAAATGTTCTAAATTGTGTAGTCTTAAAAACAACTACTTTTGTTTATTATTTGCTTCGTCTCCTTTTGTTTATGGCATCGAATGACGAGACAAGCATGTCGTTCGCCTGGTGGTAAGCAATACGACCATCCAGCACCTTGAGTTACAAAGAATAAACAGTAGAAACACCATCTTGAGTTACAATGTACTGTGTGGCATTCCACTGCGCTCGTCATCCTGAGACATAAGATGTTATGTCTCAATATGTCCAGTAGTTACGTCTAGCGGTATTTCAAGCCAAATTCTTTGAAACAGACAAACGAAAATATCATTTAATACTAGAAAATATAGAACTTCAATCATGTTATTAAATTTGCTGCTGATTTAATCAAAATATTTTTTAAGTCAGCAGAAGTTCCTTTTTTTACTTTTGCAGCTTGAATATTCGTTTGACACCCAAAAAAAATTATTAAAATTAAAAATACGTACTAAACTACAAACCAACTTGATTTTTGTTCCAACGCTACCCAGGTACGTATTGACAAAAAGATATATCTCGAACACGGAGTGTAATCCGGCGGGCATTGTGCAATCGCTAATCGGCACGGATCGACGGCCGAGACGATTCCAAATTAATAATGATTTATAACGGCCGATTAGGCATTAGGAATTAAACACACCGGCCTTTGCCGGCACCTCGGTAATCCATTACTCCTTGTTCGGTTTTACGTAATCACTTATCTTCCGTTAGTAGTAGTTTACATATTTGTCGGATTATAGAATGTGGATTCTGAATTGTATGTGCCTTAGATTTTTAGGTAGGTTTACTGAAACGATTTATCCAAAGGTTATAATAACGTTTCATTCAAAACCATTACACATGTACAAAAGTCATCTAATACGAAACAGGTTTTCATAGGTTTCATATTGAATAACTCTTCCTTTTGCAATATTATTAAGAACACAGAATTTTACTTAAGTAACACCAATAACTTATAAACAGTTCGTACTTATCAGTGCACTACTTATGTATATTATGTATGGGAATTACTGCGTTTGTGCTACGGCTTGTTCTTTGAACGGGCCTTACTCCAGACGGGATGTCCCGGATTAGATTTAAGGGGTAAAAGAACTAGAGCGAGACAGAAGCAAAACCAAACCATTGGCAAGAACGAGACGCACGACCATCAGAGATTTAGAGATTATGATTCATAAAGAGAGGAGAATGAATGGAAAATTATTAGGTAGGGAATAAACGGCAGGGTATTATAGACCGGTGCTCTATGGGAAGCCGATGGGTTCGACTCATTTTGGATTTCATGCGCTGCACCGCGGCAAACTGGTCGTGAAATTAGCTGCTTAGATTTAGGGGACTGTGTCGTTAACGTTTAAGTATACGCACACAGAAGTTGACTAGCCCTCAGTATTTAGATATCAACACAAAATACAGTTAGATAAAGATGATTGCTATTAAAAACTCGCAAATATTTCCGTGCCAATTCTATTATGTACAATGAGGTCTAATATCGTCATTATCATAAAAACGTCGTAAACATATGTCCAAACAAACTGTATTAAATATTTATTAGTTAATTAATAGCTTTATTATCGATGTTCAAAATGTTGGATATAACGACTTGTGTGAAATGTTTAAGTCAATTATGGTATTAGATTAACACACAGATGAGCTCCGGGCTTATAGAAAGACGTCGAGGGGAGTGTGCGTGCCTCGGAATAAATCTGTGCCGGTTATAACTATGCGGCCGTGCGTGTGTCTCCGGCTTATAATGACTTGCGACTATTTGTCGCGTCGATTGGACTCTTTAATCGAGTTTATTTACGAATTGATTCGATAATTTAGTAATCGTCAAAAGTATGAAGTCAATAGATCCGTCGGTTCGATTAGAGTTTGAATTGAAGAGTGTGTTAAGTGTATGTGTTTTGATTTCATAGATCTTCAAATTAATAGCTTCAAGTCACAAGTCTTAATTACTCTTAAAGAGTTAGTTAGTAAATTAGGGTTTACATGAACCAAAAACTTTATTCTGTGATAAGCAGTAAGGCACGTTTTCTAGGTCTTAAAAATTATAGAATAAGAATGTTGAATTTTGTAACCAGCTTGTGATATTATGGAATTTCAACGCTGGAAATATGTATATCCTCTAAAATGATTACGCGTTAATAGCATTATAAATAATAATATATAAAATTGATCATGTGTCAAAATAATAGTAAACAACGTTATTCATACTGTTAATCCAACATCAACATCGGAGTCGAATAATTATGCAAATGGAATATTACAAACATACACATATTTAGGACCGAGTACGATTAGAATAACGTTATTAATATTTATAATAAAGCGTGCAATAATAAATACATTTGTATGTTTCTATACAAAAACTGAGAGAACAGGTGGAAATCACCATGGAATAATCAAAAGGGAAATATTTGAGACTCAGTAAAATAACCTATTTAGTTATACAACATTCGTTTTCAAAACACAGATGACTAAAAATTCCAAACAGAGTGGACACGTAGGTGAAAGAAGAGAGTTTGAGAAGAAAAATAAACCCTTACAAGACCTCACATTACTAAATAAAAAAGGAATCACGGAAATGGGCTCAAAATCTTCAGATAAATCAGTGTTGCATACATAAATAAAGACATACAATCATGAATTGAGAACCTTCTCCTTTTTTGGAAGTCGGTTTTTAAATAAGAGTCTTGTCATTTTATAGAAGGTTTCGTCTACCATTGCGCGTCCTAGACGCATTGCTGCGTCTACCTTGTTGTCTATTAGCGTAATTATATTTATTTTATTTCTTGATAAAAATGACACATGCGCGCTCCTTGACTTGAAAAATAGAGGAATAATTTCATATTACAATAAAAAAGTGGTCTTTTCCAGCCAGATCATTTAAAAAAAAATCATTAGATTTTTTACTAAGGTGGAAAAATAATGTAAGTATAAAAATTAAATTTGTCGACTTACCCGATATCCCCTTATTGAGGAGGTTATTAAAGGCCTCCTTCTTAGGAGACAGATGTGGTGTGTGAGGGTTCCTCTCGTGATGTACCGGCGCTGAAGGAGGGCGGGGTACTGCACGCTCCTCGGGAGACCGCCGTGGAGGAGTCTTACTTCTACGTAGCTCTGCTGCAAGTGTCTGAAATAGAAAATGGAGCTGAGTAATATTGTTGATTTTTTTTTACTGCATATTGCTCCAGGTCACTCTATTTAAGGCACTCATTTAAATACTCGTCACTTTTCTCACCTCACATACAGACAAGTTTTATAAAGTAATACAACATAAAATCATCAGAATCCCTAAGATATCCAGGAAGTTAATAGGTGTTTCTTCGTATACGCGACTCATTCATCTGGCTCATTTTTTTTTATAATTATACCCTAAACTACTGGAAACAAATCAGTGCAATTGATATATATTATCATTTAACATAACCTTTACAAAGTTATATTTTCATTTAGATATATGCCTCCATTCGACCGCGCCAAATTGAGACGGCCGCGTTCACTTTTAACAGATCCAGAGGACGATATCACTCTGGCCATCCGCCGTAAGAACGAGTTCTTGAAACTCCAACACTCCACAAGACCGCAGTTCCGTCCTCGCCGTCGCGGACCCCGCCGCGTTCCCCGTCACCCTGACCTCTCTTAGCAGTTCCGGCCCGCGTGCCGAAGACTACGAACATAATGAATAGGATTAGGTATAAACCATCTTCCCCAAACGATGATGTCTTATCCTCTCAGTGGCCGTCCTGAGCCGAGGTTCGTAACCCATTAGTGGGTTGCCCTCTGCATGGTCACTTAAATTAAAGGGTTGCGAGCGCCTTCTGCGTTCACCCTAAAGTCCGGTGTGGCCAGAAAAGCCGACTCTCGTCAGGCTACTGGCCGATAGGTCCGTGCTAAAAAAAAATTTAGATATATTTATAAAATAAAATTCAGCCAGACGAATGAGTCAAAAACACTCATGTATGAAAAACACACTAATACACGTGGTAAAATCTAAATTACCATGAGGTTGCTTGTTACAAACTTGAGCCACTCGTGCGATCAAAATATGCGCGCTAACGAAATAAAACTGAGACTAAACTAAACCTTACCTCTAGTACTTACTAAACCTTAATAGACCAATCAAATTAAAACATTATCGGCCCCATAAGGATGTCGACTATAAATCATTAATGTCTAGAACCTAAGTTTGATGAATGCAAATCAAAATGAAAGGAGTCTGCGCCAAAAGACTGAGTATGTTGCCCACGTAGGCACAACGACTAACGGTAAGGATAATTTCAATACTATTATCAGCTAATCACTTTGTTTATGGCTATGCGTCTAGACGAAAGCCCAGAGTTACGATTAAGGTACGACGATAATGAATTCTACATTTCGCGTTTGTACATAAATGCATCACTACATGCATGCAGTTCGGTATGCACGGCGCGCAGTCCGTGCAGACGTGCGACCAATATGAAACTACCCGAACGAAATAGTGGCCCGTTGATTTACATTATATTGTATAACTGTACTTTTTTCATGTATGAAATTATATTATGCCTTATTGGGATCATTTTTGCGATTGTCTCCGGCGCGTTTCCTCTAAACAATGTGTTGCATTGTCTGGCCGTTGGGCGGAAAGCGATGCTTAAAATATTTATTCGTATAATGTGAGGTAAAAAGTTCTTTTGTCGACTGCCAGTATCTTAGAAGTTTGATCGCAGTCTGATTTTATTTATTTGCTACTGATTTATTACAAAACAATTCTATGCAATTAGGTTTCGCTTTTGCTCAAAGCAAGTAAAGAAATTCTAGGGATTATATTAAATTCTGAAATCTTTGCCTCATTTTTAGACTGTAATTACAAACAGATAATAAGGAAAAAGTGTGAAAAAAACTAAAACAGAAGATCATAGCATAAACAATGTGAAATAAAAATTAAATTAAAATTTAAACAACCCCCGACACAAAAAATCTCTAAAAAGTAAAATAATAATAGTGTCTTTGTCGTTTAAGTACCTAGTAATATTTTGACCCAACCGTCGTCGCGTCGGGGGACCGCTAAAGAAGTATTTTCATCCCCTGGTCCGGAGTTCGGTCCCCCGACGTGAGGACGCTTGGGTCAAAATATTACTAGGTACTTAAACGACAAAGACACTATTATTATTTTAGTTTTTAGAGATTTTTTGTGTCGGGGGTTGTTTAAATTTTAATTTAATTTTTATTTCAAACTTTTAAATGACTTTATTCTCCATCATGGGGCCTTGATAATCAACTATTAATCACCTACTCGTTGAGCCCATCCTTATGAGCCCAAACACACTATATCTGCTATAAGTTGCTAAGGAGTTGGGTATCCCGCAGACTACTTGATGCCGCAGCATCAGCTCATGTTTACAAATATATTGAATGTCACAGTACACCAAATTTAAAGTCAATCGGATTTTTTAAGTTGGAAATGAGCTGATAATCCTCAAACGCCTCAACAGATCTTCATAAATTATAGCTAAGAACCATCGCAGTCACATCAGCTTTCAAACAAAAAAAACCGCGTCCAAATCGGTCCATTCGTTTGAGAGCTACGATGCCACAGACAGACATACAGATACACAGATACACACCCTAAACTTATAACTCCCCTCTTTTTTGTCGGGGGTTAAAAATCACATCAAACAAAATAGTTTTACCGTTAAAAATAGTTCCAAAAACCAACGTTTCCAATGCGTTAATTTTCTACGACATGAATTGGAATATGGATTACATATTTGGTCGTATATCGTATATTAACACCTATAATATGCTCTGAAATATTCAAAATAGTCAAACGTCGCTATTTTTATCACCACGCTAATGAGATAGTCATAAAACAAAGTGGCAATTTTTACAATCCACACATCTGTCAATGAAAAAGCCTTATATGAAAAATAATTCGTACTTATAATCAGCAAATCACGATGGGCGAATGTGACAATGTTCGAAGACTTTAAGAAACGGTGCCTGCTGCTGGGACGGTGCGGCCAAAGATCAGTGCCGAAGCATATTGTTTGGCACGCTTCCTACCTCCTGATTATGTTCATTGAATCCGTCTGTTACTATGTGAGGGTTCCTGTTGAAAACCAGCGCCAAGCACACCTTGCCTGGCATTTATGCTGAACTGCATCCTTTTCGACAGTATCATGTGATGCACGTTACCCGCATGCTTTATGAATTAAGTACTTATTTTTGCTATGAATATTTGTGTGCGTCCCAGTATATTGTGCGAATAAATGTTTCTTTATTTCACTCTGTAAACTTGTCAAATGGACCAACTATAGATATCTACACATAGGTGATAAAATAAATGAAAGTTTATTTTAAAACTCACCTTTATCACTGCAAGGGGTTTTTTGGCATGTTACATTTGCTAACAATCAAATAAGATGTCTCTGCTTATGTTTATCATCTTGGAAATTTCTAATACAATGTAATTGCGAAACTCTATTATGCTACAAACAAAGTGATCAACTTTTTTAGTCGTGACGTGTCACTTGCCGATTGTAAGCTACATGACTGGTCGTAAACAGCAATACCACTTAGAAGTCTTGGAACTTCAAATTAAAAATCACTGTTTGGTAGAGCACTCATCGATCTGAGGCATTGGATGTTAAGTCTCATAGATTTTCAAGACAGTAGTTGTAATCAACCAAGCAACCTAAGCACGTAAAGCCGTTGGTCCTGCGCCTGATTTCTCTCCGGTCATGTCGGATTGCCGTCTCACCGGACTATGAGAGTGAAGGAATAGCGAGTGCACCTGTGTATTGCGCACACACTTGTGCACTATAATATCTCCTGCGTACCTGGCTGATCTCCGTTGAGATTGGCCGCCGTGGCCGAAACTGGCTAGGAGGATTTCATTCATGTAATCAACCAGTCGGTGATATAATGACCATTCTGGATCTGCTGTCACCTATCTTATTCCCTCTATTACATGTTAATATTGAAATGGAACATCGTCATGTACCTAATCTAAGAAAAGTCGAACCACTTAAGACGAATCGAGATTCAAATTGGACACTTGGTCCATTGCGTCAGTCGATACAAAGCGTTCATGCGCCGCACTGATTATGTTCATTGAATATTGTTACAGAACGACGATTTGAACACGTAACGGCGAATCTGCCGACTATATGATAGTGTTTTAATAAGGTTAATAATGTGTAACTGGCGTTGCTTATTATGATTTAGTGCAAAAGGTGAGCCAAAGAAAAATCTCGACATCAATTCGAGTTACAACATTGTTGTAAGCTGTGAAAGGAATGAAAACAATTGCAAATCGCATGGGGTCATTATCGTGTGATCTGCTTTAGTTAGCGGTTACTAGCATGTTCGGGGGCGCGGGCCGTGCTGTGTGCGTCGGCGCGTCCGTGCGTCCGTGCCTCCGTCCGTAGAATCGTTGATTCGCGCCACAGATACGTCTAATATCGTATTGGAATTTGTGATGCCGTTTGACCCCTGTTAACCTAGATTACGCTCCTCGGCGCCTGATTCGTCCTCCGCGCAGCCTGATTGTGTTGTGACACAAACTGTAATGTATTATGTGTTAACTCTTGCTGCAATCACTGCTACCGCGTACAATTACAATGGATATGTTCGCCGAACTTTACAATTTATTCATGATGATTCGTGTACTTTGCACTCGGACCTTTGCTTTTTCAGGACGGCTTTCAGTCAAAAAATATTTTTATGCACTTGATTTTAAAGTTTAAAACAGGAAAAGTATATTCAAGATGGTGTTTTGTCCTTATAAAGGTATAGATAGAATATATGGCCATGAGTTCGAGTTCGAATCTATTCAAAATATGTAATATTATTACTGGTTAAAGGAAACTGCAATCTCGTGCTCTATCATAGCAATGAGTTTTATAATACCTACAATATAATTTCCTTCCGTAAACAGCTGCAGCAATAAATATTTAAAATGAGAAAGATATATTCCATACGTTACAGCCAAGTTATGTAAGAGAATATGCTTAATGCGTACCAAGGTAACTCGTGAAATAAAAGGTGTCTGGAACGATGCAGTACGCGTGATGTGAAACCAAACTATAGTAACGGTTATGTAACACTTTCTGAACTGCGTGAAAGAAGCTTGTGAACAAAAACAAAATCGATTTTCGAATTTCACTATAGAATAGCAACACGTAATTTTGTTTAAAGAAGCGTCCAGCCACATTACGCCCTCAGTGTTTTTTTTATTTATTTATTTGGTAAACCAAATAAATAAAAAAAACACTGAGGACGTTTATCACACTGACGTGACGCTTACAAGTTAACATAAAAATAGTAACAAAGTAGGTATGATGCACTATTATAAGTAAACACCACATACAAAATTCCAAAATATTTTCAACTTTTGAAGTAAGAGATAAGAAAAACAACAAACTTATGTGTAAGCTCAAATTACTGTTTTCGTGCATTTACTTAAACCTCAAGACTTTTTTTAAGACCTGTGATTATTTTGATTATACATGTGTATACTAATATTTTTGAAAGGAAAGAGTTGTATTTTTATATCTTCGAAACAAATAAACTCAAAAACTATAAGACCGATTTTAAAAATTATTTCACTAATATATAGCTACACTATCAGCGAGTAACATAGGCTACTTTTTTCGGGAATATTTAAAGCGGGATTTTTATCCCGGAAAATCTCATTCACACGGGTGGAGCCGCGAGCAAAACTATAGCCCTTGATAAAAAGAATTTTCTAGATGTTATCAATGTGGATAGAAAAATGCGAAAGCGTGTCTTTGATTATTGTTTAACTGCGCATTTATTACTCACATAGAATATGTAATTTATGAGGTAGAGAATCGCATAAGCTTCTCAGAAAATAATGTAAGGTTCATGTATCTGGAGAAAAGACTTTCGGGCGACCGGAGCCACGAGCAACAGCCAAGAAAGTGATTCCCAATTTATTAACACTGTGTGCTATGCCTAAAGCTGTGATTCCGCAGGACGCGGCAGACGGCAATGGAAGACGGCAGACTGCACTACTATGCAGTATTTAATTGTATGAGACCGATTCCGCACACGACGGCAAATGACGCCCGGTATTGCCGTCTGCCGTCGCGTCACATGCTGTTGCCGTCTGCCGTCTGCCGCGTCCTGCCGAATCACAGCTTTAAAATAATTTGGATTTTTATGCGAACCGAATTACTATTAAAGTGTTTATTTTAACTTAACAGACTATCATATACTATGCTTAGCTAATATTGGTTGGTAAAGACAACACCAGTTATCGCTGCGTCAATACATTAATCCAGAATCTGTTTGTTTTCTCACCGACGATAGTCTAATCACTATAATTAAGATAAATGTGTTCTTAGTATCAATTTACAAGAATTTGTAAAGATTAATCGAATATTTTATAACTGTATTCAATATATAATATACTGCCCCACTGCTGGGCACGGGCCTCCTCTATTGAGAGGGTTTACGCCTTAATGCACCATGCTGGCTTAGTGCGGGTTGGCAGACTTCACATACCTTCGAAATTATTATGGAGAATTTCTCAGGCATGCAGTTGCCTCACAAACAACAGTACTTCAGTGTTAAAGCAAACAAAAATTCACAAACACACCCACGTAACTTTAAAAAAGTAAGAGGTTCGTGCTCTTGAGTTTTGAACCAGTGGACTTTTGTTTCGGCAGTTCATTTTACGCCCAACTAAGCTATCGTCGCTTTGTTGTCAATATATTTTTGCTATTTATGAAGTAAGTTTAAGTTGTGATGTATTATGAACTCTTGGTTGTAAAAAAAAAGTTACGGCAAATTTTAATCTATGTTTCATATTCTCATTGCTTGCAGTTAAATGTCTCTTCTTTACAAGAAGATTATATTTTGGGTATAAGGTTCTTGCTTCTTTATAACTAATACCAGTTTCACGTGTGGCCTGTATTGCCTAGTGTATACACTAAGTTGCATCAAGTTTCCTCTAACAAATAAGATAGAAACGCAGTAAAACCGGGAAAAGTAATTCCCGATCTCTATCTATTATGAAATATATTGCACATACTCTCATTTAACTATAGAAATGCTTATTTACCCTATAATACAAACATCCTTTGATAAATATTATCGAATGTGGGAATTAGAACATATGAATGAATTTTGACCGAACAAATAAAACAATCAGTTTGTATCCGAGATTATGTCAATAAGTCAATTGATCTTACGAAAATAACATAAACATTTACTTAATTGACGTGACTGCTTTGCGTAGTTTCATTGGTAAGCTGAGTAAGCAGTACATAAGACCCTTCTCAACTTGATACATCAAAGGAATATAAAAACTCTCAGGAGTTGTAAACGAGGTGACTGCATATTAATTTAATAAACAAACTGTTCAATTACTGCAGTGGTTTTATTTAATATACTCCGCAACACCTTAATACTACTCACCACGTGAATTACAAGATCTGCAAACAAGTAAAGTATGTAACAATTATCTAGATAAATAAGCTCAACACTTGACAGCTACTTATTCATAGATATCCCGCTAGATTTGTGTTTGTTTGAATACGCACAGTGTCACCTACATCGCGTGATTTTATGGATCATTGCTAGGTATTTTTAAGGTTCCATGTCCAGATAAGCTGAGCCCTTTTGTGAAGTGCGCCGCGCCGCGCTGTCTATCCCTAAAGCGAATCTTATGAACTGTATTATGAAGCGAGTAATTTTTACAAAGTATGTTGTATATTTCCAATCGTGTGTGGTCGGGGTACGAAACCACCGGTTGCAATATCGACTCGCACTTTGAAGGTTTTTTATGCTACATTACATTTTGTGTGTTGCCATGCTTTAGAGTCCATGGTATTTTTCGCTTTGTTTATACTTCGAGGCCATGTAATAAATCATTAATAACCAAAAACCACAATTTATAGCATCAATATCTTTTTTAAACCTACTGTGTACAACATCATGTAACTGTTTCGGTGGCCTTGTTGTATTACGATACGACTGCTATGCTGAGGTTTCGGGTTCGATCCCTAGTTCGGGCAGTGACATTGGGTTTTTCTACTCAGTATCAGCCCGAAGTCTGGAATTTGTGCCCGATATGGCGATAGGCTCGCCTCATACCACATCATGGTACGGAATACGCACGGCGAAATGTGGGTGCACTAGTTGCGCCTCTGCCTAGCCCTTCGGGGATAAAGGGCGTGAGCGTGTGCACAACATTTTCACAACACACAAACATTTTGTGTCAAATTAAATTGAAATCAATTTTCAAAATCACGTCATAATAATGTCAATAAACAAAATTAATAATATCCATAAAAATTAATAAGCATAATATAGAAAATCTGACTTAAAAAGAAATACATGAAGTTTTCACAACCTTAAGCTGAATACAGAGGCAATGCGTGCACACAAACAGTATGAAACACCCGATAGTAACATTTACCATGGCATTATACGCGTTGTCTATCGCACTGAGCTCTGATTAATTTATGCCCCACTTATTTGTACGAGATAGCGTTTAGGAACGTCTTCTATTTGCACATCATGCGAGCTTATCTTTTAATTCTTGAACTGTCATCGTTCAAACAACGTTGTCAGTGTTTTCATCCTTAGTAGTTTCCTCTAGTAATTTGTCTTTTTTCTATTCCATTTTGAGTGTATACTTTAATTTTCAGTATTAGTCTAGAGTAGGGACCCGGAACATGCGAAGATAAGGAATCATAGTCATCGGATTTGGTTAGCAATTAATAAGGAAAGTTAACTCAGTCTTGCGACCAGTCGTATGAGTTTTAAGCCAAAACATTACATAAAACCTGATTCGTCAGTACGTGTCGAAACGATCCCCACTTAATTATATCTAAGCTAATAGAATTAAATTATGAATCAATTTATTTAATTCTATCATTTTTGTAAATTCAATTTTAAACCGAATATTTTTTTATCAATCGTGGATTTATCGATTATTATCAGGTACAAAAAATATGTAACATATTACAAATGAAATTTTCAAAAATTTAATTGTATGTTTGTACGTACTTTATTGATGTATTTGATAATATACGTTTTGTAAACCTAAGAGATATAAAAGCCATGACAATGGTATGCTTTTATTTTCATCATAATATTACGCGAACAGAATAATATTCACGTATATCTAAGGTCTAAAATATTATATCGCAATTCCGGCAATTCAATTCTGTTTTATGTTACTTAAATTATTATTTACTAGATTTTGCCCGCGGCTCCGCCCGCGTTATATAGTTTTTCCGGGATAAAAGTCCCGCTTTTTATTTTCCTGGGATAAAATGTAGTCTATGTGCTAATCCAGGACATGATCTACCCTTGTGCTAAATTTCATGGAAATCGGTTCAGTAGTTTTTGCGTGAAAGAGTAACAAACATCCATACATCCAGACATCCATACATACTTACAATATTAGTAGGATGTGGACTACTGACAAGTCAGTCTGGATATTTTTGTGAGAATTAAATATTCAGCAGTGGTGGAAGTTGATGCAAGAAGAACACCTGAATTGATTACATGAGATGTACATGATTCTTAGACATCACAGAAAGATATATGGTGGAACGTAACACAAGCGAGAAACTTATCAGAATATTTTGATAGATCATTATAATTTATTGGACCAGCTATACGACGCATTATTACAAAAAGATAATAGTATTAATACCTAACTCACAAAATAACAAACAAGTTTTTGCTGATACGGTTTAACTTAAGGTTAAACTGATTCCAATGATTTAAGCAAAATATTATGTATTTAAAACATGCGCAATAACTGATAAAACGTTGGGGCGCTTATAGATATTAAATACACTCAGACGAGATAATTGAACGACGAATTAAATCTCTAAAATAATTCAATCTGGGAGCACGGTAGTGGCCCGCCAAGACGACCTGAGCGAAGCGCAAGAGCACTACCTTCCTTTTCTCAAAGCGATTCGAATTTAAAATTCATATTGAACACTTCCCTTGGCACGAAACATAAAAAGCTACTGTTGTTTTGAGACCATAGAACACCTGTGCCTCCTAACTCTATGACTCCTAACCTCTTATTACAATCTCAATTAATTTCTTCTAAAATTCGTTACTGGCCCCTTGAAACCCCTACCACGGGTATCTTTAAGTGATTCCAACTTTTAAATACACGCTTTAAAATGATTAAGATGATAAACCACCAATTTTTTTATAAAATAATAACAAAAACACTGGTCACATGCCGCTCGCGTGTGTCACATATAAATCTGGATATATTTCGTCGCTGATTTAACTTTTTATACACTTTATCTGTAACATTAAACCAATACTGTCGTTGTTGGAACCACGGATGTGACCTGTGACCCGCTATTTGTCGATCGCTAATCAGCAAGCATATTTTGGATGATTTAATCGATAACATTCTCTTGAAATCATTGGTAAAACTTTAATAAAAACAAATACACATCGTGACTTACCCCGAAGAAGAACGCAGTTGTGTAATCAGAGCACCCATTATAATAGTAATAATGAGCCATGTGTGTTCCGTCTCATGATGTGATAGGGGCGAGCCTATCACCATTCACCATATCGGGACAAATTCCAGACTCCGGGCTGATATTGATACAAAAACCCCAATATAACTTTGCCCGACTCAAGATTCGAACCTGGGACCTCAAAACGGTGTCGTATCGCGTTGATGCTCATGGTAAAAAAAAAATAAACTATAAAATATAATTGCCATAAACGCCGAGAAAATGATAGTTTATGAGCAATCGTTCACCATCGGTTAAGTGACTTGCTTATTGTTCATCCCTCCAGCCAATTGCATTTAAATATTTCTAAGCACCATTTTAAAACACCTAATATTTAATACACAAAAGTATGTGGTTCATAAAAATATTTTGTACCATTGATTTTATTGGTCCCTACACTGCAAACAAATCAATATCAAATTCACTGACGAACAAAACCAGTAACAAGAAGATTTAATCGTGAATTATCTTTAAATATGTAACAAAAAAAAAATTGCCGAGTTTTTCCATAAACATTAACAAATTTATTATCGAAGGTTAATGACGCACAATAATAAATATCATTTCGGTGTTGTGTAATTTTCGTCACGATCCCCGTTATAATTATCCGTTATCGCATTACGTATTGATTTTAATCTCGTAAATCTACATACATCTACTGGGATACTTCTGCTAGGATAGGCGAAATTCCATCTCCTCACAAGAAATTGACTGAAGGTAATGAAAAACTATGATAAAATTGTATAATAACGTTTTTCGCTGCCGTAGTACAAACTATTTTCACTATACGACGATTCGATGACACATTATTTAAGGAGTAAATGGCTCTCAAGAGGTATAATAAAGAAATTTAGATCAAAATTATTACCAAAAAGCCTTTGCCCGTGCCTCCGTTATTGTTAAAAATTATATTTCCTCTAGATAAAAATTAGCTTATGGATGAATTCAGGACATGATCTACCCGTGTGCCAAATTTCATCTAAATACGTTCAGTAGTGTTTGCCTGAAAGAGTAACAAACATACATACATCCATTCATACAAACTTTCACGTTCATAGTTCATAATATTAGTAGGACTATTTAACTCTTGAAAAAAAATCTCAGAAGCTTTACAATTTATTTATTATATCTTTAAATATAAGCTATACCGATAACTTATAATTGTGTTCGCTACTTGTTTATATCAATACCGGAAATATATGTTAGGATTTCAACATTAGTTGCGGATGAATGATAATCCATTAAATTTGTGATTATTAGTCGTAAAAATGGTTAAATATAATAAAATAGGGCATCTTTTATCTCTTAATCAATTTTCCGGTTGGTCTTGAACAACCTTCAAAGAGGATTTATGATTATCTAATTTAATTTTATAAATACAATGTTTTATCTTATTTCAATCGTATTACCAAGATAAGAAACATTTTTGTTCAATCATTTTCAAATTCCATAAGACAAAATTATTCTAGCGACTTTTTGTGCCTGCAGCTTCGAAGAGCGAACACTTTAGGCCTTGTTTACACTGACTACCGCACCGGGAGCCAGATTTATACAACCTAATCCATGAGAGGAAGGAACGTGTGCCCTTATCCTATGTTTGTTTAGGGATAAAGTTGCGTTCACACCTATGAAAATCTGTGATGATGTTCGTTTATTCTTTTGTTCGATTGTTTTGAATATCGACTTCTTTTGCGTGGAATTAATTATATGCCTTAGATTTTTACAGTCGATATGTATATTAGAGTTGCACTAAGTATAAAGAAATCTGAAAGTTCTATTTTGAAACTTATTAAAGACTAGACTTCTGCTCGCGGTTCCGCTCACGTGAAAAAGTTTTTCCGGGATAAATATACTTTTCCGAGATAAAAGTAGCCTATAGCACTCAGAAGTAATGTAGCTTTCTATTAGTGAAAGAATTTTCAAAATCGTTCCAGCAGTTTTTGAGTTTATCCATTACAAACAAACAATCAAATCTTTCCTCTTTATAGTATTAGTACAGACAAACTGTTTTCTCCTCCGAAACAAGAATAAAAGTAACTGATAAGTGATAACACTCAAGGATAATGTAACTTCAAATTAGTGAAATGATTTTCAGAACCAGAGCAATGTCTCCATAAATTAGCGCGTACAAACAAACAACTCTTCAGTATTACACATTACTATAAATAATTATAACAAAATATGAAATTTGTTATAGTCATTAAAAATTGACTCCAAAGTTCAGGCAATACAGTTCACATTGCTTAAACCGAGATCATAAACAGAGAAAATCATAATTGATAAGCGCGTAAACAAACCCTACTGTACCTACCGTCGTACGAAACCAATATTTAATAACAAAGTGAACGATACAATATCTATTATTTCGTTCATCACGTGTTATTTGCTTTTGGCCATTCATATTTCATTGATTAATTTGATTCCCACATTCTATATTTAAAAACAAATATTGATTTAGAAGTCTGTGTTTGCATTATTAAAATCATATTATTACACTAAAAGTTAAAGCACTAGACAGTTTAGAAGAATTAATATTTATTTTCATACTAGTGAATGAGAAAATAAAATTTATAATTATTAGTAAATATTAAGGAAGTGACTGCCTCGGTGGCGTAGTTGTATTACAGTACGACTGCAAAGCTAAGGTCTCGGGTTCGATCCCCGGGTCGGGCAAAGTGATATTGAGTTTTTCTATTCAGGATCAGCCCGGAGTCTGGAATTTGTGCCCGATATGGCGATAGGCTCGCCCCCATCACATCATGGGACGGAATAACGGCAAAAAGTGGGTGCACCTCTGCCTACCCCCTCGGGGATAACAGGCGTGAGTGTGTGTGTATTAAGGAAGTGACATAAGGTAATTTATTGCAGTAATAAAGGGACCAGGCGAATTAGAAAAATCTGAAACAGTGTTCCATAAAACAAATCAGAGATTCCAGAAAAAAATATTTTAAAAGTTCGACATTTTTACTTTAATATGGTGCTTACGTATACATAATATAGGCTGATGCATATATATAGGTACATAGTACTCCATACTTATCTATAGTTGCTAACATAAGGAGCGTATAAGAAAGGTAACAAAGCATTACATTGTAGTTAATCACGGTTGACTATTAGAAATAATGGATGGACGACGTCCATAGACGGAGTAAGTATTCCATCAGCTTCCGTTAATTAAATTTATACTAAAGTACGTGTAACACATACAAAATATTTAATAGAAATTTAATTATAAACTGTTACCTAACATATAATTTTAGGTATTTCAACTAAGGGCCAGTTTCAAGGATTTCAAGAAAAGAATATTTCGCAGTTAACGTAGTATTATGCAGCTGATGTAGATTCTTTTACATATCGATATTGCCGTCTCATCTTATTTTGATAAGCCGGTAAAGCAGCCGGCACGCCGTGCTTGGTTACGACAAAAAGTGGTTTAGTCATGTGCCATAAGATGTCTCTATATTAAAGATTGACTTCCCAAAAAACTGCTATAGCTCACTGGTCCGTTTTTTTTTCAAGACTAAAATCCAGCTCAATCTTTTTAAACCCAAAAGTGCCTTTTCCTAAAAAATTAATCAAAGTCCATAATACAATTTCCTGCGAAAAGATTTTAATTACATCTGCCTATTTTGAGCAGCGATTTTAGAACGTGAATGTTAGTAAATCTGCGCTACAATATTCAATGATTAAACTGAACATTCGATATTTATTTGAATCTATACATATAAATAAAATTGGAGTGTCTGTTTGTAATATTGAAATAACCATTTTTTACTACATGTATATGAGTATACATACGGTACATGCACCGAAATAATATTTTTTACAATTTTTGTCTGTCTGTCTTTCTGTCTGTCTGTTTGTTCCGGCTAATCTCTGAAATGGCTGGACCGATTTTGACGGGACTTTTATTGGCAGGTAGCTGATGTAATAAGGAGTAACTTAGGCTACGTTTTATCCCGGGAAAATATAAAGCGTGACTTTTATCCCGGAAAAACGCTTTAACGCGGGCGGAGCCGCGGGCAATAACTAATAATAATATTATCAACATTGTAAACAGTTAACACGCGTAGATAATTTTTTCGTTTTAACTCTCTACCATAAATGCATGACGTAAACGCGGAATGTCGTCAATTAGTGATTGATGTTGATGATTGCCTTACTAGATTTAGCTCTTTACACTAGATACCAGCGCGGTAATCTGATTTTGGTATAGATAATCAACTTAATGCAGTGTTTAATCTCGGCTAATCGCTTTGTCAAAGTACGGGCGCGGATTAACATTTCCTTATCATGTAATAATCACTTTTTGTACCAGAAATAACAGCAAACAAAATGGATGACAATTATTATAGTTGAACGAAATGGATGATATTAGGGTAATATTACTCATACACAATGCTAAAAAAAGCGAGTACCTATGGGTTATAGACCTTATCCTTCTATAATTTATGGTATGGGTACCCAAAATTATTTCTTTGTCTATGTCATATTCAAATCAAATTTGGAACATCCATCGGTTATAAAAAGAGGTTATCTGCGTTCGTTACAAACCTCAAAAACGTAAGTTATAATTAACAACGTATGTGGGAGCAGGTAATAATGGGAGCAGGTTAATTTTACCACTTATTGATTAAAAGAGTTTATCTATTTATATAAAAGACTTTGTCTGAATGACTGACGGATCAACGCACAGCCTAAACCGCTGATCATAGAGACCTGAAAGTTGGAGGATGTGTTCTATGTATGACATGGCGTCCGAGAAGAAAGGATTTTCCGAAATTCTACCTCTAAGGGGATGAAAAAGGGGGGCCAAGTTTGTATAGGTTTGACAGGACAACGTGATTCCTTGGTCCAATCTACTTCAAATTTTGCTTACTCTTTTTTAACAGCCGTGTTTCGTATATTATTGAAATTCATCCCCTAACGGGGTTAAAAAGGGGTAGAAAGTTATTTTGACATTGATTTGCTTCGAAGTTGATATCAATACTCCTTATAGGTCGGACAAACAGCTGGCCGGTATGACAATTTATTGATACTTCACGGAATACTTAACTGCGTTTTTATTTTGCCAATGGCGTGAATTGGCACCCCTGTCTGACAAGATGGTGGACATTATAAAGAAAATTCCCGCCACTTCAGTTTTAATAAATAGGGCTACCTGAGGATCAATGTATTTCCTTGAATAAAATATCAAAAATAATAAAAATAATAAACAGTAATTGTATAACATCGATTAAAATAACAATAAATAAATAGCAGTGCAATTTATTATATGCATATTAATATGTTTTGTGTTTTTATTGCTACTTGTCATAATTGCTTTTTAATATATTGTACGTATAAATGTTTCTTTCTTTCTTTCTATTTCAACTTTAAGTTCCGATGGCATGATGTTGGCAGCAAGGTATATGCAGTGCTGCTACATCACACAAAATGTGTTACCTTGATTATTTTAGTGGGAACATGTTTTGTCTAGTAATAAAACACGAATATTTTCAAATAAAATTTTAAAATACACAGGAAAGTATAAAATACTAGCTTTTGCCCGCGGCTCCACCCGCTTTAAAAAGTTTTTCCGGGATAAAAGTCCCGCTTTATATTTTCCTGGGATAAAAAGTAGCTTATGTGTTAATCCAGGACATGATCTACCTGTGTGCCAAATTTCATCGAAATCCGTTCAGTAGTTTTTGCGTGAAAGAGTAACAAACATCCATACATATAAACATCCAAACATCCATACATTCTTACAAACTTTTGCCTTTATAATATTAGTAGGATTCAAGGATTTTTTATCGTACGTAAATATTTATTTTTTTATTTTTATTTATTTTTATTTATTTAGCAAAAACATTTTTTTACATACACTTACAAATAACATTATATATTATATACACACAACAATTACATTTTAAGTGTTTGATTGAACACTGGTACCCAAGGTAAGATTAAACTTGTGTTATGGGTACCAGGATTCTTACATGGGGCTGTACCTAAGTGTTAAATAGAGTTACATTTTTATTAGATCTTTCACATTACAATCAGGAGGTTTTTCATTACTATAGTTAGTTATTGTTAGTCGAACATTTTGATTTTCCGATAAAATTTCACGATTTTCCTGCCATCATTTAAAAAATTTTAATTAGTCATTACAAAGAAATAATTACGAGTGTGCACTGAAACTTATATAACCAATATAGTGCTACGGTTTAAATTATTTGCTTTGGAGATCTTCGTTTTCTTTCTTCGAGTATGAATGTGTAATTTAAAAAAAATATCTAACTCATTATTCAAATCTGTTTGAAAAATGTACTTACAACATACATTTTCAATTTATAGCAGTGTTTTTATTTAATTTTGCATCCAAAGATTCGATTTTAAGGAATTGTTTATGTTTGGTTACCAAACGATTTAAAACTTTCCCAACACTACGCTCATAAACTGCAAAATACAACATTGTAAAATCGTCGCGTTGGTATAAGAGTCAAGATTATATTCTTTACTTCAGTACATTTTTACAATATGAAATCAAATATGTTACATAAGTAGTATGATACTTTTTTTTACAATGTATGGAAAACATGATAACTATTTGTAACTATGAAGTCGAGTTATAAATTTTTTGGTAAGACGTTCTCACAATGTTATCGCGTCGCGAAAAATTTGAATTGTCACATACCAGCCAGCTAAGACTGCCCAACCTATAGTGCTTTAATAAAGCAGTAGAATCAGTGTGTCTGTAGTACATTTAAAGAAATGTAATAAAAGAGGAAGGAGGTGACTACAGAAGAGCAATGGAACATAAATCACTGATTTTTGTAATTCTTTTCTGTCTGTTTTTCTGTTTGTTTACTACTTCACGCGGGCGGAGCTGCGAGCAAAAGCTAGTACTTCAATATAGGCTAATGATCTGTACTGCCGAATTCAATCATTAGACCAATTAAAGCTAAGACTTGCGTCTATGTAAAACCGCTTGCTAATTAGAAACATACAGCGTAAAAACTGCATGCGATTGTACGTTAGTTATTAAGTTGTAACTAAAGATTCTTGCCCCAGTTTTCATAATAAAATTTGAATTTAGAACATTTTAAACATGCCATGTCATATGAGAACACGCGGATTTAATCTACTTATCCGTGTTCAACCAAAAATGGACTAACCACTAATAGACTTAGCAACATTCCAGTCGTATACAGAACTAATAACTACCAAGAAGCCATATTAACCGATCCAGATGACGAAATCACTCTGGCCATCCGCCGTAAGAACTAGTTCTTGAAACTCCAACACTCCACAAGACCGCAGCTCCGTTCTCGCCGTCGAGGACCTCGACGCGTTCCCCGTCGCCCCCCCGACTTCCCTAGCAGTTCCGGCCCGCGTGCCGATGACAACACAATCTAATAGGATTAGGCCTAAAACCAATCTTTCCCTAATCGTTGATGTCTCATCCTCTCTCAGTGGCTGTCCTGAGCCGAGGTTCGAAGCCCGTCAGTGGGTTGCCCTCAGCATGGTCACTTAATTTAAAGGGTTGCGAGCGCCTTCTGCGTTCACCCTAAAGACCGGTGTGGCCAGAAAAGCCGACTCGTGTCAGGCTACTGGCAGTAGGGCCATTAACAAAAAAAAAAAAACAAGAAGCCAACAGAACCGAGCTTAGAATTCAGAATTGAACGCGGTATGAGCAATCCATTAACACTGGTGCGCTAGATACGCGTAATTAGTGTCATTTGCACTGTTTTTGGACGGGATAAACACAGGAGGGCATATTGTCCGGCATAAATTGTTAACAAATGGTCTCTACGCCAAGTGTTAACTTAATTTGTTCGGCTTTCGCTAACGTGTGAGCAATCAGCCGGCGATCTCACAGAGGTTTTGTTATTGCTTCACGTCCAAGTTTGTGATTTGTTTCAAATGTACCGTTAGAAATATTGGTGGCCGTTAAATTAGATGTTCTTTATGTTTAGCCGTGTTTTACTAGTTTAGTTATGGCATTGCGAGTACGTCACGTATCGCTGTCGTTCAGTTTATAAATTCAATCAGCATTTCTGAGTGGGCGTTTTGTGTAATGTTTTTCATGTGTAGCTTTCGGTATATTGAACCAACGGTGGCTTACCTATTTAATGTAGGCTGATCGCCCTTACGAATAGTTTATAATTTTATGCGCTTAACGGCGAAATTTTCTATGATCCTTTCTATGAATACGGCACATTATAATCCTACAGTGATTTCTCGAGATCCTAACCTAAAAGATTTTTTCTAATACTAACTTAACATAATGTTCTACAATTACATAATCTAAACAAAAAAAAAACATCAAATCACCTGATGTCACATCAAAAATACCTCTAACAATCGCACGATATCTCTGTACAAAGTGTAATACCGACAACAAAACGCGATAAAACAATAAATCTGTGCGGTAATCAAGCTAATCCGAGACTCAGGCCGATAATGCACGTAGTCAGTACTATCTGTGCCTCAAGATACGGAAACCGTATCACAACCTCGTGGATAATCCTAAGCGTGCGCTATCTGAATATTATACTCGACTATTTGTTCTAATGACACGAAGAGGTGTGAGGATTTTAATAACTTATGTGTATGTAAATTATAGATGACTATGTTGTGGTCCCGTCGGCTTATGAGAGACTGCCTTGGTGGCGCAGTTGTATCAAGATACGACTGCAATGCTGGAAGTCTCGGGATCGATCCCCTGGTCCAACAAAGTGATGTTGGGTTTTTCTATTCGATATCAGCCCGGAGAGTCTGGATATTGTGCCCGATATGGCGATTGACCCACCCCCTATCAGGTCATGGGACGGAATACGCAGGGCGAAAAGTGTGTGCACTAGTTGCGCTTCTGCCTATCCCTTCGGGGATAATAGGCATGATTGTGTATGCGTGTGTGTATGTGTGTGTGTGTGTTCTAACAAACTTCCAAACATCTGCCTAAACTTGGAGATATATAATCTATATCTATCTAGATTTAAACATAATATATACTTTTTAAATTATGATTTAATTAAAATTAGATTGGCGGCGTAGTTGTATTATGGTACAACTGCAATGCTGAGGTCTCGGGTTCGATTCCCAGGTCGGGCAAAGTGATATTGAGTTTTTCTATTCAGTATCAGCTCGGAGTCTGGAATTTGTGCCCGATATGGCGATAGGCTCGCCCCCTATCACATCATGGGACGAAATAATGGCGAAAAGTGGGTGCACTAGTTGCGCCTCTGCCTACCCCTTCGGGGATGATAGGCGTGAGTGTATATGTATGTTAAAATTAGATTTCTATTTCTATCCTTAGTTTATATCCCTCTAGGTAACACTATGGCGCAAACAAATTCCGGGATCTATATAATATTTGCAGCTATGATTACGTAAATTATAATTTATTTTGTGATCGCCCTTGCATTACACACGTCTTCCTATTCATTTCAGAACTGTCATTTTGTACCAACTGCCAAGTAATCAAAAGATAATAACACCAATACGGATTAGCATTATCTAAATACGTACGTATATCTGCGATTATTTATTTTAAATGTATTATATCTTTGATTTTTAAAGCGATTTTGAACACGCATAAAGATATTAAGGGATTACTGTGAGCATTTATTGGACGTGACGTTTGATAAGATTATTTTTCCACATCATACAACTCCGGTACAGTAAATTGAAATTGTCATTACAATGATTACATTCACTTACAATAATAACAATACAAACGGAATTGCACGTACATTTTTATTTCCTGAGCTGGTGATAAAATAAAAGAGACTGTACAAACTCCACGCGAGCTCACTGTAATGAATTTATTTCATTTGACCACATTATTTATTGAACACTGATAACTCAATACATTTACCTACTTGTCAAGTCAACGATATGGTTCATAGATTTTTTTATACCGTTTATCGAGGAAACGATATAAAACACTCCAGATATGGACACTCGAATAATAAAGCTGTCAGTAATCGAAACGATGATTATTTGCCGTCATGATTACCGCTAGTTAATACTCAAGTAGCGAACGGTTTAAATGGAATAACCCAGTTAAACCGCTCGCGAGCGAATAGAGATATCGCGGGACTTTGAACAATCAAAGCGATTGTTTTCATATTTTGTGTAATGTGTCATACATTATGCAATATTGCAGTATTGAGTATGGCGCCGTCTCACACAGGAGGTGCTTTGTGCGAACTTTGGAAACAACAAAAAAGCTATCAATGAGACCGCTTACAGTTCGCAGAGCACATTAGATATTGTTGACAAAACTTCCTCCTCGATTAATATGCATCGGGAGGTAATATTGCGTACGTGCGCCTGCGACGCCGCTCCACCGCGCCAGCAATCCGCGCCGGCGAGCTCTCCTCGACCGCAGACTACATTTTCGCATGCGCGACGCATCCATGCAAAATTTTAGGCGGGATGCGTTTGCTAACATAACCTGCGTCCAGTAAAAGTGGCCACACTTTCAATCATTGTCTCTTTGTCCTCAGCGCGTGCACTCCGCCCGCCAGACAAGGAAAGAGATGTTAGATCTCATCCGTTTGGCCAGTGCACCACGCATTCAGTTAAAGCGAGTTTTGACGATCGCCGACGCACATTCCCATGCGCGGTATGCCCGCAGGAGCTATGTCGGCAATTTAAATATTACGGCTACTCAAAAACGTGAGACGTAGGTAGTAAGAAAGTCCGTGTGGGCTGCGAACTCGTCCGAAATTCGGATACACTGAATCTGAGCGAAAGAAAATAATTAAGCGACATTTTTTCGTAATTAAATTGTAGCTTTTTAAGCAGCGGCCGTATGAAATGCACGTTATTAATAAATATGTGCTTTAATTTCGCCAAGAAACATCTGAATTTCACTTGAGCATGTAATATGGGGAAAAAAGTCACGGTTGGTCTTATAAAGCGTCTACAAACTGAGATTATGTGCTATAAAAATTCTGTGTGTTTTGCGGGGAAATTCTTGTTTAAGTTGATCGCTATGGGGAGCGCACCGAGCACCGATGCCGGTGGCGGGCGGCACAGAGGCGGGCGGCGAGCGGTGCCCGTTCTCATGTCGGCATCGAAAAAAATATTCAAATTGATTCACGCGCGCGCCTCCGTCCGAATTTTGCAGCGCTTTTGATGCGCCCGCGCCGATTCCGGCAAATCCGTCGCGTCGGAAGTGCGTGGCGCGCGCCCTGCCGCCGCTGTCGATGTGCCGATACGCTCGCATGGAGCCGTTGACCTCGATCAGGACCTTCGATAATGGCAAACTAATACACCGTTATTGGATAGATTAAGGTGCCGAATGAGATCACTTCACTAATTTACACTATAACAGAGCCGCGTGGTCACGCACACAGCTCGCCGAGTATCGCTTTCTCAGGAATATTGTTTGGTTTAAAAACGAATACTAGTAAAGTAACTGGCATAGTATGAAACCAATCATAACTACTATCCACTATATGTTAAAAAAGCAGAAATATCTTCAGAAAATGACGTGGTCAAAACTATTTCTAAAAAAGAAAGCTGACATGTCCAAAAAAAGTATTGTCCTCAAAGCTATTAAAATGTATGTGTGCCATTTAGACCTGGTCAAACAAATACAAAGTTCCAATGAACTAGACATGGCCAGTCGATGTGCAAATCATCGACGTTAAGTATTCCCATCACTAATCCAGCGTTACGTATACGGTCACACAATGCACTTATTATTCGACAGTTCAGCTTCTAAGTAAAGTGCATACGGATTGAATGCGCTTTGATATGGCGCGGCCGTCGGCAGTCTGCCCTTCCAATGACTTGAATAACTAAACTAATTACTACCGCGCCGAATTCAAAAAGGTCAGCTGGTAGGTGCTCTATTTGATTTGGCAAGTGATTGTTCTATTAAAATATCTAATTTACAGTTTTTATATGTACTCCAAATGTAACTTATGTAATAAAAAATGTTTTTTGGTGTTCATATTGCACCAAAAATCATTTAATGAAGACAAATACCCTTTTCTAGAGTGTAAACTAAATCTCCAAAGGTGCACCCGCCGCTTTCCTAGTATCAAACAATGTTTAAACTGTAAATAATATTTTTTACGTCGCAATAAAATTTAAGCCGGACAATTGGAAGCGTTAAGGCAATTAAGTTTCTTTAAGTAAGGTAGCGTACCTGTCTTTATGACAGTACGACAGATTGTCTATTGTTTATACCATTACGTCAGTTAAGTCGGAAAGAGTATTGTTATAAATGAGATGATCTTTAACGGTGTCCAGCTACCTGGGTGATGAGCCTTGAAAAGTCAAGATTTTGTAAATGAGCCGTCACGAATCGGTCCCGCCGTGGTTAAGATTTGTCTTATTTTTAATGCCGAAAGGCTTTCCTTAAGTGGATTTACGGCTAATTTAAATATAAGCATAGGAAGTACTAAGCATTGCATTGCATTTGCAACGTTTCGAAGTTGTTACACATGAATGCTAATTATAAAAATGTGGGAAATTACTCATATCCTTTCAAAGTCCTTGTAAAAAATACTAGCTTTGAAACGTGGAGCCGCGTGTAATTTACCAATTTTCAAAACATTATGTAAAGCCCATTGACTGATGGTCGACTGTATCCAAACATAAATTCAGATCGCAATGAATTTGAAACAAAAATAATTATATTCTAAATTACCTTTATTAAATAAAGCACAACAGTAGTCCAACTACTTAGCCTTACAACAAAATCCTTTAGTTTAATCTTATTCAGAGCGACGATTCGGATGAAGTTCTATGCACCCGATAGCCGCTATCAATGCCTCACGCATTACATCTCGTCTGGAAGCTGCCACAAAACAGAGATTAGAGTTCGTTCACACAGAATTTTATATGAGTGCATCGATATCGAACATATATCGTTGCATGGCTCTTACTCATTTGTTGTTTGTAATTGTAAAAGGGATGGCGGATGAGATAACTAGGTCGATGACATTTGGCTCCGGCCGATTATTACGATTATGCACTTTGTGCGTTGAACTTTAGCTATGAGCTTTGATACAAGCTCGATACGACGCTCCCCCGTTTGTCAACTATTTGGATTTATATGGATATGATTGGGAGTATGTATTGTGTGAAGAGTTATTTACCATACATAAAAGGCTGAAACAGTGTATTTTTTTCACATTAGAATACTTTTTTTAAATTAACTTGCCAGGTTTCCATGAAGTATTGAAAGAGGTTTAAAAATTAGTATTCATTATAACTCTAATGCAATAAAAGCGAACCGCCAACCCATCCTTGTGGGATACAAATTAAACGGTCAAAAAACAGAATTAAAAATCTATTTTATAAACCCGATTTACTTTATTGCTTTAAATAACACCATTAACATAAGCAGTTAGGTTGTTTTTTTTATTCTGAATTATTCAAATAGTACGATAAATAAAATATAGATCAAATTGTACGATTATATCAATGAATATTTTTAACACTAGATTATAATATAAAATTATATACAGTGAAAAATATAGCCAGATGATCATATAAGCATAATAATATACTAATTTGCTACTACCTAATTTTAATATTTATTACAAATCATGTAAATGCAGACTTATTGCCGAGGGCATTCTCTACTAGTTAATCTGGGGTGATGCAGAGACTAAAACATAGTAGCTACTTATATATGTTTATTGCGCATAAAGACGCAAAAGACGATGAGTTTTTCTATTAAGTATAAGCCCGGAGTCTAGGACTAGAATTCTTATTACTGTACTATTTTAAGCTATAAAAAATATAATAAGATTTAGAATAAGAAATTAAAGCATATACTACTATCAGAAATAAAGGCTAATTGTATTTGTACAAGCCCGGAGTCTGGGCACGATATGGCGTCAGGCTCGTCCTCTATCATATCACAGGACGGAATACGCATGCCGAAAAGTGGGTACACTAGTTGTGTATCTACCTACCCCTTCGGGGATAAAAGGCGTGAGTGTATGTAGGTATGCAGTTACTACTATGTTTAGTGCGCATTTAAAGACGCAAATCGATTCAAACATAAGTTCAGCGTAAATTTCCCATGCTGGGCTGATAATGGCCGAATCTATCCGCACGATAGCGACCACTATTACCACTATCGCTTCCGCTGCGTGCGATAACTGTCCGATTGCCGAACGTCGAATGCCCAGTAATCTATTGTTTCAACTAACCCGCAAATAGACATGTGTCCGCTGTGATATTCCAAGACTCGAAGGCTGACTTTTGAATGGAAGCGTTTGCTTTGAGCGGAAACAGATTAATGAGAATACCCGACGGAAAAACACGGATATTATAATTTTATATTTATTTTATTCATTATTTCATGACTATAATAATTGCAAATTGTCTCATAAGCTTTAGTACTTGATTGCTCGCTTTTTACTATATTTCTATAAGTGAACACTTGTCTTGGCTTTCAGTCAACTATCCTTGTGGTATTGAGTTTGGTATTGCAGGGTTGTATGTATGTTAATTAATAAACAATTTACATTTTGAAAACCGCATAGACAGTCTACTCCTTAAATATTGGTGGTTGTCTGAGTTTTGTATGAATGTATGAGTTTTATTGGTTCTTTTATGATTTGGAAGTCATGGTCGATATCAATGCGCCAATATATGTATTTTTGTTTTTCATTACCATCATCAGCCCGTTGCAGTCCACTACTGAACATAGCCCCCAACTTGTCAATTTACATGTCACTCATGTAATTATTGTTTTTTTTTTCCTTTTTATAATGCAATAACCTGGAACATCTTTAATTCTAATGCGAATATTCCAGTCTTTCCAAACATGCATAATCACATAACATAAACGCAAATGTGCATATCATGACAATTCGAAAATAGAACGCTTTCATCCATTCGAATAGTTCACATAAATAACATAATAATTCGTTACGAATAAATTTGAATACGTTTAATTAATAAACAAATGCTCTCGCATTATAGTTTTAAAGAAACTGACATACGCCGCGAATCACCCGTCGAATATTGATTACGAACGCATTGGGATCAATGTGTTGGCTTTGTTGGTAAAATGTGGGTATTTGTAAGCAAGTGTTGGTGTATTTTATTGCGGCGAGACCTTTCCCAGACGTACACTCTCGCTGTAATTCCTATGTGTGTCAGGAAAGATGAACGGCATGCAACGGTTACTTCTCATGCTTGTTTGATTGGTAAAGAGTGTGCTAGATTATGGTTTCTCTGAACTTGAACGGGTGAAGTGATATAGCTAACTGGATACGACCGTGGAAGCATTCGGAAGGTACTATTAGAATACAAGATCGTTTAACCGTCATGAGTTAATTTAGATAATGATCGATATAAACGAAATAGTAAATTTAACTTATTATGATGAAGCTAAGATTTTATCGACACTTTTACAATCCATTTAAATCAATAATGACTATATTAAATTATCTCGAAATAATAAATACCAACTCACATAAAACAAATTAAGCGACAAAATAGACAAGAAAGTCAAAATTAATGGGTGTTTCAATTACAGTAAAAATGGATTGTAAAGTATCAACTAAACTCGTGTGTAACATGTTTAGTATCACGTCCGTGTTATGCATGGTAATTGCACCTAATAATGTTTGGAACAAGGAGTAAGAGAATGCTATTTCATATGTAGATGTAGCGATTAGCGATTGATTGGTTAGGTATTTGTCATATTGTTTGTAAAATAATTATTTGGAATAATATTCAGAACAATTTTCGTCTGTTTTATTTTACGTTAGTTGTACACTTTCTTGTCATTATGATTTATTTTCTTATACTTCGTGATATGGAAAAATCTGCGTTCTATAAGTTTTTGAACTATTGCGCCACAAAAATAGGGACCATGAAACTTTATGAACATGAATTTTGAGCAATAATATTATTTACTTTAAATTATATGCGTATATGGTTCCCAAGAATACAGTATAATAAAGTGGTTCGTGGTTTCGAATGCAGTAAAAACGATTAACATATGTTGATCTATAGTTATGTTTTAAAACTATATGCATTAAATGTATATTACGTTAATAGTAACTTATAAAGTTTTATGCACAAAATAATTCTTGGTTACTATGAGACTTAACACCCTATGTCTTAGATTGACGAACACAGTGTATTACCATGCTGTGTCTTATGGTATCGTATGCCATGTTCGTTTCATCTTTCAGTTAAACAAAATTCAAATTTAAGTGCCACACATCGGAATTAGAAAAAAACACTTTTTAACTGCCATTCGCTTGTCACTTGACAACCTCAACATTTGTTTTGCATAATAATAAAATAAAAAATATATTAACATCTGTTTATTCATCCATACGTCTCACAATCGTTATAAACATTTATGCATATTGGAAATGATAACAAAAAGCTCCAGTCAAATTGAATTAGATGTAATGAAAACTAATAATTATGTTATATATCATCATCCATCTAGTACTAATAATTTATAAGTCTTATTTCCGATATTCGTTCGTTGTTTTTCACGCAAAAACAAGCAGTAATATATTTTAATAATATACATTTGTTTGTTTAATATTATAAATGAGTTATTATTAATAATCTATTATTTCCAATGAGTTGCTGCTAGAGTCGGACCTTGTGAATGTGCGTGTTTTTCATATTACATAAACTGAGCATGATTTCAATGCCATGATTTATTTCCTTCATTAGTCGGATGCGGTCAGGTCTTCCCTTGCCAATCTAAATTAAACTCTGTGATGGAAGATTGTCCTAAAGCTCGGGGTTACGGTGTCAATTGTTGACTGGAGATGATTTAAAATTCGTGCGTACAGAGCGGCGCGTAGCGATAGCGATAAAAAACCTTATACAAATATATAAAAACTTATACAAATATTGTCAATAGGTTTTGCATTAGTTTGTACAAAATTATCCTCGGTAAAACGACCTTTCCACTTTTTGCTATATGTTTTCGACGTGTTAAATTTATTTGTATCTGCAATAAAGATTTTTAGAAATTGTATGATGTTCATGGCTATTGTTCAATATGAACCGTTACCATAAAAAATCTATAAGTTATTTATGTTTTATTTATTCGGAAATGAGTGTCACGTTTTTGATAAAGTTAAGAAAAGTTATTGTATGGTATAAGTAAATTTATTTTATTTGGTCTATGATGCAGTTAAGAGGAAGGCTTGCATGAAATCAATTTCTTTCATTTCATTCCTAATTCTTAACTCTGAATGGAAATATGAGCTGTAGACTGAATTGCATATGTAACTAAGACAGTAAAAACAAGAGTATTCACATATAAACAAACACAAACGAAAAACGGAATACTATAACTGTGTTTACATCGGAAAACCCTTTTTTTACCAATATAATCGATATAATATTATAAAAATCTATGAGCTATTCATGTTGATATATTGTATGGGATAGTGCAATACCGCGTAAGTTGATAAAAAGTCCAATTGAGATTGATCCTTACTACACTAAACTTAGCATTGATAATATATTTTTTTTAACCACTTACGCGGTATCGCACTATCCCCGACGATATCTTAGCGTAGCCACTATCTGTATGCCCAAACTCCGCATAAGCGACATACTAGCCACTAAAACGTCCATTAATCAGTCGCACAGATTCTAAATATAGCCACTTATGCTATCGAGAATCCCGAGTGCTGATGTCAGCGTGCTTGAGGTGTGGATGCGACAGTAACGGCTTAATAACCAGTGTCGCCAATTAAAAGGATTAAGGCGTCCGTGATGCAGGATTATATGTTTATTACTGTGAATCAAGATGTTGGACTTTCTACAACATTTAATATGAAATTATTTGAATTGAGTAGAAATTGAAAAATTAGGTAATTATTGAGTGATTCCAGTTGCTTTTACGAGCTTATCTAATTTCTTCAAGTTGTGCGTGTTATCTCGAACGAATGTATAAAATATTGAAACGATCCACATTATGTGATAAATAAGTATATTTATTTATTACCCAAATATGTCATTATAATTTATTTATACAACTAAAAACACAAATCCGCAAGAAAAAACTTTAATATCCCGCTTAACATTTAAAAATCTCATGATTATGTACAACAATAAATCCATACATAATACATTTTTATTATAATAACTTCAAGTTTCGCCCACGCATATTATTAACAAGTGTGTGAATACTATATCATCTCAATTATTAACAATGTTGTTTGTTACTATATGATTACACTAATTAAAATGATTTTTAAAAAATCTGCGCAAATGTGTAGTCATTTATATAACTACAAGATTGTTTGTTTGTCCTTTCACGCAGCAACAGAGCTACGGATCCGAATGATATTTGCCAAGAAATAGATTATGGATAAGGTCATTAAACAGAATACATGACGCCAAAAATTATACTATTTCTTAATTATATTTATTATTTTATATCATGCGAGCGAAGTCGCAATTATCAGCTAGCAATGCAATAAAACAAAAACAAAATGATTACGTATGCTGAATTTAAATCTGTTAAGTTTTTCTATGTTAAAGTTCATTTAAACCAGTTAATTATATTTAAAATATTTTTATCAAAAGAGTTGACCTAGTGATCAATAATTAACACTCGCAAAACGTATACAAAAGAAAATACATCCTAGATTATTATAAGCAGCAGTGTGCAAGCACTGCTGTGTTTCGGTTTGAAGGACATTGTAGCCAGTGTAACTACTGGACATAAATGGACTTAACATCTTATGTCTCAGGATGACGAGCGCAATAGCATGCCACACAGAACTTTATAACTCGAGGTGCTGGATGATGTTGCTACTGTTATGGGTGGTCGTATCGCTTACCATCAAGCGAACGACATGCTCGTCTCGTCATTCAAAATCCTTTTTTTTTCAAATTCAAAGTCAATTCAAAGTCAGGCCAAAATAAATATTTCAATGACTCCCAGATTTTATCCGTACCAAATGTATTAAATATGTTTCGATAATGATCATTTTAAAACACCCATATCGATGCATATAATAAGCCGAATGTAATTTGTGTAAGTGAAAATTTGTTGGGCATACATAATTACGATATTGCTAAGATATGCTTAATTATGAACACCTTGTGGAATTAACATTGTAACAGACTGCGCGTAAAAGTATACATTTTGAGGTTATATTTGTAATGTCGTTGGTTTAGCGTTTTGGCGCGTAATTGGTGTGACGCCATATTGAATTGAGTATTTTTTCTGGTGACGTTTTATTATTTCTTGATTAGTACGGGAAAATATGTTACATTACTGATCATAACTGAATGAAATTGTAAGTAGAATTAAAAGTTGGAACTGTAATTTTTCGCTCGCAACCGTTACCTAAAGATCTCTACATGGTTTTTGACCGTAACTAAGTACCTTAGACAACTAATTGGGTAAATATATATTCCTTTTAACACCTATGGTAAATTTTAGTGATATTAGTAACATCATTGGTATCATTTAACCATGGAAACCTTACAATCCAATTTGTAATTTGAACTCTATCCTAAATCATAATAATTCTTCGCGGTACACTATACAAGAGGACATCGTAAATTATTTAAAAAAGACGTTATAAATAATTGCAAAACATTTCAAACAAACCACAAGAACCAGTGACGCTAAAACTATAAAAATTATCCATTCAACTCATACAATCAAAATTCCCTCACATGTAACACAAAAAGTTGGCAATGTCCGTCTGTTCGTCACGCGGTGGGTACCGGCGTGTGTCCCTTGTCCCGCCGGATCCACGGATTGTGAACAGGGAGGGATTAGCTCTAGTACCACGCATACCGCGTCTCACGTCATTACGTATTGTGGCGTAAATTAATTCATTCATCATCATCATCAGCCCGTTGCAGTCCACTGCTGGACATAGGCCTCTCCCAAGATACGGCACAGAGCCCGGTCTGCTGCTTTATGCATCCAGTTGCTGCCGGCCCTCTTGTACAAGTCATACCGCCATCTAGCTAAAGGGCGTCCCACGCTACGTTTACCAAGACAATTAATTCAATGTTTTATGGCAAATTGTTATGTTGGTAGAATGTAGTAAATATCAGAAAAACATGTTTTTTTTTTCACTGTACAACCTTTAGCCGCATACAATGTACTCACTTGAAACTCTAAGTACTTTTTAAGGTTTGATGAAGACTATATCCGTCATCTTAATCATTAACGATAGTTAGGTAGGTACTACATTTTGCGTTCATTTGTGTACATACCTAAACTATGAAATTTTATGTCGTAGCTTTTTCTAACAAAACAACGAGTAACTATATAACCATCTTTTGTCACTTACAAATACTCAATTTACGCCAAATATATAACAATCACTGTACTTTACAAGTGTAAAATACCTAACTCAGACGTTTCTATAATTCCAAACTGGCATAAACAATGACAAATAAAAAAAACTGAATGCATAATCCGTCCCTTCGCGACGCACACACCCACATACATGTTTTTGTGAGGGTGCGTACATGTGGGTAGGTTAATGATAGTGGGCTTCCGCCGCGTCACACCTGAGAGCCCCTAACCGCCATCGGGTTAGAGATACCTGAACACCCCTCACCCCTTAATTCCGACGCACTCCGTGTGGAATTGTATAGAGTGGATAAAAAAGATATTTTAAATATAGATATTTTTTATCAGACAGCACTTTATACTATATAGATCTTGCAGATCCTATTATTATTTAATAAATAAGCCAGCCAATATATTTAATTTGTGCATATATAAATTGCATCTATAATGGGCCATAGTAATCCTACAAACGCAAGAACAAAGCTGCAGCTTCTCACTAGCTTTATCCTACTAATCCTACTAATCCTACTAATATTATAAAGGCGAAAGTTTGTAAGAATGTATGGATGTTTGGATGTTTGGATGTTTAGATGTTGGGATGTATGGATGTAAGGATGTTTGTTCCTCTTTCATGCAAAAACTACTGAACGGATTTCGATGAAATTTGGCACACGGGTAGATCATGTCCTGGATTAACACATAGGCTACTTTTTATCCCGGGAAAATATAAACCGGGACTTTTATCCCGGAAAAACTTTTTAATGCGGGCGGAGCCGCGGGCAAAAGCTAGTGTGAGATAAATCTATCCAATAGATCCTACTCATCAAGTAAAAATTGTTTACACCTGGTTCACCATTTAAAACATGTGTCCACGATAACATCAAAATCCTAGCAAATAAATTATACTAATTCTAAAGCCATTAAAAGTTAATACCTGCTCGTTAGCCTTTTATGCCAAACATTTTTATAACGTCATAAAAATATATTTTATATTACTAAATAATGAGCACTTAATTATTTCGACACATCAATAAGTAAAGAATGTCAAATTATAACACTAAATTATTTGTATAATTATCTACGATTGACGACTAAATCAGTAGCAAAATGAACGCTAATTGTCGCGGTTATCTTATCTAATGGTTATTACTTTTTAAGTGGATCTACTTCATTAACAGCAAATCATTGGCAAGGATAATGTTAAATGGTAGATTTATGACGACACAGTTTATGTTTCTAGCCCCTTTACCAATTGAATTCATCATTGCGATTTCCGTATAATTGTTTATAAAGGTTAACTGTTCCTGTAATATTTATGTTATAATTCTATTATTCAGTGTCAAACAATAAAATCCATGTCAAATTACTTACATTCTTCTGGAGTACCGAAATGAACAAGGAAAAGTATATTTATGTATTTCATTCACGACTATAAATGACACAATTTTTGCAATTGTTTTCTAAGATAAACTGTGTAAAAAACGATAAGTTTTAAACAAACCTTTACACGGATCAATAACTCTATAAAGATCCCTTGTGCGACATCGAGCGTTGTCGTACGAATATAAAGAGTCGCGGAATTAAAAGGAAAAAGTTCAATTAATCCCAATTTGCCGAGCGAGATTAAAATGGCGATAACCAACATACTGTAAGTACCCTTTACTTCGCTTCCCGACCCTCCATTCATGATTTAAGCCGCTTTAAAAAGCCGTAGAGTTCCACAAACAAGGGACTTATAATGCGTAACGGACCAAGAATTGTTCCGAAGAAATGCATCAATTTAGATTAGGGCTATACTTAAGGATCGTTATAAACGTCGATAAAGTGCAAAGTATCGATTTGTCGATAGATAAGCTAAAGTTTAATCGAGTTATTAGCATACTCTTGTACGGTGTAAGAGTTTGAAAAGTACTAATTCTTTGACACGAAATAATGTTGTATTTACACATTACTGACAGAAGTCATCGATGCCGTCGCGTTTTATTATAATTAATGCTTTTCTGCACCATCATATCAATAGTTTCATGTATCATATCTGAGACCAAAATCAATGGTAACAAAAAGCAAGTAATCTAAATCGAGACTGATCGATGCAAAAAGTCATCGATAGATAACAGTGCGATCAACAATGAACATTTCAACCGTGAGTAGATCAGTCGACTGTGCCACTAATTACACATGCCATTGACAATGATCGGAACCCTCGTGTACTAGAACAATACTTTTTTCTTCCTCATGCAAAGCATCCAAGATTATATTTCCCTCTTAATTAGTTAAAACATTTGCATGAGCAACCGCCCATCCTATACTAGGACGTTCATTATTATAATTGTGCTTGTTCTTTTTTTGAAAAACTTACGCCTAACGGTCATACGCGATGTTAATCGGATACGCATCCGCCGATAAATCGATAAACAAGTCGGGCGGAGTGTGACGAGTTTCCCAACTACCCACAAATTATAATAATCGTGTGGTTACTGTTTGCACCGAGCTTTGATTGTTATACATTCGATGAGAGTTTCGCGCAGATCGTCGGCGGATAGTGTGGGCCGGCGAATTAATTACTTAATTTCGATGCGTGAGTAAACGCATATAATTTCTAACGCAACGCATGGTAATTATATTTTTTGCATTTACGCATAGATACAGTATTTTTGAAAACTTATCGCTCGTGCTCAGCGAACGTTACGCACTTTCGCGTTTGGAGTAAAAACGTAAAAAAATATTCAAATTGTTATTAAAAAGTCTGTAATACCATCGCATGTGTTTAAAAGCATTTTTACTTTCCGTTTGAATCCGCAACTTCCTTTACCATAACAATTATTAAACAAAAAAAATGTGCGTGAGAATGCGTAACGGTATAAAAATGCATACGCAACTGTACTGACATTTTTGACTTGCACGCATGTCTTTTCATTGCAGATGCTATCACATGCCTTATCTACATAGATAATGCTTAACGAGGAACGACCTCATGCGCTAGTCTTAAAAAAAATGAACAGTTTACGATGCCGTAATAACCCCTTTATTCCCGCAAAAATGCTATAAAAAGTGAGGAAAACGCAGTTGCATACCTAAGTATCCGCCGTATTAATATTTATTTGCATAGACAATGGATTACTAATATTACCCACACAACAGCGCGTTGCCCATATGCGGAGAACAGTATCATAAATTTTTATTCATGCAATTTATAAACGCGCTGTGGGTCTTGATAACTATTTTATGCATTTCGATTCTTATGACACATCAATTAATAGGGTAAATGGGGAATGTTGTAAAGTCAACTATATAAATATAAAAACACTTATAATATTTTCAAAACAGCTTACATAATTTATGGGTGTCTTTTCTTGGAAATACTAAACAAAACCTAACCTAACCTTAAATAATAAAGTTACAATATTATACCCTCACTCACGCCTATTACCCCCGAAGGGGTAGGCAGAGGCGCAACTAGTGCACCCACTTTTCGCCGTTATTCCGTCCCATAATGTGATGGGGGCGAGCCTATCGCCATGTCGGGCACAAATTCCAGGCCGTTGAGTTTTTCTATGCAATATCAGCTCTCCGAGCTGATATTGCATAGAAAAACTCATTATCATTTTGCCCGACCCGGAATCGAACCCGAGACCTCAGCATTACAGTCGTACCATAATACAACTACGCCACCGAGTCAGTCAGTGACAATATTATATCCTAATATAACTCAATACTATTCTTGTAGCAAATTGAATATACTTTTTACATGACTTTAGAAAATATCATGGATCACTTTAGTTGATAATAATATAACATTCGAAATAAGGAAAGTCAGATTTTAGTTTTAAACTCTTCTTTTCCCCTGTCTAACGCTATCCCGGCTTAATGCCAGAGTTCACCTTAATACAAACAAGCCTCCACATCTAAAGCCGGGTTATTTCATCGATGGTCTATATGAATGCAACAAGATACCTTGGGGCCGTATCAAATGCGCCAAAGATGGCAACCGCGGGTTTTGGGTTGGTATGCTGGTGTAGAGTGTAGATAGGGTTAGGAACTCGGTCCAATGCTCGCTCGGATGATACTATACTCCCAACTGTCGACATTGTACTGTAATACCGGTGAAACCAACATAACGATTCCACTCACCCCCAGTGGTGGTAGCGATAACGCGACTTTCTCCGGTGAAAAAAGGCAAAATTAGGCGCCTTATCACATTGGCGAATCGTTAGCGAATCCACAGCGACGCGAAGGCGCTGCTCGCTCGTCCAATGTAATAAGACCGTTAACTTTACATGACCACAATTCAAACACACGGTTTTAGTAATGTATACTATAAGCACATTACTCGTCCAGTTTGTTATGAACGTCAGCATTCTGTAATTAGCACAATCTAGATTAAAAATAGTATTTTAGTCTTAAATCATATGTGCTGCTATTTTCGGAATATATAGAGGAACATACATACTATACAGCGAATGAACCCATTTAAATTATGACATAAGACTTAAGAGATAAGGTGTAAAAAATATCATCGCTTTTTATCGGATACAAAATGAATTGTCCGGGCATAATTGTACAATTGCTAATTAAAGTAGCTTAACTAGATCATTAACATCAATATATGGCAATGCTTAATTCACAACACTTTTTGTAAGGTGTTTTCTTAATCTACAGAGCATTTTCATACTACAATGTTTTTATTTATGTAATTAATTAAATCATCCGTGACGAGACCGACTAAGTGACTTACTATCAGCTTTTAATTCTCTCTACATTGTAAGCTGTACGTAACATGTTATGTGAGTGTGTGTGTGAGTGTAAGTATGCGTAGTGGCGTCATTTCCCTGCGCAGGAGTCGTCGATCGCAACGATTGCCCACGCGTCTCGCATCACTCGCCCCAACGCTGGGGATAACTCGTTCACATACTATTTACATGACATTTGTTATTCAACGTTTTTTATTTGACAGAAAATCGATAATCTAATTTAAATTGTTTGTACGTTCAAACCGTTGGTTTCCTGTTAAAAGTTAGTTTTTATTATTGTTATGGGGTTAACTCCTTAACACTTTTATAATAGCTATTGGTAAATAACTAACAGAGAAATTATTATAGGTCATAAATGCAACTATTAAGTAGTACATGATTTTTTTATCTAGTAACTTAACTGCCTCAATTATCAATAAAGCGTTTTGTTTATACCTATATATTTGAAAACGTTACACCAACCCCATAACAGGTGGAGAAGATTCCAGAATTTAGATTTATAAAATACTACTAAACTGCTTATTTTTTATTGCTTCGAAGGCAGACGAGCTAACGGCCCACCTGATGGTAAATAGTTACCGTCGCCCATGGACGTCAGCAATGTCAAGGGCACAGCTAAGTCGCTGCCTACCGTAAAAAACTTTTTTTAAACCTCGTTTGAGAAGGATAAGTCATAGCGCTGAGGAAACACCGTTGGAGGAAGCTCATTCCAGAGTGAACACGTTCGAGGTAAAAATTATCTCTGGAAACGTACAGTGCTTTCATCACTCCTAAAACATCTCATGGTAAATCTCATCTTCTGTATACAAAAAAGCGAAAGGTTACTTACATGAAATCTCACAAACTACAAGTGCCTGGAGTCTCAAATTTTGCATGGAGGTTCCTTTTAAGACGTAAGACAGGATTTTGCGAAACTCAACCCCTAGAGAGGTAAAAAGGGGTGGCAAAGTTTGTATAGTATAAAATAAAGTCACCCGGCGCGTTTGCACTATGGAGATAGTTCGATAGCCTAGGAAGGTTTTAGGCAACTTTTTATACCGGGAAAATAGCACGACTTTTATCCGGGAAAAACTCTTTCGTGCGGGTGAAGCGGCGGGAAAAACTAGTACACAATAATTGCATCAACTTTAGCTATTAAGTAGACCATTACATTCCTATAATGCTTAAGCTACTTGGTAACATTATAGACAAAATAGTGCTACCTACTCAGACAAACTGTCCCAACTCCCATATAAGACTCTATAATAACTGCCGTATTTTCGTAATATATAAACTACTAATTAACTGCACATCAATGAGACCACAATAAACCGTCTTCCAAATAACAGAAAAGCAACCGTCAAACAACGAGTATTTAAAAGTGGACACAAAACTCAAACGCGCACATGGCTTGGGCGTGTCGCCGCGCACCACTGCACCCTCCCCATTGTTTATCCCACGATTAAAACCAATTCAAACACTAACTCGCACTCAAAAATTAAGCTCGAGTGGCACTACGGAACCCTTTGTTTTAAGCACAATACACGCACTTTGTGTGCAACCACTGAGACTGTGGACTTGGGTAGAAACGGACATTTAAACTAGTGCAGGGTAAATATCGAAAAAAGGAAAAACAGTATTAAGTATTATGCTATTACATAAACCTTAGAAATATGAATATGTCATACATTAAAGAGAAAAACCTATACCGAAGTTGCCAACTATCATTATCTGACTTTATGAATACCAGAGTCATCAGTTTTGATACCTTTGTAGGCGTTTAATATCCATTATCTGTTAATTATTCATTATAACTTTTGACACGGTTAATATCACAAAATCAAAGATCAAAAATATCTTGATTTACATTGTGTATCCAAAACTGTTTTAAATCTTCATGAATCTACCGCTTTGGAACGTGTTATCGCTGTGGAATAGTAGCGGCGCAATAAACTTCCTGAGCGGCATGATCTGTCAAAATTATGTCACAGTAAGTACCTATCTTAATAATTTGTTAAAGCCTTTTCCTCAATAATTTCCTCACTCTTAAGTTAATGTGGTCGTCCCACGGATCGCTTAGCGTGGATTAAAAGTAGGGCTCCACGAGCTGTGCGAGCTCTTCAACTGCGCCGGCGCAGACGACAGCTGACGGTGTGAGAGCCCACCTATTTTAATTACGAGCTGCTGTCTTTTGTTCCGGTTATATCGATCATTGTCACTAACCTATGTTAAATCTTAATAATAATAATACCAGCCCTGCATTAAATACTATTCCACTGCGGGGCACGGGCCTCCTCTACTACTGAGAGGGTTTCCACCACGCTGGCCTAGTGCGGGTTGGTAGACTTCACATACCTTCGGAATTCTTATAAAGAGCTTCTTAGGTATGCAGGTTTCCTCACGATGTTTTCCTTCACCGTTAAAGCGAACGATAATTGATAAACAATACACACGTAACTTTGAAATGTCAGAGATGCCTTGGGTTTGAACCTCCGGACATTGTCTCGGCAGACCTTTCCATTCCCACCTAGGCTATCGTCCACTTTCTTTTCAAAATCTTAATAATATTGCAATTGTTACATTTGAAAATTTAGATTAATTACCGAGGAATTTATGTGAAACTATTACATGATTATGACAGGGTCATGATGGGTTGATGGTATACAAATGTTGCTTGCTGAAGTTATACAAAGACTAATTTATTAATACTAATCTTAATAAGACAGGTTCAGTACAATACAAAAATCAAGATGATAACTAAAATGTCGAGACTCTGGAGATATCGCCCGGCCAGCCTCCAAAAAACTGGACAAACTAGCACATATAATATCCCGGAACACTCACAAGAACATTATAATTTCATAAGACAGGAAAGCAATCTTTATCACTTACTCCAATACGGTAGCTTGATATCATCAACAATTTAATCAATAACAAGCGATCACATAATAAAAAGTTGCTGGGCATAACAAGAACTACCACAGTAACTCCAAATCAAAGCAAGAAAATCTTGGTTGATAAAGGCAGGGAACGCGCAATATTTACGCATACTTTTATCATCAATCAATAATTAATAACTGGAGGCTGGACGGCAGAGACGCTCCCGAATTTCGCCAGGAATGATGAGGAGATCGCGTTCGCGTAATCGAACCGGCAAAAAATAAAAAATGAAGCAAATACGAAATACTCCATTACTGATATGGCTACTGAAGTGTGTGGAGAGGCTTTGCAAAACAATATTTTGGACTGTATCGTTGAGATGTATTGAATGTTTTAAAGCTACTTGAGCTTATGAGAATGCAATTGATTATATTTTTCTGAAATTTGAATTTTATTAAAAAATAATGCTAGAACAACACTCGAACAACAGTTGAAAGGAAAAAATATTCTTGTAATTAGTAAAACAACTGTGTTTATTCTTGCATGTACGAAATGGGGGCCTGTTCGTTTATTATACACTTGGGAGTTAGTGACACGTTTTATGTAAGTACGCGTAAAAAAATGTACTAAGTTGTACTCAACATATTTGCCAATTTCAGTGTGGGTGGCTCTTTTTGTCATTTGCCATATTTCCACACAACATATCTACGATACTGTAGATGCTATAAATAACATTTCTTAGCGTTTCACGCGTTACAAAATTCCTACTTGCTACATGCTATCATTCTTTTATTACATTGATAAGAAATCTATCTCTGCATTTTTATCTGTTTTTACGTCTGAACAAGAAAGTAAACGGATCGCATGTCTGATATTAAACCACACGCATGTCTAAAAACAATATCATTACCACCAATTGTATTAAGGTAATTTACAAATCCTGACACTAGTTTGCTAAGTTTCGCAGCATTTAAATGGGTACAATATTAAACCAAAACACAATAATAGTTTCTGGCTCGTATTGAACTAAATATCATCACATTGTATCAAAATTATATTATCTCAAAAATGTTATGAATATTACGACTCTACAGCACCGCTGTCCGACTGTTGGTGCATTGTGTATGCAAGCCGCGGCCGCCCGCGGGCCACGTCAGCTATTTGCTCGTGTCCAGAGGGCTAAACCATTCAAGGCTAAGGCGCGAGGGCCAGTTTTTGGCTGTTTTTCGACTTGATCCGCCACCGACACCCCGCCGTCTCGTCCCGCGTCTTTGCATGCTCCCAATTCTTTTAAGTGCCTTGATGTGCCATCATCACGTATAAACAGGCTGTATGCACCCGAAATACATTGAATTGGTGGATACAGTGGCTTTAAGAGCCATTTGCAGATAACTTTGTAACGTTTTTGCTGCTTTGTTTATTGTTTCTTTAAATATGTAACAAGTTTTTCGCAATAACAAAGATAATAAAATAAGATTGTGTATTGTCTAAATTAAATAAATTGTAAAACAACCAAGAACATTAAAGTCATTGATTTCATAATTCGGTGTTGAAATGTTAAGATCTTGGATATTTTTTAAATATAGAGCGCATTGATGTGAAACGAACTTTCTAGAATGCAAAATTGGTCTGAAAGTTTTTAAACTTAAGAAACATGATCCTTATCGTGAATTAGGTCCTCTAACCCTCAGCCGCTCGCAATAATCTTTAGTAGAATTTACTTAGAGCGAACACCAACCTCCGGCCATCCATTATTAATTGCACTCCTCGCGTAAACAGATTATCCCTATTACGATACCACCAACCTGGAGACAACCATGCATTCTCTAACACGACTTAGCCGAATTAATACTAAAAGCGTAACACATACATCGATGGTTATAGAATTCACCTAAAAACTAACTTTGTGTTCTGCCGTCGACTTTCTAATCAATCGAAACAACTTTAATCAAAAACATTTTATATCAGATAATGGCGAACCAACTCGTGTCAACATTATTTAGTTTAAAATATTTGTAAATCACGCAACATACTAAATAGAAACCATTGTCGTTGAAATTCACCGTGTCATTTCAATTAGAGTAAGCAAATAATCAACAGCGAGACACTTTCATTTTCTATGGATTAAGTAACGGATACTTAGGTATTATAATGGGTGTTTCGATATCGGTATCTCATAGTTGTGAAATGAATTAAAAATGTAGTTTTGGTGCGCGGGCGCAGTCGCCCGGCAGACTGTAATTGCGCGGTGCGGCGCGAGCGCAGATTATCAGAAACAAGTGCGTTCGATAACGCATGCGCACGAACGCGTGTTATTAAATTTATTCCTTTTTCGCCAGAATCTGCATAATGAGGGGGGCAAAAAAGCACGTAATCACTAGAATGGACATCGCCTTCCCTTGGAGAAAGGCTGGCACCCGTTGTCTGATGTATGAATATCATAAATATGTTTAAAGAACGTTGCTATTTTGTTTTTTAAACGTCTGCCGATTACCCATGATTATTTCTTGTCAAACCATGGAATCGTTTGGCGAGATCCCCGAGCGTGCATTAACACGGCTACTTGCGCATTATTATTAAATAAAGTCGATATCATGACCGCCCCCGGCGTTGAGGATCCTCTCACGTCAACATATTTTCAGAGGTTACAAAGACTTGCACGCATTCTTTGGTTTATTTTTGAGATAAAGCTGGGACGTACTTGGATTGAATAGTAGGTTTTACTCTACATTTCTTTTACATACTATGAAATAATCCTATGTTATAAATAGCGAAGGAGTGTCTACATATTTTTAACCCCCGACAAAAAAGAGGGGTGTTATAAGTTTAGGGTGTGTATCTGTGTATCTGTATGTCTGTCTGTGGCATCGTAGCTCTCAAACGAAGGGACCTATTTGGACGCGGTTTTTTTTGTTTAAAAGCTGATGTGACTGCGATGGTTCTTAGCTATAATTTATGAAGATCTGACCAGGCGTTTGAGGATTATCAGCTCATTTCCAACTTAAAAAATCCGATTGACTTTAAATTTGGTGTACTGTGACATTCAATATATTTGTAAACATGAGCTGATGCTGCGGCATCAAGTAGTCTGCGGGATACCCAACTCCTTAGCAACTTATAGCAGATATAGTGTGTTTGGGCTCATAAGGATGGGCTCAACGAGTAAGTGATAGATAGTTAATTATCAAGGCTGGAGAATAAAGTAATTTAAAAAGTTTGAAATAAAAATTAAATTAAAATTTAAATAACCCCCGACACAAAAAATCTCTAAAAAGTAAAATAATAATAGTGTCTTTGTCGTTTAAGTACCTAGTAATATTTTGACCCAAGCGTCCTCACGTCGGGGGACCGAACTCCGGACCAGGGAGATGAAAATACTTCTTTAGCGGTCCCCTGACGCGACGACGGTTGGGTCAAAATATTACTAGGTACTTAAACGACAAAGACACTATTATTATTTTACTTTTTAGAGATTTTTTGTGTCGGGGGTTATTTAAATTTTAATTTAATTTTTATACTATTATATCAAGCTGTAGTTTTTGTTTTTGAGAACTGCTGGTCCAATTTTGATATAAGTTTCAATAATACGATGGCTGCGTTATCCCAGAGTGATGTAGGCAACTTATTAACAGGGCGCGTACTTCAGCGCGGGTAGAACCGCCAACAAATATTACATAAAACTAGACATTTTCTCAGGGTTCCGACTGCGTGAATGAGTTTTTCTGGGATACAAATCCCGTTTTGTATTTTCCCGAGACAAAAAGCAGCCTATGATACTCGCCGATAGTGCTTGATATTATTGAAAGATATTCGAAGAAATCGGTCCAGTAGTTTTGAATTTATTCCTTACAAAAATCATACCCCTTTATATAATAAGTGAAGATAACGTTTGGATAAAAACAAATAATAGAAACATTTACATTCATGGAATAAAAGTAAAGTACTTATATAAAATCTTTTTCTAACCACTTAAATTATGTACACAACAAATATTTGTAGCTTAGATTTGAGAACTTTCGAAACTGCGTCGGTAACAGGAAAATGATTCTAGTAATATACCCACTTTAAAACACAACGTCTTTGCGGAAATCACTTCCTGGAATAAAAGTAACTAAATAATTAACCTGTTTTTTGTATGCAGTAAATATATTTTTTTATTTTTCAAGCAGTTGCTTTGGATAGATTATCCACAAACCTTATATGGGTATCCTTCTGATATTTTGGGTGTTTATGGGCCTTGAAAATCACGTAATATTTAATGAGATGACCATATTCGTCGTTTAGCTCGTTGATTATTTTGACTTTATTGATTGCCTGACTAAAATGGTCACCAACTTCTAAAAGATAATGATAAATGTAACTATAACGAACCAATAAATAGGTACTGAAGGTAATTTCTACCAATTACAAAATAAAATAAACCATTAATTTTGTCGATCCATAATTCGACCCTGTAAGGCCTTCGGCTACCGAAATTCCATATTCGTGAGCGTATTACTTTGCAATCTTACTTTTTATTTTTCCCAATAACCGTAATAATAACGTTCGCGCAATTTACTTAGAGATAGTACAGAGCACCGACAGTCCCATTCACAGTACAGAGCGATTAAGACAAGGTAGTCAAAAGTTCCATGAAACTCTTACCCGGCGGTTGATAATTTTTCAACGTCATTACTCGAAGCAATTTTTAAAGATATTCTTATAATGATCTTACGTCCGTGAGAAGTTTACGTTGTAACAGGATCGGTGCGCGGTAAAAAAGCGCCGCGCGTGTCGTCGGCGCTGCAGCGGCTCAGCAAGTAGCCAGTAATTTATGGTTAGTTTTTGGCTGCGACCGCGCAATGTGGCTTCTCGGCTTTTCGCGGCACCGCGGCTCCGCGCACGCTCGCAGGCCTCACCCGGTCACAGACCCCGCGTCATTCCGTCAATCTCGACTACTTATCCGTCCGCACCGATCCCTTGTATTAATCATTTTTTCTCCCAAAAAACCGAACCGTAATAAAGATAGTATCGCGCGACGCCGGGAGCCGAACGCAGCGCTCGCTTTCGAAACTTTAGAATTGACAAACAAATATCGCAATAGATACTTATTAAGACATGCATTATTGACTGTAAACTGGTTCATTGTACCGCCAAAATTAATCTCGGAGCTTAGCTGCGTCACAAAGGCCGCGGCGTGCCGGCTCGTACGGTGGCTATTACGGACACCACATTGTAATTACCTTTTTAAATAGTTTTTTCAGACGGTGTCGATATTAAAACGTCAATGTAAATAACTTGTTAGCCGCAATCTCATTTCTGAGCGATTGGATATTACAATAGTGTACGTGATTTGAGAAAGGTAACGGTGTCGCCGCTTTATCCGCAAGATGGAGCCTATTACGAGCGTGCGGCGCGGCGAGCGGCGCGAGCGCAGCGCGTGCCGCCACCGCCACCGGCGCCACGCCGCACCGCACCCGGACACCGCCAGTAACCGCCGTCAACCGCCAACACACAAACATTTTAAGAGTCGCAGAAAAAATATCTAATCAACACTTTAATACTACGACCGAGGGGGCCGGCACAAGACCGTGATGTAAAATTAATTTCATGCAATTTATCAACAACGAACCCTCGAAACGACCTTACAGAGAATTATGGCACTCGACAAACGAAATTATTACATACAATTTTCCGAACAAAACTCCCATGAAACGCAATCAAAGTGTATCGGTGACCGTTTGGTAATAGGCACCAAAAAGAGTACGACTCCGTAATTAGGTTTATATCTAAGTATTGTGTACGAGCCGAAGGCAAATTGAACCACGGAATATTTCACCTGATACGACGTACGTGTCTAATTGCACGGATTATTTATCTACTAAAACCTCTCAGAGTTTTTGTGGGCACGGTGGCACGCGCCCACTTTCTATGTACCCATCTAGAGACGTAATTGTGCTTACACCCTTTTTTATTTCGGTTTCGAAACGCCTAAGTCATCACCGACAATCACTAACGGTGTACGAAATCGGTTTGCGTATACAGCTTAAATGAACACCAGTGTCATAATAAACAATATGTTCACAGTGACTTAACAAGATAAAGAAAACGTAAGCGCGTTTAATCATCTCCAAGTTATGATATATTTAATAACGTATTGAGACGGCGCGTCCAATTAAGAATACCATTAGCAAACATGAGGTTTTGTTTAGCCATATCTAGACAAGTATTGCATTTTATCGTTGTGCACTTTCACTCCACCAAACCCTTGATCAAACATTGGACCAAACGATTACGTCGATTACAAGACAAAAAGCGTAACTCGGAAATAACAATTGTATCTAACAATCTTGATTCATTTATTTGGCAATCGTTTTTCGCAACAAACGACACGTTAACCAATATTTCTCAGATATATTACAGCTCAAATAAAATCAAATTGAAAATTTCATTTGAATCAATCACAACTATTATCGTGTGCCCGTTCATAACAGCGATAGCAACAATACGTAGGTAATAGCGAGTTATCAGCACGTACAATAATCCGAGATAATGGATTAGCTCGCCGGTCGATTATTTATAAACACCGCTATCGATATAATCGGTAAAAGTCGAATTCCAGTTACATTTGATCGATTAAAGACACGGTTTAATGAGTACGCGTTGCGTGCCCGCCGTTCTGATACTTTTATATTTATTTTAATCAAACCTTTTGATAACTTATTTTTTGTGTAGGAAATTAACGAGGTTAATATTTGAAAGCACTGTTTTCTGTTTCTATTATTAATTCAAATTAAATTGCAGTGATTTCAATATAAAAATAAGTTTGGTTTTTTAATAAATCTAATTATAATCATTTCGCGAAAAAAATATTTATTTTATTTATAACAATATTGTTTATGACACAATAGGAAGAGAATAGGAATAACACTTGAAGAACGATTAAATTAGACCCCCAAAAAGGTTATCACACGTTTTATTTTAATATGACATAACAACGAAGTTATCAGTGATTTTTATAATGTTTCCTCAAAGTTACAAATAGCACTTGGCCTTTACAAAAAGTAATTTACATTTTAGAGACAAAGGAGAATAAATAATAATGCATAATTATTAATTATAAATATAATAGTTAACAGCCCTGTATTTGCTGAGCACGGGCCTCCTCTACTACTGAGAGGTTTTTAGACCTTAGTCTACCACGCTGGCCTAGTGCGGGTTGGCAGACTTCACGTACCCTCGAAATTCTTATGGAGAATTCTCACGTATGTAGGTTTCCTCATGATGTTTTCCTCCACCGTTAAAGCGAACGATAATTGATAAACAATACACACATAACTTCGAAAACTCAGAGGTGTGTGCCTTAGGTTTGAACCTCCGGACATTGTCTCGGCAGACCGTTCCATTCCCAACTAGCCCATCGTCCACTTCCTAATTATTATTGCATAATTGTTAATACCGCATTATTCACTCAATAAACGTCCAAAAATATAACGTCATATGTTTAGACTTTATAATTTGCAAATTCGATTCTCATTTAATACATTCAAAATGTATGTATCGACTGCACTGAAATTTATTGTTGGGCGATACGCTCGCCCCTATCACATCATAGAGCGGATATGAACTCAACGAACTATGAGTTGAACGTACACTACTTGCATCTCTGTCTCCCCTTCGGATAGCGTGAGCTTATGTACTAATCTTATACGGACTTATTATCGGCCACAATTAATTTCGCATATACTAAAACCGCAGCGAAACTGGTCTAGTCTGGGTTTTGTATTTAATTTCATTTTAATAATCAAATAACACTAGATAATAAGATGTTTGACGATTATAACAGCTAACGATGCGGTCTTGTGTAAAACTCTAATGTTCCAAGTAATTACGTGACTAAATAATAAACAAGATGGCGGAATATTCATTAGTATTAGCATAGTTAATCACAATTATTCAGTTTAGGGATTCCGCATCAGATACAAGGATGATGAGACCAAAACATATGAAGTCTGGGACATCTGGAACTCAAATGGCAAATGTCAACAGACTTCTTAGTATAAAAAATGGGATAAAATGAATAATGATGTAAATATAATCCTTCCACGAAATCATATTTTAATAACACACTATAGCTTTGTAAAATTGTATCTGCAAACTACATTGCGTCTGCAGCTTTGCTGCGTCAGAGTCCACCGAAAGTTACAGAGTTTAACATTCAAAGATAAAGTAGATTCTTTTTAGTGACAAAATAAACTAATTAATTGTTTAACAGTAATCTGGTAAACGGCTGATGTATCTACATATAAATATAATATTTATATCATTTTATAATGTACCTAGCTAGGAAGCTATACATGAAAAGTTTCCTATGAGTCGGTCGCACCTTATACATTTGGGATTAAACGGAGGGAATTAAATTAAATTTGTCACCCTAAACTTAAGCTAATTCTAAAATCAAATTTCTTTACGCTATTGGTCAAAACAAATTGTTTGGATAATAATTAAATAAATTAACTGGAGAAAAATATGCAATTACTAATTTAGTCAATACCTAATTTTATTGGAGTAACTTAAGTGGTTCCAATTACTATTTATTCTGTTATTTTTTCCTGATGTCAAATTGTAATGATCATATAGTCCAAGATATAGAACACGGACGTATTTATTCGGATGCTACTTCAAAATTCAAATATGTGTTTACTATAATACACTGAGACACAAATATTATCTACTTCATCTAAGATTAAATGAAATATATTAACCGATTTCAATAAATGACTAGAGTTAAACAACTAAGTATATCGTTATTTTAAATATGTATACAAGCTTTATAATTGTGTGTATCAGTATACAATTAAATTGGCTATTTTAAAACCTCATTAATTGTTTAATACTTTAAAAATAAAAGAATTACACGCAATGTCACTTAAGTATAGAAACCTCAGAAAGTGGTATAAACTAATTAGATGTGTACTATGTTGACTCAAGCCCCGCAACGGACACCGGTGTCCATATATATAGGGTTTTCCCATACATCTATATATATATAAGCGGGGCTTGAAGGGTTAAATCAGCAAAAGTAACGAAAAACCTCAATAGGAACTGAGGAAACTTATGTTATACCTATGTGAAAAAAAATCTCAAAAATAAGAAATAAGGGTATATAAAAATTATGTTAGTTGACATTGTGAAAATAACTATCTGAATTAACTTAATCAAGGCCCGCTTATATATATAGATGTATGAGAAAACCCTATATGTATATGGACACTGGTGTCCGTCGCGGGCCTTGACAGACTACAATGATTACAGTTAGGAACATAATTGGAGTTGATATATATTTTTGAAACAAATAAACGATAATGATCATAAGTAGAGTTATGTTAACTTAACAATAATTAAAAATACCATAACGCTATTACTGACATATTCAAAAAGTATAATTTAAAATGAAAAATAGACCTGGCTATTAAAATCTCTTTATATAACCTTTTCTAACTAATTTACAAACAATAATATAATAATAATATTTCTATACTTTTACGAGTCAATCCCTCTAATATAAAACAGGTAGTTCAATAAATGCAGTGCATAAAAAATATAATATTCGAAATATGATGTCGGCGCTATGACCTTGCTGGAAAGATCGGCAGGTATCTATTGTTAAAAACGTTTTACGACGCGACTTTATTCTTAATGCAAATCGATATTATCTGGATGACCGCTTATTGTTTAGTCACATTCACTAGGAATACTAATAAAAGTTTGTTTTGTCTCCATACGTCACGTCATGTCTGGGACCCGAACAACAATATGGAGTCATTGTTTTAATATACAATTTAATTACAAAAAAGTCAATTTAAACCCATATGTGGCGTTATTTTTCAACATTGACCACTCTTTTTTGTGATTAATATATTAACATAAATATGGTTAATTTTAACCATCACGGCCAAAGCCGCGACATGTTTTAAACGAGAATACTTTGACCACATCATTATGAAATTTTGTAATTATACACCTATACACGGTCTTCACAAAAAATGATTAAACTGTGATTTATTTGGCAAGGACTTATTCTCAGAAAGAAAGGTGGTAAAGCGCTAACTGGTACTGTGCGGCAGGCTAATTAATTTTTTGTGAATTTACTCAAGATGAATTTTGTTTTAACATAATATAATTGTATATTTTATACCATGTTTGATAATGATAGCTTATCAAGGAAAAGTTAATTAAGTCTATAGAACAAAAAATAAAAATAATGATATCACAAAATATCCGCCAAAAAAATAACTAACCTGCGAAAGATCACTTGGCGCCTCCGACTTGACGGTGTTGGCCGCTGCCCATGCCTCAGCGAACGTCTCCATAGCACTCTGAAAGTCCATCTTGATACAAATCACGACTACATCAACATGCCGAAAATTCACTCAACATGTGCACAGTACGGGAGTGACGGACAAGGAGTCGACAGCACGTGCGTTCTGGCCGGCCGGCGGCGCGCTACTGCCGCTCGGGCCCCGCCCAGCGAACCGCCCGCGTCGAGAAAAACCGATACCACCCGAGCCTTCCCGTTTCAGCGCTTTTCTTTTTTAAGCCGCTATTTTAACGAGTTTCTTTTTTTTAGCCAAGCCCGGCCCACGGTGGTGGTTGGGCGTCCTCTGGATTATTTACACTTGTAATTCACAGATTGCTACGGTGCGACGGTTAATTTGTTTTGTAGAGGGTGTTATCTCGATTAGACTGGCCGTTATTGAGATGTGTTCGCGTTCTCATTTGTATGCGCCGTTTTGTTTTCTGCTGTGCTGACTTATTCTATGCTGTGTGAAGTCTAATGTCCTACTGATATTAATCATGAACTGAGCGGGTTTGGATTGGATAATAGAGCTGCTGTTTGTCGTCCAATCGCGTAGAAACGTCTGAATAGATTTGCGCTATAATTTATACAATCATAGTTTATGTTCTTGTCTAGCAATTAATTAAGTTTTTTCAATGATACTCAATGATACTTGGGTGTATTGTAGCGTCAATAATTTTGATTTAGCTCTACATTAATTTATTGGGAACTCTATAAAATATACTGACCTTCTTTAAGACGTTTCTATGAGACACCTTGATCATCCTTATAATTAATACCATAATATACAATTATAAATTACTAAACCATGATATTCAAAGTGAAATGAAGTTATTCGTCAATTACAATAATTTAACAAAAAGGCCATCAAATTGGCTAATTGCATCATCATTGCAAAATGGCGGACGGCGCTAGGAAGCATTTTTATTCATTATATAAATCACACAGGCTTCGCGCTCCACCGGGATGTAGAAAAAATTGTCACGGCTTGCCATAATTTTGTACGTGGCCGTTTAAAGGTTATTACCTTGCAGGAAGGTTAATTTTTCTTAATTTCCGAAGCATTCAAAACGTCTGTATAATTTCGTGAAAAGCCCCGTGGACTAGAGATTTATGGTTTATTTAAATTAGATTATATATTTCAAGACAAATTTACATTGCTTAAAAGTTTGACAATATACACTAAATATGATTTAATAACAAATGAAAAAAATGGTTTTTAATCTAATATGAGTAACCACGTAGCAAATGGCCACGTGTAGCTTACCAAATTGATTTATGATAAATCGTAAGAAAGGCAAAATAATCTAAGTGAAAATAATTAGCAAAATCCTTTATTTTCCGTTTGACAGAAAGCCCTCAGCCTCGGTTACTTCGACCTGCATAGAATTAAACTTTGAAGTCTTCCCAGCTTCCATTTTTCCTAACTTTGATCTGAGGCTTCGCTCAAGCTCTCTTATTTTGAGCGTCTCATTCTCTTGTAATTATTTTGACGTCAATATGCCTGAGGAGAATATTATTTGAAATTTAAGCTTTCTTTACGCATCTTTAAGCGTCTACATAAAATTAACGCTTAAATAAAATTAAGACCGCTTCCTATAATATCTAAACGGTTTTTATGCAAAACCACATAAATATTCAAAAAATATGTTCTATTTTCAAATTATACCGCGAATCGTTCCAGTGGTATAAAAATCGAGACATGTAACATTAAAAAGAACAATAATTTTCCTTATCAGATAATCGGTACATAATAGAATATAAGTAGCACCGTTAAATACGAAGACTGTTGAATGGAATACAATATCGGAATAAAGTAGGGCAATGTAGGTAGCGTTTGGAGGATGTTTTGTATCGACCGGTGTTCTTTGTGCCTTCAGCGGATAAAACAATGGTGCCGAGTTAAAATGCCGCCGCTAAGTATCGGCCAGCAAATTGTTATAGATGTGATTTATTTTTGCACGTTAATTGTAATTAAAGTAAGAGGATTGAATATTTTTAAGATGATAAGCTTGTTTATGGCGATAAGCTTAAGACGCTGTTTGTGCGATTAACAAAGATGGCGACTTTATTGTTGACATTTGACGGTAATATTTCTGTCTTCTTATTTTAAAATTATTTAATTTTTTTTTCTGTTTAAAATCGAATCCACTATGCACTCATGTTGAAAGAAATTATTTCAATAGCTTTTATTTTTTAAACTACCAATGTCATACATTCCGATGTCTCGAAATGCCGTTCAAATTGTAAACGCACACAACACATATCTGTCCAAACAATGACAATAACCCGTATTCAATCAACACGTGTGTTGAAGTGTTTTATCTTTTTAGCAGGTTCTAGTTTCCAGTTACGACGTGCCACCCTATCTAGACACGTCAATAGCTTATCTGGATTGTAAATTCGCATCTATTGCAAGGCAGGTAAGGTTAGTAGTTATCGTGCTAGAGGCATGAGACAAGATTGTCGCTGAGCAGTCTTATGCCTACGATGGATTTGACACACGTAGGTATAGGTAAGTTTTGGTGTTTACGGCCATGGGACCTGATGTTTTATGTAATACCGTAAATGGTTCTCCTCAAATTTGTGTACTAAGAATAGTATAAAATTTTTGGTGGAAGTTGCTGTCGTACTTGATGTATAGACGACAAAAGTATGGATGACTGACGGAATGACGATGGAATGACGAGACTAGCATGCCACTCGCCTGATAGTAAGCGACCACCTATAAACAGTAACCACACCATCCAGCACCTTGAGTTACAAAGTACTGTGTGGCATTCACCGGCGCTCGTCATCCTGAGACATAAGATGTTAAGTCTCATTATGTCCAGTAGTTACACTGGCTACAATGTCCTTCAAACCGAAACATAACAGTGCATGCACAGTGCTGCTACTGCACTGCTGTATTGTTAAGCCTCGCGCGCACTACGATACTATTAAAAGAGGGATTTTATTAGGCACTTATTAAATGTCTATCTATATACGTTGCACTTTAACTTGGCTACTATTGCATCTTGGGGACGTAAATTTAAATAATCACAGTTTTAAAATCTGATCTATTAAATGTAAAATATGACAATTACATTTTTAGGTGTAAATTAAAAATAATGGTAATACGCGGTAACCCCTAAGATGATAACGATTCGGTTATTTTTGTACCACGTGTGCTGATATTAAATTGAATGGGGATATAATATTAAATAAATTAGAAGAAAACTCTTTATATCCCTTTAAAATTAATGTACACGCACGTGAAAGTGTGAATTTAAAACAAATAAACGAAATAATCGTTTATCTTCTATCAAAGTCACCTTAATCTCAGTGGCGGGATATTAACTCTATGCCGTTCTATTAAATCTTATATGTTGTTTAGTGCAATGCTTATATGACATTTACTGTGGACACATCACATTGAATCCATCACATAAAATTATATCATATTTATTGTATGATTAGATGACGTGGGGTAAAATACACCTTCGTGTTTTGATCCTAAAAACTTTTTGCCTAATGTTTAAGTATCGCGAAATTTTAACAGCAGTGACAAAATCACAGAAGTGCCGTCTTTTATACCGTTAATAGTTTCTAATAGTAGTTCCCTTTAAGCAAAGGAGATATATTTTGTACAGCCGTATAACGAGTCAGTAGCAGGAATAATTATTAAACAGTGAAAGCACGAGGGTACCCAATTGTGACTTTACGATAGTTATAGTAATATGAGCAGCTATTAACCCGTCAAACCCCGCTTATATATATAAGTGTATGGAGATACCCTATATACTCGGACGCCGGCGCTCGTAGCAGGGCTTAACGAGTCATGTAGGTCCGCTGTTCGGGATGATCTGGATGGAGCATGTTCCTCAAACATGACACTGTACTATCAAGACTAAGCATATCGCAGTGAAATTGTATATGCAACTAGACTTCTTAATATACTGTAGGTAATATCCGAGACTATCCCGCCCTCACACCCGCCACTACAACTCCTGTAAGCCAGGATCAGCAGTGGCACGCATTTTATGACACCGAGCGGTGAAGCTCGGCGAGTCTCAGGGAACACTAGTCTGTCTTAATCCCGCAACGAAATTAATCAAATAGAAAGATAGGGATACTGTAGGTACTGTTATTGTACAACTGCAAGCAAATCTCGGGTTCGATTCCCGGATCGGGAGAAGTGATATTGGGTTTTTCTAGTCAGCATCAGCTTAGAGTCTGGAATTTGTGCCCAATATAGGCTCGCCCCTCATGACATCATGGGACGGAATATGAACGGCGTAAAGCGGGTACACTAGTTGCGCGTGTGCCTACCCCTTTGGGGACAAAAGGCGTGAGTGTATTTATGTATGTATGTATGGATGTATGTATGTACTTCTTAATATAGGTGTGTAGAAGTTTTAGATGCAGCAAATAGGGAACATTAGTTATTGATACTGTATTAAAAACTATTTGGAATATTGTCTCGTTTCTGAATATTTTAACTTTCATTCTCGATTGTTCCGTAATGGCAGTAGTTACAGCATGATATCAAATTACACATATCTTTACTCTTGTACTACAATGTTAATATTTAAGCTTTTTCGTTATCCGAAATTCCAGTTTACTTATAAGAAAGAAACGAACAAAAATGAACGGCCATCCTATTTAGCACGCGTAGGAGAGTAAACAATATTAAGACGCCATAAAATAACTTCCTTAGTTGACAAAATGTAAACAAAACGAAATGTTAAGAAAAGTCTAACAAATAAAATAGACGTGGCACAAGCTAACATCACAGTCTTCTATAAAACATAATATTTATCATTCCCAAAACCCGACTTACGGGAATAAATAACTCAGAAATTTATATACTGTGGTCGCAAACAAGTTATCTACATACCATACATAAGTTAAATAGCCTATTAGCTTTTGGTAACACACGATAAATGCTTTTCCATAGTGTAAGGAGTTTAAAAGAAGTGTGTATGCGCAAGCACTTGGCGCTTTCCACCGCTTCAGATATTTATAGTGGAACGGAACGTTATAATTCGTAAACTAACAAGTTTCAGAACAAAGTGTTAGCTACGGCGGATGTAGGTATGGACAGAAAAACAAATCTTCCATAGCAATAAAATTATATTATAGAAATTAAATTATAGTCTTAATAAAGGGCCTGACACAAGTTTCAAGTAAATTTAATTTGACTGTTATCCTATTAAAAAGCTAATGTACATAGTACTCATTTGATTATTATTTATTTGGGATCATAGATTATAGTGATATTTTTTATTTGGTCGCCTTATATATTTATGTAATGCGTTTATTTGGCAGCATATTGTAGTGATATTTTTTATTTGGTCGGCTTATATATGTGATGAGTAGCATTTATCAGCAAACGGTAAAACGGGCCCGAACTTACTCCTTAGCTGAACATCCTTAAAACATTTTGACTCGTAAAGATCAGCCTTTTATCCGAGGTCAAAAATCTTGAAAAATTACTTCGACAATAATCAAGGTTTTCAAGCCAAAAATCAATGCAAAAACAATAGAATCGAACCTATATCCCCATATTTTACTGCCCACGTATAAGGCAGTGATTTGTTAAAAGTAATAATTATGAAAAAAGCGTTGAGAGAGGCCGAATGTTTAAATATGATTTTATCAGTGTTTTTTTTTGTGTTATATTTATGTAATTTTTTGATTATCTTAAATTAAATATAAAACGAAACTTAAAAGTTTACTTTACCAATAGAATAGGTTAACGAATAATACAACTCCTTGTAAACTCGAAGTCAATCAACTAAATTCAAATTTACAATACAGCTTGTTAAAATTCGGTTTCATTCACACATTGAGCGTGGGAAAGCAAACGTTTCAGGTATCATCTAATAAAACACCGTTATAAATAGATGACGTCATTCGTTACTCGTCAGGCTAGAAAGAGTTTAGTCAGGGACAAAAAAAGTTACAGCTAGACCGGCAACAATAATTATATTCCAGTCTGCCATTATATTTATTTTTTAAACATGCATTTAGTTCATAAGAAACCTCGAAATACGAATACCTACACCTCGAAGAAACTTCTCAGCACATAAGCTTAAGAGTTTGCGCACAACCTTATATAAGTTGAACATATCCTAATCCGCCTATATCCGAGATACCAATGGCGTTCGCTAGGCGTGAACGTTCCCCAATCGTCCCCCAAGGTTTAAGTTGATCCGTTATCCGTAGATTAGACGCTCTCTGTCTGGGGCGGGGTTCGGCCACGCCCACCGGTCGATGCGGCCCACAGCTCACTCCGCTCATTGTCCCGTTATCTATCCGAGACGGTGCACGCTCATCCGCTTGTCACAGATAAGCGGTAAGGCAGGTGACGTCACGCTATTGTCCGTGCTTTCGCTTGGTTGTAACTTTGGATCGACCTAATTGTGCTTAAAGATAACAAAGGATAACAAAACAGGATTAAAGTTGATTTATCTATTAAATATGTTTGCTTATTTGATTGGTCGTTATATAATTCACTTTCAGACTCAATATTAAAACATATTTTTAAAAATCCATAGACATATTTTACGTGATGAAAACTAATATCTACACGGAAATAAATGTACCTACTTTACATAAAATATGCAATACAAGTCTAAAAGCAATGTTTGTGATAATTTAATTGAATCCAATTACAAGGAAATTTAACAGTAATCAAAGTGGGTCACTCAACATTACCGTCTTAGCGTTACATAAAGCATTGTGCCAACAATTTCATTATGCTTGGAAATCACAGTACTTTAACACTCATTTAAACGGTTCATACGTAAACACCGTTTCGATTTTTTCCTCATACCATCTCTATCAAAACGCATTGTTGCCGTTCGATCGAACACTGCGTACACACATACCACAAAATTCCAATTTCACACTCGTCAATGAAATTTAAATAATTTCTAAACACGATTATTTATAAAATTAAACAGAATTCCGAAGATGGAAACTGGCTGACAACTTTATTAGGCGCCTGCGGAAAACAATCATGCATTTATTATTAGATACAAATGTGTTACGCGATTGTGTGCTCTATCACTGCTCGACAAACGTACAATATAGCGTGTGACCTTGAAAATGTGAACGCAAATGTATGAGCATCTATTAGTAATAATACAAATATTCGTACTAGCTTTGCATTTGAAAACATCGCAAAGTTTAAGCTATTGACATGTCTCAAAGAAATGAGTAAGTGGAAAATGACTATTAGAAACCTGACGACAACTTGCTGAGCTCGCTGATAGGTTTTTTATATTCAATATGCAAGAAATATGCATTTCCTTTATACGTTGTTTACATGATTATTGCATAAGGTAACATCCAATATTGTTTTTGTATTATTAAATGACGAGAATAGCAAATCGCTCTACTGTGGTGTGAGCAACTGCATATAAGCAACGCCATCTTACAGTATCCGGTTTGCAAACAGTGATGTTCCACGTTTGATTCCCAGGCACAGCAACAAAAAAAAATGATAAATACATTTTTCTCTCTCGGTTAACATTGCTCGATTGCCTACCTCTTTCTCATTACATGTTTATTATATTTGCTGATGGATTGTGTGAAGAAGAAATCTGAAAGAGATCAATTAATTTGAGGTCAAAAAATAAATAAATTAGATGTTGGAATAGTCCATACTATTTTAGCAAAACCACATACAGAATTCGCAAAAAAATTGTGCCTTCTGGCATTGATTAGTTTTTGTATTCACAAGTGTAATTCCCGTAGTATTATAATGCTATTTGTGTGTAACCATAGCACTTAGTACATCACCTTACATCTATTGTGCTTGTCTTATTCCAAGCTCCGAAGGGGTTGACATGTCCATATGGATAAAACCCAGAAAAAAATTTAGATAAAAAAAATTTAAAAAAATGTTTATCATACTCTCTAGTTATGCCTCTGTTTAACTCTTCGACAATATAGCGTGACCTTATGTTACTTCAAACTTAATTTATTTTCAACCTTTCCTGACCTTCATTTATGGTCCACTTTATAAAATCTTTCCCTATTCAACTAAACATTAAATACAAAAATAACATTACATAAAAGCAACCAACGCTTTAAATCTTAATTTATACGGCTAGGTACAACGCTAATGGGCGGTGGCTGGCAGCCTCCCCTCCTACCTGAGAATTTATCACGAAGACTAGATTAAACTTAGCAACATGTAAATTTGTTGAAGGACGTTTGCTGGGTCGATCATCGATTTGTGACGAGATTGTGTGGAATAATACAAGACTAGTTTTAGTCACGGCTTTGACGGTGTCAAAAATCTTTCTTAGGATAAAAGTTTCACGTGTAAATTTCTTGCTACTCTTTACTTTTAGAGGGAAAAGATACTGAATTTTAATTGAGGATATGTACTATCTCTGTGCCAAATTTCATCTAAATCAGTTCAGCTGTTTCTGCGTTTACTTCTATCAAACATTCAAACACATTCACATACTTTTGTTTTTGGAATGTTACTGATATTGACTAACGTAATTGTAGTGGGTTGCCACTTAAAAGTATATTTTATTGGCGCTATTAATTGTGACGTCATTTTTAAATTTAGGTTTATAGAGGTATTTCAATATTCTCGTCTAGTTTGGAAACTCCATGTAATTTTAGCAATTAAAATGATTCTGGTGTTTGTAATTATTTTTGTGTAATTTTAAAAAATATAATTGGACGATAGCCTAGTTGGGAATGGAACGGTCTGCGGTCTGCCGTGACAATGTCCGGAGGTTCGAAACCCAAGGCACACACCTCTGACTTTCCAAAGTTACGTGTGTATTGTTTATCAATTATTGTTCGCTTTAACGGTGAAGGAAAACATCGTGAGGAAACCTGCATACCTAAGAAGTTCCTTATAAGAATTTCGAAGGTATGTGAAGTCTACCAACCTGCACTAGGCCAGCGTGGTGGACTAAGGCCTAAATCCCCTCAGTAGAGGAGGCCCGTGCTCAGCAGTGGGCAGTATAATAATACAGGGCTGGTATTATTACTTATTAATTTTAAAATATTTGTAATGCAGATTTTAAATACACAATTTGAATTTCATACAGGCAAGAATTTGGACGTGATCTTGACATAACCAATATCGACTGCTGATAACCATTTATCTTATTTCGTGGGACTTTAACGTCATATTAATCTTGGTGACGTTATTAACAACACTGATTCGTAAACAATAAAAACATGACTATCCATTTGTTGCACAGTCTTGAATCTACAACAATTTTTTTTATTAATTTTTTTTTTTTGTTAATGGCCCTACTGCCAGTAGCCTGACACGAGTCGGCTTTTCTGGCCACACCGGTCTTTAGGGTTAACGCAGAAGGCGCTCGCAACCCTTTGAATTAAGTGACCATGCTGAGGGCTACCCACTAACGGGTTACGAACCTCGGCTCATGACGGCCACTGAGAGAGGATGAGACATCAACGATTAGGGAAAGATTGGTTTTAAGGCCTAATCCTATTAGATTGTGTTGTCATCGGCACGCGGGCCAGAACTGCTAGGGGGGTCAGGGGGGCGACGGGGAACGCGGTGAGGTCCTCGACGGCAAGGACGGAACTGCGGTCTTGTGGAGGGTCGGAGTTTAAAGAACTCGTTCTTACGACGGATGGCCAGAGTGATTTCGTCCTCTAGATCGGTTAATACGGAACGTGGCCATCTCCATTCGGCGCAATCGAATGGAGTTTTTATTAAGTACACAAATGAAAAATAAAACGAAATATTAGTAAGTCAGTCAAAATATTTACCGTAGGTATAGATGTCATTATTAATTCAATTAATAAATTAAAATAAAGGGCAGTATAGAGACACATCGGCTGTCTCTATAACTCCACACTGTACTTCAAATAATCGCATAATCATCAATAATCCTTAAGTCACACAAAAAGTCATACAAAAAATGGATTTCTATCTCGGTTTTACAATAGAATACGGGATCCATCAACATATTCATTCATAGAACATTTGAACAAATCAACACACCAATAAAGTTCAATTTCAAACAACAAGAAATCGCCGAAGTTATTGCAACCCGCTGCGAATAAACTAAAATGTTATGTGAAAAAATAAACAGATTTTGGGATTATAATTAATGAAATGTCACACAAGTTTTGACTTTCTTACCTGAGCCTTGAGTCCGTGGACGAGTGTGTGAAATACAATTTTTATTAGCGCATAAAATATATTATCTGTGTAACTAAGTCACGTCTGAACGTAAAAAACCAATACGAGACCCATTGTGTTCCTCCTTATTTGTTGATAAGGCAATTTGTTTAGATTTTGTCTGTCACTGTATCTTTGATGAAACTGTTTTGAACACGGACAGTAAAGTACCGGTACTCTCCTAGACTTTGGTGTTAACCTAGGAAATGTGTTATATTGTGGTACGTTTATTGTTTGTAATGACATTTATTGCGTCATTACACACACACACACATTCTCACGCCTTTTGGTAGGCAGAAGCGCAAAAAGTGCACCTACTATCCATGATGTGATAGGAGGCGAGGCTATCGCCACATCGGGCACAAATTTGCCCAACCTGGGGATCGAACCCTACACCTCGGCGTTGCAGTGGTACCGTAATACAACTACGCCAACGAGGCAGTCATATTGCCTCAAAATTCCTCATAAAGAGACTGTTGGCGAACAAATATGACTTTTAATTTATAAGTAAAGAATACACCCGAATAAGCTGTTTATTCGCTAGTATTCGTGTTAGGGTTTGAATGTCACATGGATAATGTCAATCATTTCTTTTTTAGTCTTAAAAACTATTAAACCCGATACAAAAGACATTTAAGATCAAAGATACAAAATATAATTATTAATTAATAGAGATACGATTTTAATTAGACAAAGATTTGAATACGAAGAGAATATTAATGTCATCTGTAATTTTAATAACATGCGTGAAATCTTCTACCATTTAAATAATTTCAACATAAATCAATAAGGCAAAATATACATTGAAGCTGTCCCTTCAACTTAGTCGGAAAGAACAATAGGTATGCTTAGTCAATGTGTAAACGCCAAATGAATGTGCAGAATCTAGGCAAAGGCTTGACTGTGCCTCTGGCATTACACTCCTTGGGCACTGGATGTCCGATACCACCAGGCAGACCGCTTGCGTATTTGTCTACAATGAAATAAAAAACACTAGCTTTTGTTTTATGCTTGTTATGCTGAGGAACCATTCTTGTTTGCTGCAATAGTAAACAATTGTCAAAACCTAAGGACTCGCGCGTCTGACTTTTCTAAAGCTATATGTGTATTCTTTGTGAATTATGGCTTGCTTTAACGGTGAAGGAAAACATCGTGAGGAAACCGGCATGCTGCAAAGTTCTCCATAAAAATTTCGAAGGTATGTAAAGTCTGCTAACAGCACTCGCCAGCGTGGTGAACTGAAGTCTAAAACCCTTACACTTGTAGAAGACGCCCAGAAGTGGAACAGTATATAATACTGGGCTAATATTACAATTGTCAATACTGCTGCACAAATATAAATATATACAGATACCTCACGGGACTCGTCAATGTAACATCAACGACAAATAAAAAGCTCTAATGTTTAGAAAGTACCGAACAGTTCCAGAAAGTAGTTTCGATTAAACCGTACAGCATTGTCAAGAACAATTTTTAACCTCATAAAATGGAACGACCGAAACCAATCACGAAGATCGACGCTCAATCCAAAAACTCCGCTTAGAATGCGACGAATTTGACAAGTCACCGATTTTTTATCTCTAGCCAAGATTATCTGGTCGCCTTACCCCACTCGATCAATCTTATCGAGGCAACTATGGCGTAATATAATAATAAAACATCGTAAATACTCTAAACCATTCATTCTATTTAGAACCGTATATGTAAATGCATAAGGTTTTAATTTATAAGTATTATCGTCCGTAGGAACGCGATAGAGGAGGCTGAATGCGCCGGATCATCGCCGGATTCCGGGAAATTCGCCCCGCGTGAATACCTGCCTTTACAGGTAACATTTTGTACAAAGATTTATCAGACATGGCAAATTTTATTGGAAATTGATAATACTTGTTTATTATATTTGTTATTCACTATTAAAACGAAAAGCTGATGATCTTCATTTTTCTTTTATCGTAACCGGTAGAGCCATCTTCAAAATTTAAACCACTGTCTCAAAAATGATTGTTTTAGTATTCCATTTCGTACGGTTAGTGAAACTGTGAGACACAATTAATCCTTCCCTCATTCCTGATCCCTATTCTCTCTGAAATTTCCATGTTGCTGACCCTCGAACATTTCCAGTGGTTGTATTGCGGATTCATTGGCAGTGATGATCACTTACCATCAGGAACCTTTCCCAGAACAAAAATACCACTGTGTATTTTTCCATATAAAAAACGGCCTATGTGTTAATAAGGGACTTGTTCTATCTATATGCCAAATCTATACTAATATTATAAAGCTGAAGAGTTTGTTTGTTTGTTTGTTTGAACGCGCTAATCTCAGGAACTACTGGTTCGATTTGAAAAATTCTTTTTGTGTTGAATAGACCATTTATCGAGGAAGGCTATAGGCTATATAACATCACGATGCAACTATTAGGAGCGAAGAAATAATGGAAAATGTGAAAAAAGCGGGGAAAATTATTCATCCTTGAGGGCTTCCATTGCGTGCGCTGCGAAAACGGTTCAAGATATCAAAAATATATGTATGAAAGAATTATTCCTCTTGAAATGATCTAAAAAAATGTCCGCAACAGTATATGTCTATCTTTTAAGATTAACTTACTACAACCGTTTTTATGGTAATGAAGTTTGGTCGAAATTAATGCATTATTTGTTAAGAGTTGTATCAACGTCATAGTCATAGACTGATTCAACGGGAAGGTTTTTATGTACTTTTAGCCCGGAAAAACTTATTAACGCGGGCGAAGCCGTGGGCAAAAGCTAGTATTATATAAATTCGTTCAGCGGGTTCTGTGTTATTTCGAACAAATCATTAAAACCTCTAAATATGTGCATATATTTTCGTATTTTTATATTATAAATATGAAACTAATAGGAAGTAGGTTGTAAAGTTTTTTTAGCAAGAATAATATTTTATTACAACTTATTAAAATAACACCTCTAGGCGTCTGTAGCTCTACATCGATATGTGACTTGCTATTTGTCCAGCGGTCGTTCTGTTATTGTTGACCCTTCTCTCCCCACCCTTAAGCAAATAACTAATGCGAATATAACAAAATATTACACACTTTTACACGGGATTATTTATTAGAGTTCGGGCACAAATTCCAGACTCCGAGCTGGATATGGCGATAGGCTCGCCACCTATCACATCATGGGACGGAATAACGGCGAAAAGTGGGTGCACTAGTTGCGCACTGCCTACCCCTTCGTGAATAAAAGGCGTGAGTGTATGTGTTATTTATTAGAAACAAAAAATATACTCTCATTTAATGGTTTTGAAGAGTTACTATATTCCCTTTTGACTAGAGAATGCCAATGGCAAAAACGCCTATAGATCTTATATGAAAAGTAAATATAAATAATTATTGATCGAAATCAAGTTTTCTGTGTCACTGTCGCGAAAGGTGAATTTACTACAGTCTTACCTTTACAAACTTCTTAAATAGGTACTATAAATTACAATTCAAGAAGATAGAAGTGACGACTTTACTTTAAAGATTTTTAACCTTTGCCACTTCTATACATAGAATTATAATTGAAATATAATGTTTTTACACTGCAGTACTAAAAACAAAAAGACACCGCGTCAAAATCGTTAAATTCGTTTGAGATCTACGATGCCACAGATATACAAATACACATCCTAAACTTATAACATCCCTCTTTTTCATTCGGGATTTAATAAAGTACTAGGCTGTAAAGTAGTAAAGGTAGCCCTTACAAAAATAAAATGACCAAAATTACTGGTTCGGTAACATACCTGCTACGATGAGATTAACAGCATTTATGTGGATCTTAAAATGCTACTTGTATCATTAAGTAAGTATGAAACGGGGCTCGTCCCGTATTTGAACCCAGGACCTCTCACACCCCAAGGGAGAATCATACCACTAGACCAACGAGCCGGTGTCTAATATAGCAGTTGTCGTCAAATAACTACCAATGTTATTTTATGATACTTAAATCATTATAGGTTTCGCAATTCTAACTAAGAACAATAAAATCGACGGTCCCATAGAACAAAGTCGTATATGCAAAATGTAAGCTTTTCAGTAGAGCGCTTTGAAAGTCTAAATTAATTGTGAAAATCACAAGTTATACATGAAAGAAACATTATCTATTAGGGTTCAGTAAAAACTTTGAACCTAATGTGTGAAAATAGCACTAATTCCCACATGAATACAAACTCACGACTTTCAAAGCGCTCTACTGAAAAGCTAACATTTTGCATATGGGACCGTCGGAATAGTCAGTAATATTAATCGGCTCGTTGGTCTAGTGGTATGATTCTCGCTTTGGGTGTGAGAGGTCCCGGGTTCAAATCCCGGACGAGCCCTCCTTTGATAAATCTAAGAAGATTCAGAAAGCTATCATGGACTAAGTAATTATTTACCGTAAGAGGCATATCATACTAGCATAAAGTAATTTTTATGGTCAAGTACCACAATTGTTTTGCAGTTGAAAACATACTGTAGGCAGTAGAAGTACTTATATTTTTAGACTACTTAATTTTTCAGGTTAATAAGCTCTGTGTAGTCTCACAAACTTTACCACTTAATTTGGGTTTATAGCTTTTATTTTACTGTCATGCAAATCAAAACTCTATCGATGTTAAATCCTACTTCCTACTATCCTACTAATATTATAAAGGCGAAAGTTTGTAAGAATGTATGGATGTTTGGATGTATGGATGTTTGTTACTCTTTCACGCAAAAGCTACTGAACGGATTTCAATGAAATTTGGCACACGGGTAGATCATATCCTGGATTAACACATAGGCTACTTTTTATCCCGGGAAAATATAAAGCGGAACTTTTATACCGGAAAAACTCATTCACGCGGGCGGAGCCGCGGGCAAAAGCTAGTGTTGACTATTTTGATGTAATTTACTTTGACCTAGTGAAGCCAAATGATCTGAGGCCCTGAGTGTATTACGATATTAATCGCAATATTACCTACTGCCTCGCTTCTTCCAGATAAAATGAGCAAATTGACTGTCAGGGTTGTCAAAACGTGTAATTTATACTGGACATTGAGTTATTAATCAAAGTAGAAAAATATTTACGCTCGAAATATTAAAAATTTCTGAATGTTCCTATTAATTTCACTATTTTTATTATTTATTGGCGAAGATCGATAGAGGTAAGATATCGCGTTTCTCGAAGACCGTTGCAATTATTTCAGCCTTCCTGACCATGTGTAGGTACACGACCGACCCAGGAATTCTAATAAGAAAAATACATAAAGGCGTATTTTACAAGCTTTTATTTAACTTGCATTGTATGTATGTAACATTTAAATATTAAAGCATTTAAATAATAATTTAGTTTACCATGTGTACGGTGGTCACCATATACTCAGTTGGTACAAAATCTTACAATAATACTGCTACTTAAATATGGCCTTTATTTAAGTTGTAGTAAATTGCAACATACCTTTTTATTTCGTTACAGCAAAACGGAGTTCTTTTGTATTTTTTTTTTATTAAATGGCATCTTTTCAAATAAGATAATGGAGCAACCCTGCGTGCACTTGATCGTTGTGTACTTTTATAGAACTCTAAAATGCTTAAATTTTAGTTTTGCCTTAATAAATACTCTTTTTATAAATATGCGCGTGATTTTCTACACAAAATTCTCATCAACATTAATTATTACGTTTAAGTGATAGAATCATGTTATAGAAAACTTCGTATATAGTATGATATGAGTATTCGTGATGATATGGATAACATTATGATTACTGCATAATAAAAATACGTAGTTTTTGAAACAAAAGATACACCTCTAAATAACTAACCAAATAAAACATATTTCCCAGCACAGTTCGTCAAAAAGCGCTCTCCTATCACTCCCATCCGCTCAATTGATGGCAAACGGAGCGATCCTTGTGGAGAAAATGTACCGGCTAATGATTTGCTAACGACGATATTTATATTTAATACACCCTAGGTACAGATTATTTCCTTTGAGGGCGCTTCTCCGATCAATCGATGCCCCATCTCTAGGAGACGTCTTTGAGTTTCAACAAATCTACGTTTCTTTTTATTCATTTACTTAGTATACTTTTAGTCGAGTGATCTATGGAACATCTTTCTTTTTTTTGTGTTATCTAGGCCAAAGAGCCTGTAATACTCAGGATCTCGGCCTAGTTTAAGAGTCTGCTATCCTGTTTCCAGTTTAATTGACCTTCATATCTTTCGTAGTAGGACCGCTGCCGTTGTCTTTCGGGTATCACTACTCTTTCGTAGTAGGACCGCTGCCGTTATCTTTCGGGTATCACTACTCTTTCGTAGTAAGACCGCTGCCGTTGTCTTTCGGGTATCACTACTCTTTCGTAGTAGGAACGCTGCCGTTGTCTTTCGTGTATCACTGCTCTTTCGTAGTAGGAACGCTGCCGTTGTCTTTCGTGTATCACTGCTCTTTCGTAGTAGGAACGCTGCCGTTGTCTTTCGGGTATCACTACTCTTTCGTAGTAGGAACGCTACCGTTGTCTTTCGTGTATCACTGCTCTTTTGTAGTAGGAACGCTGCCGTTGTCTTTCGGGTATCACTACTCTTTCGTAGTAGGAACGCTGCCGTTGTCTTTCGTGTATCACTGCTCTTTCGTAGTAGGAACGCTGCCGTTGTCTTTCGTGTATCACTGCTCTTTCGTAGTAGGAACGCTGCCGTTGTCTTTCGTGTATCACTGCTCTTTCGTAGTAGGAACGCTGCCGTTGTCTTTCGGGTATCACTACTCTTTCGTAGTAGGACCGCTGCCGTTGTCTTTCGGGTATCACTACTCTTTCGTAGTAGGACCGCTGCCGTTGTCTTTCGTGTATCACTGCTCTTTCGTAGTAGGACCGCTGCCGTTGTCTTTCGTGTATCACTGCTCTTTCGTAGTAGGAACGCTGCCGTTGTCTTTCGGGTATCACTACTCTTTCGTAGTAGGACCACTGCCGTTATCTTTCGGGTATCACTGCTCTTTCGTAGTAGGAACGCTGCCGTTGTCTTTCGTGTATCACTGCTCTTTCGTAGTAGGAACGCTGCCGTTGTCTTTCGTGTATCACTGCTCTTTCGTAGTAGGAACGCTGCCGTTGTCTTTCGTGTATCACTGCTCTTTCGTAGTAGGAACGCTGCCGTTGTCTTTCGGGTATCACTACTCTTTCGTAGTAGGACCACTGCCGTTATCTTTCGGGTATCACTGCTCTTTCGTAGTAGGAACGCTGCCGTTGTCTTTCGTATATCACTGCTCTTTCGTAGTAGGAACGCTGCCGTTGTCTTTCGTGTATCACTGCTCTTTCGTAGTAGGAACGCTGCCGTTGTCTTTCGGGTATCACTACTCTTTCGTAATAGGACCGCTGCCGTTGTCTTTCGGGTATCACAAGCCAGCGCTTTAAGATGGATACCTACAGATGCGATTAAAAACGATAAACGAAAGCATTTTAAATCGCAATTTTATTCCAATAAACAATTGATGTATATAAAACAGACATGAAACAAGGTACGCTGGTTTTTCTAACAAATTAAAAAAATAAGAAATCGAATACTCACAGGCAAACTCGTAACTAGGTTACAAAAATTGTTTATTTTTTCTTTGACATTAGCTCTAGAAGAAATTACGTCAGTCAGGCTTGATGCAAAAACTATTCCAATTCATTCTGCAATACATGCATGATTCAAAAAAAAAATATTGAAAAATTAAGAGCTTTTTATTTCTGTTTACCTATATCAGACGTGACATAAACCAAATTAAGAAGTTTTTTATTCTTTTCCATCAAATTGGAACTTGCCCTAAGTGGTAGCTAGTACATATTATGCAATGAGTAAGGTGCATTGTAACTTATAATTAGTCAAAATAACCTGTTGTCCACGTACACATTGGGTCGCTCGACCGTTTAAGGATTTTGGGTATGTTAGGGGTAGACAAGCCACTGTGTGTCACGAAGAGAAAATTCTTAAACCTTTTATTAATAAGAACAGGCTTAAACAGTGGTTTTCAAACTCTTCAAGCGTGTGGTAAATTGAACTGCTGAGAACGAATCATGTATCCTTTGCATACCATACCATACCAGCCCTGTATTATATACTGCCCACTGCTGAGCACGGGCATCTACAACTGAGGGGTTAAGGCCTTAGTCCACCATGCTGGCCTAGTGCGAGTTGGCAGACTTCACATACCTTTGAAATTCAGAGAACTTCCCAGGTATGCAGGTTTCCTCACGATGTTTTCCTTTACCGCTAACGCGAGCGATAATTCATAAAGAATACACACATAATTTTTTAAAAAAAGTCAGAGGTGCGTGTCATTGGGTTTTGAATCTACGGACATCCGTCTCGACAGTCCATTCCACTCCCAACTAGGCTAACGCCGCTTTCATGTATCCTTATTAAAATAGAATAATTGAAATTGTTTAGAAATATAATTAGTGATGAAATATACGCATACGCATACTCACGCCTTGTATCCCAGGAGGGGCAGGCAGCGGCGCAACTAGTGCACCCACTATTCGCCGTGCCTTTCCGTCCCATGATGTGATAGCGGGCGGGCCTATCGCACTATCGGGCACAAATTTCAGACTCCGAGCTGATACTGATTAGAAAAATGCAATATCACTTTGCCCGACCCGGAAATCGAACCCAAGACCTCATTGCAGTTGTACTGTAATACAACTACGCCACCGAGGCAGTGTATGAAGTATGTTATTTTTCGAATTATCCAAGCAATCTAAACACGACGCAGCACCAGGGCTTGCACCTAAACGGACCCAAAGTAATTCAATTCCTTTATGAATAAAAATACCTGGTATCGTGATTGCTTATAGCTTCCGATACGATTACAGTACCTACCTACAACGGACAAAAATAATCGTAACTGCTTTATTTTCATTATTTTGTCAGATTATGCAACCCTTTCATGTCTTGAAGGTCATTTGGTATTAAGTATAAAGGAAATTATGCAGCAGTGCCTCTTGATCTGGTTTCTGGTAGATTTTGAGCCAAGTTTTCTAACAGTTTGCATTTTAAAGTCCGATGAAGAATGTATCGATTCATTACTGTTTATGATTTCGATCTTCTACCACTGCTTCGGTAACGTAGTTTGATTACGGTACGACTGAGGTCTCGGGTTCGACCCCGGGTCGGTCAAAGTGATATTGGATTTTTCTATTCAGTATCAGCCCGGAGTCTGAAATTTGAGCCCGATATGACGATATGCTCGCCCCCTATCACATCATGCGACGGAATACGCACGGCGAAAAGTTGGTGCACTAGTTGCGCCTCTGCCCCTTCGGGGATAAAACAAGTGAGTATGCGTACCTTCTACCATGTTATGGGACAATCATCCTCTATCAAAATATGATTGAAGTGATTAAATCATAAAAAATATCAATTAATTTACAGTTAAAAGTCAAATAATAATAAATTAATATGACTCATAAATACAAAACGTTGACAAAATAACGTAAAAAAGTTATTTAATCAAATAAGGATTACGTTTTGTTGTTACACTTTTATGTCCTTTACTTTTAAAGTCGGACATTATTTTACTGACAGTTTAAATAAAACAAAAATGCGATTTATTTTAATTAAAAACTCGTGAGGTATAAAAACCGCGAATCGTTCTGTCGCGTGCTACCCATCTCTCTGCGAGTAAGTAAAACACGGTGTATTTCTTATTTCAAGAGTATCGGTTCATAACATCGTATCTTGAAATTATACGAGACTCAACATCTGCGGCCCGCGCGGTACCGCTTTGGAAAATAATAAAGTTTCGTTTAAACGCAATTCGTATGTGAGATACAACGAACGAGGCGTAATAAAGTGTATTAGGAGAAATGTATTGCAAATAGAAAATATTTGTGTTGTGTACAATGATACACGTGTAATTTAAATGTTATTTACAGTATGGTTTTATTTCCGTTTGTTTGGAAGTAGCGTATGTTACTGTTGTGGGATGTCTTTGGATTCAAATGGGAAACTGTAAATTAATCGAGTAAAGCCTAGCTTGTGTCCGTCTTAAAGACTTAAGGATCCCAAAATTCAACAGTCAAAAAATATGAAATATTATTCAAAAACATTTTGTTTCACTGCGGGACACGTACTGATACCACCTAGATTTGGCATAATGTTATGTTTCCTTGCCTTGACTGGTGCAAAAGAGGGCTCGTCCGGGATTTGAACCCGGGACCTCTCACACCCAAAGCGAGAATCATACCACTAGACCAACGAGCCGGTTGACAGCTATAACTATTTTCTAGTACTTACTAGTTTTAATGCATTATTAATGTTTACACAAGTGTTTAGAGTTATAAAGCTAATGTCGTGTTATTATTTAGAGATAAAACCACATGGCTCGTTGGTCTAGTGGTATGATTCTCGCTTTGGGTGTGAGAGGTCCCGGGTTCAAATCCCGGACGAGCCCTTTTTTATACTAACTGGCGATAGCGACCTTGAAACCCATAAGACAACAAACTAACAAGGTCAATCCAATACATCACAACCAATATTAAATGATTACTATCCAACTATTATATTTTTAAACATGAGCTGATGCTGCGGCATCAAGTAGTCTGCGGGATACCCAACTCCTTAGAAACTTATAGCAGATATAGTGTGTTTGGGCTCATAAGGATGGGCTCAACGAGTAGGTGATAGATAGTTGATTATCAAGGCCCCATGATGGAGAATAAAGTAATTTAAAAAGTTTGAAATAAAAATTAAATTTAAAATTAAATAACCCCCGACACAAAAAAAACTCTAATGAGTAAAATAATAATAGTGTCTTTGTCGTTTAAGTACCTAGTAATATTTTGACCCGAGCGTTCTCACGTCGGGGGACCGAACTCCGGACCAGGGAGATGAAAATACTTCTTTAGCGGTCCCCTGACGCGACGACGCTTGGGTCAAAATATTACTAGGTACTTAAACGACAAAAACACTATTATTATTTTACTTTTTAGAGATGTTTTGTGTCGGGGGTTATTTAAATTTTAATATTTACTAAAATACACCTTTACTTTCAACCTTGGTAAAGAATATAATTTTTAAGTACATTACAACATAATGATTGCTAGAAGAACTTTCAAACAATCTATTTACTTCGCACAATTGTAATCTCGGTGCCAGTTCGAGAATTTATAACCGCAAGTTTGTAAGAGCGTCGCGCGCGGACATTTGAATGTTTTAACATTACTTAGGGCCCTTCATTTTGGCAAGGGAATCATCTTAATGCCTCTAATTATACGGATTCACCGAATTACTCGGTCATAAGTAAACAAACGGAACGTCCTATTTACAATCGTAAATTTTGTGAGTGCTTCCTTAAGTTATTGTTGGCCCCGGAGTCATTAACGGACAATTTTTAATTCGTATTCATAAGAGTGCTATGTTGTTCATTGTTGTAATTTCTGTGAGTGTGATTGTAATAATGCTAGAGTTTCCTTTTCGCATTTTATTAATTTACAAAATTGTACTTAATTATAATTAATAGTCTACTTAAAACAAATAGTCTAATGTGACTAGTACTTCTCAATTTTATAACACCAATCAATAAAACTGCAATATTTTTTTCGTTCCCTTATAATATCAAAAGCAATCATATGCGAGTTCATCCTTGCATACTGATTAATGAAGTACGAAGCCCTAAAACACTTTAAATCATCATTCACGGCACCATCACATAAAAAATAAAAGGAAATATCATACTTTGAATATATAAAGTAATCATGGATTGACGACATAAAAAATTTTAATTAAAAATATCATCAATCAGGGTATGAAGTGGGATTGCCATCACAAAGGTTTCGTAAGTCCCGTAAAGCAACTTCTAAATCTTTGTAAAAATACCCGCGTTTCTTCAATGGCACGGATTATGAAACAAAAATTGACTAGATACTGAAATAAATGATGAATATATTAATCGTATTATTCAAGGCTATTCAGTCTGTTCCATACAATAATAAACCCTAAACCAAGATATATTGAAATGGGACCACTTCGCGGCCATTATTTACCATTTAATAAAGAAGGAATCAAGGAAATACGCTCACAATTTTCAGAGAAATCAGTGTACATACATAAAAAACTAAAATACAAACACACGAATTGAGAACCTCCTCCTTTTTTGGCAGTCGGTTAAAAAGGCAGTCATGCTCAGATATTTATAAAAAAATCTTTGTAAGATTGTGATATCTGCATCGCAATATACAATCACCAAATTTGGTGCTAGTACACTTTGTCAATATAAAACGCCCATTTTACACACTTTACCAAGCAGGTGCACTTATTTCGGAGATGTACAAGAAACGGTAGATAATTCTTATTGTCTTATTAGTTGTAAGTTGCATATTGCTCACAGACGCGCAAGTGACTTATTTAACCTTAAGGTTGGCGAGCAGACACTTTTCTGACTGTAGGGGAGGCCGGGGCTACAATTAACAAAAAAAGGATTTTTAGTTGTAGATTAGTGATCATTCAATAGCCATATTTGATTATTATGTTATACGATGATTTAATTATTCAGGTATCGTATAATTATCTCAAATTAAACAAAACAGCAACGATGACGTAAATAGAACTCTTTTTCACAAAAGAGTCAGTTGTTAATTCTTACCTCACGTTCGGGGCTAGAATTAACAGGTCGAGGGTAAGTATTAACAGAAGGGGTAACAATTAACATAATGATATGCTGACTCATGTAGAGGAAAACAAATATATTTATGACACATTTCTGTATTAGGTAATTAATACAGACTTGTATGGGTTATGCTTTCTTATAAACTGACAACAATAATCACAATTTACAAAAATATGTAATCATGAACGATACCTATTTTTTTTTCTAATTAGCTATATTCAACGGTTTATAGTATATTTATTCTGTTATATATTACATATTAATCAGTCTCTGTTATATATTATTCAGTCTTGCATTATTCATCATTTTTATGGTATTAAATAACCAAAACAAACGACTTATACAGCATTATAAGATCCGGTACAAAACGGCTTAACAAATAGTCGGCTATGGTTTTTTTTTGTTTACGCGGAGAAAGTGAATTATTACTACCGCCCAGTGTTCAAGGGGAACGACTGAGCGGTTATGTTGGGTTCACCGTGCCTTACGACCCGACGTTGAGCCGCCCGGAGAGATGGAAAACGTGTCCCTAACCCGGGCCGAGTCCCTAACCTATGTGCACCGCACGGCATACCAACCAAAACTCCGCGGTGGCCATCTTCGGCGCATTAGGGACGGCTGCGGGCGTCCTCCGACTCACGTCTAAGTTGTCGTCCGCAACCGCCCCTGCGGCTATGGTTGCCTCTTGTTCGGCAATGAAACCTAACCGGGTTTTTTTGTAACCCATTTCTCAGTAGAAATGGGTTATAAAAAGCGGGTGCACCAGTGTGCACCCGCTTACTTTTTTTTCACGAAATTGAAGAGTGAAACGTAGCAGAGCTCAAATTCTTTTGCTACATTTCTGTTCTTCTCCAACACTTTTAGCGCAGCCAACTCGTAGACCTCTTGGGATGTAGTGCCCCGCGTAGTTTTTCGTTTATAGGTTCTCATAATGTCATAAAACAAAACATTTTAAAATAACTATACACAAACATTCAGATACCCTGTTAATAATAGCCCTCACATCCGGGGCAGCTATTACACGTTAAAACAAACCCCGCAAATTTGTTAATTGTAGCCCCAAAGGTTCATTTAAAGAATTAAATAACATACTAAAATATTGATCAATAATTTTGTCAATTAAGCAAAGTAGAATTATTAAGTATAAAATATGCTGCCAGAGAATAATTAATATTATCATAGCACTGTATAACTTTTGTAGAAATCAAAAAATTGTAAACTTTAAAATGTTCTTTACCTGCGTAAAAATGTCACCCGGCATACAACTCACTTGTACGGCGAGTAAGCCGCAACTGACCGATCCTGTGGCATTCAGCTTGGTCTAGTTGACGAATTAAAACTCGCGTTGGAGATGTAGTGTGTATAGTTTTAGAGAATTTCGCTTGTTAATACTTACCTCCGTTAATTGTAGCCCCGTCCTCCCCTACCTCATAAATATGCATTGCATTGGCCACCACATATTGTTTTTCATAATAATGCCACCATCTTACTCCTTACTAGCTTATCCAATCTTATTAATATTAAAATCTTACCTACATCTTATCTTACTTTATAAGAGAAATCTTATAAGATTAAAAATACGAATATTTATGAAAATATTTGGATAATTGTCAGAAATAAACGCAGTAACCACTCAACGGTTTCGGATGAATTTTGGCACACGGATAGACCATGTTTTAGATCAACATATAGGATACTTTTATCCTGTTTATTTGTTCTCGTGGAATATTTTGAATTTGTTATCTGATTTTTTGTGTATATAGTGCTGGCGTCGTACGTATGGCGCTATGGATGGCTACAGTGATTAAGGAAGGCACATGCAACACCTAGTTGTATATAAGAAACTGTCCCGCAGGTAATGCTAACTGCGGATTTTTTGACTACCGACTAGTCCGCCTTACAGCCATTTTCAATGAACAATACTAATTTTAATATTCGATAAACCAATAAACGTATTTCAATTTCTATAATTAACTCATAAGAGCGCATATTTTGGAATACAATCTAGTTTTAATGTAAGATTGTATGTTATATAAAATTGTAAAAACTTAGATTGTACTCTGTTTTGCGTCTTTATTAAATAAATGAATGAAAAAAAATGAAATCCTCCTAGCCAGTTTCGGCCACGGCGGCCAATCTCAACGATCAGCCAGGTACGCAGGAGATATTATAGTGCACAAGTGTGTGCGCAATCCACAGGTGCACTCGCTATTCCTTCGCTCTCATAGTCCGGTGAGACGGCAATCCGACATGACCGGAGAGAGATCAGGCGCAGGACCAACGGCTTTACGTGCTTTCCGAGGCACGGGGGTATCACACCGCCAACTTCCTGAATCCGAGCTGTGACTGAGTAATTTTTTTAAGATGGAAAAACCCAGTCACAAAGTTTTTTGGCCCGGCCCGGGATTCGAACCCAGGACCTCAGCGCGCAAATCGTATTCGTAACGCGTACGCAATACAACTACGCCACCGAGGCAGTCGCAAATAAATGAATACGTCATTTGTAAACATGTCAATAAATTTTATCGCTCTTTGCACTACATAACATTTAAAATTTTAAAGACTTGTTAACTATTAAGTATTACAAGATTCATATAACTTTTTCGTTCTTTATGCTAGAAGAAAGTAGTTTACTTATAGTTAATAATTGTTCCTATTATATTTCTCCTAACTTACTTCACTAGTTTTAATTATAAGAAGCAAAACAGAAGACAACTTCAACATAAACAGATCAAGTGTCTGCCATGAGCTGCACAATTCCTTCGTATTTACAGAAGCACAAGTGATGTAAGGGTTTGCATTTAGTAGAGCGGAATCGGTTTTGAAGAACGATTTGTAAATAAATTTTAATTTTATGCTTTATGCACTAAATTTATTAGCGAGAAAAGATCTTCTTTCATCTTTACCATAAATCAAATCACATGGTTCAATATTAGGCATAACAATATCTATGTTGTATTATGGCTGACTGCCTCGGTGGCGTAGTTGTATTACAGTACGACTGCAAAGCTGAGGTCTCGGGTTCGATCCCCGGGTCGGGCAAAGTGATATTGAGTTTTTCTATTCAGTATCAGCTCGGAGTCTGGAATTTGTGCCCGATATGGCGATAGGCTCGCCCCCTATCACATCATGGGACGGAATAATGGCGAAAAGTGGGTGCACTAGTTGCGCCTCTGCCTACCCCTTCGGGAATAACAGGCGTGAGTGTATATGTATATGTATGTATGTTGTATTATCTTTTTTAAATCTTCCAAGTAGGATAGAAGGATTAATATAAAGTTATTTGAACTATCTCTACATCACACTTATGTAAATTGTTATTTTACTTATTGGAATCTTAACCGAAGTACACAAAATAATAAATCCATACATTATTATCTACTGGATAATAATGTATGGATATATATATTTATCGCTGGATGCGGGCCACTTTTGACAGGTCCACCTGGAAATCTTTGGGGGAGGCCTATGTTCAGCAGTGAACGTCATGTAGCTGATGATGATGATGATGATGATGATGATGATGATGATGATTATCTACAACTATAATTCAGTCATGGTAGATACACATGTAAAGGAACAAGACTATTAACTTTTATATAACAAGAAAAGTATTTTCTTGACCAACGCCTATTGAAAACGCTTTACTCTCGTTTCTTCGCACGACTAGACAGTAGAAGCTATCCTAACAGCCAGTGGCAGCCTTAGGGGGTGGCGAATTAAGCAATCGCCCAGGACCTTGGCGAGTAGTCTCACACTTTCAAGGAGCTCAAAAAAAAATTCTCCCTTGGACAATTGAGTCAAAAGACTTTGCAAAGATCTGCCCGGAACCATGCGTTACTCAAAACGGTTGCTAGCAAGCAAAAACCCTAAAAATCGCTTTGCTATCGTTCATGGGTGCGAAGCCTTATGCCTGTGTAGCTTGCTAGCTAAATGGCTGGCGCACTCAGCTCGCGGCCGGCTAATGAAATAAGATCCCGGCTCCGAGCTAAGGAATGGCGGAATTAAAACTACATAAATGAGCGGCCGCTACCATTCCAAATGGGAAATTTTAAGTCAACCCGCTAAAATGGTATCTATTTCGTATAACAGTGACGTTTGTACTTGGAAATGTCACGAATTTTATGCTGACTTTACTGATGTTTGTTTAAAGGCGCAATTTTATTAGGCAAGTTACTTGTATGCAAGTTCCAAATTGCACAACTTGAACAAACCTGCATACAAGCTACAACTTGCATGCAGGTAGTTTGAACTTGTAAATGTTCATTTAAGTGACGCACAAATTGAACGGGCACAGGAAGTTGCATGTTTCGAATTGCAAAGGAGTGACATGGTGTCTTTTGCTATACAAATTATCGAAACATAATGGCTGTTAGGTGGGGGCACGAGAAAATAATTATCTTTATTGAGGAGTATCACAGAAACGAGTGCCTTCCACACATGATTTCCTACTCGATTTTGACCGTCTCCACTTGTATTCAAATAAAACTTCCATGCAATTTGCATACTATCGAGAACATGTTTCCAATGTAAGCAACTTGTACGCAAATGTGACGCCATACTTGCATACAAGACTTGCCTAATGGAATCGCGCCTTAACTGATGAAGCGGAAAATTTTCTTGTTATTGGGTTTTTTAATACATCAATGTTGTTGATGTAATTATTACAATCGGTCAGTATTTTAAGATCATCTATACTTGGATACGTCACATAAAATTATATGAATTTTATAAGTACTTAATGTCGCTAAATGACGCACAATTTCCAAGTCCAGTCGTAATTTTCAAGACTATTTGAATATAATTATCATTGTGGCCGCATCAAGTCGAAAAGTCCAGATGAAAGTGAGGGCTTAAGAAACCTTTTGAAAGAAGTCATCTGGCTCGTTGATTGATGGCGGCGCACAGATTTATTATGTTAATTCAACACCGCCAAAAAAGCTAATGAACCCGGGATATGATAAGTTTTCATCTGCATTCATTTTGTTCATTGTATTCGGCAAATTCGTTTATGATTTTGTATTGATTTATAGGAATTGTATTGTGTGGTGTTTAATGTAAGAAGAAAAATACTAATTTATATAAAAACACAACATTTTGGAATAACTAAAAAACATTTTTAGTAGTAACATCTATTTATGTATCAATAATTATAACATCAATTTAGACACATTTTATGTATCCGTAATTATAAGCCACAATATAGATTAACAACCTTCTAGATTCAACGACATTTTTGCAAGAATCTAATTCTTATCTTGTTCCCCAATATGACAATAGAAATCGTCAAACTTTATTGGCATTTCCTTTGCATTGTTTTAACTCGATAAAGAAGTAATTGGGACTATAAAAACGAAAGCTTTCGGTTATATAAGCTGTGGTAGGTAGCGCGAGAAGATTGCCTTTTTTGTCACACCTGGTCCCGAAATTATGTAAGCCCTCGGTCATGCCTAACATAAGGATCATAAGAATTCGCTAGATGGTGTTAGTTACGTAAAGACATTTGTTGGATTCTGATAGACGCGTACATAGGCTGAGGAAACTGGTGAGTCAACCTGGATTTAAATTTGAGTTTTTTTTCTATAATAATAATGCAAAGTTAATTTAAAAAAAATATTTATTGGCATGTACTTATATCAAGGGTGAGGGAACACTATTGAACACATTATAAAAAAAAATAAGCATACATTATAGCAAAGGTTAGTTAGCGTAGGGACTAGAATAACCTTATCTAACTAATATTATAAATGCGGAAGCTTGTGAAAATGTTTGGATATTTAGATGTTTGTTAGAATTAAAGACAGACTACTCAACGGATCTTTATGAAATTTGGCACACGGGTAGATCATGTCCTGGATTAACAATAGGCTACTTTTTAGCCAGGTAATTTACTTCCATGGGAAATAATGTATAAGTGCAACCACTTTTAGCCGTGCATATTCCGTCCCGTGATGTGATAGGGGGCAAGCCTATCGCCATATCGGGCACAAATTCCAGATTCCGGGCTGATACTGAATATAAAAACACACCAATATCACTTTACCCGACCCGGGGATCGAACCCGACACCTCAGCTTTGCAGCGGTACCGTAATAAAACTACGCCACAAAGGCAGTCCTATAGTAGATAAATAATTTATTAATAAACTCTGTCGGCAAACAGTGCCATTGAAGAGTTCATTGTGTTACCATATCTCCAGCATTTACAGTTGGATTGCCTTTTACGTCATCCTAATATTTGGCGACTAACGGTAGACCATTTGAATAAATATGGTTCACGTATCTACACATAATAGCATACACTGTACTCTTTATAGGGTATTTGCTTATTGGTAATCGAATTCAAATATTAACTTTATGCTCTATTAACAGTTTTAGATTGGGGCCAATTTACTAAGAACCAGTTTCACCGGTTTCAAGTTAATTTTATTTGACAGTTCTCGTATTAAATAGCTAATATATATAGTACACATTTTAGTTGGGTGTATATTTTTGAGTGTTACTTTTCTATTTGGTCGACTTCGTTTACGTGACGAGTAACATTTACTCAGTTGTGTTTACCAACCTCCTTTAATCCTAAATTGTTTATCTACCTCTATGCCAAAATATGGTAGATCTGACTAAAAACTCAACTACATTATGCAGCCAATAAATACCCAAAAATATCTATACATGTGTGTATATTTCTAATATAGAGATGTGAAGGGTCGAATATCGCCAGTGCCAATCCACAGCGCGACTACAATATCGAACACCGACAATAGTGTCGTGCTATCTGTCGATAAATGTCGATACACTTCGGACAAGCTTTGTTGGAGAAACTAGAAAGTGAGACAGGACTATCTCAGCCGAGGTAAAGCGAAATAATAGATATAGGTAATGTTGTGTACAGTTAGCAGCATGAGTAGCCGAACAAAATCAGAATTTCAAATCGCCTATACACGCGTATAGGCGCATCGTTAAACTGAAACTTTTTTTCTTTGTTTGAAGTAAAATAAATCTCTTTTATTTTATTTTTGTGAAGAGAAAAAAAAAGTAAAAACACAAAAGTATGTAAAAAAAATAGTAACAAAAGTATAACATGAAATTTTGAATTTATTCAGCTAACAAAAGTATAACATAACTGTACCTGTTATTACCTTAATTCCTATGATTTGTGAGTAAATTGAGAATTGCAAGCGTAAATATATACTTGTGATAGTACCTACCCTAGAATATTGATTTCAGAGAAAAAAAGTAAAAATGAATCTGTTAATTTACCACATTTTATTATACAGGTATTATTTAATTTATGCAATAATCACAGCACTCAACTCTAATATTTAGAAAATTTTAGTTATACACAAAACATTAAAATTACACAATCAGAACTAGCCCAGTACATGCTTGTTCAAAAAAGTGATACGAGGTGGTCATGTGATGCCAAAATAGGCACGGTTTCCACAGCACTTTCATTTAACGAAAAGATTTACACACAACCAAGAAGCTACAAAAAAAATCTCCAATAAGTTTTACGAACCTAAAAACCGTTCACTCCATACTGAAACACAGCGTACCGCAGCGACATCTAAACTCAACATTTAGGCGTTATTGAATCAGCGCGATACCCGGCTACTTCCACATTTTAACCCTTGCCCGGCAGATAAGTTTATTTTGAGCCGTGGAGTGCCGTTGTTCGTTTAAGTGGTTCTTTTGTGACGACATTCCCGTACGCCTCCCCCAATTAACCCCAGTGGAAGCACAAAAATTAAGTTAAAACACTCCGACTTTGCTACCGTGTTTACTTATTGCCAATCGACGTGGTACGTAACTTCATAAATTAAAATCCAGCAGGGACTAATATGGGGACCAAGTTTTATGCGGCGCGACATCGACGTTTTATTATTTCAATCGCGCTCGCTAAATCAATACCGGTGGTATGAAGGCGGTTCTAATTGGTCTTATGTTTTTATATCTATACTAATATTATAAAGCTGTTGTTGTTTGAACGCGCTAATCTCAGGAACTACTGAACCGATTTTGAAAATTCTTTCACTAATAGGAAGCTACATAACTCCTGAGTGCTATAGGCTTTTTATCCCGAGAAAATATTTTTGTCCCGGAAAAACTTTTTCACGCGGGCGGAGCCGCGAGCACTACTAGTTTTTTATAAATATAACCATAAGTAGCAATGGATATGTTTGGCAGAAGCAAATTCGGTACATAACATATATAGTATTTTTTATTAATTGTTAAGACGAGAACTCAATGCCTTCAATATGGTTGTATAATTATACATGTGGATATAAACCTGTGACGTTTTACTTCCACTTTAGCGGCAAACTTTGCTTGACGCCGATCCTTCGCGCTTACTTTGATGCCTTTAAGAGCCTATGTGAAAAACATATGGAATCGTGATGGGCGTGACTTAGCGTATTTCAAATGCGAGGCGCCGCACGGCCCCGCTGAGATAGATCGCGCGCCTCGGCCCTCGTCGCATCGCGTCGTTGCGACAGGTCGTTGCACTCAAGCCCGCGAAAAGATCGTCATTGCAAATGCATATCTGTGTTGTAAATATTATAGTTATTATAATTTCTAATAAATTTATAACTTATAAAACATAGAATTTATTTTAATTCGTTTATAGAACCATTATTATGTCACTATTATCTACCTAATTACTTGAACATTATGTAAAATGACATTGTAAGTTATCTAAACTCATCGAAAGTATTATTCACTTATAGTTGACTTTTGTTGACAAGATAAAATTTGGTGTGGTGGTAGGTTCGAGTCTTACCCCTGTCTGTATATAGGTAAAAAGCAAAGCAGTATGAAACTTCTATAATATGTTTTAAATTATATTTTGCTTTGTTTTGATTTATTCTTGTGGACTTTCCTAACTTTGGTGGACATAAAATAAATAATAATACAATAAATGGCGTCACTATTTTTCGGCCCGACTCGGGATTCGAACCCGGGACCTCAGCACAATAGGCGTATCGTGTGTGCAATTACGCCTTGGAGGCAGTCAAACATAGCATCACACCTTTTCTCCTCACATTTCGTTAGCTATTTTAGGTCTTATCAAATAGGAGACGAGCTTATTGTCACATACCGGGCCCAATTCAACAGACCGAGCTGATACTGGACAGAAAAAAATAGTATTTGCCCGACGCGGGATTCGAACCCGAGACCTGAGCGTGGAGGCCGTACCGGGCACGTAATACAACTACAAGTTGCGACATCAAGGTAGTTTCGACAAGTCATTCACGATGAAACTTCTTCCCTGGAATGTCAGGTCTATTTTACGTAAATGATGCTTCACTCTAGTGCCACCATGCAATTTAAAAATCGAATTTTGTATGTAAAGGATGTTCGAAATTTATGCAATGCAATAAAATTACATAGCTTGATATGAAGATTGATTACATTATTATGGTTGAATAGTCACTATATAGGATATAAATGTTACAAATGTTGAAGGCGGCTGCTACCTATCTAGATAATTTTTAATTTGAACTGTATGTAATGTGGGGTAAGAAAAATATAGCAAGGTCATTCTTACTACGCGGGTACTTATGCTTATAGAAAATTTGAAATGTTAATTATTTACAATTTTTTAAATATTTTTGATATTTTGTACAGAAGAATAGACTGATGTTTACTGCCACAGCTACTTCTTCAATTCTAAGGCATTTGTTTTTGTTTTGCAATATAACAAAGCTCCGATATCCTTATTGAACTGAATGAAAAATAATGATGGCCATACTTTAAAAGGAGACGGGAAAAACTTCATAGAACTTTGGGCTTAGTGTTACAGAGATAATTTATGCATTATTTTATAGTTATATTAGAACTATTTCCAAATGAGAAAGAAAAATCTGTCTGTCCAATGGGAGTAAAGAAAGAACCGCTGTAGAGTAGAGCTTCTAAATCATTTTTCGGTGAATAACTTTTTTTTACCTGATGACATAAGATGTTTACAGTACCTAACCATTGGATTGCCCTATTGAATAGTGAACAGAGCTAGCTTAGACAATAACCAGAATTGAACATATCACATGGAATCGACGAGGACTGATATAAATATATAATGGCTCATTTACACTCTCGCGCGAGTGGTACGCCGAACACAATACGAGCCACGACGCGAGGTGTGAAGCTAGAGTGTTAGTGAGTCAATAATGTATTTCAATTTGACATTACGTCGGGAGCGCTGAACAAAGTTGCCAGTAAAATTAAATAATATCGACCAATATTAAATATCCCAAAAAGTTAAAATGTGTTTTTAGTTTAATTTCTAAAATACCTATAGTTTTTAATTCTTATTCTTTTTCAGCCTTTAAAAGGCTACTATTGCACATAGGTCTCCCCCAAAGAATTATTAATACTATTATGTCAATATTATTCTTGTTATACATGCTTGGTATTCTTTGAGTATGTAACCAACGCTCTAAGTTGGTGCCAGCGCCGTGTGTAATATTACACGAACCACTTGGTGCCACTTTTCACCTTTCTATAACTCAAAACCTATTTAAAGTAAACACATAAAACTGTGTGAGTTTAATTATATCTATAAGGATATCTAGAAGCCCAAATTTCATGAAGCTAGCTCAAACGGTTATAAAGATATGAAGGTCAAAATTGTAAATTTTTGTACTGACTGACAGACTTATAGTATCTAAACCTAACCTACTTCCAGATGACTTAGAAGGATGAAATTTGGAATCCAGCTCGGTAATTATGTGTAAGCGTAAGAAAAAATCTAAAAATAAAAAAAGTTAAAAATACAGGGTCCACATAAAAAAAATATATTTTTAATGGTAGCGTTGGAATCCCAATATATGTTTTATTATATTTGCTTTATAACAGAAATATAAAGATAAAGTTAAGCCAAAACATTTGTGGTGTCCCCATAAAAAAACACTTGTAATACGCGCTAAACAGCCGGCCAACGGTGTGTCGTCGGCGGCGCGCGGCACCACACAACTCAATACCTACCTAGTTTTCTTTACAAAAAGTAATGATATCCCACCAAAAACATAAATGTAAAAGATATAACATTTGTAAATACCAGCAACTATTATAGGTATTCAATAAAGCAAACAAATAGAATTTAATACTTGTTCATAATGTTATTTTGTTCCTATAAATACATATTTAGATTTTGCATAAAACTTGGCACACATTTAGATCTCCATTCTTTTTGCGGCGAAGCCCACAGCTAAGCATAATTTTGGTATTGAACTTGGCTATCCTTTTTTACATTTATGTTTTTGGTGGGATATTTTTAAATGGAAGACATAAAAATAGAAGAATATTGATACATGCTTCAAAAGTGTAAGGTTAAGCCCAATTTAGGCCGTCTCCTTTATACCTATTAGAGTTTGTGGCCAGTCATGTCCAGCGGATTTTGATTTTAAAGCCAAATAGCCTTTAAAGAAAAATAAATCTAAATGGCGGCCTTTATTTAAAATTCTAACATTACATCTGCCTTTTGTGCACAAAACAATGCCCAGATATCGATTTTGAGTTCGATTGGCCTTAATACAAAAAACTTCAAAATGGTGGCTACTTTTTTCAATTCTGACATTGGATCACTCTTTTGTTAATAATGTTACACCCAGATATCGATTTTGCGGTCGATTAACCTTAAAACAAAGAAATTCAAAATGGCGGCCACTTTTTTCAGTTCTGACGGTGGATCTGCCTTTAGTAACTAAAGTGGTACTCAGATACCGATTTTGAGGTCAATTGGCTTAAAATAAAGGAATTCAAAATGGCGGTCATTTTTTTCAATTCTAACATTGTGTGCAGGACGCATATTCTCGAAGAGAGAACAACGTAAAGTGCATACCGCGCATGCGCGATTTCGTAATAGAACTCGGACCTCTTAGTGACGTCATAGACTTTAGTCAGTGATCTTAGTGAAAAAATCGTGTTATCGTTAGGGTCATTGAACGCTTATAACTCACCCGGTATGAACTGTGTAGTGTTTCATTCGGTGTCATAGTGTAGGTTAGAACTTTGCCTACCCCGCTGCGGTAGCGGGATGAACGTATGTATAAAGTTTAAATAGTTATTTTTAGAAATGTTGCTTGTGTGCATCGTTTGTGCTAAACTTAGAGTAAGTAAATCACGATAACTTTCTTTGTAATGCACATAAGGTTGTTTTATGATGTTTAGTATATAGAGCCACTTAGTGTCTATGTACCAAGACACTTATAGTTTAGGCATATAGATTTAACTTAGGCGCGAATTGAAAATAAGTGTAATCTTGAAAGTGAAAAAGAGGTCCTAGAAAGAGGGAAGGCCCTCTTAGTGCTCCGTACGGTATAGCCGCGGAGTACTTAAGCTAATTTGTTTTTTTGTATTTTTGAGTTAAAACGTGTTAGGAGTTTTTTGTTTAATAGAAATAGTTCGGGACATCAAGAAAACAGCAAGTAGTCGGCAAGAAAGAAGAAGTCTGCAAGTTTGAAGAGGAAACAGGCGCTTATGCAGAGTGGACCATCCTTCCTCATCAGCGGTGGCACGGTGCTACAAGGACGACTTCCAGCTACGTCGCATAGCTACGGCGTAGCAACGAGAGACTACGCGCCGAATATTAACGCCGGGAGAATTTGGCTACCGTTGTGGCTGAACTTTGTAACTTTCGATTCAGTGTGTGAAATAAACGCTATTTCCCGATTTTACGCCTTTGTTACTTTGTCACTGGTATCGCCATATTCCCACTCACGCAATCCAGCACACACACAACACATTGCGGGGTGTTGGCCCAGTCCGAGCCCCGCACATTTTCTGGTCCTTCGCGAGCCGGATCTACGTGAGTGTGGAAAATGCCAGTGACAAGGTCAATCGGGAAACGAACGGCGTCGGCCACGGAAGCGTCAACGACGGTCACGTCATGTACCGCGACGTCCGCAACGGGGACGTCCGCGACCGCGACGTCTGCTACAGCAACGTCTGCGACTGAGGCCACCGAGACCACCATCGCCGACACCGTTCAAACGTGTTTCACCACCGATAGGGATACCGCTGCCGGCACCGCTGCGGAGGAGCTTCAAGCCGCCGCACCGGAAGAGAGGAAGCCACAGCGGCCCCGAAGTCGACCAGCCACTTCTTCAAGGCGTTCAACGAAAGCACGTCGCCTGGCACAGGCCAGGGCCGAACTCACAAAACTCAAAATAGAGCTAGCGACCGCAAAGCTAGCAGAGATCGAAGCGGAAGATAGCGAGGATGACCTTAACTCCGTCATCACCGAGGTCGAGCAGGATCAACGCGTTCACAGCTGGTTACATACCAGTCAGCTGCTCGCGATTGATAACCGACCTCACGAAGTGCAAGATGCGCAATCCCGTGTGCAGCCGCCACCCGAACCCATAGACCCAGTGATCACCGCCGCATCCTGGGACATCCCGGCGTCTGCACCGGCGGGAGCCAGTGCCGTGCCCCCGCCAACGTGTCACCCAGTGGCAAATGATGCATCAAATAATCCGCTCGATTTCATAACATTTTCAGGTAACCCTGCGGCATCGAACCCGAATGTGCAGCCGCTGCCTGCGAAGCAACCGCCGCCTGTAGTAGCAGCCTGGTTAAGAGAAAATGAAGCTTCGCAACAGCCGCCGCCGCCGCAGCCCCCGCCTACCCCGCGTCAAGTGCGGGGCGGGGAATTGGTCGCAGCGCGACCGAACTCCGATTATAGTGAACTTGCGTGTGCCATAACGCAAGCTGTGCAAGCTGCACAACATAGACAGCCGTTGAAGTATACGGAGTTGCCCATTTTCAACGGTGCGCATCAAGATTGGCTAACTTATAGAGCCGCTTATAATGAATCCGCAAGTTATTTTACAGCGTTGGAGAATATGTCCCGATTGCGCCGCAGCTTACGGGGCACAGCAAAGGAAGCAGTACAAGGGCTGCTCATCACCAACGCCGAACCGAACGCTGTGCTGAGGACTCTCGAGACGCGGTTTGGGCGTCCGGACTCGATCGCATTGGCCGAGATCGAGCGACTCCGGGCGCTACCCCGCCTCACTGATTCGCCGCGAGATATTTGCACTTTCAGTACGAAAATAGAAAATGTCGTGGGAACCCTGCAAGCGCTCGATTGTGCCTTCTACCTGTATAATCCGGAGGTTACGAAGGCGGTGATGGAAAAATTGACTCCGACGCTGAGAAGGCAATGGTATGAGTTCGCCGCCGCACAACATAGAGGTGAGCCCGACTTATTAAAATTTAGCCGATTCATTGCCAGGGAAGCGGAGATATGCAGTCCGTTCGCCGTGCCAGAGATCATCGCGGACAAGGCCCCGGTGAAGGCTAGCGGCGGCGAACAACCACGCCGGCAACGAATACATACCGTCGCCGACAAACAGAAGCCCGCATGCTGTGTATGCAACCAGGAGGTACATTCGATGGGCGAATGTGCACGATTTCGGGATGCCGCGGTTGACGCGCGGTGGGACTTAGCAAAAAAACATAGGCTATGTTTCAGGTGCCTGAAATTTCGATCGAAGCAACACACATGCAAGCCTCGAAAATGCGACACGGACGGGTGTGAACGACATCACCATAGGATGCTGCACTCGGACCGGAGGAGTAAGAGTACCGACGAGGCCACCAATGAAGAGGTGGTAAATTCGGCATGGACGTCGCAAATGTCATTTTTGAAAATAGCTCCGGTATGCATTTCAGGACCGGCGGGAGAGGCTCACACTTTCGCGCTACTTGATGACGGGTCGACGGTCAGTTTGATCGACCATCAGCTGGCCAAGGACATCGGCGCGGAGGGACCGGATGAACCGCTCCACATAATCACGTACGATGGAGAGAAAACTACACGGAATAATTCATGTCGTGTTAAGTTTCAGATAAGGGGAAGTCGGGGACGGCAGCAGATAGAAGCCCGCACCGTCGACAACTTGAGATTGGCGGCGCAGCGTATTCCTGAAGAGGCGCTGCGAGACTGTACCCATTTGAAGGGCCTCCTGCCTGCATCACAAACGCAAGAAGCGAAACCCCGACTTCTTATAGGCCAGGATAATTGGCATTTGCTTATATCTAGCAAGACACGGTCCGGGAGGAGGAACCAACCGGTCGCCTCGCTCACACCACTAGGATGGGTGGTACACGGGAGCCGGACCAGAGCCCTAGGACACAGGGTGAATTTCGTCGGCCAGACAGCAACCGACGACCTAACTGAGGAGCTCGTAAAAGAATTTATTTTGCTTGATAATCTGTTTGTAGATCCCCGCAGGCCGAAGAGCGACCCCGGAGAAAAGGCGCTGAGAATCCTGGAGGACAACACCACGAGAGAACCCTGCGGAAGATATACCACGTCTCTCCTGTGGAAAAAAGAAAATGTCGAGCTCCCGAACAATTACGAGAACACTTTGAAAAGGCTGCACAACATAGAAAACAAGCTGGATAGGAACCCCGAACTCAAGGTCAGATATAACCAACAGATGGAGGCGCTGATCGAGAAGGATTACGCCGAGCCAGCCCCCGCGACCTCCCATGCAACAAGGACATGGTATTTGCCGCACTTCGCAGTTTTTAATGCTTTGAAACCGGACAAGCTGCGAGTTGTGCACGACGCGGCGGCCAAGACAAAGGGTACCACTTTGAATGATAACTTATTAACAGGTCCAGACTTGTTGCAGCCTCTTCCCGCCGTCCTGATGCGATTTCGGGAACATCCCATTGCAGTCACCGCGGATATCACGGAGATGTTTATGCAGGTGAGATTGCGCGAGGAAGATCGCGACGCCCTCAGATATCTCTGGCGAGCGGATCGCCGAGATAACGAACCGCCGGAAATATACAGGATGAAGGTACTCATTTTCGGTGCATCTAGCTCTCCCGCGACGGCGATTTATGTCATGAATCGCAACGCGGACAGATTTCGATCGACGCATCCGGAAGCTGTCGACGCGATAAGGAGAAAACATTATATGGACGATTACCTTGACAGCTATCCGGACATAGAAAGCGCGACAACGATTGCGCGGCAAGTGCGCGACATTCACGGTGAGGCGCATTTTATATTGAAAAAATGGACGAGTAATTCGCCTGAGGTACTTGAAGCACTCGGCGAATCGGCAAGTCCCCACCGCGAAGAGGTGGACTTAGAAAAGGCGGAGAGAGTCTTGGGCCTCATTTGGAGACCAACGGAAGACAGACTCGCCTTCAATTTGGATTTGGCGCGCATACCGCCAAACTTGTTAATCAGAGAAGCGCCCACGAAACGAGAAGCGCTTAAAATAGTAATGTCCCTGTTTGATCCTCTAGGTCTTGCATCCCCAGTGACGGTAAGGGCCAAGCAGCTGTTGCAGGAGGTCTGGAGACGCGGCACTGCATGGGACGATCCGCTTGACGGCGACATATCCGCCGGATGGGCGGATTGGGTCACACAGCTGAGAAGATTGGGTCACGTGTCCGTGCCACGCTGCTACCTAGGCTATACTCGAGCTAGAAGATTGCAGCTGCACGTGTTCACCGATGCCAGCGAGTCCGCCTACGCGACCGCACTATACTGGCGAGCCGAAGATGAAGACGGACGGGTCACGGTTTCGCTTATAACAGCGAAAGCGAAAGTTGCGCCGCTGAAACTAACGTCCATTCCCCGTCTAGAATTACAGGCAGCAGTACTCGGCACACGGATGGCAGCCGCGGTGAAGCGCGAACACGGAAGACAACCCGAGTCAACGACCTACTGGACAGACAGTCGGACAACGCTGAGCTGGATCAGAACAGGATCCAGATCATACAAACCATACGTCGCTCATCGCGTCGCGGCAATAGAGGAACATTCACAAACGAGCGAATGGAGATGGGTGCCGACGCGCCACAATGCCGCTGACGATGCCACACGCGACGTGCCGGACAACTTCGATGAGCGACATCGATGGTTCAATGGGCCGGAATTTCTCCGAAATCCACCCGACTTATGGCCCACGGAAGAAAGGGGCATCATCACCACGACCGGTGAAGAAAGAGTAGGCGCCGTCACCTCAGGACATCGAGAGCCACAGCTCTCAGAGGCCCTACCCGACGTGAATCGGTTCTCGAGTTGGACCCGATACTTGAGAGCTACAGCTCGCACTCTGCAGGCAGTGCGCATGTTCCGGCGACGGTGTGATTACGTTAATCACAAGCGAACAAAGGCCGCTTCGCAAAAGGACCCGGATTGGAAACGCGCTCAAACGTCGAAAAAACCGTTGAAGAGGAGCGCGCGAAAATCGGAGGACATAACATTCATGACCCTCCCAGCTGAGCTGTTAGAACGGGCGGAATACCTCATTATAAAAATGAGTCAAGAAAAAGTGTTTGCCGAAGAAATACGTGCACTCGCACAAGGAAAACCCGTATCACGGGATAGCCGCCTGTATCCTTTGAGTATTGTACTAATTAATAATTTGATATGTTTAAATAGTCGGATTTCAGCTACCACGGGAATCACAGAAAAAATGAAGCACCCTCCGGTCGTCGACGGCGAGCATCGGGCAACACGGCTGTGGATCGAGCACGTCCACGCAGAGCTGCATCACGCCAGCGTCGAGAGCGTGGTCAACTGCTGCCGCCAACAGAGATGGATCCTGAGACTACGCCCGACGGTCAAGACTACACTGAGGAGCTGCTTGAAGTGCCGCCAGAGGGCGGCGACCCCGCCGCAGCCGGTGACGGGCGACTTACCTGCCTGTCGGCTGGCTCATCATCACAGACCATTTACCTATACCGGTCTTGATTACTTCGGTCCGCTCACCGTAACCGTGGGCCGCAGCAATCAAAAGCGCTATGTAGCTCTCTTTACATGTTTGACAGTTCGAGCGGTGCATCTAGAGGTGGTGCACTCATTAAGTGCGCAGGGTGCAATCATGGCACTCAGGCGCATGACAGCGCGTCGTGGGAGCCCCGTCGAGCTGTGGTCCGACAATGCGACCAACTTCCACGGCGCGGAACGAGAGCTGCGCAACACCCTCCTCGCGGGCGCCGAAGAAGAGGCGTCGCGGAGGGCGATCCGATGGCGCTTCATTCCCCCGGGCGCGCCATTCATGGGCGGCGCCTGGGAGAGACTGGTGCGGACTGTGAAAACCGCACTAAAAACGGTGCTCCACGAGAGGAGCCCTCGAGAAGAGACGTTGGCAACGTTACTCGCCGAGGTCGAACTAACAGTCAATAGCCGACCATTGACCCACGTGTCGGTGAACCCTGAGGATCCGGAAGCCCTGACGCCTAACCACCTTTTGTTGGGCGGTCGGGGCCCGTGGTCGGTGCCGAACTTCCCGGCCGACCACGACTTCGGCGCGCACGCCGACCTCAAAGCCACACAGCAGCTCGCCGACGCATTCTGGACGCGTTGGCTCCGGGAGTACCTCCCCGAGCTAAGAAACCGGCGGGAGGCCCACAGCCGGGGCCCCGAACTGCAAATAGGTGATGTCGTCCGCATCATAGACGGCACGCTCCCGCGCAACACATGGCCGCGGGGGCGCATTTGCGCCATGTATCCCGGCCCAGATGGAGTGGTGCGCACAGTGGACATCACCACCCGCGGAGGTGTCCTGCGACGACCCGTGAAGAGGATCGTCGTCATACACCAAGCTGACGACACAAGGACCGAGAGCGCCGCGCCGCAGCCAGCGGCGGATGCATCCTGCCCGACAGCGTGACTGCATCACCCCCTGGACGCTGGGTGATGCACGGCGGGAGAATGTGCAGGACGCATATTCTCGAAGAGAGAACAACGTAAAGTGCATACCGCGCATGCGCGATTTCGTAATAGAACTCGGACCTCTTAGTGACGTCATAGACTTTAGTCAGTGATCTTAGTGAAAAAATCGTGTTATCGTTAGGGTCATTGAACGCTTATAACTCACCCGGTATGAACTGTGTAGTGTTTCATTCGGTGTCATAGTGTAGGTTAGAACTTTGCCTACCCCGCTGCGGTAGCGGGATGAACGTATGTATAAAGTTTAAATAGTTATTTTTAGAAATGTTGCTTGTGTGCATCGTTTGTGCTAAACTTAGAGTAAGTAAATCACGATAACTTTCTTTGTAATGCACATAAGGTTGTTTTATGATGTTTAGTATATAGAGCCACTTAGTGTCTATGTACCAAGACACTTATAGTTTAGGCATATAGATTTAACTTAGGCGCGAATTGAAAATAAGTGTAATCTTGAAAGTGAAAAAGAGGTCCTAGAAAGAGGGAAGGCCCTCTTAGTGCTCCGTACGGTATAGCCGCGGAGTACTTAAGCTAATTTGTTTTTTTGTATTTTTGAGTTAAAACGTGTTAGGAGTTTTTTGTTTAATAGAAATAGTTCGGGACATCAAGAAAACAGCAAGTAGTCGGCAAGAAAGAAGAAGTCTGCAAGTTTGAAGAGGAAACAGGCGCTTATGCAGAGTGGACCATCCTTCCTCATCAGCGGTGGCACGGTGCTACAAGGACGACTTCCAGCTACGTCGCATAGCTACGGCGTAGCAACGAGAGACTACGCGCCGAATATTAACGCCGGGAGAATTTGGCTACCGTTGTGGCTGAACTTTGTAACTTTCGATTCAGTGTGTGAAATAAACGCTATTTCCCGATTTTACGCCTTTGTTACTTTGTCACTGGTATCGCCATATTCCCACTCACGCAATCCAGCACACACACAACACATTGCGGGGTGTTGGCTCAGTCCGAGCCCCGCACACATTGGATCCGTCTTTTGTACCTACAGGCTTGCCCAGATATAGATTTTGAGGTCGATAAGCCTTAAAACAAGGAAATTCAAAATGGCGGCCACTTTTTTCAAGTCTAACATTAGATCCGTCTTTTATACCTAAAGGCCTGCACAGATATCGATTTTGAGGTCGATTGGTTTTAAAACAAAGAAATTCAAAATAGCGGTCACTTTTTTCAATTCTAACATTGGATCCGTCTTTGGTACCTACAGACTTGCCCAGATATAGATTTTGAGGTCGATTAGCCTTAAAACAACGAAATTCAAAATGGCGGCCACTTTTTTCAAGTCTAACATTGGATCCGTCTTTTATACCTACAGTCCTCCCCAGATATCGATTTTGAGGTCGAATGGCCTTAAAACAAAGGAATTCAAAATGGCGGTCACTTTTTTTAATTCTAACATTGGATCCGTCTTTTTTACCTACAGGCTTGCCAAGATATCGATTTTGAGTTCGATTGGCCTTAAAACAAAGAAATTCAAAATGGCGGCCACTTTTTTCAAGTCTAACATTATATCCGTCTTTTATACCTAAAGGCCTGCCCAGATATCGATTTTGAGGTCGATTGGCCTTAAAACAAAGAAATTCAAAATGGCCGCCGTGTATACCAATTGTAACATTGGCTCTTAACATTTTAGTTATTATTGATTCATAATGTATAAATAAATGAGTACTACAAAAAATCATACTAAAATAATTTTATGGTGTAAAAATTTGAACAGCCTTTACATGCAAAATACGAATTTTTTAAATGTATGAGCGGCACGCAAGCGTCATTTACACAAAATTGGGCCGGCATTCCAGGGCGTCCCTAGCTATGAATTACCCAATATAAATAATACATACATATACTCTCACGTCTTTTATCCCCGAAGGGGTAGGCAGAGGCGCAACTAGTGCACTCACTTTCCGTCGTGCGTATTCCGTCCTATGATGTGATAGGGGGCGAGCCTATCACAATTTCGGGCTCAAAATCCAGACTTCGGGCTGAAAAGAAAAAAATCCAATATCACTCTGCCCGACTCGGGGATCGAACCCGAGACCTCAGCATTGCAGTCATAACGTAATACAACTACACCACTGAGGCAGAATAAATAACAAAAAAAAAGCAGTGACTATTGTTTTTCAATCAGGGATTCGAACCCAGCACCTCAGCGTACCGATCACTAAATATAACTAAAGCAGGTCTCCGACTAGAAACAATTTACAAAGGTGAAAGGATGTAATAATTACGCTTGCTGCCTATCTTATAGACCTAAAAGAGCCTATAATTTTATATTGATACACGGACGTGAGCTGGATACACTATAAAACAGAATTTCCAGGGCACCTTCAAATTTGCCGCGCGGTAGCGCGGACCAATCCCTACACTAGACGGCCAATTCGAACTTTGAAGGCGTCCGAAAATTTCGAGCACACGTCCATCGTCAGTAAAGATTCCGGACGACTGAAGCCGGCACGGGCCACTCCCATAACAGCGATGGCGTATTTGGACGTCGCGGATGAGAGAAAGTGACGGGAGGCGCACGCGTATGCCGAAATGAAATGGCGTAAGCGCCAAAACAATTTTCTTTTAATTGTGATTATACTATTTAATTCGTTTTAATTGTGTATTGATAAAACTTTGAAAAAATTGTTGTATTGTATTTAAATAAAGTTACGAATGTACATATTCCACCATTTAGAGATAAAGCGTGTTTAAAGAAAATATCAGAGGTAACTTTGATTTTTTTTTCGATCGAGAAAATTTATAGCAATTGTGTTTTGGCTTTGACATATTATTGAGTTATACGTTCAATTTACACATATCCAAAAATCTAACTTCTGATCTTAGTAGTTTACGAGAAATTTGAATTTGAAAGTCCTTAAAGTTCCTTACATAGGCTCTTAATTAGAAACAAAAGCGGAAAGAAATACGTGATTATGGATCCGTCGTCTATAAAACTATAGTAATTACATTATTGACGCCAATTGACTGCCTCGGTGGCGTAGTTGTATTACAGTACGACTGCAAAGCTGAGGTCTCGGGTTCGATCCCAGGCTCGCCCCCTATCACATCATGGGACGGAATAATGGCGAAAAGTGGGTGCACTAGTTGCGCCTCTGCCTACCCCTTCGGGGATAACAGGCGTGAGTGTATATGTATGTATGTATGTATTGACGCCAATGTCACAAGTACCGAGATCAAAGGTCTACCGACGCAGCGATGACTAGCATAACTTATCCAAGCCAAATAGTACGTTATAAAAATGACGTAAACGACGCCGTCTTCCTCTCTTGACAACATTTTGAGCTGCGGTCAGAGAGGTTGCAGTTATAAGATTATAAATTATAAAAAGTAATTATTCTTCATAACACGTGATTATTTGTGAAAATAATTGTAGACAAACTCACTTAGGTATTAACTTGTAATAAATATCAATATAAAGTGTCAATAGTACGATAGTGTTTTTGACTTTTGAAATGGTATAAATACCCGTCGCTCGATGGAGGACGGCAGATTAAAACATTCTATCGTGGGCCGCCGAGCTGAGCAGTACTAGGACACTGGCAAGTTAAGTAATTTATTTTATTTGATGTTCATTTTCTTTGTATATAAATGTTAAGTATTTGTATAAATAAACATTTAATTTAGGGTCATGTGATTTAGAAGTGGTACCTATGATAAGGTACATAATAGTTATATACACATTGATGTGTTATTGATTATAGAGCTATGCTTATTGGATTATAGTATCTAATAAATATAATAAATATATTATGTAAAGATTATAGTGGTTCTTGTATTTTACCAAACTCATCCGCCCTTCCACCCTTAAAACATTCTATTTGCTAGTATCCTGATGGTATATTAGCGATTCGATGTAATAATACATAATTATATTCTTTTAAATGTAATTTGCTTATATAAGCGATTGCTGTAAAACATATATATAAATATATATATGTAATAAAATCTAACATCAGAAGTGGGATTCACTATCGCCTTATATACTAATACCATGAAGTCTGTTTCAGAATGGATCCTATTATCTTCGAAGGTCTACTCAATGCAATCAGTGAGGCTGCCTCGGGACGTCATCGCTTGGATGACGACGTGGCGCTCCCTGTCTTTGACCTAGCAACAATGATGCCGACGCGACGGCTGGTGCCACAGTATCGAGGACCTGGATGGAGCAGTATCTAAACCAATGCAAAAGCCGGCAAGGCTTTTAAGGGGTCAGTGTTATCATGGCTTGAATCCTGGGAACCATCTGGAACCTGGAATAACTTCCGTACGGAAGAAAATTTTCAAAAGCGGTAATGTATACCTCCGATTCTAAAAAAAAAAAAAAAAAAAAATGCTGGTCAGAGCATAGTGAACACACACCCCTTCTCTCTCATTTAAGACCAAATTGATAAATTAGGTAAGGCTCTTTCTTTATTTCAATAGACATGAAAAATGGGTTTTGTCAAATAACAGTCTCTGATGTCATATAAGTATACAGCTTTCTCAACCCATAATGGCCATTAAGAATTTATAAAAATGTCGTTCCGTGTTGGCAATGGACCATCCATATTTCAAAGGGCTATTTCAAAAGCCATTGCATATTTAACTTACTTAAGTGTATTTTTTTGTGAATAATATTTACTATTTGTATATTGGAAATATCATAAGGTGGCAGGCCCAGTGCATCCAAGTTTCTGCACTGGTAAATACACCCATTCCTGTGTAACATCAAACAAGTCCGCCAGGTTATGGCGCTGGCTTCTTATTTTGGGAAATTCATTCCAAATTGATTTTTGGCCCTTATTCGAAAAAGGAGCTTTACACCGATGCCAGGACATGATGCCATTTTAATTCAGGTATTCGGTAAAGAGTCCAAAGTTATCTCTTATTTTAGTAGAAGACCGACACCCGTAGAGTTGAAATATATTAAAAAGATTTATAGGTTTATCGCTAGAAGACACATATGCAAGATTTCCATTTTAAAATTACTTTTATCCATGTTTTCCTCAGCCACAATTCTGTTGAGACCCTTTCCAGGACTGTTACGAAAACTGTTATTTGTAATAAATAATCCCCAATCTTGGTTAGAGGTAGCACAGCAAAGTGACCCTGGAATATTATCTATTATGAACAGAGTTCAGACTGGTGAGATTTTAATAAAGCAGTACACTTACGTCTGGAGAGTGGTACCTCTGAGCTAACCTATATGTTACCCTTGAGCTAACCACGGATCCTTGATGCATCCACAAGTGAACCTTGAGATACCGTAGGGACGCCTTGTGGAACTATGGGTAGACATGTACACACCACAGGTTCTAAATTAATAAGGCAGTACACTTGAGATGTCTTTGTATATTGTTGCAGCAACAATAACTATTTGCTAACAAACTAGCTGGGGGCTAGCTTGACGCCAACTACTGATCAAGGGCTATACCTATATTTTTTAGGAAAATGTCTCCTTGGTTGATAAATGTTTGGTCTGGGGTCAGATTGGCCGAACGTTTTATGGAACACAATCACTGTCAGAATAAGCCGAGCTATGTGATGCTGCTGTGTTATTTTTCTATTTGCAGGTTTCTACGAGGTTTCTTCAAGGATTCTGTGGGGATCCCACGAGGTTACCATGTCGTTTCCACGAGATATTCCACGAGGCATCCACGAGATATTCCACGAGGCATCCACGAGATATTCCACGAATATTTAAAAAAAAAAATATATATAAAAAAAATGATAAAAGACCTACGCTGAGTTTCTTGGTGCTTCTTCTCAGGTCAGTGGGATTTTCCGAAGCACTGGTAGAATCTTTTAGTTTATAAAAAACATTAGAAATCACATACAAAAGTGCCTTAGCGGCCTAATTACTTAATAAATTATTTAAATTTTGTTGGGCATAATCCAATAAGCTGATAGCTAGACCTTTTTCAAGTCTCAGTCAAATTCAAAAAACGTTTAGACATTATTCGTCGTAATATAAATAATAACCTAATATGTCTAGGCAATTAGCAAAACATCAAAAGTAGTCTGATGAAAATAAATGAGGTATCTGATAATTATAATAAATGCTGTTGTACTTGTTTGGTGTTGGTCTATCTCAAAGCAGCAATTGAAAGGGACCAACATGGCTATGCAAGTACTATGTTATTAGCTGCTAGCCACACGTTTGGTGTCAGTCGGTCTCACCTGCAGCTGGTGAATGTGGCTGGCATGTCTAGGCGTTTGGCAAATAAATTTAAATAAATGCTGTTGTACTTGTTTGGTGTTGGTCTATCTCAAAGCAGCAATTGAAAGGGACCAACATGGCTATGCAAGTACTATGTTATTAGCTGCTAGCCACACGTTTGGTGTCAGTCGGTCTCACCTGCAGCTGGTGAATGTGACTGGCATGTCTAGGCGTTTGGCAAATAAATTTAATATTACCTAGAAGATAGAGGCATCTCACTACCAAACCTTCGTTAGTTGAAGACACTACTTGTGGTACTTCGAGGACGAAGTAGTGTCAGTATGGCCGTATAAGATTATAAATTATAAAAAGTAATTATTCTTCATAACACGTGATTATTTGTGAAAATAATTGTAGACAAACTCACTTAGGTATTAACTTGTAATAAATATCAATATAAAGTGTCAATAGTACGATAGTGTTTTTGACTTTTGAAATGGTATAAATACCCGTCGCTCGATGGAGGACGGCAGATTAAAACATTCTATCGTGGGCCGCCGAGCTGAGCAGTACTAGGACACTGGCAAGTTAAGTAATTTATTTTATTTGATGTTCATTTTCTTTGTATATAAATGTTAAGTATTTGTATAAATAAACATTTAATTTAGGGTCATGTGATTTAGAAGTGGTACCTATGATAAGGTACATAATAGTTATATACACATTGATGTGTTATTGATTATAGAGCTATGCTTATTGGATTATAGTATCTAATAAATATAATAAATATATTATGTAAAGATTATAGTGGTTCTTGTATTTTACCAAACTCATCCGCCCTTCCACCCTTAAAACATTCTATTTGCTAGTATCCTGATGGTATATTAGCGATTCGATGTAATAATACATAATTATATTCTTTTAAATGTAATTTGCTTATATAAGCGATTGCTGTAAAACATATATATAAATATATATATGTAATAAAATCTAACACAGTCAACTCCCAGTTCGAACTGTTTGTGCGTCTTTTCTAACACGATTTGTCTAAAGACACCCCATTAGGGTTGACTTTAGAAAAATGCTTTGAAATTCCATAATAACATGGTTATAGGAATAAATGGAAAACGAGTATGTTACGTCCACAGCATCGATATACATCTAAAAATGCTCAACGTAACTTGAATCCATTAGTAAGTAGAACACACGTAGCACCGTCGCTAAGTTGTAAAACTTAAGCCCGTGGCCGTGTAAACTTGGCTTACCAACACTAAGTAGACACATATTTCATGCGGGCTCAGCGCTACCTGCGCCTAAAACAATCAAACAACCACTTAAACAACGAGCGCAAACAACTACAACCGTTGCCGCTTAGCTTTAACTAAATACCCAGTTCGGCTTAAGTAAGATAAGTTGGGGATATGTTCACACACACACACACATAATAAATACCTTCATATAATTCTACACACGTTATATTTATTTAATTCATTAAGTAATTAATACAGTCGACATTGGACGAAATTTTGCCGCCAAATTTAATATGTAACACATATTATAATAATATTTGAATCATACAAACGTGCCTTCAATGTTCAGCAATGCTGATAAAAACATGGTAATCATAAAATTTGCTAATTAGACTCCTTAATTATTTCAAGCGACGACAGCACAAAGTGATTCGCGGAAGCGTCAGAAGAACTAACTTTAACATTTTAATTAAGGTAACAATATTAATTTGTTATTATTAGAAACAAGAATGTTTTTATATGCTGTTATATGTTTAGGTTCCGCGTGTCAACGTGAACGCTCGTTTTTCTATAATTCTAAGTCCAAAACTTTAACTATTACCTACAAACATTGATATTAAATTGCGATGTTTTAAAATGTGTTTACTTTATACTAATTAAATTGCGTTAGTGGTAGCATGTCGCCGTCCAGACAATACGTGATTAGGAAGTTATGTCACTAACTTATTAAGTTATTCACGCAAGCCATTATGATTTTGGACTGCTTGACGATTGTATATCAGTTATCAACACATATGTATCTCACTAACGAAAATATTACCTACTTACGTGTACATTGGAGGTATCTACAAAATTGTATCCTTTTTCTTTCCTCTTAAAGTGTATTTATTTTGGTATTTTAATCCAACTACTACTTTTATCTTAACTTTAATATCATATCTAGTTACTGCGATTCTGCTGTCTTAAACCGAACTTATAAATACCGAGGCGACTAAAGCAGATTAATATCTACAGCATACACAAACATTTCTGCTGATAAATTATGCGTTAGCACTAGACTAATCTACGGAATAAATTAATAGTACATTAAGCGGCAATCCGAGAATTCGCATTAATAAGTTTGTACAACGAGCGCCGCGCGCGAGGCGATTCGCGCTCAATTGCCACACCCCAACCACCCGCAATTTATTTAAGAATGTTATGTAAATTTGAACACAAGTCTTTGATCGTCCGCATCAAAAGTCCAAGCAAAAAACTTCCACTAGAGCGGAGAAAAAACGAGAGGAGCTTAAGAAAAATAATGATTTAATCTTACTTTTCGCCGTCTCGCATATAAAAGCGGCAATTCGCAGGGCGGGCGGCGGGCGACGGCGGACGCTAGAATCGTTTTTAATCTTTGCTTTGTAAAGGTGATTATGAGGGATTATAGGTTTGGAAGTATGGCTGAAATTTCGCGTCTGAAGTGGCAGCCCCTTCGACTCATTTATGCCGTATTTTTTGGGTGTCGCAGGTGGGGTTGCGGTCGTGCCCCCCTCTGATACTTCTCAACTTTTCCTTATTCTAGAGCTCTTCAAAGGAAAGGCTTTATTACATTTTGTTTTGTCTTCGCGACAGACGATCAGTGCGCCTCTTTTAACGGATGAACTGCGGTCAACGCCCGCGACTCTAGGATTTTCTGATTGTATCTGTGGTATCTTTGCGTAATAAATAAAAATAATTGAACTATTATTTACGTCTCAAGTTATACGATATATTTTCCTTAATTCTTTAACTTTAGTTTGTCTCACATAATAAGATGTATATATACTTACTGCGATTTGAGGAGACCTAAGGATTAAAGGTACCGTTAGCGTCCTACCTTCGTTGTATTAATGGTATATTGTGTTTTTGTTTGTAAAATGAATTGACTCATCCCCCGCGACGGTCGCCAGCATCCATATATATAAGGTTTCCCCATACATCTATATATATAAGTGGGGCTTGACGGGTTAATCGTCAGTGCGATTACCAGAGACCGAATAATCCTCACTTTCTAAAAGTGAACAACAATAAACGCGTCAATAAGCATAGGAAATAATTTACAATCAAGTGACCTTTGTTTTTACAAAAATCATCATCATCATCTTTGGCCCCATGATGTCCATTGCTGATAAGCCTCCCTTAAAGATTTTCAGACGGAACTGTTAAAAGCAGCCTGCATCCAGTATGTTCCTTAACAAAAACAAACAAAAATAAGGTTACCTATAAGCTTGTTCACCTTCGTTTTACTATTAACATAACTGAATTTATGCTCCACGTGGTATCTTATAATGTTCAGTGCTAAGTCTTTTCACTAACTAAAAAAAAATATCCCGCGTAACACAGAATATGACAGCTTTCACATTACCTCATGTTAAAAACCATTTGAACGTATGTCTTACAACCACGTTCTGTAGAATTTCTTAAAGAGATCCTCCTTTTATAGCTAAGTAGGTATATACAGAGACAGCTGATTCGTCGGATACGGGAGCTAGTAAGAGCTTGCAGTTTTGTCATTTTTCATTACGTGCTCAGATCAGGTTTGTCAACCGAACGCGCTCCACAACTACGTATAACCTTTAGAATCCTTTTGTAAAAATAAACCAAAATGTTATTTACGTTTTAAGAAGATTTACACTCTATTGAACACGAATTATGGTCTAAATTTATCCGCGGAAAAGTTCAGTTAAGACTTTTTTGCGTTAACAGGCTGTCTGAGTAAAGCTTCTCTTGGTAGTTGAAGAGTGGTGCCAGTGTAAGTCTTGAACTGTTACTATGAATACATAAACGTTGGATAAAACCCTCTACATACAAAGTATTTCCATTTTACATTATTTAACATCGCACCATGCTATATACTGGCTTAGAGCTACGACGCTACGAATTAGTTTCATGAGATTTCGTAGCATGTTCGTAGCAAAGTTCGATAAGCCTGTGAAACAAATGTATGTAAGATGTCGACTGTGTCTAGAAAGTTATTGATCATCTACATCAGTATAGATATGTAACTATTTAAATAACAGCGCACTGTCGCAAATCTTAGATTGGTTTACTACCAATAATCTCTTACTGAATGCAAATAAAACGAAATGTTTTACGTTGCCTAACTGTCCAAAATCAACCGTTAGGTTTGTTTTTAAACAATGAATCTTTAAAACCAGTCGAATCAGCAGTTTTCTTGGGAATAATATTGGACCCCAAACTTCAATGGAACGCTCAAATTTCTTGCTTGGCGGGGAAACTCAGCTCAGCGCCGTTTGTAATACGCAAAGTGAGACAATTGACCAATGTCAACACTGCTAGGCTTTTCTATTTTAGTAATTTTCATAGTGTTATGTCCTATGAAATTTTGCTTTGGGGCAGAGTCGCTGACTTTGAAACAATTATTATACTACAAAAAAGAGCTATACGAGCTATTTATAACTTAGGGGCACGAGTTTCTCTTAGGGAACGCTTTAAAAAAATAGGCATCTTGACAGTTGGATCACAATACGTTTTAGCGAATATTATGCATGTAAAACAAAACATTGAATGTTTTAGTAAAAATAGTGACCATCATAATATTAATACTAGAAATAAAGACAAATTAATAGTACCAGGTCACCGATTGCACAGGGTACGTTGTTCGTTTGTGGGACTGGGTGTACGACTTTATAATAAAATACCACCAACTGTCTTAAATTTACCCTTGAACAAATTTAAGCAATATATCAAAAACAAATTATTAAAAAAGGGTTACTATACTGTTGACGAGTATTTTAATGACAAAAATCCATGGGTATAGTTGCTCGCTACGCAAGGATAAGATCGATTGTATTGAGCTTAAGTGTTAGTGGTAGTTCTAAGAGTATATTTTTAACTTACTACGATACTCATTTGATATATCCCTTTGCTGCATCTCTTTTTTCTTGGTTGGCCACAATCTGAGTAGTCTTGCTCGCTTTAACGTCTGTGCTTGCGGCTGCGTCGTGTGCCGCTTCGGTCACTTCCCTGCAACATGGATGAGGAGGCCGATGGCTGGCACATGCGTCATACTCGTGAACGGGTGCTGCTTGCGTGGTCTGGTCTGCTCTGTTTGATGGTTGACTCTATTGTTTACTTAAACATAAACATGTAGATGATTGTTTGACTTAGGTACTCTCCGTTAATTTTCACATTTAATATCCATCTTTGAAATTGAATTTATATTGTTATTTACAAATTGTAAAATATATATATTTAAAAAATAATAATAGCAATAAAAGACCTCCGCTGAGTTTCTAGCTGCTTCTTTCAGGTCAGTGGACTTTTCCGAAGCACTGGTAGAATCATTTTATTACAAAACATTGTTAAAAATTACGTGTAAAGGTGTAGGGGCCTAAATACTTAAGTAATGATTTGAATTTGAATTTAAGAAATTCTGAAAGGAAAGCGTTGGTGTCCCTCAACACCCACACGAGCGTAAATAATAACATGATACCTACCTTTTGCCTACAATGTGATACACTATACAGGCTAAATCCGCTCAAGTGGGTAGAGAACACAATCGAAGACAATTGAAGAAAAATAAGCTATCAAGGAGCATCAGCATAGTAGGTACTTATGTAACGGACGACTTAATTATATTGCTTGATCTTAGCGGGGTGGACGCGGGGGAGGGGTCGTCTCATCTCAATCGCAAATCGGCCATCTTGCGCCCCCGAGATCGCCGCCCGCACCGCCCGCGAGCCGCGCACTCCCCCTCGTCCATTATACTTTTTAAGCTCCAATCTCGTTCATTTAAACGGTTGGCTTTAGATGGCAATCGCATTTTTCCACTGCAGGTCACGTCTCGGCCCGTCTCTCGACTCGAGGGCTTAAATCAACAAAAGAAAATAATAAGATTCGTTCAAATTAAAAGTGTAATGTCGCGAAAGTGCGCGCCGCGGCACGGTGCGGCATGGTGCGGTGCGGCGCGGGCGGTGGTTAATCCCGGCAGCGCTCTTCATTAGGCGGGAGACGCTAAGGCCTCGGGAAACGTTTAAAAACGTCGCCGAGAATTTTTCTTTATTCATAACAGGGATTAAGAGAAATGCAAATGAAGCGAGGCGTCGCGGGAGACTACTTAGCTGTGTCAACAACGGCTCGCGAATTTGAACGAGATTCTGTATTTTTTTCGTTTGACTGGTCTCCGCTCGTGGCACGTCTTATTTTTGTTTACATTAAACGTTTGAACGTATGATTTAACACAATGCTTATACAACTGCTACATTTTTTATGTTAAATTTTAAAGCATCTAATTTCTTTCCGCGTATTTTAACTTAAGCTTATGTCCCTAATTTATTATGAGATTGCAAACAATATTGAATACTTGTAATTATCTACAGCATCAATAGACCTCATTGACCTGAACAACAACACAGTCCCGTTGAAAACCGATCTGTACCAAAGCTATGTTTTTGCGTATCATATGAGACTAGCCGTAAACCCCGACAACAATTACCATATCATCCCATACATATATACAGACATACATACATACACATATTTTCACACTCACCCCTTTTATCACCGAAGGGGTACGCAGAGGCACAACAATTATTTTTTTCACACACTTTTCGCCGTGCGTCTTCCATCCCATGATATGATAGGTAGCGAGCCTATCGAATATCGGGAACAAATTTCAGACTTCGGGCTGGTACTGAATAGAAAAATCCAATATCACGTTGCCCGACCCGGGAATCGAACCCGTGACCTCAACATTGCAGTCATACCGTAATACAACTACGCCACAGAGGCAGTCCCATAGAGATCGGAATTATCTTATAAGTTTTTAACAGAGCCTAAAAAACCGCTCAAGTAATGATAAGTAACCCATAAACAGGTAGGTAATGAGCAATGACAACCATTTACCACAAAGTGATTATGTTGCTATTTTTTCTAAATAGCGTCATAAATCTAATGTCAGCGTACTTACACTTGTGATCCTGTGGTTCTGGATTAGTTTTCCAATTGGTCAACATTTGCGTGTTTTTATATAAAAATAAAGACTCAAGTTGCTCGAGATTAGAATATGTTTATACCCTCAGACCCAACCACGCCATGCCATTAATTGCATATCTGCCTCACCTTTAGAAACAAAGGTTTGAACTTATATGTAAATATTTATTATCAGCGAGGATACTTAATACTAATAGAAATGTAAAGAAGCCTTTTAATGATAATAGCAAACTAAAACAATAACAATTTATAGCAGCCAGTACAAAAGATTTCAACATTAAAACTGTTTTATGAGTAATGAAGACAATTTTCTAGGCGAGTATCTATCGATCGGTTCATTTATTTGTTCATCCGGCCTTAGTTTATACAGCTCGCAACTCTTTTGCGACGGCCTTTATCGACAGTGATGTACTCATGGTGTTTACAAATATCGATAAAAAACATTTTTATACGTGAATGATATTTTATTTTGTTATTTTTTCTTTATTTTATCGTATTACAGGAAACAAACAGTAGAATATACACAAACAAATTAATACAAAGTAACTTAACCTATAATAGGTACCAAAAAAGTTTCCAACATTTAAAGAGGATAGTTACAAGTCTCACGGCAAAAACGTAGCCTTATTTTGACATGACGTTGTAATGTACATCGCTAGCTTTAAATCTCACCCAATTTTTTTTTTTACTTCGACAGCTTCTACTACCCCTAATGAGAGTGCCTATTTTGCGTTAAATTAATATTTTATAAATAACCTACTCTACACATTAAGATAAAAAGAGCGACGGTTATTTTAATGTTTATTCTACACTTATTCCCTCCTTGTTTAGTGCATCAGAAAATACAGCAAAGTCGAAAAATGCTGACCGTGAAAAATATGACAACAACGACAGTAATTATCCTGCCAAAATCAAACTAATTACCCAGATATTTCACGCTATAACTGCATAGCATCGAGCACGAAACTCACCCCATCCCTATCTTGAACTCGGCGAGCTCTTCGTATATTTTTATTTGGAATTTATATCTAGCAACGAATCCCACATTATTGTCTCCGGGCATTTATTTTGTGATGGGCATTAAAACAAACCCCTTTTTCTTGGAGAGGCGATTTCATTTTAGCTGGGTTTAGAAAATTTAAGGCCCGTCTTATAGAGCTCCGATATTGCGAGGCCCGATCTCGGTGGGCGGAATAATTAATTTACTCTATTATATTTATACCCTTTCTCGTTCAGATAACGCTGCGAATAAAATGTTTACGGAATGGAATTTGAAGTGGAGGTCTTGTGGGTTTTATGGGTAGTCTATACTTCTAGATTAATATGATCATTGAGTGGTTTGTTTATAAGTTTGTGTGTAGGATTGATGATTCTATTCTAATGTAGCTACACTCTCCGTTGACTGCTTTTTATCTCAGTAGCGGAATTTAAGGCGGGCGGAATCTCGAACAATAATTTATTATAATATCTTAGAGCTAGAGTTATATTTTAATACATAGTAATTGTTTATTTCAATAGCGCACAGACAATTAAAGAGGTTTGCTGGTGGTACATCTCTCGTATGCGAGGGGCCGTCTGGGTACTACTGCAATGTCTTTTTCTACCGCCAAGCAGCAGTGTGCATGTACCGTACTGTTTGAAGGAAATTAGCCAGCGTTATTGCTGGGCATTATGAGACTTAACATCTTATGTCCAAGGAGCGCAGTTGAGAACCACAAAGTACTTTGTGATTCAAAGTTCTGTCTGTAGTTGGTACTGTTTATCGGCGGTCATATCGCTTACCATCACTCGAACGGCATGCTTTCGTCATTGAACTGCAATAAAAAGTTAGTGGGTACTTCCAGAATACTTATTTAAGTAACGATTCTAAATATATCTATATATACTCGACTGCCCCGGTGGCGTAGTTGTATTATGGTACTGCAATGCTGAGGTCTCGGGTTCGATTCCCGGGTCGGGCAAAGTGATAGAGTTTTTCTATTCAATATCAGCTCGGAGTCTGGAATTTGTGCCCGACATGGCGATAGGCTCGCCCCCTATCACATCATGGGACGGAATAACGAAAAGTGGGTGCACTAGTTGCGCGTCTGCCTACCCCTTCGGGGATAATAGGCGTGAGTGAGTGTGTGTCTAAATATATTGACGAGTGCAGTTCCATTGATTTTTATTCCCCAGGTAATCAGCTTAATGAACACATTAATTAAATGAGCAATGATTTTTGCGTACACTCGCATTCAAAGCGGTTACTGGTCAAACTCGGAGGTTCCTCTTTTGTTTGCACACTCGTTGATATCCTGCCCGCCGTGATATCACCCGAATATCCCAAGTGGTAGCCTTTTATGGAACTGGCTTCTATAAGAGAAATGGTTGGTAAAATAATTATTATTATTTGTATTACTTATACATAAAAAAGTTTTTCACAAATGCCCCGCTTGATATTTTCTTTTTACTGGACCGATTTTAAAAGTTCTTTCATCAATATAAAGCTACATTATCAGTGAATAACGTAGACTACTTTTTATCTTGGGAAAATATAAAGCGGGACTTTTATACCAGAAAAACTTTTGGGGGCAAAGCTAGTCCGACATATAACGCCATCTAACAAATTTTGTCACACTACCAGAGACTTTTTCTGACAGATATTAATATTCTAGACCTGTGAAACCATAAGTTGTAATTTATAGCGTATAAGTTTCGAATAGGGTATTACTGTATCAGCATGTGGTTAGTTCAGCACTAAATATTTTAGATAAATTCTAGATATCTTTAAACTGCAAGAAAAATATGTTTTTTTATTTCATTGAATGACGAGACGAGCATGCCGTTCGCCTGATGGTAAGCGATACGAACGCCCATAAACAGTAGCAACACCATCCAGCACCTTGAGTTACAAATTACTGAGTGGTATTCCACTGCGCTCGTTATACCGAGACATTAGATGTTAAGTCTCATTATGTCCAGTAGTTCAACTGGCTACCAATGTCTTTCAAACCGAAACACAACAGTGCATGCACACTGCTTTTTGGCGGTAGAAATAGACATTGCGGTGGTACCCACCCAGACAGACTCTTACATATGAGAGACCTACCACCAGTAGACTAACTATATAATAACTCAAAAATATTTGAGCACAGTCCACTCTACACTTAGTTATCCGTAGTATCCACAGCTTAATTTGATTAGCGGCCGCAAACCATAGAGTGCTCACTCGACGGGACGAACAGCAAACTTTGGCGGCATTCATATTAACTATTGGTTTAGTCCATTTATATCTCGGCTCAACGACTTAACTTGATTGAAGTTAACTTCATACTGTAACACCAACGTTAATTTATTGGTTTTAGTTGATGCATCTATAATTAGTTTTGTTCGCAGTGTCGCTCAGAAGCATTTTTATAGGGAAGGTGTTGCTTGCAGCTTCGCCTGCGTGAAAGCCATTCCGGTGTAGCGACAAAAGTCCCTAAAATACAGTAGGGGAGACCGGGGATAGTTGACCAAATTTCGGCTTGGATGCTTATAATTTTTTTGTTTTAGTATACAATTTCAAAAAATCCTATAAGTTCAATAGGTAAACTTATAAGCTTTCAAAAGAAATTCCTACCAAAAACCTCGAGATTGTTTATAACATAGGTATAAAAGCCATTTTGTGGAACAAGAAAATCAAGTCAACCTACCCCATGCCTGGGGTTGGTGGACTATTCATTTGGGGTAAATTGACCTACGAAGTGATTGGTATAAAATAGGTACGGCTATAAAATAAAACAAAATGCAACATATATTTACTTACTATTATCAATGTGCCTTATTAAAACAAAATGTTAACTTAACATTTACATAATTTACATATAATTTGTCACCTTGTGAACGATATGCGTTATTGGGGTGGAAACAAAAATCCTACCACCAGCAGAGGGTTTACTGTTTCGATTAGTTATTCTTTTGTAAATCCATATGGTTTTAAAATAACAAGCTTTTGATAAATTTCACAAGAAACTCACTTTATTCCATGTGAAGAATATTTCGATTAATACGTAAGTAATACATTTTGTAGGTAGTCAACTAGCCCCATTACAAAGTATGTCTACCAGCCCCAACAAGCTTTTTAAATTTCAACCACCTGTGAGTACCTCAAAACTGAGTAGAAATATAAAAAAATTACACTAAAATAATCATCAATAACCAAACTCTTACTTTAAATTGCTTGTAAGTATTGAGTACAAATAATATTAAGAGGTAAAAGGTACTCATAGGTATCTTTTTTCGATAAATCGTTTTATCTCCCAGATTACTACGTTTGCGATGAGGATTCGTAAACAGTTAACGGTTTTTCGTAGACAACGCAACACTTTAAAATAGCTCGAGTTATTGAAAGTTATTCATCCTGCTCCTATCACCAATCATCCCCGGTCTCCCCTACGACGGGTAGTGCCATCTACTTAATGAATGAGACCAAATATATCCAGTACTTATCATAGGACCAAATTACCGGGACAAAAAGTAGCCGTGTTAGTCCAGGGTAGGGCTGCTATCATCTAAATTGCCGACGCCGGATAAACACGGCAAAATCCCGGACATTTGGGCCAAATATGGGTATTTCCCCGGACACCTCTGAATAAATATTTTGCCGTTCCTTCTTGAATGCGGGGAAATGCCTGAAGTTTTAACTAAGATTTATTTCAATTTGTCGCTCATCTATAAAAAATGGATTTTTAAAACCCCGGCCGGACGGCCTCCGGACGCCCTTCAAACTAGGACAAATCCGGAGAAATCCGGACGGATGGCAGCCCTAGTCCAGGGCATGGTTTACCCGTGTGTCAAAATTCATCCGTTAAGTTGTTTCTGCGTTTACTTTTAACAAATATACAAACATCCAAGAAAATTCACAAACGGACATTTACAATATTAGTAAGATAAGGATGTACTACATTACTTTCAAAATGTCTTATACTTGTTTGCCAAGGAGGCTTCGCAAAATTGACCTAGAACATCTCCACCTGAAAAATGTTTAAAATAATCGGGTTAATCATGAACATAATGATGTCATGAGATTTAATTATCTTGTTAATATTCAAATATATAAAGAAATTGCATCACAAATACAATATAATGGCTTTAATTACAAAACGGTTTTATAATTAAAGGAGATGTCCGCTTTTTGTATAGGTGCTGGACCTCAATATCTAACCAGGCTCCAGGGATATTAACCGTTCAAGCCCGCTCGGTTACATTGGCCCGGTACGTCATCTGTCAACAAGCGAAAATCGACCTTATACTCACCCACATACATACTACCAAAAAATTGACAATGACAGCTGTCAAACTATTCGAGGGGCAAAATATGAAACTTGAATCCATAAAAAAAATATTTTTAGACCCTCCATTCATAATTAACTTTTTTAAAAACGTTCATATTGTGTAGATTTAAAGCAAAATAAATTTACATAAATCTTAAAATCGGAGGTGTTCAAAATTAAATGAATTATTGTAAAGGGCAAGCTTTAGGAGTTCTATCCAAATATATATAAACTGTCTATGTTAGAATTTTAGTCCCGTTTTTGACATGTCCTTTAGCAATAAAAGTAAATCCTACTAATATTATAAAGGCGAAAGTTTGTTAGAATGTATGGATGTCTGGATGTTTGTTCCTCTTTCACGCAAAAACTACTGAACGGATTTCGATGCAATTTGGCACACGGGTAGATCATGTCCTGGATTAACACATAGGATCATGTCCTGGATTTACTTTTTATCCCGGGGAAATATAAACCGGGACTTTTATCCCGGAAAAACTTTTTAATGCGGGCGGAGCCGCGGGCAAAAGCTAGTATACTATATTTTTTTAAAGAGATTAAGGGTTGATAAAATTGGCCTTAATATGTTTTTAATACATTGCGAAATAACGGCTAGACTACTGGACTCTACCCTCAATATATCCCAGCATGCTCTTGACTGGGGTTTAAAAAGCAAGAGATTATTAGTTTATGTGTGACAACTAGCTTTTGCCCGCGGCTTCACCTGCACGCAAGGTTTTTTCCAAATTACAAATAAAAAAAAGACGTGTGGCACTCGGAGACTACCGCAGTAAAGCTATTGCATAAATTCTAATATTTATAATACATGAATGTACTAATATTAAAAATAAATAAATTATAAATCATCTCTTTTGTAGCATACACACAACGGCATCTTAAGAAGAAAATGTTTAAACGCAGTATTTTTGACAACGCCATCTATACTATACCAGATGTAATGCAAAACCATACTGTAAGCAAGCTGACAATGAAGACGTAAACTTATGTTTTTTCCGCTAGATGTCTCTTCCCATACACGATGTATATTATTGTGCTAATGTTTATAATAAATATCTAGTGTATTTTCCACCTTATTGTTTATGATGTTTCAAGAAATACTTTGTAATTAAACCTATTTTCCTATTATAATTTTTGTAGTTTTTTACAATTTCCGGAAATTATTGGACAAAATGCAGTAAAGCGAAAAATGTACGCATTTGACATCTACATCCAAGAGACTGCCGCTAGCGCGTTTCACACACTGCTCCGCACCACGCTGCGGGGTGCGTGGCGACGGAATCACACGCGTTTGTGCGGGCCGAAACGCAAAGTACCTATGGGCACACTGAGTCCTTCTGCATAGTCCGTGATTTCTTCTAATTTGATCATTCAAAAACCAAACAGTTAATATCACTGCAGAATCGTGAATGAGTTCTTCATTAACAACCATTTTTATATAGATAACAATGCTCTGCACTGTACTATCACCGCGAGATGCTGTAAAATGAGGTCCCTGGGTCATACTATACTGCAGGCCCGCGCATTTTTGCGGAGGAATCTGCACGATGCTGCAGTGATATTATCTGTTTGGTTTTAGTTTTTTTGCCACCACTGGCAATAAGTTTCCTTTTATCTCAAAAACAAGCTCTCCACGTCCGTGATCAAGTTTATATTTTTTTAAGGATAAAAAGAAACGCCTTTATCGGAAAGAAGTATTTATGAAACGCAATGATAACGACATCATCCTATAACAATAAAGTTACTCAGATACTTACACAAATAATTCATGAACGAAATTAGCTTTGGGAGGAGTGTTTCAACTCATGATTCATTAATAAAGCAGGAATCAGGGTGTACTAGATATTTGGATCAGGATAAAAGTATGAATAATAATAATGAACCCTGTTAAGCTTATTAAGAAGCTTTGGATTTTTTAAACTCATAGCTTTGGATTTTATAGGCTCGCCCCCTATCACATCATGGAACGAAATACGCACTGTGAAAAATAGGTGCTCAAGTTGCGCCTCTGCCTACCCCGTCGGGCAGAAAGGGCGTGAGTGTGTGTAATTTCATAAACCTTTACTTGGACTTTGGAGTCTCGAGTTTGAGTTTTTAAATGGGACACAAAAAAGGGACACCTTTTTTGTTTAGGTCAATTATAATCCAACAGGTTACTAGGTACAGGTGAAACTAATTAAGCGGATAAGATATATATCATTACTAGCTTTTGCCCACGGCTTCGCCCGCGTTAATAAGTTTTTCCGGGCTAAAAGTACATACATAAAAACCTTCCCGTTGAATCACTCTATCCAACACATTTATTTGGATAAAGATTAATATTATTACGTTGATACAACTCTTAACAAATAATGCATTAATTTCGACCAAATTTGATTACCATAAAAACGGTTCTAGTGAGTTAATCTTAAAAGATAGACATATACTCTCGCGGACATTTTTTTAGATCATTTCAACAGGAATAATTCTTTCATACATATATTTTTGGTATCTTGAACCGTTTTCGCAGCGCACGCAATGAAAGCCCTCAAGGATGAATAATTTTCCCCGCTTTTTTCACATTTTCCATTATTTCTTCGCTCCTAATAGTAGCATCGTGATGTTATATAGCCTATAGCCTTCCTCGATAAATGGTCTATTCAACACAAAAATAATTTTGCAATTCGCACCTGTAGTTCCTGAGATTAGCGCGTTCAAACAAACAAACAAACAAACTCTTCAGCTTTATAATATTAAGTGTAGATTCATTACAGTAAAACGTTTGCGTTATTTAAAATAGAGCACACAAACTCCGCGGCAAGTAGCTATATACTTGCCTATTCTTTTGCGGCCGTAGGTTATGTAAGGAAGCACATGATATAAAATAATATTAAAACATTGTTATTCTAAGCAAATTAGGTAGAGTTTCACGTGACGATCAGATGTATGTAATCGGGCAGCGGGCTACCTTACAAAACAAACGATAACTTCAGTTCACATATTGATATTATAAACAAATTAATTAATGAAGCAATAATTACAACACGAATCATCAGCGTGATTAATGTCGGTAAATCATTGACCAGGACAACTATGAATAATGTCATCCACGATGACGCGCCCTACTAATTTGCCTAATCGCTTTAAGTCCAAATGTGCAACCTTCAACTTGTATTTTAGCTATATAAGTTCACATTTATTATTTATAAGTGCACATATATATTCATATGAATAATCAAGCTTCCTTCCAACCCTCAAAAACCTCGCTTAAAAATTATTACTGCGCGTCATCGTGAATGGTACAACTTATATAAGTCTAATGTATGTGCAAACTGATTCTAACCGGTTTACGCCACGGTGTAAAAAGTTCAGACAGATGGCCAATTAAATACCGCTGTTTACCGGTAAAGTGCAGAATAGTATCGCTATACAAATATTTTATCTTTGACCTAACATTCGAATCCATCATGTATGTCATCGAACCAGTGAGAACTGGCAATGTTGTTGTATGGGCTACTTTGATAATTTTACTATCTTCTTTGGATAGTCAAAACAGATACAAAGGCTGTAGAAAAGATGCGTGCCCAAAAATGTATGGGAATTGCATAGTAGGACAGAAACTTCCATTTCCAAAAAGGATTGTTGCGTTGGCGATACTGTAGGGCATTCCCTATCATCCCAACACATTCTCGAGAGAGACTTATCCAGAGGCGTGCCTGCTGCTGTATCAGCCTGCGAGCCCTAGGGAGCCATACGCTAGACTTAAGCGGTTTTTTTGCTCCCGCATAATATGCCTCCGGACGTAGGGAATGCGAGGCGGCACAAACTAAGTTTCCTGCACTTAAGGAAAGTATAAATTTGGCGTCCGAAAGGCTCCCAACCAAATATTAACATAAGGCCTCTTTATGGCTAGCTACGCCACTGGAAGTATCGATAGGATATGTCATATGTCATCGCCCACACAAAAATCTTTTTTGGAAATGGAAGTGCCTGTCCCATAAAATAATCCTAAACTTGGTCTATCTGATCACTGCTCACAATGCGATCAGTTGCGATCTTTGTAAGAAGTCTACGCAATAAGTGCTCAAAGGATTAAAATTTAAATTAAATGTCATAAATGGAAAAAAGTACGTTCACATAAACAGTACTATCGGTCGTAAACATTACACTATGCTCTAAACAGTGCTTTTATGAACATGTGAATAATATTTCTAAGTAACATGTTATTTCTATAGCATTAGCCGGCAAACAAGCATATAGGTTTGTTATCAGTGAACTCTACCGCCCTTAAACATCCACAATACGAATTAAAACAAAACAAAAAACCCGACTGCGTCAAAATCTGCCACCTTACAAAATCTATTGAAAAACTGAAAAGATAGAAACAAGATTTTAATTTGAATATTTTATTTTGATTTTGAATAATCTTAGTTGACAGTGTTCGCAAACGCTGTCGGAGGCATAACACCCTCACTTCTCACAATTTGGTTGGTGATATAGTTAATGCAACAAAATCTCGGAGAGAGCAGATGCCTATATACATATTTGTAATCACCGTTAAAAATCCTTTATTACCCGACTGCGAAAGAAGGAGAGTTATTTTGAAACCACACTCGATGTATTTTGAAAACGTTATTTTTTTAGGTTACATTTTGTCGCCAGAAATCCTTAATTTTGTTTTTTTTTTTATTTTGATGTATCCAGTGTCACTTTCACAACATAGACGAATCTATTGACACCACTCACAACAAAATACGACAAGCTGTTTAGGGTCTAGGGCGTGCCAAAGAAATATACATACATACACTCGAAAAACCTAACCCGCTTTCTTTCACAGTAAGGTAAAAAAAGATGCGCTGCCATCCTTAAATAAATAGGGAACAGGGAAACGATGGAGAAACTTAGGTCTTGAGAACCCTCACCATTCTAAACTCAATAGCAAATTGTCTGTTCGTGGTGGTTTCCTGTGAGATAATGGAGCTGGCCCATTCATGCTGCAGACAATATTATTGCAGTCTGTCTTTACTATTTTAAAATGTTTTTAACTCATATTTATTTAATCTATACTAATATTATAAAGCTGAAGAGTTTGTTTGTTTGAACGCGCTAATCTCAGGAACTACTGAACCGATTTTGAAAATTCTTTCACTAATAGGAAGTTATATAACTCCTGAGTGCTATAGGCTACATTTTATCCCGGGAAAATATTTTTGTCCCGGAAAAACTTCTACACGCGGGCGGAGCCGTAAGCACTACTAGTGACGAAATAAAGACTAGTGGGTGTGTCAACATGCGGACATAGCGTGTTTAAGATAGCACTTGCCCCCAGCAGTGAATAACATGTTGACTTGACAACCAGAAACCTATCTATTGCAATAAACATAACAATCTCAAGATTTATTGACGCATTCAAGAACAAAACAGACAAATATAGACTAGTTTACGACCACAATTCCAATTTCACTGATACATAGCACAGGTTCTCTTAGCATAGGTCTCAGTACAACATTTTTATTGCGAAAAATGTTATTAATTTAAATGTATCATTATAATGTATATTGCTTGAAATAATAATAAATAAATAAATCACGTGTCCCAGCATACAAAATCTCAAAACTACTGTGTTATGATGCAATATAACGTTTACAGTAATAAGTAACTCCTGTCATTATTTTCTATGAGTTGCGAAAGTTCCTTGTAATACAATTCCTAATAAGCTGTGTTCCTGCCAAACAGCTGATACGAATCGGTATATTATATAGGTACATATAGAAAAGTTATTTCTCTTTTTGCCTTAGTCAATTTCTATCTATCTATAAAGGTCATCGATGTAAAACAGCCTGGTTTCCTTCTACGATACTCGAGACGGATTAGGACACGGCTTAAGAGCTCTATTTTGCTCTACCATCCATCAGTACCCGATATTTGCAAACCATTAAAATCGCTCCAGACGTTTTGGAGTCCATAGAGAACACACACACGTATTATCAACGAGTAACATAGGCTACTTTTTTATACCATGAAAATATGAAGCGGGACTTTTATTCCGGAAAAAACTCCTTTCATCCTCCTGGGATGCACGTTGCCCGCATGCTTTATGTTAATGCCTAAGTATTACTTTTTAGCATATTGTGCGAATAAATGTTTCTTTCTTTCTTTCTTTCTTTCTTTCTTTCTTTACGCGGGCGGAGCTGCGACCAAATGTCTCATAGTATAATGACATCGTTCATTCAGAAGATTTTTGTTTTATCTCAGCATCATTTAGCACTACATAAAAATAACACCTGTGCGTTAATATTCTACATATTTATGTCTGAATAACATAAGTACAACTTTTTTTTGTAATAAATATTAAATATTAACCGCTACGGGCAACTTTATTATATTAATGTACTACTAATGAAGAGTTCCTTTATTATGTAAATACACGATTTCTTTCATCAGCGAATTTGTTTACACAGTGTCTTTGATCTGATATTAGAGACTGATGAAACATTTTATTAAATATTAATATCACGTGAGTAAAGCACCAACAGTGTGATATACATTACGCAACCTCACAAAACCAATAACCGTTATTGATTTAAATTAATGCTCTAAAGCAGGAATGCTCTTGCATTGTTGGAAATCTGAGGATCGTAGCAATAAATGATTTTACTTAATGATTTCCAAATTAATTGGCATAATGTGTATAAATAGCGATTATATTAAAATTGGAGCGAAAGTAAAACTTAAACGCTAATTTAAATTGATTATTAGCCGATCAAGCCCCGCTCGGTTACATTGGCCCGGTACGTCATCTGTCAACAAGCGAAAATCGACCTTATACGCACCCACATAAATCGACCTTATACGCACCCACATAAAATTTATTTATTCAGATGACGTACCGGGCCAATGTAACCGAGCCGGGCTTGATGGGTTAGTAAACGATCTGCAATTGCTTTAAACAACTGTCTAAATAACCTGTCCAAGAAATGTTATTTTTTGCAATTTAATCTGTAGGTAGACGGTACGTAGACCTACTGTCCGGAAAGGTTTCTCCTGTTTCAATGTCTCAATGCTGTATGATGGGTTGCCATTGCCAAGTTATTGTCTCTCGATAGCGTGCAACATGAGCTCGTGATGACTGATGCAGCTTTAATATCATAAGCTGAGGTAAGTTAAAACCACGCAACCTTCGATTGGATATACTATCAAGGATACAAGTAGGTTAATTTGATGACATTTCAACGTATACAATCTTAGAGAAAAACCTTTTAGATCCTAAAAATATTGTGATAGTTGATATAAATCTTTCTGTTAAAAATGTTTTTGTGTAACCCCTCACGAAGTCACATCAAGGTTTTTGTTCGTAAATCAAAAAGACAAATGTTTTTCGAAAAAAATTAATGAAATCACTGTACACCACGTCATACAAAAAATAAATAATTAACAAATAGGTTTGGAAAATTTAATCGCGCGACAATAGACGGCCTTATAGCTAAAAAGCGATCTCTTCCAGACAGCCTACGCTGATTGCGAGATAATATGAAGTGATGAAAAAAACATAAGTAATAAAATAAATTATACATACATACATGCACTCACGCCTCTTATCCCCGAAGGGATAGGCAAAGGCGCAACTATGCACCCACTTTTCACCGTTATTCCGTCCCATGGTGTGATAGGGGCGAGCCTATCGCCATAATAATTATAACGTATTTTTGACTAATGATTTAAACAATTTGTAGTATTTTTACAAGATTATATATTAAGTCGATTTAGTGTGTGTTTATACAAAGTAAGAGTTTATGTCTACATTATATGTCATGTTTAGGTATTAGTTGGATCATTATTATAAGTTTTATCACATAGTTCACCCATATTTGATTTTCGATCGAAAAATTATTCAAGCTTAGATTCGGCGTTTGTCTAGCTTTCGACAGTTATTTTTTGTATTAGTTATAACAACAAATAGAAGCTTCTGTCTCGATTATCGGGAAATTCCAGATTATTTCCACATAATTTATATCTAAATATATACCTAAATAAAAACAAAAAGACTGTAGATCATCGTACTGGTGAACATGGTCGTCGATTGACGTCAATAACATTCCGATTGTATTGGATCCTATTTAAATTGTGAACATATTTTTAATTTATTATAGAGTTTAATAAGTCGTATGCTGTTTTAATATACCATTTACAGTCGTACTTATAAACTTGTTTTAGCGTTAAGAAGTTGTTAAGCATTTCTTAAATAACTGTCAAAATTAAACATCGCCGTAGACTAGTTTAATACTTTATATAATCTAACGTTTAAACCTTCTTACAAGGCAAGATGGCTGGTTTTAACCTACAGCTGATCGTGAGTGTCAAAAGTCAAGCAGACTAGTTATTTTATAAGTAAGACTGATTAGTTATGATTAATAGTATAGTTCTATAATATCCAGTAAAACTTTCCGTTCGCAAAATTTCGATATGTATGGGATGAGTCGTGTACCCACTCCTCAGCATACCATAAAAACAATGGATACAGAATATTGTTTGCAATATGTGTTCGTTAATTAGGTATTATATCTATAATATATACTACATAGTATAAAACAAATTCGCTTCCCGCTGCCTGTCCCTATGTATGCTTAGATCTTTAAAACTACGCAACGGATTTTAATGCGGTTTATAGATAGAGTGATTCAACGGGAAGTTTTTTTTGTACTTTTACCCCGGAAAATCTTATTAATGCGGGCGAAGCCGCGGGCAAAAGCTAGTATGATATAAATTAATAAGACCAAGTTGACACAAAGAAAAATAATAATTTTAAGCAAGGATAATTCAGTTTTAACAACAATCAGTTATCATCATTGAATTTCAATGACGTATCATCCATTTAACTCAACTCACATAAGTTCGACTAATTGAAGTTAGTAACGTAATTGAATACACTAGCAAAGTTTGGCTACGTTACATTTAATATTTTAATAATTAATTTGGAAACAATATTCGATTTTTTTGCCATTAACTACGCTTTTTTATATTCAGACTTGCTTTGCGAGGTATGCAGACCATCATCACATTTAAATATCGATACATATAAAAACTCTATGGAACTGCATAACTACGATACTACGAAATTCAACTAAACATTCTAGAAATTTCCTGGCAACATTTTCTAGCTTGGCGAACGTTTAACACATCAGCATTGTGCTTTATATCTACGAACACAATGGCCGCTTGAATGGACATTTCGAGATGAGCCACAAGTGCCACAACGGATATTCCACTTCGTATGAAATGCAATTTGTGCAATTTATTCCCGTACAACTTATGAGAAATAAGATCACATAGATGAAATAAATAATTGGATTTCTCAATGACTTAAGAAATCATTGAAATATTACAAAACATAAATTTAAATTTAAATAACCCCCGACACAACAAATCTCTAAAAAGTAAAATAATAAATGTGTCTCTGTCGTTTAAGTACCTAGTAATATTTTGTCCCCCGACGTGAGGACGCTTGGGTCAAAATATTACTAGGTACTTAAACGACAAAGACACGATTATTATATTACTTTTTAGAGATTTTTTGTGTCTGGGGTTAATTACATTTTTGTGCCAAATTTGTTAAAATTACTTTATTCTCCATCGGCGGGCCTTGATAATCAACTATCTAACACCTACTCGTTGAGACCATCCCTATGAGCCCAAACACGCTATATCTTCTACAAGTTGCTAAGGAGTTGAATACCCCGAAGACTACTTGATGCTGCAGCATCTGCTCATGTTGGAAAATATTGCCGATATCACAGTACACCAAATTTAAAATCAATCGAACTTTTTAAGTTGGAAATGAGCTGATAAATGATAATCTTCAAACGCCTGAACAAATGTTTATAAATTTTAGCTAAGAATCATCTCGATCACATCAGTCATAAAGACTCTTATGCTGCAATATCTACCTACGACGGTAAACAATGCAATGTAATTGATCAGAAAATCTGATTCCTGGAATTATGTCACTTTTTCACCCATCGGTTGTCACTGATGCAAACTGCAGGTGGGAATAAAGTGTCTCAAACATATAGTCGCTTAAAATAGCTCTTTACCACTTCAGAAGTACTAGCTAGGTCCAGTAATTGTAGTTCACGAACCCCATTGTCCCATGAAACTTCAACATTAATTTTATTTTTGTTGTTAGCCCATCTACAATCAGAGTAAATACTATAAACTATGTTCTACAGTAAACAAAATGATAATCTCACTGTGTTTATTAAATTTATTCAATTACGTAAATAGGTATTGCTAAATACCTCATTGTAAAACGTAAAATTTAATTTGTTTTTACCGACATTATCATATCGTGGTTAATCAATATGCTGGTAAATAGGGGCGATCGGTAATACATTTTACATACAATAAGCTAACGCATTCCGAAAACCTTTAACCTCAGAAAGAAAGCGTTTTACATAAAGTTACCTACTTAGTTATTCAGTCGTATTACAATTTGCAAATGACTTATTTACAGCGAGTAGGTGTCTCTACTTATAAATATACGTGCATAAATGAATAGCATGAAAAAGTCCCTATGGCATTATTAGTAAATTAACGCCTCCTTGGTCTAATAGCTTATTCCAGCTGCGAACCTGGTGGTCCTTTGTTCGAGTCCTAGAACACATCGAGCATTGTCTAAAGCGATATGGAATGATTTTCTATTAATGGTAGGTATCTTATAAAGAACGAGGTTTAGGTAATTTACTGGTGGTGAGTCTCACATATGCAGGAGTCCGCCTGGGTGGATACCACCGCTATGTCTATTTCTACCGCCAAGCAGCAGTGTGTATGCACTGTTGTGTTTCGGTTTGAAGGACATTGTAGCCAGTGTAACTACTGAAGGGCTACTGCGAAAAACGAAATCCGAAACGTCGGTCCGAAACGAAGAAACGACGAACTTAGGATTTAACCTTACTACCAAATTACTTCGGATCCGTCACCGTTGAACGAAGGTCTCACGCAGTTTGCGACGCTTCCGACTTCGCTCAACACTTTCGTCACGCAACAACTCTTCATAAAGAAGGATCCGTAACACTTCGTAGTAAGAAAACATGCGATCCGTCACCCGAAACTACGGATTTCGTTTTTCGCAGTAGCCCCTCAGGACATAATGAGACTTAACATCTTATGTCTCATGATGACGAGCGCAGTGGAATGCTACACAGTACTTTGTAACTCAAGGTGCTGGATGGTGTTGCTACTGTTTATGGATGGTCGTATCGTTTACCATCAGGCGAACGGCATGCTCGTCTCGTCATTCAACGCCATAAAAAAAATTATTATGATTTTACTTTCAAATTTACCTCAAAAGCTTCTTACAGTGGTTTATAAGAACACGAAAATAAGTATATATGTATACCAATTTATAATATTATAGCTTTTGCCCGCGGCTCCGCCCGCATTAAAAAGTTTTTCCGGGATAAATGTCCCGGTTTATATTTCCCCGGGATAAAAATTAGCCTATGTGTTAATCCAGGACATTATCTACCCGTGTGCCAAATTTCATCGAAATCCGTTCAGTAGTCGTTGCGTGAAAGAGGAACAAACATCCATACATCCATACATTCTTACAAACTTTCGCCTTTATAATATTAGTAGGATAGTAGGATGCACTTATGTAATACTAGCTTTTGCCCGCAGCTCCGCCAGCATTAAAAAGTTTTTCCGGGGTAAAAGTAGTCTATGTTTTAATCCCGGCCATGATCTACCCGTGTGCCAAATTTCATCGAAATCCGCTCAGTAGTTTTTGGGTGAAAAAGTACCAAACATCCGTATATCCATACTTACAAACTTTCGCGTTTGTAATATTAGTAGGATGTACTTGTCTACACGACTACTACAATTTGGAAAGTCCTTTAATATACTATGAGCATTTAACCATAATGGATTTCATAAGTCTAATAAGGACAATAATCAATGCTCACGGCAATAAATAAAATAAAAAAAAAAAACAAACACCTTCATTTAGGTATAATGCTATACGTACCAACTATAGTGTGGGTATACCGTACAAGTAGGTAAATATCATCAAGCCCTCTTGACCGAGCCATTGCGGCTACCTGATATTTCGACAGACAAAACACCATGTAGGTACATAATTTAGACGGACTCGCGAGGCCTAAACCCTTGTCCGCCACACACAGATACACGCACACAATACTTCACAGCGTTTCTTAACACGGAAAAAAATTGTCGGATAGGTGGACAAAAAGCATATTATCTAAGTTCAAGTTCATAGAGCGAATTTTCGAGAACCATTCCAGCAAAGACTGTTTTGATTGCATGTGTTTGCTAAATTGGACAATCCAGTCATTTTGATGAATATTCACTATACTTTGGGAGTTGGGGTCCACCCAGGAATCTTATTACATAACTTAATCTATAGGCACCCCTTACTATTTCCGCCCATCCTGGAAACCTTCCTTCCTCCCCCCACTTTTCCTTCCATCTCCCTTTTCCACTTCCTTCCCAGGCCCTGCCGGGGAACTCCAGTTTCCCATTCGTAGGTTTCCCCCGGTGTTGACTGCAGGATTGCCAACCTAAAAAAATGTTATTAGATATAGATGCAATTCTCTATAGAGGTAATTTTAATATTAAACGATTTTTTTTTACAAGTTGGTTCATCTAAACATAGCTACTTATTATTGCAAACTACCAATAAACAATTATTAAAACTGTATTTAGTATAAAGAATGCGCATTACTATCATAAATTAAATGTACAATAAATTATTAACTACAATAATTTTTTCAAATCTAGCGCGCAAATTCCAATATCTAACGATCCAATAAAGAGACCAGGCATGTAGACCGGCCAATCACGAAGCCCGCATGTGGTGTGACTTGTGTGGGACGCGCCCGGTCGTTAACCAAAAATTTGAAATTTATCCAATTTTATGACACAAACATACAGTATATTCTTGCGCAAATATATGTAAACAGTATACTTAACTAATAATAGTCATTGACAATCAGTATCATCATACCATTCCATAACATAATGATAAAATTCAAAGTTCGCTTCCCCCGCATCGTATGATCGCGACATATAAATTGGCGGCGATCCCCACCTCCGACAAAACATCAAATCTCTCCGTTGCGTGAGGTTGTTCGTTGTTCGTGTGTCCGAGGCCGTCCGTCAGTTGCGTCGTTTCGTAAGCCGCGCTTGCAAACGTCAATTTCACAGTGACATCAATAAGATCAGACTAGTGTGTTCAGTGATATTTAAAGCGGTTAAATAACACCAGAAAATGTCTTTCAACACCGACATATCCACCAAATTGGAGAACAGCAGGTACGGATATTATCAGTTTACATTCTTTTGGGTTTGTCGGTCAGGAACCTGTCCGTCCCTTGTGCAGCCCTGCGTTGCGTGTCATCAAACGATGTTGTGCGTGATGGCTGATGCATTTTTGATAAGTATGTGGTGAATCGTGTCACAACGTGATTTTTGTGTACTACTAATACTTCTCATGACGAACGATGTATAAAGTTGTCTACGTAAGCTTGACGACACCTTTCACATGAATAATATCCCTTCTGAAAAGTGATTGCATCGGTTATATGAATGGTATCTGGTGCCAATAACGAATCTAGGGTTTCCCGAATAGTTAGAACTGTCAGCAGCCCGCATTATTGATGGAGGTTATCTGCTAACTGGGCGTGCGCGGGCCCTGTGAGTCAGACCCCGGCCCGTGCGGGCATTTAACGCCACATGCATTTTACCACCGATTTTAAATTTCAACCTCGATTGTTAAATGGATGCTCAAGGCTTATGACATGCGAAATTCTTGGGTAATCACAGACTTTTAAATTTCAATGTCCACCTGTTTGTCGGACAAGGCTAAGTCAAAGGCATAATCGATGTTATGTAAAAGTTTTGAGTCATTTCATAACCTTTAATTTACCTACATAGAATCATGTGAAATCACTCATTCCTTATACAATACCTACCATTTATAAATCTGTAATGTTAGACATCATGGTCATAACCACAACTAAAATTGGTAATTAATAATTACACTCCCACACCTATGTAACTTTTTAGAAAACCCAGTTTGAACTAGTGTATTACATCAATTGCAATTTGGATAAAAACGTAATATGAGCTATAAAGTTCATATTGAAATAAGATTGAATGGAGGAAACTAGAACTTGTATAACTTAGGAAGGTACGTCATTAAAAAATCTAACCAACTAGGTTCTTTCTATTCATATTGTTTTATTATTAAGTTTTCATTATAAAAATGTAGTACTAAATGTATGTCTATTAATAAATTATTTTGAAACTTGCATTTAAAAGTGACACACTTGTTCACCTTTAATTCAAGTAATAAATCTTATACTTTCACTTGTGTGAAGCTAAGCTCAATGTACCTAACCATTGGCTCATTATTTTTAGTCTTTACATGTCTTATTTAAAAACGATAACTAAATGTATACAATGATAATACATTTTTTTAATTTTATTCTATGCTGTTATCTTAAAAACCTTGCATACTGAAAGATTTAAATTATTTAAAAATGAAGTATAGTAATACATAAAAACACTCACACCTTTTATCCCTGAATAGGTAAGCAAAGGCACAACAAGTGCACCCACTTTTCGTCATGCATACTCCATCCCATGATGTGATAGAGGGCGAGCCTATCACCATATCGGGCACAAATTCCAGACTCCGGGCTGATAGACTAGAAAAACTCAATATCACTTTGGAGGGCTAGTAAAAATGTTTTGTAAACTATTTAGGCAGCTAATCTACTATTACTAAACTAAAACTGCAACTTTTCCTTTCTTATAAACTCAAAATACATATTAATTGAACCTGTAATAAGAATCAAGAATTTTTTTTAAAGAGTAACATTTCTTTGTGCTTCATATTAATTTATTCCAATACTTTTGTTTTTAGATTTTACTTGGTCAATGACCTGTACCTATGATGGTAATTTTCTATACTTAATTCACTTGTATTTCTCCTCGCAAGCTAATTGTAATTTACCTTGTAAAGTTGTTAAATTAAACCGTTTTAATACTTGACGTAAGATTAATCAGATAATAGTAGAATGAACAAAACATTGAAATAAGTTTACATAAATTCAGTTCAACTAGTATAAGTATGAAACTATTAAGGAAATTTGGTATGCACCGGTTTGACCATGAGCATTTTCAGTACATATTGTTTCCAAAGGTACCTATGTGGTTATACTTTTATCTACTATATTGGAAGTAATTATCCTTGAACTTTCTTCATTCTTTTAAGGATTTAAAACATGAAAATGTTTTCTTTCATATTTGTAGTTTCTGATCAACTGTGACAGAACAGATTAATAATATAATACATAACAGTACCAGCCCTGTATTATAATACTGCCCACTGCCGAGCACGGGCCTCCTGTACTACTGAGAGGCCCAGTGCGGATTGGCAGACTTCACAAACCCTCAGAATTCTTATGGAGAATTCTCAGGTATGTAGGTTTCCTGACGAAGTTTTCCTTTACCGTTAAAGTGAATGATAATTGATAAACAATACACACATAACATCGAAAAGTCAAAGGTATGTGCCTTGGGTTTTGAACCTCCGTACATTGTCTCAGAAGACCATTCCGTTCCCAACTAGGCTATACACACACATATCCATCACACACACACATAATACTTTGTAAGATAATATTATTTTAATAACTCTGACAGCTTGTACTTCTACATTGTTTTTAATTAATAAAGTGGTTTAGGATTGGAATACATTGGTAGTTTATACATATTATGGTATCATATGACGTCATAGGAAAATACTGGAAGCATGAATATGAATATCCGTGAATGTACTAGATACTAACGTAGTTTCAAAGCAATACAGTACAGTCTTATTTATTTTTACCCAAACATAACACTTAACCTACCAACAATTATATTAAATTATATTATCTTTGGGCTACAGTAATTTAATCTGCTTACCTGCAGCTTTATTATACCTACTTGCAGTTTTTACCAATTTTATCAAATTATTCATGTTTTTCATGAATTTTAATGGGAACGTTTTTGCACAGATTAGCATTGTTATTAAATAACATGGTCTGTGGTATTCTATAGTGTAAAGAATAACATGTATATATTAGATGCAAATCTAGTTCAGCATTAACCAAAGAAGTCTCAGGATGATATTAGAACTCGTTTTGTTCTCAGTTTTCTTATACTCTTATAACATTTTTAATATGCTAATCCATAACGGTAAAATTATTGCCAAGGAATATTAACTTTATGTTCATTTATATTATAAATTTATTACACATACATTCTATTTTATGTTCATTACGATAATTTATTGTTTAATCACAACCTCTTGAAAATAGTAATTACTTTTGTCTATTTTGTTTTTATAAATATTTATCTCGATTGTTACAGGAACACCCTGCGTAAAATAGCCCGCCATGACGGTACAGATTTCTCGAAGCAGAGCATACTCAATGACATGGAAAAATTCGTCAAAATGGTGAACACCATGGATGAGACCGTGCTCGTGCCCAGCCGCCTCATGAACCTGCCACAGGACGGAGAAGATGACCCATTCAATATGTTCGCCCTATTGAACGATTTAAAGACTGAACTGTTGTGGTCCAGTGGTGACACGGAGGAGATATCAGAGAGGGGGAGGCGGGTGTCTGACATCAGCGACACAGAGAGCGATGCTTCCAGTGCTGCTGGCGACTCTGGCATCGAGGGCGAGGATGACAGGGAGTCTGCGGCGCGGGCAGCCGCCGCGTGCCGCCGACACCTCAGAGGCCTGCGCCACTCGCTCCGCCAGCTCACAGCCGCCGCCGCACAACTCACGAGGTCATATCAAGAAGAAGTAGGTGCACCCGTCTAGAAGAAATGTGCTTTATTTTATTTTTCTGTGATTAAAGCCTGCACCCCGCACGCTGTATATATAGGATTATCAGCCCTCTCTGTACATATAGGTTATTATGGCTGACCGTGTTTGGGTTTTTCTCAATAAGTTAGGAAATGAGGTTAGTTAATAAAATTTGATTTGCATTATTTCTTGTTTCTGTTACCGCACAAACCTTGAGCATAAAAGGCACACGAAACATGATTGATCACGCAAAATAATATAAAGTTCCTAGAATCATTGATTAAACTAACATAAACATATAATTAAAAATGATTGATCTAATTTGCTCGCATTAGTATAATCAATAGTAATTATTTATAACTTATTCATAAGCCAGACCTGCCATGCCATATTTTTTGTCGGAAATCCTAGAGTTGGAAGGGATAATAGCGACTTCCGGCTGCTTGCTGTCTCACAAATGAATGCCCTGACTTGACCGTCAATAGAGGTCAGCCAAGGTCGATAATTAAACTAAAAAAAATCACGAACCTCGTGATGTTTCCTGGTGATTAAATACCGCATCATTTCAATAAAATCTGAATCCTATTAATATTATAAAGGCGAAAGTTTGTAAGTATGTATGGATGTTTATTACTCTTTCACGCAAAAACTACTTAACGGATTTCGATGAAATTTGTCACACGGGTAGATCATGTCTTGGATTAACACATAGGCTACATTTTATCCCGGGAAAATAAAAATCGGGACTTTTATCCCGGAAAAACTTTTTAACGCGGGCGGAGCCGTGGGCAAAATTTAGTCATATATTAAACCAAACACATTTAACGCTATCGGACTCAAGACTAGGCATCTGAGGTGATTAGAATGGTATTTGACATAGTTACACAAAAAATCTGATCTGTTTATTATTTTTGTAGCTAAACATTGCACTAATGATTTCACAATAGCACATGATCCGTAAAACAAAATAGAGGTGAAAAAAAATAATTACCTAAAAGACTGGTCTTAATTTCTCAGAAACAGTAGCAGGTTGAAACACCGGTTTGCCTTTGATCTATTTATAAAGCCAAGGATATAACGGCAGTTTAGGGCTAAAATTCTCTCTTTCTCTTTGTTTGCGATAAACAATCTACCCTTTAAAACTAATCGTCATACATAAACAATATATTGGGTGGTTTAAATCGTTTATCTGAAATATTAACATAAATGAAAAATCGTAGCTGCATCATAATTTGTTTACTAATTTTAACGTAAACGGTCAAAATCAAATAAAAATAAAGAATATCAATAGGTATGTATTATATCCTCGACTGCCTCGGTGGCGATACGCAATCCCGAGGACCAGGGTTCGATCCCCGGGATTTTTCTATTCAGTATCCGCCTGGAGTCTGGAATTTGTGTCCGATATGGCGATAGGCTCGCCCTTATCACATGGGACTGAATACACGGCGAAAAGTGGGTGCACTTAGGTGCACCCCTGCCTACCCCTTCGGGGATAACAAGGCCTGAGTGTGTGTGTGTATGTATAACATTAATTATGATAACTGATTACAAATTTGAAAAATAATGCTACAAGTACGATTTTTCCTTTTCATCTTGGATACAGCCCCAGGCGGTCTAGACAAAATACCTTTTCTGTTAGGTTTCAGGTCCGAAAACTACAACTCCCAACAAAGCACCTGTTAAGTGTATATTATAACACTAATAGCTATAAAATATAGGCACGGTGCGTTATTATGCCCCGCCCATTTTTATTTAATACATATTATTTTTACATATTTAATATGTATATGAAATTGTTATGTAAACCAGTTCGAATTCACGTGTACGCGACTCGCGAAACAGTAAAGGTTAAGTGCGTCCCTGAACTAAATAAAATAGCTTTGCTCCTCTAGAAATCGATGTCTACGAATGTAGACTCTGTCTTTTATGTTGAAGCCGAGCGTGTACGACGCACGTAAAAATACAGTTTCGTGTAGGGACGCCTGGAAATTGTATACCTTTGCTGAAAACCTATTTACCTGATAAGTTTGAAATAACCCAATCAAAAGATATTATACATGCTATACCTAACTCATCAAATTGAAAAGGAACATAAATCCTCTTTCGAAGCTTTATCTATAATAGAATTTAATCATATGGAAATAGTTATGTAAACGAGAATTCTATAATATTATTTGGTCAGATGAAGGTTAACATAATAATATTATCTGATCTCATCGAGAAATTTATTCACAATGCGTAGGTAATATTACTCTTTCGTGGCAACAACGGCAGACCTCCGCAGTCCGCTTGTACTAACCAGCAGACATAATGGCGTCACCTTAATCTATCAAAACTTGTCTTATGAGAATAGGTGTTTTTCTTTTTCATATTAACTTTATAATAGCAATGAAATTGGTCAGATAACTAGACACAACAGAAATGTCATGAATCCAATTAACCTCATACATCTAAATTGCTTCAATACATTTCAACGATATACCTAAATCAATATCGACAAATAAGGATATACCTATCTTCCTACCTACTATACAATTATAATTAGTGTTATTCAGGATGCTGTATTGCGTTATACCCGCACAATTTCCGATGCTCATGTACATTACAAGTTTCAAGAATATAAATATACTATCTTGGCAAGATAACGTATGAGATAATAGTACTTATGTGCTCAATCAACTATCTAGTGAGTTATTTTCAATATAGAAAGTTAATCTAGCTTGGAGGTGAAAATTCTCATTAAATAGATTGCGTCACTTGAGATTACATTGAATGAACGTATACTCTGAGATAGTAGCCGTTGTGAGACGGGTAACGGAGGAGTTATCTCAGAGACCTATAGACAAAGGTTCTTTGTTAAGCTTGACTAACACTTTGGTCTTTATTCATTAAGATGACGTGTTGTGACGGCTTTTGGCACGGATAGACTTGAGATAGTGTTGACGAGTTTACGCTAGTATCTAATGCATAGAATTCGTAGAATAAACTGAATGTTGAGATTGACGTTACTGCAATAAGCTGGGTAATAACACAGTAGACTGTGTTATTGTTTATACTCACGCTATACCACCTGCCTTTATGTCAGATGGTCGTAAAGATAGATAGTAAATATACGATATCTAACACCTAATTACTTGATCTATTATAACATGTCCATGTCCGTAATTGCCCATACAAAGCCTATAGTACTAGTGATGGCCAAAGCGTCATCATCTGCGCAATCGACAGAACGACTTAAGACTAATAAACATTTCTATCACGTTAAAACGAATCTCACTAAAATACGGTCAAGTGCAGACGAAGCAATCGCACGCCTAACACACCCACTACTTACATAACACGATAAAAGTTGACAAAATGTAGAACATTTTCATAATCGACTGATTAAGATTCACCAAAATAAAAACAATTAAAATGCAACAATACGTTGCACCGACACAAAAATAAATGATTGCGAAGATTGTTTTAATATTGCGAATTTAGAGCTGTAATAAATGTAGTGAAGGAAGATTTGCATACGCTTACACATCACATTACTCATATTATTAACACACATGCATTGAGCTCGAGGTCCAAATTTAGGCTGACGTCGAATTTTATGACTACATCAAAATATAGCGAGAGAATAGTAATTTGAACCATTCAGTATTCCTATTAAAGAGATCTCTGGACTGTGATTAAAGTAACCATTTTCTAAATACTAATCCAAAACTAAATAACAATTCCCAATCAACTGATGTAAAGATAAGCTCGGGCCTAAATACTGCTGTATCTTATACGCCTAATTCGATAATATTTTGCCTTTGATCATACGTATATGCCCTAAATCATCAAAATAATCTGTGACGTAGGCCGATAGTGGTCGGCTTGATAACAGGCAATAACAGCAGATTGCAATAACAATAATCTAATGCGACTCGGAAAGGGTATTTGAAAAGGTCACGCACAAACTCGTGTTTATATGGAAAAAGCGTTATCAAACACCGTGTTGACCGAAAGATGATGCAAATCATACCCGTTCTAACAAAATCGACATTGGCGTCACATCACTAACAAAAACGTAAATAAATAACGTTTGGATTGTCATATTTAGCTATGGCGCAATTTTATTATTTCTTTGTTCGGACATTTCAGATTTTACAACGTTATATGTGTAAAGATCAAATCATCAAAACATAATTTGCAAGATTTAATAGCTTGCTAAAATTGTTGTCATCTTAGATTCGTGGGAAGGTGGCGGGAATCCCTAATTCATGAGAAACATTAACCACAGACGGTATAGTGTTGCAGAAAACATTTTATCACAAGCACTTCAACATACTGTATGTGAACTGTTTAACTTTGCTGGTCAAAAATCAATAACACTTGGAACCAGGCCCTTAGTCAGTTAATGTGAAATGATCAAGTAACACCCGAAATCTTAGAATCGTCCGTGGTGACATCATTTATACGTTTACATATCGAGCTAATTTTAATAATACTTCAAATCTAAATTATTTTGCGTATTTTCACTTTAGCGTTTACACATTACCTACGCCACATCATTCTGACCGCATCCGTATTCCTGGCTATGAATCAGGGTGGGATAGATTAATTTGATTTCATCCTGCAATAATGGACTCTTATTTCACAACTAAGCGATATTATAATACGCGGAATAGAAATAGAATTTAGTAGAAGTAGAAAAGCCGTTTAGGCGAACTAGGCTTTTATGTCATAATTGAACTGTACCAACACTACCAACTGCTTACTGCCTCTCAGTGAGAGGACTATGTACAACATTGGTACAGTATCTATATAATACAAGGTTAGTATTGTTATAATTTATATTATCAGGTGATTGCATTCATGATGATATCAACTTCGTTCCATTTTTATATGCGCATACGGTAAGACCATTAATTCCATTCTAAGTTCTGCAAAAGATTTTCTGTAAACAATATAATCTACGACAATTTTCAAAACTCAGTTTACTGTTTAGTAAACTCGTCATCACTAACAGCGTGCCGCTACTTTGAATCGTCTGACTCAACTGTATTTGGACGCAGTTCAAATATTCTTAATTCACTTTTGTTTTCATTCAAACTGTCACTACGTATTACATCAATTTTTAGGGTGAATTTAGTTTTTGGTTTTCCCACGAGTTCGACACATTCGTGACAACAATTTCGTGAAGAATGATACCGATAAAATGTTCTTACGAATTGTTTATGTCTCACATTAACAATGTAATTCTGAGAACAATTATTTCGTACTAATGATAGCAATCAGAGTTAAATATGCATTACGTCAAACAGTATCTTCCACACGAAGGTGGACTAAGTATTATGCAATATTATGCAGGTAGCAATACGCATGTACGAGGTAATGTATGCGTATTTTAGCATAAAAACATGCATGGAATCATACATTTATACAATGTAATTCTACAACATTTCTATATTGTTCAGATTAACTGTATTTCAATGTAGATAACAAAGCAACTATGTACTCTTCTACCAGTGGCCGTCGAGTCACGAAAGAATAACCTAGTGAAGAAAATATATTATTATTTTCTACATTAAACTTTAATGACAAAATTAAGTTGAGAATTTTAAGGAAAAAGGACATCAACATGTGATTTAAAAAATGTGCCACTCGCCACTCGTGTTTCACGACAAGCAAGGGCAAAGGGGTGATGGTCGCGTAACACGGAAGACTGAAGAGAGAAGACTGAGAGTTCAAAATGACATGCAATAATCAATATACCTATTCATACTGTCTGATATTTAACAATGTACCACAAAGAAAATAAAAAATATTGCACTTAAAACAATAACATATATTTTTATCAGGTTTATGTGAACAATATAAATCAACTTTTGACAGCACAACGCACTATTAACAACATAATTACTAGTTAATTTTCATATAAATTAATCGACAACCACTAACCAGCATAGGGGAATTGCGTATGTCGCTATACGTACTTCGATTGATATACTGTCCAACACTCTAAATATAAGCGACACCATTGCCAATGCATATACTGACTTTATAATTATTTTAACGAGACAAATTAATTCAACCGCTGTAGTTTTATGAAATAGTTCGGTGGGTCGCGGCCCGCTCAATGTCAAGTGTACCTGCACGAGGAAACGTCTAGCAGCGCGGCGGTGCGTATATTGAAGAACTTGAGCATTTAATATGCGTTGTTATCATTGAGCTGTTTTTGCTTGTGGTCTAACATGGTTCTTGAATAAAGCAGTTCTTGGAACAAGAAAGCGATCGTCTTTTGTTCGGCTTATGCAAAAATTATTCAGCTCATCCTTCAACTAGTTAGAAAAAATGCTCTCAGTTGCGGAACCTAGAGTATCTAAAACCATCAGTAGAAGATACAGTTCCTAAACACACATACTTTTAGGCCTTATCTGTCAAATATCACATCTCTCTAATAGCAGTTTCACGGTATAATAAAACAGAATTAATTACTCTAATAGGTCATATCCTATAAAGGTACTAGATGCATATAAGACTAGTTTCAAAAAACTAAAACTCAACTTGAATCGCTGTACATTGAAACGAAAGAATGTCGAACGTATCGATATTAGCGGCAATTTGCGATTCGTGCGAAGTTTCCGTGTAGTGGCCTTCGTCCACAACGGTTTGCGTAACTATTGCAGCACGCAGCAAGCGATGTTCACCGACCGCTCCTTCAACCATTCAAGCCTTCAAGCCTCTTCTTGCACTGAGCTACTCAAAACAATTACTCAGCAAACCAATCGGTAGCTAAGCAAACATTATCTTTGTATACAACTCTATACAATTATCAGCAGTTTTATCGCAACGAAAATAAATTATCTGGAATAAAACAACCTTTTAATCGTTCAACTTTTTCGGTGCATCGACTGGCAAAGGGGCAAGAGTCCCACCTTTTCAAACCTGTTTTTGTTGCGGTTTGAGTTGTGCACGAAGAGTAAAACATATGCTTGTACTACTTTTATTGATTTATTTTTATTAAAACATTATTACACACAATATACCGGTATCGCCATATTGGCATCTTATAGTGATGTGTAGACTACTAGTGTTGTTCCAAAAACAACTCTTAACACCTTCCCTTAATTTTACAATTTATAATACTAAATTTAAAATTATCTTTACTCATAATTGAAAATGTTTTTGACTTTTATTTTATGTTAGAACAGCACCAGTTGTCTTTACAATTATTTAATATTATTATTATTATTTTTTTTTTTTTTTTTTTTTTTTTTGTTATAACTATTAATTTTTATTTTTATTATTTATTATAATTTTCTTTTATTTATATCTTTACTCCTGTTTACATTACTTTTGCATACATAATTTTAATCAAATTTATTAATGTTCATTATACATTATAGAAGTATACAAACACATATTTTTACTTAATTATTTTTAAACAATGAAATTCAAATTTATTTTTCAGCAATGGTTTAGTAAACATATCTGCAATTTGTTTGTCTGTTGGGCAATATTTAACATTAATGTTACCTTTTACATAGTTTTCATGAATAAAATAGTATCTAACTTCAATGTGTTTTGATCTTTTAAATGAACCTGTTTTAATTAATTGTATTGAACTTTGATTGTCTACATGTAATACTATCTTAATGTTATCTTCTGTTAATTCACTCATTAATGATTTTAGATATAAGCTTTCTTTACAGCAATCAGCAGCTGCAATGTACTCAGCTTCTGTCGATGACAGTGCTACAATAGGTTGGCGTTTTGAGCACCAGGAAATTGGTCCTCCTGAAAACATTATTACAAAACCTGTATTACTGCGCCTTGAAGTAGTGCAGTTTGCATAGTCTGCATCGCAGTATGCATCCAATTTAGAAATATCTCCTCCTTTCTTGTACAGTATTCCCTTCTCTCTTGTTCCATTTAAATACTTTAATATTTTCTTCACAGCTATGACATCTTCTTTAGTAGGGTTTTCAGTCTTTCTACTTGCTTCATTTACTGCTTGGCTAATATCAGGTCTAGATCTTGTAGATAAGTAGAGTAGTCCTCCTACAAGTTCTCTGTAGGGAAAGTTTGGTGAATTTTGAACTTCAGATGCTGTCTTTTTATCACAATTGCATGGTGTACTTGCATATTTAGAGTTAGTCATACCAAATTTCTCCAAGAGATTTTTAATGTAGTTTTCTTGATGTAGTTTTATACCTTCTTCATTTTTCTTTATTTCAAATCCAACATAACTTTTAGGATTCTCACAAATTTTAATCTCAAACTCCTTTTTTAGACAATTCAATATTTTCAACAACTTTTCCTTATCTTTTGCAATAGCTAACCCATCGTCTACATATATGGCAATTATTACAGTTTTATCATCATTTATGAACACACATTTATCTGTTTTTGTGGTTTTAAATCCCAGTTTCAACATTTTTTCAGTAAATTGTTTATTCCAAGTAATTGGTGCTTGATTTAAGCCATATAAAGCCTTTTTTAAATGACAAACTTTGTTAGGTTGCTTTTCATATCCTTCTGGAATATGCATGTATATGTCATCTTCACTTAGTTGTCCATATAAAAATGCAGTCTTGACATCAAATGACATCAATTCATAATTATTTGAAGCTGCAATAGCAAAAAGTAGCTTCAGCGATGATTGACTTACTACTGGACTATATATGTCATTATAATCAATTCCATCTTGCTCAAATCCCCTAACGACTAGTCTTGCTTTATAAGTACCTTCATCTTTGACTCGAAATACCCATTTATTAGAGAGTATTTTCTTTCCTTTTGTATGCTTTATGTCTACTATTTCCCATGTATTATTATTATCTAAAGATTCCTTCTCTGAATTTATAGCATTCTTCCAATTTTCGCTTTCTGCAGACTTAATAGCTTCATTATATGTTAATAGTACATAGTCACGAAGATAAGTAGGTTTTCTTGTTAGTCTATTTGTTCTCCGTTGCTCAATGTTACTTGTTTCATTATTAGTAGTATCTAAATATTCTGTATCTGTGTTAATATCTAAAGAAGTGTGACTTTCTTGCTCTATTATTTGTTCCTGTTCAATTTCTTGTACTGTTTGTTCAATACCTTCTGCTTCATTTTCTATAGTACTTGGAATATCATTAAGTGAGTTATTTGTGCTTCTTAGTCTTATAGGTGTAGTAATTTCCTTCTCTATATCTTCTTTTATTTCTTCATTATTTATAATTACAATATCCCTTGCAATTTCTATTTTACGTTCCTTTTCATTCCAAAGTCTGTATCCATTGTTAGTGTAGCCGATCATTAATAGTCTTTTACTTCTTGAATCTAGCTTCTTTAAATTTACTTGTAGCTGTTTAGCATAAACAACACATCCAAATCTTTGTATATTTGCAATATTTGGTATTTTGCGATACCATAATTCAAATGGTGTTTTTTTGATTTAGTGATTCACTTGGTAATCTATTTGTGATGTAAGCAGCGCAATACATGGCTTCACCCCACATCTCCTTTTCTAACTTTGAATCAAATAACAATGCTCTGGTCTTTTCTTGAAGTGTCCGATTTAATCGTTCTGCCTTACCATTCAATTGAGGGGTATAAGGCACGGTGTAATCCAACTTAATGCCTTTTTGCTTGCACCATTCTCTAAGAGCATTACTGGTATATTCTCCTCCGTTGTCACATCGTATGCATGATACCTTTTCTTTGGTTTCTCTTTCTGTTTCTTCTATGTAATTTATAATATTTTCCTTTACTTCACTTTTTTGTCTTAATAGGTATAGCTTTATGAAATTGCTGTAGTCATCGATCACTGTGAGTACATAATTATATCCATCATGTGTAGGTATTTCAAAGGGTCCACAAACATCAGTATGTATAATTTCTAAGAGTCTTCCCGCTCTATTCCTATTTGTGTTAAAAGGTAGTCTATGTTGTTTTGCCTGTGTACATATTTCACATTCTTCTAAAGTTTTTGTTCCTAGTACATTAATACCTTCAGTTGCCTTTGAAATTGTTTCTAGTACTCTTTTTCCAGGGTGTCCAAGTCTTCTGTGCCATTCTATAGCTGTTCCATTTTCTTTTATTAATAATGATTTATCTTCTTCTAAATTTTTCTGCATGTTTACTATGAATAATCCATTTTCCTTTTTTCCTTGTATTATTAGATCTGAATTTCTATAGATTTTTACTTTATCTTTTGTGAATACAACTGTACCACTATTTTCTGTGACTGCGTTAACTGATAATAAATTTTGAGTGAGCTCAGGTATAAAGAGTGTTTTATTTAGTTTAAAATCTGTGCCACTTACTGTTCCTTGACCTTTTACATGCATTGTATTATCATTTGCTACAGAAACAGTTGAATTCCGTTCTTCAAACTTACTTAATATTTCAATATTATTTGTCATGTGAGATGTACAGCCTGAGTCTACAATAAAACTAAAATTTTCTATTATATTTCCTTTAGTCTGTTTTGAAAAAAATGCGGCATCCTTTTTTCTATCTTTGTCCTTAAAAAAACAATTTTCTTCTTTATGGTTACTTTTCTTGCATATATTGCAATTCTTGGATTTAAATTTACATTCATTCTCAGTGTGATTGTACTTCTTACATATACCACACATTTTACATTCCTTTTTTAGATGTCCTAGTTTATTACATTTGAAACACTTTACATAACTATGGTTTTTCTTCTCCGCTTTAAATGCAACTTGCTTATCTTTATTTTCTGTAAAACGGTTTTCTTCATTTAAGAGTCTATTTGTTAAATTTGTAAGTGTTTTTTGGTCATCCGGAGCTGATTCCCATGCCGTTATAAAATAGTTCAAATTGTTTGGTAAGCATGTTAATATTTTAGATATGACCACCTCGTCAGTTATATGTTGTCCTAGGTTATTTAGACGGAGCCTCAAATTTTCAATTTCTGTTATTATAGTAGATAATGGTTTATTCGCGTTTTTGAAGTTGAAGAAGTCTTGTAGTAATGTAGTTTTATTTCTCTCCTCGGAGCCTTCAAATATTTGACATAATTTATTAAACATTTCCAATGCTGTTTTACATCCCAGTATGTGTCCTTTTAATTTACGATCGATGGAACTAATTATTAATCTTTGTACCTTGGCGTCTTTGGCGTCGCAATCAGTGATTATAGTCTCGTTTTTTGTGTGTGACATCACTTCTTCTAATTTTAATGCTTTAATATATATATTCATTTCGAATTTCCATAGCAGGAAACTTTCACTGTTTGTTAATTTTTCTATTTTGATATTATCGTCCGCCATCTTTATGTACTTAAGTATACACGTTCTTTGTTTCGTAGAATAAAGTTGGTCTCCCTTTTTTCTTTTATTACTGGTTTTTAGCACTGGTTTTAACTTTTATTTGTTTTGACCACTTTTATACTTATTCCTTGTTGTTTTAATTGTGCGTACGTACTGCGTAGTATTACTCCTGTGTGCGGTCTGTTCTGAGTCCTGGCTGGATCTTGCTGGGTTTTTGGGTGACTGGGCACCTGGGCCCATAACCTGTTGCGGTTTGAGTTGTGCACGAAGAGTAAAACATATGCTTGTACTACTTTTATTGATTTATTTTTATTAAAACATTATTACACACAATATACCGGTATCGCCATATTGGCATCTTATAGTGATGTGTAGACTACTAGTGTTGTTCCAAAAACAACTCTTAACAGTTTTGGCAAGCTAATCGAGTTTACAAAAAATTTATAGGCCTCTACCTCCAATAAAAGTATGTGATGTTTTTATTTCTAAAATACTACCAGATAAAATATCGATAAACTTTCGAAAGTTATTGTCATGGAGTTAATATGTAGTACAACGTTATTCTAAATAAGTTATGATATTAACAACCACCGATGAAACGGTGGAGCCATTTTTATTTAAAAAGATTTATTTATTTAATTAAGAAGTACGATACACTTTAAAAATTATAAAAGAAACATGCCATGTAGTGTCGAATGTTTCTTTTTCATAATTAGTTTCTTGTCATAGGTAAAGTCCAATTGCGTGTAAAATGAAGCAACGAAATACATTTTAATATAATTATATGCATTATGATAGTTCTGGTAATGATCGACTGGATTCTGCCGGTCAGAAAAGTGGATTTGACGTAGCGTGACGTCACTGCGGCTGGTGGAACTTTCGAGAACGGCAAGCGAGCGTCAGTTGACGGTCATACGATCGTATGGACATGCGCGCTCGTCGTCTACTCTACTGCGCAACTCTCCACGTTAGCGTCTTTGATTTATGCTCGGAATAGGTTAGACCACGCGGTAGCCTTAATTTAATTTAATATTTTATCTATATTGTAATGCACCTAACTAAGCGCTTCGGTAATCTCCGCTTACTATAGGTATTAATACAAATTTTAAATAGCCCCCGACACAAAAACCTCTAAAAAGTAAAATAATAAAAAGTGTCTTTGTCTTTAAGTAAGTAATATTTTGACCCACGCGTCTTCGCGTCGGGGTACCGAACTCCGAACCAGGGAGATGAAAATACTTCTTTCGCGGTGAAAACAACTGACTTTTATAATCTACTAGCTTTTGCCCACGGCTTCGCCCGCGTTAATAAGTTTTTCCGGGCTAAAAGTACATAAAAAACTTCCCGTTGAATCACTATCCTACACATTTATTTGGATAAAGATTAATATTATGACGTTGATACAACTCTTAACAAATAATGCATTAATTTCGACCTAACTTAATTACCATAAAAACGGTTCTAGTGAGTTAATCTTAAAAGATAGACATATACTGTCGCGGACATTTTTTTAGATCATTTCAAGAGGAATAATTGTTTCATACATATATTTTTGGTATCTTGAACCGTTTTCGCAGCGCACGCAATGGAAGCCCTCAAGGATGAAAAAATTTCCCCGTTTCTTTCACATTTTCTATTATTTCTTCGCTCCTAATAGTTGCATCGTGATGTTATATAGCCTATAGCCTTCCTCGATAAATGGTCTATTTAACACAAAAATAATTTTTCAATTCGAACCAGTAGTTCCTGAGATTAGCGCGTTCAAACAAACAAACTCTTCAGCTTTATAATATTAGTATAGATAGGTACTAATATTATAAGGCTGAAGAGTTTGTTTGTTTGTTTGTTTGAACGCGCTAATCTCAGGAACTACTGAACCGATTTTGAGAATTCTTTCACTAATAGGAAGCTACATAACTCCTGAGTGCTATAGGCTACTTTTTATCCCGGGAAAATATTTTTGTCCCGGAAAAACTTTTTCACGCGGGCGGAGCCGCGAGCACTACTATATTAAATAGCTGACCCGGCGAACTTCGTATCGCCTCAGCATCAATAAATAAAACGGCTGAATGATAATTGCACAATGTTTTAATTTTGGTAAAAAATGTGCAAAACTTTACCGGAACAGAATGAATTCTTATTTAAATAATTTAAATTGCCAGCTAAGCGAAGGAAATACACGAACAAATATACGAAAACATTGTTCAATTTAAATTAGGCACCGACTCCAAATATACGTACAGGTACACTAAGCGAATACAAATTTTAATTATTTTGTGATTTGTAGTGGTTTTGAAGTCGGATTATTTTTGTTAAAAAGGTTTTATTTATTGCTTTTTTTTAGTTAATTATATAATGGTGTAAACAATTCATTATAGATATACGATTGCAGCATTCGCAAGTCATCTGCTGTTGAAGAGAAGAGTTCATTGAAGAGTTCCATTGTGTATCCCCGAAGATCTTCATCAGATCTTCATAAATTATATACTAAAACCTTCCCTGAAAAATATACATTTCAATATCGAAAATCACATCCAAATCGGATCAATAGTTTTTGAGAAACACGCGGCCATACAAATTTACATACACACAGAACCTCCTTTTTGAAGTCGGTTAAAAAAATGCTCGATGTGTTTGAATGTTGGTCAAGTAGTGTTTAGAATCATTTCCCATCCCAGAAACTAATGAGCGTAATGGATCTGGTGGTGGGACCAATTGTGGGAATTTTACTTTTCCAGCACAACATAATCCACTAGATTCACCGCTGTATTTTAATGTCTTACAATATTTACAAATGATTGTCATTTCCCCAATTGTTACTGATTTGTCGGCACAATAATCTATTCCCGGATCATAGTGGAATGCTGCTGGTTCCAGGATCACAAGAGCACTGTTTGATTTCACTGAAGACATCATTTGGATGTAAACTTGCAAAGAAGTAGATTTTTACTTATGCCTTGGCAGCATGGTCTTTGATCTTAGTCGGTTCCTTATGGAACAAATAAAAACATGGCAGGTAGAAATAGTTTCTAAGGGAAACAGAGATTTTTGTTTTTACTATATTCCAAGCATTTTTTCATATCGACGCCGGAAAGCAAACACGTAGTAACTGACACATATGATGTATGTCAGTTACTACGTGTTTGCTTTCCAGCGTCGATATATACTCACCTTAAAAACCTTCCTTGGGCTTCCACAAATAAGTCAAAATCAAAACTAGCCAAATCTGTCCAGCCGTTCTCGAGTTTTAGCGAGACTAACTAACAGCAATTGACTTTTATACATTTAGATTAACAGTTATAAAAGACCCCCGAATACTCAAACGCTACTCAACCAACCAAGTCATCTGAGGCCTACTTAATTTTAACTGGCTTCTTATTTTAAATGGCATTCTCAAACGTACTTTAAACGATTTGATGGAAAACTCAGTTGAGGAGCAGTAATTTTGCTACAGATTATAAAAAGTCTGTTTTCGATTACAATTTTAATAAATTTGATATTTATGTGTCATTTCACGCAGTATAATTTTTTCAGATGTTAAAAAAATAATAAATCGAATAACACAGTGCGTAGTTTAATAAAAATGATTTCCAATGTTATATTATGTCTATTTTATTTAACTTTCGTGTGTATTTTGTGTACTGTGCTGATGCTACATAGTAAAAATGGTAAGTAGGTACGTTTAAAAAACCATCCTAGGTTTTTAATATGTAGGAATGGCATATTCATTATTAGAAATAATTTATTAATTATTATATGCTTAACATTGATATGATGAGCTTATATTGGCATTATATTGCCACTTGGCATTATGGTCAGGGTTGACATTAGCCATTTTGGAAAAAAAATAAAACAACTCAACAACAATAATATTCGCAATTCTTATTTCAGTTTTATCATCAGAAGTAGGCATATTTATAAATGCTGACTCAACCGCCATATTACGCACAATACGATGTACTACCGTTGGTTGTTTCCCGTGAAAAATAACCTCGATGACCTTGGGCTATCGGTTGGATTGTTTGCGTTTCTTTTTGTGTCCGGCTGGATAATGTCCCAATTTAAAGAACATAAATGAAGAACAGTTTCCTTGATTAGTCGGAATCTTCTTTTAAATTCATCATAATTGTATTCTTCGAAAGCGTTTAATGTCTCTCGATTTCTTCCATTGATATCTTTACTATTACTATATTCCTCCTCAGACAATGATAATAGTGAAGAATAAGACGATTTATTAAATCTAAAGAGAATATAATAAGTAGTTATTACGCAATAAAATCATTGAAGATTTGAACATAAAGATTTGAGACTAGTCCGATGCACTCTCAAATTTATCTTGATTATCAGCCATATGAGGAGGCCTTACATAGCTGTCAAACTTTAAGCAGTGTTTGTGAATACCGTTTGAATCAATAAGCAGACCTTGAACTGAGTCGCCTTAAATTTAAGGTTAGGAGATAAGTAACGTTTCAGTATACCAATTTCAATAATAACGAATGCTTAAATCCGTAAGGCCATCTCAAATATTTAAGTAGCGTTTGAGTATTCGGGCGTTAGTATAGTTAACTGCCTCACATTGTATAATATTCTTAAAATTTTATTTTGTTTCATTCGGTACGGAATCTTCAAGTCACTAATATAACACATTATGACTGGTTTTTAACTTGAACTTACGCATAAGGTAACCATAACATACGCTGAGTATATATTTTTATCAAACCGGCATCGCCACTCAAATTACGTCTCATTCTAATTTCGAATACATTGTTTCTTTCGTATCCCAATAACAAGATATACTGTAGATATTATATTTAATGACTGTTTATAAGTACGACTATAAAACATTTAAGAAACGTCAATTTACAACTTATTACATTTTAATGGTACTTCATGTCATTAGTATAAACAGTGACTTTGCATATTTGTTCAATATTGTCTGTCATCAGATGTTGAATAGCTTTGTCAATGATAATTATACATTTTTAGATGAGGATATTCATTAGTGGCCCTTCAAATTAGATGAGTAACATAAAAAAAAATCACTTGGTCTACAATAATCAATAACTGCTAATTTTATCCAACATCTACACAATGAAAAATTTCCATATATTTTTTCAATTCAATAGCTAATATTTCCTTTCGGTGTAATCATTGCTTGCAGCATGGCGTGCCGCGTGCGTCTAAACGTCTAACAAAAGGTAATGAGTATAAACAAAGATGATTGTTTCGCTGATCGTGTGATACGAAACGTCATCTGCATTCCATATTACCTGACGTCATGATGTGTTGTGTAAATCATTATTAGATAAGCCTTTAGTGACTGCCTCTGTAGCGTATTTGTATTATGGTACAATTGCAATGCTGAGGTCTCGGGTTCGATCCCCGACTCGGGCAGTGATATTGGATTTTTAACCCCCGACAAAAAAGAGGGGAGTTATAAGTTTGGGGTGTGTATCTGTGTATCTGTATGTCTGTCTGTGGCATCGTAGCTCTCAAACGAATGGACCGATTTGGACGCGGTTTTTTTTGTTTGAAAGCTGATGTGACTGCAATGGTTCTTAGCTATAATTTATGAAGATCTGTTCAGGCGTTTGAGGATTATCAGCTCATTTCCAACTTAAAAAAATCGATTGACTTTAAATTTGGTGTACTGTGACATTCAATATATTTGTAAACATAAGCTGATGCTGCGGCATCAAGTAGTCTGCGGGATACCCAACTCCTTAGAAACTTATAGCAGATATAGTGTGTTTGGGCTCATAAGGATGGGCTCAACGAGTAGGTGATAGATAGTTGATTATCAAGGCCCCATGATGGAGAATAAAGTAATTCAAAAAGTTTGAAATAAAAATTAAATTAAAATTTAAATAACCCCCGACACAAAAAATCTCTAAAAAATAAAATAATAATAGTGTCTTTGTCGTTTAAGTACCTAGTAATATTTTGACCCAAGCGTCCTCACGTCGGGCGACCGAACTCCGGACCAGGGAGATGAAAATACTTCTTTAGCGGTCCCCCGACGCGACGACGGTTGGGTCAAAATATTACTAGGTACTTAAACGACAAAGACACTATTATTATTTTACTTTTTAGAGATTTTTTGTGTCGGGGGTTATTTAAATTTTATTCTATTCAGTATAAGCCCGGAGTCTGGAATTTGTGCCCGATATGGCGATAGGCTCGCCCCCTATCACATCATGGGACGGAACACGCACGGCGAAAAGTGGGTGCACTAGTTGCGCCTCTGCCTACCCCTTCGGGGTTTAAAGGCGTGTGTGTATGTGTGTGATAAAACTATGTTTAGTTTAAAAATCTAGAGCTAGCTGATGTTAATATAATAAAACTATGCTGATGCTACTTTTGAAAGGAGTTTGAATGCCATCTGCCGGGATGGGTCGATTAACGAGTAGTGATAATTTTCCTGTTGCAATTTGCGCTGGGATCACCGGCGACCTACATCCTTTATATATTTGCCTCTTCAGCGATCAGTAACGTATCAAGGCCTTTGAGTCTTGGGGCTTTTAAGACAAAAGTTGACGATCGTAAATTCCTGTCGATGAGGTTACTTAAATTAACTATCAAAATTGAAATCGTATTGATAGATATTGGTAGGACTTTATAAACGTTAATTATTCTTCGTAGACGTACTTAGTATTTAAGCCTTACTCTTTGCCTCAACAATTGGTGAGGCACTCACGGCTCTGAATATTGTTGATGTCAATGAGCGACTATGATTACCGTCAGGCGTCAGGCGACGCATTTGCTCGCTCTGTCCACAATAAACGAGATAAATTGATTAATCGTCAACCACAATAAGAGGATATTCGACGGTCGATCGGTACCTGGGCCCCATAGAATTTTCACACGCAATCAATCATTATTAAAAGTTATGATAAATATTTTTTATACCTCCCAAGATTCCTTACTCGTAATTTTGATACTCTGATATTTTCATTATATTTACGGCCTCGACATAATTACCACACCGCCCCAGACGGTAAGCGGAGAAGGGTCCATATAGAGTGTCAACTGACGTTCTATGGGTATTCCTCGTCAGTAGCTATAATTATGCCGGCTTGTATGAGCCAGATATACACAGGCCGCTCCCGGACCATTGTACACTTACGTAAGCCACTATGGCGGGGTTTAATACATTATACGGTGGTCACTATCCGGGCAGATATAATATGAATCCTACCACTAACAGTATATGTAGTGCTAGAAATAAGTACGAAGACGTGGTGATCGACACTGCGACAATAGGGTAGTTTCATATGTTTGATATTGTGCATTATTTTTGCCCGCGGCTCAAAGAAAGTTTTTCCGGTACAAAAGTTCCGGTCAATATTTTCCCGGCATAAGATGTACCCTAGGTCCTTCCCAAGAGCAGAGTCTTACTATCTCCGTACCAAATTTCATCGAAATCGGTCGGTGGTTTAGCCGTAACGACTCGCGAGAAAAAAATCCTCCCGCTTATATTTTCCCGGGACAAAAAATAGCCTATGTGTTTATAATCTAGTTCATGATGTACCCGTGCGCCAAATTTCATCGCAATCCACTCAGCAGTTTTTGCGTGAAAGAATAAGAAACATCCATACATCCATACATTCTTACAAACTTTCGCGTTTATAGTATTAGTAGGATGTAACCAAAAATTATACAAAGATTTTTTTCTGTGAAATCAGCATCAAAATCGATTGAAAGATAAAGCAGATAATCAATTTTGGAATATTCTTGTTAGCAAAAGTGGGGGCGTGGCGGGGATATCGTGCTATCTCTTTCGCACGCAGGCAGCGTTATGGCCGACGGCTTGCTGACGTCACAGCCTAGCATTGCTGTTATTTGACAGCCACCCCTTCCACCAAATTTCAAAGCTTTATAACTTTTTATATCCCGCAGGAAAATCTTTCTTATGGATAGTTATTCTATAACTATTGAGCCAATTTTGAAAAATCTTTTTCCATTAGATTTTGGGTAGCATACATCCTACTAATAATATTATTAAAACTTACGTGAGACATATTAAATTAATTATCAGAAAAACAACAATTCATCCTACTTCCTACTAATATTATAAAGGCGAAAGTTTGTAAGAATGTATGGATGTTTGGATGTTTGGATGTAAGGATGTAAGGATGTTTGTTCCTCTTTCACGCAAAAACTACTGAACGGATTTCGATGAAATTTGGCACACGGGTAGATCATGTCCTGGATTAACACATAGGCTACTTTTTATGCCGGGAAAATATAAACCGGGACTTTTATCCCGGAAAAACTTTTTAATGCGGGCGGAGCCGCGGGCAAAAGCTAGTTTTTCATAATTGTATTTAATAAGCTAACGAAATACAAACAAATATACGAAAAAACATTGTTTAATTTAAATTACGTACCGACTCCAAATATACGTATATACTAAGCGGATACAAATTTTAATTATTTTTTTATTTGTAGTGGTTTTGAAGTCGGTTTATTTTTGTTAAAAAAAATTATTTATTGCTTTTTTGTTAGGTAGTTATGAAATGGTGTGAACAATATGATTGGAGCATTCGCGAGTCATCTGCTGTTAGTTATTGAAGAGTTACATTGTGTATCTCTGAAGATCTTCATCAGATCTTCATAAATTATATACTAAAACCTTCCCTGAGAAATATACATTTAAATATCGAAAACCACGTCAAAATCGGTTCAGTAGTTTTTGAGAAACTCGCGGCCATACAAATTTACATAAGTACATACATACATAATACAAACATACATACATACATACAGATCTCTTCTTCTGTCCTCCGCGTACGGATCGAATACAGAACCTCCTTTTTGAAGTCAGTTAAAAACAAAAAGTCAAATATCCTATTCGCGTACCGGTTGGCTGTTGAGTGTTGAATTGTGCCAAGAAAGAAATTTGATGTACGAAATAAATTGGCAAGGAATTCCATTTCAGGAAAAAACATCTGAGCAATGACCTACCTACATACTCTTTATTCTTTTGATTCATTTATCTTTCGTTAAAATTACTCTTTTACGCGTTTAATGAGGGTTGCCATTTCTTTTGAAAGTATAACTGACTCATTTGCTTTGTTGTTGAATCATCCACGATATAAAAACCTCATTTTTTGTTGTAACTGGTGATTAGTGAGAACTAAGGAAAAACTACTGATGAGAACGTAGCAGATCGTGGATGTAACTAAGAGATTTTTAAAAATTATGCTATTACTGCTTTTGGTACCTCAATTAGGCAGTACATTCTGTCACAGGCTAGCTATATGTAATAATCTCTGCTTTCGCAGAAAATAAATGGCATACGATAAAAAAACGCTTTAAAAAATGTTATTAATTAGCCTGTTGATATTTTTTTATTTCATTAAATGACGAGACGAGCATGCCGTTCGCTAAATGGTAAGCGATAAGACCACCCATAAACAGTAGCAACACCATCCAACACCTTGAGTTACAAAGTACGGTGTAGCATTCCACTGCGCTCGTCAGCCTGAGACATAAGGTGTTAAGTCTCATTACGTCCAGTAGTTCACCGGCTACAACGACCTTCAAACTGAAACACAACAGTGTATGCCCACTGCTGCTTGGCGGTAGAAATATATTGATTGCCCACGGCTTCGCCCGCGTTAATAAGTTTTTCCGGGCTAAAAGTACATACATAAAAACCTTCCCGTTGAATCACTCTATCCAACATTTATTTGTATAAAGATTAATATTATGACGTTGATACAACTCTTAACAAATAATGCATTAATTTCGACCAAATTTGATTACCATAAAAACGGTTCTAGAGAGTTAATTTTAAAAGATAGACATATACTGTCGCGGACTTTTTTTTAGATCATTTCAAGAGGAATAATTCTTTCATACATACCGAGTGTTGCTGCCATAGCGAGTTTTCGGCTCACCAGGTATACCTAACAATGTTTTAAAGCGTTGTGCCAAAAATCAACCCAATAGGTGCAATAGTTTAGTCACAGGATCGATTTTTCACTTTCAAAGGTTTTATACATGATGTAAATACGCGCCGATCTGAAACAGCTGATATCAGAGGTCAAAGCCTTCCGTTGCTATTCCGACTCAATGAAACAGAGCGCGCGACGTTGCCATTCTTATATTATCGAATGCATAAGATACAACTTTTCGCAGACTTCCTACTTACTCCCATACAAAAAAAAACGCAGGAAAAGGAAAGCAATAGATGTATCATATAGCCGCGGGCCGGCTCAAAGAGCGCGGTGCGCTTTGACACATTATAAATATTAGCATTTTGATTAGGACAAATTAGAGATGCCCAATAATTAAGCAAAATTAATGAAGATATCGATAAGTAATCATTGTTATTGCATATCAAATATCTTTTTGTCTTATTAATGTCAAAGCTTTTGTGATATTGTTAACAATTTACTGTTATATTCTTAATTTCGGATCTAGAAAAGATCTGGAGGCGACGTTACATATCGGTAATACAAATTGGGTACATTCATTAATGGTAGTCAAAAAAGATCATCAAGGTGGATTAATTTGTGATAAAAAAAATTGGTCGTTTGATTTGTGATAAAAATATTTTGGAAGTTATATAATTAATTAATGCATATCGCATAAGGCAATATCGATATTCATCATAGTATTGGCCATCCCTGTGGCATCCTCGGTGGTAAGTTATCCTTTATAGTTGTCGACTTTTGAGCCTCAGCGACAAGATCAGTGTTTCGCAGACCCTGTGACGTACACATGCGTTTACACACTTACAATAAACCATCGGATATTGTGAGAGCGCGCGCGATTGTTTTAGTTTTTGATTAGGAAGTGTAATTAAGTATTGTGATTTCTGTAGTTCTCGCGAAATAGACGCTAATTTGTTTTTTATGAGTTGCGAAACTGACGCTTTTCCATTTGAAATTGTTTGGCGAGCAATGGATTGGACGATATGGACCGATTCGGTGGCCAGCAAGATCACCAGATCTCACCCCATTAAACTTTTTTTATGGGGTTTTATTAAAAATAAATTCCATAATACTGAAGTGAATAGTGTGCACGATTTAAAAGCTAGAATAATTAATGCCTTCAATAAACTAAAAGATATGGCCGCGAACAGTGACATACTTGTACAAGTGCGCCGCAATTTATGCATTGCTAACAATGGGGGCCACTTGAAAAATTTAAAAATTTAGATTTTATGATGTTTACAAGTAAGTAGGTTTTGGGATTTCATTGTTGCGTAGGGAAACAAATTGTTTAATTTTGGTGACGAGAACATCAGTACTTTTTGAATAAGTGTTCAAAAATGATTTTAAAACGTGTAACTTTAATTAAATCAAAAGTACTCGTGCCTGTGCTGAAATGACAAAACAGTGCGTGTGTTGCGAGGCGTTGCCGCTCTTATTGTTTACAACGACAAGGCCAGTAATCTAGCTTATAAATGGTGTATCATTGTGTAAGCGAAATTTAAAGATTTACTTTGTTTGAAAAATAAATTTATTTTATTTAGGGGTCATGATTTTCCTAACTGTGTAGTAAAATTTAGAAACCTTAATGTTGCTCATTATTTAATTTAATCACGGTATACTAGCAACTCCCGGTATATTTTTGGTATCTTGAACGGTTTTCGCAGCGCACGCAATGGAAGCCCTCAAGGATGAATAATTTTCCCCGCATTTTTCACATTTTCCATTATTTCTTCGCTCCTAATAGTTGCATCGTGATGTTATATAGCCTATAGCCTTCCTCGATAAATGGTCTATTCAACACAAAAAGAATTTTTCAATTCGCACCAGTAGTTCCTGAGATTAGCGCGTTCAAACAAACAAACAAACAAACTCTTCAGCTTTATAATATTAGTATAGATTATGTTTGTATTAAAAATTGAACCCAAAACATTTACAGACTAGTATATTTAATGGTATTGCCAGTAATTAATATTATTTAATTATCGTCTGAAGTACCTTTACAAATTTTCCTTCATCTAGCTAATGCGCAGGTGTTGCAACCACATGGTTTTCTCGTGATCCTAACTGTTCGTTTCCCACTTGATTCTTAAACAAAGAAATACCAACTAAAACTTGTTTATAAACACTAGATATTATGAACTTTGTCCGCTATTACATATTTTACAGCGTAATAAAATGTTGACGTGCGTCATATTTACTTTTTAAAAAAGTTACCAAGGCCCGGTTTTTCATCCGTGGTCAGCTTAAGTTAAGTCTTAACCACAATGGCTTATCGCAAGCGAATTCACAACGAGATGAACGTGTTGTGCACTCGTCAAGTGTAATAAGACCGTTCACTTTACTTAACCACGGACGAAACAACACAGACTTAGTTGTTCAAGACTTAGTAAAAATATCAATCATCAATATCGTACGATATCATACAAAATTAATTTACATCTACTCATAAACATGCTTACGTTTCTGGAGCTGGAGTTACGAAGTTCGAAGTTTTATCGCATTGTAATAAAATACCTAATATTATGGCTTGTATTTACATGACAATTTATAATACAAAATTTACAAAAATAAGGCATAATGTTGCTTATTGATTGAGAAATGTTTACTTGATTACCTTTAACTAGTTTATAAGAAACGCTAATGAGTTACTTTTATTAACACGCTTTTTTTTTATCATGTTTTCTTTCAAAATACGATGTTGTACCAATATTACTTGATGCTATGAAGTATTGGAGAACTCAATATCTGTTAAGTTTTATAATGTATTTCTAGGAAGCAGGGATAATAAAATAACAATAAAAAACCCACTGGCTCATCAACAGTACTATTTATCTGTTTTGTTCACTAGCATGGCAGTTTGCGTCATTAAAAGCACTCACCAATTTCCATGTTAAGTTGTTCCTGTACTAACATACATTTTATTATTTTCGTTTAAATCCAATCATTCAAAACATGCTATAGATTGGATTTATTAACTTATATATTTTTCAAAAATCAAACCCATTTAAGGTTATAAAAATCAAATCTTTTTTTCTAATATTCGAACCGAAATACACTTTATACCAATTTCCAAAACAGGCTAAGCGAGTTGCGACAACTATGGGCCTTACTGTAAGTATTAGGACGTTTTTTATTGCTTCTGAATGGCGAGACGAGCACGCCGCGTGCCTGATGGTGAGCGATATGATCTTCCTTAAATATTAGTAGCACCATACTGAACTTTCAATTACGAAGAACTGCCTGACACTCAGCTGCGATCATCATCCTGAGACGTGATTCCATGCAATAACGCTGGCTACAATGTCCTTCAAACCGGAATACAACAGTGCATGCACACTGCTGCTTGGCGGTAGCAATCGACAGTGCGATGATACCTACCCAGACAGACCCTTGCATACGAGAGAAGAACCACCACCAGGAGGGTCGATAATACTATAAAACAAAAACAAATGCTGTTGATATTATTAAACACTCTTGTCAGCGACTTATCATTAAGATTTACGAGTCATTGTATAGAAATGCACATGGTTAAATACGTAGGTATATGATTATTGATTACACACTGTACGTAACTGATTAAGACAGGATAAAAATAATCGCTGTAAGAGATATCAAAAATTAACAAAATTATAATATTTAAATGTTATTAACTCAGGCGAATTGTTGGTATACGTTCTTTTGGCCACAGATCATATTATTATAATTATTTTATAATAGACTGCCTCGGTGGCGTAGTTGTATTATGGTACGACTGCAATGCTGAGGTCCCGGGTTCGATCCCCGGGTCGGGCAAGGTGATATTGAGTTTTTCTATTCAGTATCAGCTCGGAGTCTGGAATTTGTGCCCGATATGGCGATAGGCTTGCCCCCTATCACATCATGGGACGGAATAATGGCGAAAAGTGCGCCATGGGTGCACTAGTTGCGCCTCTGCTTACCCCTTCGGGGATAAAAGGCGTGAGTGTATGTGTGTGTGTTTATAATAGATATAATTCTATCATCAGTCAGTATCAAGAAACGTAGAATAGCTAAGTTTAAAAAGAAGCAAGTGTTTATCGAAAGTGTTAGAGGCTCATCGGTAGGGTTAAATAGTCGAGTTTTAGTCAAAATTGAAAATTGAATACAACACAACAGCTACATACCACCGGCTTCACATCGTTTTTTTTTTTTGGTGAGACAATGACTCTGCCTTGGTCGAACAAACCGAAACATCCTGGCTCCACCGCAACATTTAAATATACCTAATAAACTAACCATTTATTCTATAACAGGATATTGTAGCAGATAATACGACATAGTAGGTATAGAACTTTTCTGCCCCAGAGAATGTGGAATAAATCTGGGGCTAATAAGATTACCTTCCTTAGACATTCCTTTCACATAGCACAGTCCCAAGGTCAGTCATTAAAATTAGCGTTGGCGTTGAATTACGACAGGAGCATGCCGTTCGCCTGATGGTAAGCGATACGACCACCCATAAACAGTACCATCACCATCCAGCACCTTGAGTTACGAAGTACTGTATGGCATTCCACTGCTCTCGCCATCCTGAGACAAGATGTTAAGTCCCATTATGTCCAGTAGTTTCATTGGCTACAATGTCTTTTAAACCGAAACACAACAGTGCATGCCTTGCTGCTTGGCGCATTCTCAGCGCTATCTCTTTCGCACGCACACAGCGTTATGGCCGGCGACTGTCGGTGACGTCACGGTCTAATATAACTGTTATTTGACAACTATTCCTTCCACCAAATTTCAAAACTTTATAACTTATTATTGTTCTAACATATTTGGAGCTTTTACTAGTGGTGAATGAAATGTAGAATTTTGATATATGGATGACAGAGCCAACATTCCGAACATTAAACTCGACTTTGCTAAAACAAGATTCAGGGATTTGGAGCTACTTATCGATATTTGTGTGGCATGAAGACTACATATAAGAAACGACAATAAAGTTATAAGCTTGCCAAAACAGCTGTTTATAAGTTCCATTGCCTGCACTACCACCAGAATCCACTAGACTTAACAACACCGCACAACAACAACACACTAGACATAACTACTGGATATAATGAGACTTAACATCTTATGTCTTAGGATGACGAGCGTAGTGAAGTGCCACTCAGTGCTTTGTACATCAATGCGCTAAATGGTATTGCTACTATTTATGAGTGGTCGTATCGCTTACCATCAGGCGAATGGCATGATCGACTCGTCACTCCATGCCATAAAAAAACACCGTAAATCAGCTACGCCATTAATCCTGTTTTACTATAAAACATTCATATTGATAAAAACGGTCAACTGCGCTTGAGCTCCATTGAACCTTATAGTCTTCCAAGAAACTCCCTCAAGCATCAAAGCCTTTCAGTGCATTCCCACATACGTCATTTCTCCAACACATCTAGGTCGGATATCCTGATTCATTAATTGCTCTAAAAATACACAGCACAAAATCCTTTCTTTTTAACATGACGTAATTACGGGCAAATTAATGAAAACTAGCTGTTGACCGTGACTTCGTTCGCGTGAACTAAAAATAATGTAATGTAAATGCAGGACAATTCTACAAAGTTTCGACGTAATTAAATATATTATTTACCTACGAATAGAAGACAAACATAGGTACAGTAGATCTTTAGGCTCAGAATTTTCGCAGCAAGCAGAACAACTGCCCGGTTTCATTACAATCAGATTAGTCGTTTAGGAACGCGCAATAATTTTTTAGGGTTCCGTATCTCAAAAGGAAAAATAGGATCACTTTTTGTCCGTCTGTCTAAATACTCGAGCCTACAGTCTCTTTCAGCTGAGAAATAAATCAAACTCGCAAGTCAAAGATATGACCGCTTATGCCGCATATTTTGCGATTTCGCTAGGGAATCAAAACGTATAATTACTTACCGTTGACCTACAATCATATAATTTGGCAGGACGTAAGGTCTTACAGCACATGTAAAAGAAAAAATATGAAAGCCGTAAATATGTTCTTTAATAACAAAAAAAGTGAATTTATTTTTTTTTTAATTTGATTAATCTATTAATTAATTTTGGTGAACTATTGAACTCATATATTTAAATACCTTACCTACAAGATTGTCGGAACCCTTGGCACGCGAATCCAACTAGCCCTTGTCCGGTTTTTTTATTTATATAGACAGTGTGACGTAGATAATTATTTGCATCCTACTAATCGGCCTATTACGTCAAGTATTGCACGTGTGTACATCGTGTAAGATACTACAGCTACATTCATGAATAATCACAGTCATGTTATCAGTATTTTATAATGTCCGAAGCCACAGTTCTTAACACGTGGTGTCTAGAAATCGAATTAACGATTGTTTTGATCTTTGATATAATACCAATTTGACTGGCATTTAGATTGAAAATGTATAAACAGTTTTATAGCCACGCATAAGGCAGAGGAAATTGGTTTCAAGTGCCAAACTGTCGGTTTTGATCGACGTTTGCTATTCTGTGTCCCAGTAGTAGTTTGTATAATATATTTGTTTATTATGTTATGTTTTCTAATTCAGAAATACACCTATGTGATAATTTGAACTACCTACACCAAATTGCTATTATAGGATAGTATTCACGAATTCAATGTCATAAATATGAATGATAATAGCATTCACAGGAGTGATGACGCGCGTAAAGAAAGCATTACATTTTTTATTATTGCATCGAATGACGAGACTAGTGTGCCGTTCGCCTGATGGTAAGCGATACGATCACCCATAAACAGTAGCAACACTATTCAGATTCACGATTCATTAACTTACAAAGTACTGGCGTGTCTCTTACGAAATGTATAATAAGTTTTTCTTTTCTGTAAAATTTCGCCGGCCAACACTTCGAAATCGTTCGATGGGTCCATTTTAGGTAATTTCTAACACACAATAGCTACTACCCTTCTATGGGGTACAACAACTCCCCTCATTATTCTGGTTATGACTTCGGGGTCATAGACCCGGTTTCGTTGCGCCGAATGGACGTTATTTGTATCATGAGGGGCCAATGGCCATGAACGATTCTTTCCTTTTAGTCAGAATCGATATTAATATAAAACCGGGATTGGAATTTTATCTCAAATTTGCATATTTGTTCAAAATCTTCACCTTGGTCTTCTTTAATCTTATCTTGGAGAGCTCCAATTACATAGTGATAGCGACTTGTCTGAATGTCTGATGCGAGATTTTTTTTACCAACTCAATCAAATAGCAGTAAGTATAGGTATGATTTATATGGAATAAAACAAATATAAAAACCCAAACAAGCACCCTGAGTCCTGACACTCCTGACGTCTCTCGTCAATGAAAATCATATTGGAATGCATCAAACTTTAGATTTTAAGTCTGCATCCTATTATTATGCCTTCCATTACCGCCAAGCAGCAGTGGGCATGTACTGTTGTTTTTCGGTTTGAACGACATTGCAACTATTGGACATATGAGGCTTAACATCTTATGTCTTAGGATGACGAGCGCAGTGCAATGCCACACAGTACTTTTCAACACTAGGTGCTGAATGATGTTGCTGCTGTTTAGGGGTGGTCGTATTGCTTACCATCAGGCGAACGGCATGCTCGTCTCGTCATTCAATGCAATAAAAAAAATTACAATTCCTAATTGTAAAGGGATGTGAAGATGGTCAGATGTTTCAACGTGAACCGATGGAAGCATTTAAAGGGCATGTCGAAAAATGGGCCTGAAAATCTAAACAAGACATTTTATATATATTTGGATAGAACTAATGAAAACTAGCCTTTTGTAATATATCGTTTAATTTTAAAGACCTCCAATTTTGAGATACGTGTAATTTTGTTTGGCTTGAAAACTACACTTAATATGAATGTTTTCAAAAAAGTTGGCTATGAATGGAGGGGTCTAAAAATATTTTTTTAATGGATCTAAGTTCTATATGTTGCCCCTTTAATGTCTCTAAAGTTTGAGCCTGTTTAGAATTTGAGGCTCAGCACCCATACAAAAAGCGGACATCTCCTTTGTTACAAATAACTTTATCTAAAGTCTTGGTTCTAGATTCACAGTGGAACTAGAACTAAAGAAAAGTACACTCGTGTAGTCCGAGCCATCAGCAAAAGCTGAAAAACTATAGACAACCATTACAAAATGTCTAATAATGTATTTGTAATGACTAATATAAGGCTCTTGCCAACTACACAAAACATCCAATTTTCGAAAGTGATTAAACCTATTTATAGAATTTAAGTAAAGATAAATTATTATCAACAGGAAATCACGACGAGCCCTCATGATTACTCACGAAATCAAATTGGTAATTTAAAAATGTATAAAATATAATACGGTTGTATATTTCATATTTAAATAACAATTAAGCATTATGTTGGGGTAGGGCTGCCATCATCTAAATTGCCGACGCCGGATAAACACGGCAAAAATCCCGGACATTTGGGCGAAAAATGGGTATTTACCCGGACACCTCTGAATAAATATTTTGCCGTTCCTTCTTGAATGCGGGGAAATCCATGAAGTTTTAATTACGATTTATTTCAATTTGTCGCTCATCTATAAAAAATGGATTTCTCCTGACAACAAAAGTGTCCGGGTTTTGCCCGGACATTTTTTAAAACCCCGGCCGGACGGCCCCCGGACGCCCTTCAAACTAGGACAAATCCGGGGAAATCCGGACGGATGGCAGCCCTATGTTGGGGTACTCCAAATTCGCAAAACAACTTCCATAGACCATCAATTGCATCAATTGCACAATAATTATGTTACTGTTGTGGGGCTCCTTATTCCCCACTTAGCCCGTAGAAAGTCGGGCGGTTGTGCGTGATGTGCCAGCTAGCAGTCTAGCCAGCTCAACTCCTTCCAGAAGCGCAGGATCTTCCTGGTTCCTTCACAGGCTTCTCGGAGTGATCCCGGTGTACCGAGGATTTCAGCCCATTGTGCAGCTACTCCTTCGCATTCCAGGACAACGTGGGAAGCTGTTTCGTTGGCCGACAGGCATCTCCTTCAGAGGTCGGTGATACCTATAAATAACAACAATAATAATGCAGTGAACAATAATATGTTATGGAAATTTATTGCCATCCGCCATGTACCTGTTTATTTATCTGTGGTATTGTTTATGTAGTTGCTATTAATATAGATTATTACAAGAGATTTGTATCGTTTGACTGATTTAAAACTCAATTATAATTATGGTATGCAATAAAATGTTGCCCGAACAAATTTATTGTCGCTGTCATACAACCATCGTCCATCACGTATTAAAAATCTTGATTTTAGCAAAAAATTTCTAAATTGACTTCAACCAGGACTTAGTATAAATTAAATTCAAGAGTCAAGATACGCAGCGTCAGTTTATACTTCCTAATATTATAAAGGCGAAAGTTTGTAAGAATGTATGGATGTTTGGATGTATGGATGTTTGTTCCTCTTTCACGCAAAAACTACTGAACGGATTTCGATGAAATTTGGCACACGGGTAGATCATGTTCTGGATTAACACATAGGCTACTTTTTATCCCGGGAAAACATAAAGCGGGACTTTAATCCCGGAAAAACTTTTTAACGCGGGCGGAGCCGCGGACAAAAGCTAGTTATACTATAAAATAAGCTTAGACGTAAAAAGAGGTACTTAACTGTTTCAGAATCCTAAAATAGTAAGTAAAGTAATATACAAACAAATGAGTGTTGGTATGTATTTTATTTAAGACAAAGAAAAAAGTTTCCTACTTGACATCCATAACCAAACTATTGCAAAAAACGCGCCAAACCATTTCATCACACGTTAGTCAAATAAAGGCAAACGTATTAACACGATAGTGGGCCGTTGTCCTTGTATACACATATATTACTTACATAATAGTCAGTTATCAATGACTCGTTCGCTTCTATTGAAATTGATAACATGTGTGAGTCAGTAATTGTCGCAAAGTGTATCGAACGATTTCGTCGATAACAAATCATGCCTATAGCGACCACACTTGTTGGATCATCGAACGTATAAAATATTTCTTTAGGAACAATAAATTCAATATATATTTTTAACCGACTTCAAAACAGAGGTTCTGTATTCAATCCGAATGTATGTATGTATGTTTGTATGTAAATTTGTATGACCGCGAGTTTCTCAAAAACTACTGATCCGATTTGGATGTGTTCAAAATTCAAATGTATAGTTTTCAGGGAAGGTTTTAGTATATAATTTATGAAGATCTGATTAATATCTTCGGAGATACACAATGGAACTCTTCAATAACTAACAGCAGATGACTCGCGAATGCTGCAATCGTATATCTATTATGTATTGTTTACACCATTCTATAATCAACTAACAAAAAAGCAATAAATAAAAACCTTTTATCAAAAAATAAACCGACTTCAAAACCACTGCAAACCAAAAAATTATTCACCTTGATATTCGCTTAGTATAAACGTATATTTCGAGTCGGTGCCTAATTTAAATTGAACAATGTTTTCATATATTTGATCTTGTATTTCCTTGGCTTAGCTGGCAATTTAAATTAGGCATCGACTCCAAATATACGTATATACTAAACGAATATAAAGTTGAATTATTTTTTGGCTAGCAGTGGTTTTGAAGTCGGTTTATTTTTTTTTTGTTAAATAGTTTTTATTTGGAACTTAAAGAATCAATTGCAGCTTTCTAAGCCACCCTAAAAGGCATGAACTAAGTCCTAGTTCTTCTTCCTTTATTATTTTTTTAAAGTAAAAGATGCGTATACGTATCTTTGAACCCATCCAACGAATTCCACACAGTTAGATCCTTGCCATTAGTAAAAACCAAGAATCACATGCAAATTCTACAGCAGAAGAAACAGACCGACGTAGTCTCCGAGGATCTTGCAGAATCCCATCGCATGGCAAACCTAGAAAGAACCGTAAGTTTATTTTAACAAGACACAAAAGCATAATAAGCGACCTTCTTGGATGGTCTTGAGCGATACATAATTTATACTCATGAATAAAATCAATATACGCATGCAAAAATCATCTCCACGCTTACAATAATTTAGCTCTCGTGCGCCTTAACATAAACATTGAAACACATCAGTGGCACATGGATAGTTCAATTCCTAATCAATAACGAGGATGATGATAAAAATGGGCGATGGAGTTATCAGATTGGCAAGTTTATTTATTCCGAAGTCGAGGGGTTCGAAGTTATTTTTCGCAAATGTAGCTTAGCTCGGAGTTCGATTTTGTTTCATATAATCTAATTGTTCTGTTTCAGTTACTTGCACAACTATTTATGTAAATATGTCGTGTTTGATGAAGATAGTTAACCTCTTAAGAAAGTACCACTGAGTCAAATGAACTACTCCAGGCACTCGAGTTGCAAATGGTAGAAGAAATGGAGTTGAAAACAATTATGATTCGCTCGGAAACCAATTGTAAATACCATCAGCAAAAACATTAACACATACGTTACATAAACAGTCGCCTATCTTGTAATCTTTATAAAGAGCCATTGACACGATCCGTTATTGTTAGCGATTATCGTACGCAATGATTGCTGACAGTATTCGTTTTGTGAAATCTTTGAAAAGCGTATGTACAATGTATTATGTGTATGTATGTACTTCAACGCACGCGAGAGTTGCACATGTTCCGACGGGGTTACTTTAAAAGCAATAATAGGGTAGTTTCCTATGTTTGATTTTTAACTCCCGACAGAAAAAGATAGGTATTATTAGTTTAGGGTGTGTATCTGTATGTCTATCTGTGGCATCGTAGCTTTCAAATGAATGGACCGATTTTGACGCAGTTTTAATTGTTTGAAAGCTGATGTTCATTTAGTTATATTAGTTTATACTTGAATATTTGCTTTTTGTTTTACTTTTTGTCAATTTTTATTATAATTCTTGTTTACTATAAGAGTCATATAATATCAAATACGGTAATGTCCAAAATATCTAAAGTTGCAGGAGATAAATAAGTTTATTTTCAATGGCTTTCTTTCATTAAGTATATATTTTAGTATTACGTATGTAAAAGCCAAGTAATGATCCGGTCTTATTCAAAGAATAAAAATATAGAATTAAAGTAAATTAAGCCAGATATTTGTGAAAAACTGATGGAGATTGCCGGATTTGATACAAAAATTTGGATTTTGCCGTGTTTGTTTTAAACTGACATGGCGAAACCCATGTTTTTTGTTGTACGCCATTTCACGCCATACTAAATACTGCCTTCTCATTGGTTGTCACGGATGTAGCTACATTTTATGTTAAAATTGACGGACTTAGCCGGCTTTGCGTTGGAAAAATTACTTTTAACGACAATTTACCTAGGATAGTGCTGTTTTTTCTAGGAAATTGTTATACCAATTAACTCGACTATCACAGATAATGAAATCACATCGAAAATAATTTTTTGTATAGGTGGACTTTGCCGTCTTTGATATTATACGACTCATAAGCAATTTTTTATGGCTACTAATTTTAATTTCGAAAACAGGCTGTTATGTTTGTTATGATATTCTATGCTCTTGTAATGTTCTTTTGTATCTAGATGTTATTTGTATGAGAATGCTGTGCATCCTTTAATAGTCATATGTATCAGAATTTGTATTATTATTTGTGATTTTTAGATGCATGTGTCACTGGTGTATTGTTTAATAAATAAATAAATGTCATCGAGATGGTTCTTAGCTATTATTTATGAGAATATGTTCAGGCGTTTGAAGACTATCAGCGCATTTCCAAATATCACAAGTCCGACTGGTTTTAAATTTGGTGTAGGTTTGACTTCGGCATAAATTTTAAGATATGTTTACCTTGAGCTGATGCTGCAGCATCAAGTAGTCTACAAGATACAGGGGTTATGGATATAGGGGTTCTTTGTGTCGGTGGTTATTTAAATTTTAATGTACATTATCTTATTTGTAACAAGTAATAATATTAAAAAAAAATATTCTGTGAAATCAGCTCCAAAATTGGTTGAAAAGTAAAGCAGTTATTCAAACTTGAGATATTGTTGCGATCAGAAATAAGGGCATTGTGGACATATAGCACTATCTCTTTTGCACAAACGCAACGTTATGGCCGGTAACATCCCGTGACGTCAATGTCTGATATTACTGTAATTTGACAACTATCATACCAGCCCTGTATACTGCCCACTGCTAAGCACGAGCCTCCTCTACAACTGAGAGGGTTAAGGCCTTAGTCCGCCACGCTGGCCTAGTACGGGTTGGCAGACTTCACATCACAATACCTCTTCCCCAAATTTCAAAGCTTTATAACACACTTATTATTGTGCCTATTTTGAAAAATCACTTTCCGTTAGATATTGGACAACATACATTTTTAAGAAATGTACTTAAATAAAGTAGTCGACTACCATATAGAGTACGATAATTGTTGGCAATCATTAATCTTAATTGATCTCTGGAATACCGTAACTTGTAGCTCAAGGTGTACTTCTTTTATTTCTTATTTTTAATTCCTACGTACTAAAATCTACCCAAGGCAAAATAAGGTTATACTTTTTACTTATCAAAAGGTAAACTCCATTTAGCACCAATTATAATTTCTTGTACACAGTATACGCAGATAGTCTATCTAATGTCTCAATGCCGTTAACATTTCACAACCGGTATAATTGCGAATATCATTAGGATATCCTTAGTATTTTATTATTGTAGTATAATAAAAGGAGCATTTTATTGCGTACTTGTCACAATTAACCTATTAATTGACGATTATTTGAAAAATTAAGGCTCTGACGTAAAATGTTTAAGTCTGTAAAATTTACATACATTGTTTAATTTTTGCAATTCCCGTTTTGGCACCAATTATACAAAAAAGCGGCAAAAGGGCTTTGCTAAGTGTGTATTCTTCGTGAATTATCATTTGCTTTACCGATGAAGGATAGCATCGTGAGGAAACCTGCATACCTGAGAAGTTCTCCAGAAGAATTACGAAGACATGTGAAGTCTGCCAACCCGTATTAGACCAGCGAGGTGAACTAAGGCTTAAAACCCTCTCAGTTGAGGAGGGCTGAGTCCAGCAGTGGGACAGTGTTTAATACAGAGCTGCCATTATTGTATACTTATTAAAGTCTTCTGTCATAACCAGAAGAATTATAACGATAACAATTTGTTGATTGAATCAATAACCCTATCGTCTTAACCGCCAATTTCAGCAAACGATCCGCGATCTTCCGATCCATCGCGATAATATAATAATACCAGCCCTGTATTATATACAGCCCACTGCTGAGCACGGGCCTCCTCTTCACAGAGAGGGTTTAGGCCTTAGGCTACCACGCTGGCCTATTGCGGATTGGCAGACTTCACATATCCTCGAAATTCTTATGGAGAATTCTCAGGCATGTAGGTTTCCTCACGATTTTTTCCTTCATCGTTAAAGCGACCGATAATAATTGATAAACAATACACACATAACTTTGAAAAGTCAGAGGTGTGTGCATTGAGTTTTGAACCTCCGGTCATTGTCTCGGCAGACCGTTCTATTCCCAACTAGGCTACCGTCCGCTTCATCGCGACAATGGACCAATCGAAATAAAGCTTGTACATACATACACAGCATCACGCCATTTTTCCCTTTTCCGGGATAGGCAGTGATCTATCACACCCACATTTCGCCAGTTTATGTTGTTACCAGTTGAAATAAAGTTTATTAACGTGCTTATTTAGATTGGTTCATTCTTGGAATTTGATCGCAGCTTAAGATTTATATTGCTAATTGAAAACAGCTGTAAGCAGAAGGAATTCGAGAATTCACACAGAATGATTGATAAAGTCGATACATAGTATTATAGTTAAAATATTTAAAGCCGCGCTTGTATGCCAATAATGAGGCTGATCATAGAGCACTTAGCATAAGTACTATACCAACATTGTAACCACCTATGTATCACAAGCGAATAAATGATTTGATTGATTTGATAGTATAACCTGTAGCTAATGTCAATTAAATTATGAGTTGTTAAAAACATACGTAGAGCTATTCTAAGAACGTAAAATATAAAAGATAACTCATTTATTTTGAGGAAACAGTTAAAATCTTATCAAAGAACGAGTCTAGTTCTAAGTTTTATGACAGTCATTGACTTACCTCATACTAAAACTATTTACAAGAACGAACATAAGTAATAAAAAATACTTAAAATATTATTTGTCGTATGTTTTAGGTTAATTATTTTGTCTTTCAGCAGGAAAAGTATTGGAAGGCAGAAGAATAGGCAGGTAGTTGAGTTCGTCACGCGCACTACTACAATTACGAAATATTTTTTCTAAATAACTTAAATTCACATTATGCCTTTTAGCACAAACATATCTGTAGAGATGTTGATGGAGTTTTTTTTTCATCAATGTGTAAAGATGATTTTTTACAGTCATTGATGAGCGCATGCTCAAGCTATCGTGTTGCGGTGTCTCTTTGCTTAGGATCTAGGTATTGCTTTACGTTTATATCCTTTCTATAATGATTATTCACAATTAAACAATCTCTGCCTCTGTAACGTAGTTGTATTACGGTACGACTGCAAGGCTGTGGTCTTGGGTTCGATGCCCGGGTCGGGCAAAGTGATATTGGGTTTTCTATTCAGTATCAGCCCGGAGTCCGGAATTTGTGTCCGATATGGCGATAGGCTCGCCCCCTATCACATCATGAGACGGAATATACCTACACGGTGAAAAGTGGGTGCACTAGTTGCGCCTCTGCTTACCCTTTTGGGGACACAAGGCGTGTGTGTGATATTGCTGTAAGTAATAAGAACATAAATTTTATTTCGATTTGCTCCGAATTCCATACAAACGTAAATATAATAATATAACTCGAGGAAAAGTGAAGCATTATCTAACCGGTTGAAACCGGACAATTAAAGTAATTTTATCCTCCTAAAAACCCGTGGCAGTCCACAAACCATGCAAACTTTCAATAATATTGCTGCAAATATAGCAAATGATACGGAATAAATACAAACGTGGTGGCTAAACTCGTTCCGCAGTTATAACTTATAAGTATTTCGAGGAGGTCACTCCATTTTCTGTCGGTGCCGCGTTTAGAATGGTCATTGGAGAAGAATCAATTTGCATAAGTTATTACGAATACGTTCATATTGCTTGCTTCACCCGAAACATTTTCTTTATTCATTTCGGGTAGTGGTACAAAAAAAAAATAGGTATTTTATATAAAGGGTCAGTATAATTTGATCTTACCGATGCCTTTAGTATACTGAAATAAAATAGCAATCAAGGGATTTACAAATTATAAGACCCAATTATAAAACATACAACAAGAATTCCACAACTGCCTGCCTCGGTGGCGTAGTTGTATTACAGTACGACTGCAAAGCTGAGGTCTCGGGTTCGATCCCCGGGTCGGGCAAAGTGATATTGAGTTTTTCTATTCAGTATCAGGTCGGAGTCTGGAATTTGTGCCCGATATGGCGATAGGCTCGCCCCCTATCACATCATGGGACGGAATAATGGCGAAAAGTGGGTGCACTAGTAGCGCCTCTGCCTACCCCTTCGGGGATAACAGGCGTGAGTGTATATGTATATGTATGTAAGAATTCCACAAATTGTTGAACAGTCTACTGTAATTTGTAAACAATGATTGACATTCGCGGTCAAATTCGTAACATGTGAGTATTTATTTCGTATTCCACAATTTCTGGTATGAATAGCTTGGATCCCTGTTCATATCAGTTATTTTTGGTGAAGACATGGGAATAATATTTGGTTTGCATAGTAATGTCGTGCATACACTAGCCCTGATCTGCACATTCAACTTTGTCGCAATGCGCCTTAATTGAGAATGTGCCAAGCCTCGATACTCCGTGCAGGGATTAGGAAATACTGGTCTCATGTAAGTTTTTTAAAAGTAATAAATATATTGCTTCATTCGGCCAGCAATATTTAAAACTAACACATTTACAATACTTGCTACGAACAATGACTTCAAAATAAACATTTATTCGATTGCAGGCTAATTCATGTTTTGTCGATTTAAGTATGAAATCACTTGGTACGGAAAAAGTGTCAAAGTGTTAGATAATAGTGTATAGATCAAAATTATTGGTAGACCTTTTATGGGTTAGAAAAATAACGTAAGCAGCCCTAACCATTTTTTTTTGTTACGGACTAAACTCTTGCTAGCCTGACGAGGGTAGATTTATGCAAGAACACCGGTCTTTTGGGTGGGTGCAGAAAGCGCTCGCAACCCTTTGATAATTTAAGCAACCATTCTGAGGGCAACCCACTAACGAGACCACTGAGAGAGGACGAGACATCAACGATTAGGGAAGATTGGTTTTTAAGCTTAATCCTATTAATTCGTATCATTGTCATTGGCACGCGGGCTGGAGCTGCTAGGGGGGATGGGGGGGGGGCGACGGGGAACGCGGCGAGGTCCTCGACAACGAGGACGGAACTGCGATCGTGTCGGGTGTAAGAGTTTCAAGAACTCGTTCTTTTCGCGAATGACCAGAGTGATTTCGTCCTCTCGATCGGATAATAGCCCTAACCAGTACGTATGCTTTAAAATATTGATATTTGTGTGGCCAAATGACTGCCAAGCACAACATTTTAAGCGATGATATCTAACCATTAAAAGACTTCGTAAATGTCATCATGGAAAAAATAGTGCAGTGATATCCGACCACCGTCACATTATTATAGCTTAGACTAATTATAGATACTCTTTTCACAACCGATTTCAGAGGTAGAATACAACAGAACTAATAAATTATTATACATTTGAACTCCGTTGAACCGTTTATGTCAACGATTCCTCACATGCAGGTTTGTATCCTTTGTTATTGTTTCATTTAATTAAACAATAGACTAGTGTTGTAACCTTGACGTGGTACTTCTGTAAGTATTAACAATAAACTCATGTCACTTGACTCTTGGCCACGATCCTTGAATTGTTCTTGCCAATTGCCTTCACCGTAAATTGTTTTGAATTACCCGCATGAAGACACGCAACTCGTTTGAACCAGGGATGTTATGGATATGAATTTTCCGATCTGGATACGGATATGGATACAGGAATATAATAACTTCAGTTTGAGATACGGTTACGGATATGTAATTATTTAGGACTAGATTTTGCCCACGGCTCCGCCCGCGTCAAAAAGATTTTCCGGGATAAAAGTCCCGCTTTTTATTTTCTTGGGATAAAATGCAACATATGTGTTAATCCACGACATGATCTACCCGTGTACCAAAATTCATCGAAATCCGTTCAGTAGTTTTTGTGTGAAAGAGTAACAAACATCCATACATACTTACAAACTTTCGCCTTTATAACATTAGTAGGATTAGCCGCTAGTTTTGGATAATTTCGGTTACGGATGTTAGATTAAAGAAATGAAACTATAGAAGATTCACGTGGCGAGCGATCCGTGAAAGAAAAACCTGTCGTAAATTATTTTATTTAGTCTTCGCCCTTATCCGAAACTATCTGAAGACTGAAACTTTTGAAACGGATACAGTTACGGTTACGGATATATTTTTATTTTGGATATCCGATAGTTCCAGTTACGGTTACGGAGCTCCATAACATCCTTGGTTTGAAACATTATCATTGAACCAGTTGTGCTGTAATGTAGTCACAAGCAAACTTTTTGAAGCAAATTAATCTCTGATCATTTTTTGTTGGCTTAAACCGGCTTATTTATTTTACATTGAGCTATTATTTGTTGTCCGTAAATTCGACAATTCAATGTCATTTTTGACAATCTTTGGGGCGCAACGACCGAGAAGCCGGTTGTGAAATTAAAGGTCGCATCTTTGGTTAATGCACACAGACGAAAATAAAATGAAATTTCGGCCTATGGGCCTCATAAAAAAATATGTATTTAGAAAAGTACTGTACCAACTACTATGTAATATTAACAGGAGCAAATTGGCTTCAACCCTAAAGACAAAGTATTTCAAGAGAGGTCTACTTAAAATATCAATACATTAGCCCTCTTTCTAGCAGTCGGCGGGTATAATACATCTATCCGACTATCAAGTTTCATGTTACTATAGTAAAAAAACTTTTTTATTAGCAAGATATGGCAAATACCAAATGGTTAATAAAAAAACTACATAAACATGATCAATGGTCATTATCGGCTTATAAACCTGTTGGTTAACTGATATATATCAACGACAACGCGGACAATGACCTTAATGAAGAGTATAAAAACTAGAAACATAATTCCAAAATATTTTATTTGACCTAGTAGCAATTAGTTTTTTAGTCGTATTTTGCAAACAACGGCATTTTATTTAACTAGCTTTTGTTCGCGGCTCCGCCCGCGTGAAAAAGTTTTTCCGGAATAAAACTCCCGCTTTATATTTTCCCGGGACAAAAAATAACCTATGTGTTGATCCAGGATATGATCTACCCGTGTGCCACATTTCATCGAAATCCGTTCAGAAATTTTGGAGTCGTGCAGTAGCAAACAAACATACAGGAAAACAGATAGACAGAAAATAATTACAAAAAATTCTGATTTTTGTGTTCCATTACTCTTTTTTAGTCACCCCTTTCTTTGTTTATCACATTTCTTTAAAACACAGGATTTTAAGAAACCATCTAAATTAATCCGATCTTAGAAACCTTAGTGTAAAATAAATCAATGGAAATAGTTAAACATTGATATAAAATGAACACCTGTTCACACAATTATTTATTACGGTTTTAAATATTAAAGCGATTGGCAAATAACTAAGAAGTCGATAAAAATGACGTAGCGGTAATTCCATCTAATAAAACGATTATGTGCTGGCTGTAGTAACGTTAGCAACACCACGCCCAATATGATCCGACGCGACGGCCATACATTGAACACGCGGTGACCATGATCCTGAGTAGTGACAGCCGACCACGCGCGGAATACATCCACTATATGGTTTTACATTCTTCTATTGAATGCTGATGATAAGGGTACAGAGCATCTCAATAACTTACTAATTTGGTAGCTAGCTCGACAGTAAAAGTTACGCTGACTGTTACTTCAGTTTCAATATCAATTCTTATCTATCTTAGTTTATAGAAACAGATAACCACCAAAAGCAAGCATTTCAACTGTTTTTTATCTGTCTTATTGAATCGAGATGTATCTTACTCCTTGGTCTAAATAGGCTTGATTACAGAGTCGAGCAACATATTTAATGGGTTTTTTTCTGAACATTTTCCAGGAATTGTATCTTCCAACGACCAAACGTACCGAAAACTAATCCAAGCTCTAAATAAGAACGAGATTGGGATCAAGAACGTATTCCTGTTTAAAATGCTTGGTCGAAGTAGATACTCCTTAACGTAAGCAGAATCCCGTGTGACACATATAACTTCAAAGGAATAACGTTCCCCATTTTTTTTTTACCATAAGTACTCTTTCTTTCAGCTTTGATGACGCACAAGTAACAAGTGCTGACAATTAGTGCATGGAGCACTCACACTGATGTAAAGTTAACTGTCTAGTGTACGGACATCGACTTCGATGCATCAAAATCCGACACAAAACGGATGTGACACGACGCGGTGCGGAGTAAAACGAGCTAAACGTCTAAACTCATTCTCACCTAGTTTGGAACAACCTATTTTTTTTAGACACGGGTATTTGAAATGCCCTACCAATCCTATATTATGTTTATTATACATGTTAATGGCCATTTAGTGCCTGGATAATGTTCTATATTTTTATGGAAACTTGAAAAAGAAACAGTCGAAGGCGGGATTTGAACCTATGATCTCCAGCGTACCGTGCCGGTGCTCTGCCAATTGAGCTACTTCGTGGGTTCAAATCCCGCCTTCGACTGTTTTTTTTTTCAAGTTTCCATAAAAATATAAAAACATGCCCGATTAATATTTATGCGAAATATTTAAATATACGACAATACGCCGCGCCATTGCCTCGCAACATTTTTTTATAAAATCTATATAACGCCCAGCACAGATGTTTTAATAGATAGAAACTATTTAATAAGGTGACATGCACGGTATATCAGGAATTCCTCGTTCGCCTCCGCAATGTGGCGCATCTCAGACGTTACATCATCGTCAGTAGGCGATGATGGAAATAGAAAAAATGTCATCAAAGCCAAAGATAAATCTCGCAGTTAACAATAACTATAAACGAATAAACATGCTTCCACTAGACAGAAAATGTACTTTCTTCAATATATGTGTTAAAGATGTTTGCTTTTTGTATGGATGGGTGCTGGGCCTCAAAATCTAAACACGCTCAAACTATGGGGATATTAAAGGGGCGATATATGGCTTTTGGATTATTAAAAAATAAAAATTTTAGACCCATCCATTCATAACTACCTTTTTTATAAAAGTTAAGTTTTTTTAAAAAAAAACGTCGTTTTTAAGCACAATAAAATTACATAAATCACAAAATCGGAGGTCTTTAAAATTTGACGATTAATTATAAAAAAAATAATTATAGTTTTTAGGAGTTCTATCCAATTATATAAAAACTGTCTTGGTTAGAATTTTCCGTTTTTGGGCATGTCCTTTCTATAATTAGTTTTTTGTGTTATTTACTTTTACTTCATGCAAAGAAAAAAAAATCTTTCGAAGAAACTTTACGCGTATGTACCTATAGCCGATTTCAAATTTAGAATTTGTTCAGCCACGTATATGGTTGACAGTACCTACGTGTATTGCAGCCTGTAGACTTAAAATCTACATTATTAATTTTACATTTAACTAAAATAATTTATTATAATCTCACTATCTGTGTATACTTTAAATTTTAACGTAATATATCGTACATATTAATAATTAATAAATGAATAATTAATGTCATAAAGACTATAATATTTTTGTCCATTAATACAGATTCGACCCCTCTTACACGAGTACGGTCGATTTTATAAATCCAAATTGGCATCAATTTTAATTTTAATGAATTTAACCAGTTAAAAACGCTTAAGGTCATCGTCCAACAAGTAAATATTTGAAGATTAATTAATTTGTCTTCAAGTAAAAACAACCGTGTGGATGTCCCAAATAAAATGAAGACCATATCATAACTATTGGTACCGATAGAGAATTTACGAGAATAAAATGTAACGAGGAAATTTTTCATTGACCTTCCATTAATGATTAATAATGTTATATTTACTGCTAATTAACCTGCTTACTTATCATGCACCATGTTCATTATTATAATTACACCGAAGACAATACACACTTAGAAAATTTCCGCGCTTCGCCCCATTATCTGAGTTCATACGTATAACTCGGTAACTATGACCTGAATATGTTATTTATTTTATCTGCGCGAGTCTATTAAATTTTGTAAGTCACGTGCAATTAAATATTCAATTGGGTTTGTATGAATGTGTTCTTATTGTAGGCCAAAATCAACTTTTCTGCATTTTTTTATACAAATGAATTAATAGACAATTAAGCAGCTAACAGCGCTGCGCCGTCCCTATGTGCGAAGTGTGCGGCGCACACAGGCGCCAAAGCAACGGGGCCGCCGGAAACAGGATGAAACGCCAGCGTTAATAATGATTGGACTTATATTTGTTATACTGCAACTTATTCTTTAAGGTTGAGTAGGTAAGAAAGTACCTACTTGCTTGATTAACAATAAGAAATATTAATGTCGAAACAGGGCGACAAAAACCAGGGGCGCTTCATAGATTTCGCACACAGGCGCTGTCCCGGGTCGGCGCGGCCCTGGCAGCTAGCCAAATGTAATAACATCGCAGGTAAATTGTGATTGCCTTTAGGCCAGCCTGACTTTATACTTATCGATAATAATTAACGCCTAGGATCAACAAGGGACAGACAAAAGGCAGCGTAGCAGAAGAGATCGGTCCTCATTTTAGCATTAGGAGCTGAAAATGCTATCTTGATATGGATGACCTAAGGCTGCAGCAATGCAATGCAATGCAATCAGCCCTATATTATTATTATGTAGGATTATATACTGCCCACTGCTGAGAAAGGGCCTACTCTACTACTGCGAGGGGCTAGGCCTTAGTCCACCACGCTGGCCTAGGGCGAGTTGGCAGACAACACATACCCTCGAAATTCTTACGGAGAAAGTTTCCTCGCGATGTTTTCCGTCACCGTTAAAACGAACGATAATTGATAAACAATACACATTACTTCAGACGTATGCCTTAGGTTCTGAACCTCCGGATATTGTCTCGGCAGACCGTTTCATTTGGCCGGATTTCTGCCCTGGGACCTGGACGCCAAATCCCTTGCCGATGCATTCCATTGGCGGGAGGAGGCGTTCAGTCGCGGGGAGCGTCCGGCCCTGAAGGAGGTGGAGGCCAAGAGGGCCTCCTTACGGCGAGCCGCCGCCGTCCACCTATTAGTCTAGCCAACTTATGTGACCCCCGTGATGGACGGCAGCGTGCCTCACGCTGCCTCTGACGCCAAGGGCGTCCTTCGGTGTACGGGGGCTTCTGAGCCCCCGCAACAACAGGAGAAGGACCGCAACAGCGGTACGCGCAGGGGCGGTTGCGGACGACAACTTAGACGTGAGTCGGAGGAAGCCCGCAGCCGTCCCTAATGCGCCGAAGATGGCCACCGCGGAGTTTTAGTTGGTATGCCGTGCGGTGTACATAGGTTAGGGACTCGGCCCGGCGGTCGCCCGACGTTTTCCATCTTTCCGGGTGGCTCAACGTCGGGTCGTAAGGCACGGTGAACCCAACATAACCGTTCAGTCGTTCCCCTTGAACACTGGGCGGTAGTAATAAGTCACTTTCTCCGCGTCAAAAAAAAAAAAAAAAAAGACCGTTTCATTCCCAACTAGGCTATCGTACACTTCTTTGAAAGCATTTAGGGTGCAGCAGTTTCAAGCATTTACACATTTCTTTAAGTTTAAAAACATAAAACTTAAAATGGTTCTACAATTAGACACTAGCTACGAGCTATGTAGTGCATCCTACAGAGTACGAACGACCCGATACTACAACTATTGACTTAACATTTCTATGGCTTTCGCTCGTTAGGTCAAGAGGGTGACTAACTTAGGTCAGGGACATGTTCAGGCCATCTGAATTATATTCCATCACAGTGTTTATGGGAGCACTTTTCCTAATGTTAATTATATGTTTATAAGACGCAATGCCAAACCTGTCATGTGTGACCACAAATTATGAGCAAAGGGGCTAGCACGTAAAAAAAAACAAGATTTATCGGTATTTTGATGTTAGTGATTGATCGAGAGATCGACACGTCAGTTACTCAACCAATCACAATAAAACGAAGCGGAGTCGCATCGTGTTTTTTTTTTCACGTCCTAGCCCCACAGATTATTTTTAGATCAGATGACTCATTATTTCATTTTTCACAAACTTAAACCGGAATAATCATAAAAACTAAGTCAGCAATAAATAATGTGTTCACCCGAGATATTTATGAATTGCTTCGCTGAATAAATAATACTAACGAGGCTTAAACTTTCTTATGGTAGGTCTCTCGTATGTGAGCGGCTATCTGGGTAGGTACCACCGCTATGTCTATTTCTTCTGCCAAGCATCAATGTGCATGCACTGTTGTGTTTCAATTTGAAGGACATATCCTTCAAATTGAAACACAACAGTGCATGCACATTGATGCTTGGCGTCTGGCTAAGTACCATAGTACTTATTAGGCATTAGGAGACCAAGGCTCGTATTCTACTTAGGTAAGTACGATGCAATCCTATGATAATAAGTTTGTACCACAGTGCTTTCGGCATAATTACTGGACATAATGAGACTTAACATCTTATGTCTCAGGATAACGAGCGCAGTGGAACGCCACACAGTACTTTGTAACTCAAGGTGCTGAATGGTGTTTACTGTTTATGGGTGGTCTTATCGCTTACCATCAGGCGAACGGTATGCTCGTCTCGTCATTCAATTCAATAAAAAAATGACAGCCTTTGCTGTGAGTAGGCATAGGGACACTGTGATTGGCTAATATTGAGAAACTACTTCAGTTAGCTGTCAGATAATTGGACAAAGCCACAGACTTACTTTACTTTCTTCGGCGCTACAACCCTTTGTGGGTCTTGGCCTCTTCTACAATTGACTACCATGCGCAACGATCCTTGTCTATCCTCCTCCAGTTGTTGAACCGTCTAAGAACCTTGAGATCCTCATTGATGCAATCGCACCATCTCTTCCTTGGCCTTCCCCTAGGTCTCTTTTGCTGCGGCTTCCAGTCAGTCATTATTACAAAGCCACAGAAAACTATGAAATTGTTGATACTATGCGTTCGGGCGTACTGTGCGTCCTCTTAGTAGCTTGTACAGGTGTCGGTTACACAGATATCTTATGTCTCCTCGTCACCAGTGGGGGGGGGGGGGGGTGCCGCAACTTGACTAATGTAGCTAATCTATAACACCTATTGACGTTACAACAAATTTACAGCTATCCATACCACCATTCCTATATCAGCCCTGTTTTATATACTGCCCACTGCTGAGCACGGGCCTCCTCAACAACTGAGAGGGTTAAGGCCTTAGTCCACCACGCTGGCCTAGTGCAGGTTGGCAGACTTCACATACCTTTGTAATTCAGAGAACTTCTCAGGTATGCAGGTTTCCTCACGATGTTTTCCTTCACCCTTAAAGCGAGCGATAATTCCCAAAGAATACACACATAAATGTTTAAAAAAGTCAGAGGTGCGTGCCCTTGGGTTTTGAACCTGCGGACATTCGTCTCGGCAGTCGACTCCCAACTAGGCTATCGCCGCTTTGCTAATGGTCACAATAAAGCAAAAGAGAAAGGGACTTCACTTTCTCTAGTCCCATCGGAATACGGATGCCTAGTAACAGACGTCTATTGTATTGTACATATTTATTTGAGCAATAATGTTATCTGTAACGTAATGGTAATACCTAATTGTAATAATAAATATTTTGATATATTTAAAAATTACTTCTTGCCAGAATTTTTAAAAGTAAATCATCAGTCATCAGTAATGATACTTAAATTATACTTAAAATCAAAACGTAACGCTATACCGTCCAAGCATATCTTCCAAGGAACCTCCTTTGACCGAAATCACATTGCGAGACCTCGCAAACATCAGAGATAGCTCGTAGCACATTATCTGAATTCTAAACAGTTAACCACATTGCATCTCGGTCCGACATTTCGCTCCTACTACGGCAAACAGCGTGCAACTCTCCGAGCCTCCCATTGGCTACTTGCATCGTATGACGCCTCCATTTTTGCACGCCAGGTCTCGTACGATACTCTGGCGTCTGGCGTGGCGATTGTGTCATGTCAGGGTTGCCATACTTAGCCAAAACTGAGAAATTTGGTATCATAGTGATTGTCTAATATTGTTTTCATGTAACTGTTTACCCTTTTACTGCTTCTCTACACAGAATACAATCCATGGCATACACTTTGCAAAGATCCTTAGAGACTATAATAAATATTTACCACATGTCAGTTTCTTATGCACCTGTGTAAGATTGTGGTGATATATAAATATACAAGACAGCGGGTAGCGAGATTCGCTCGCAAATCGCCTAATTGAGTAGACAATAAATGTATTCATCAGTCTTCGCATTTTATTGATTACACAGCAGTCCTTAAAGATCTTTGCTGTAACACTAACCTTAACGAGATTACTAGATTACAAAAAAAATGTTTTAATTACTACATTATGTTGCGTAATAACATTATAATATTCTCATTAGTCATTACCTATACCACCATTATGAGTACTGAAGTTTTTTTTTATCTCTGTCTAGGGTCTCATCTGTATCAGCTTATTACTTATAATGTGCCAGTCTTTATATATGTACATAATATAGTAGACTATGTTTATTTTTATTTATCAAAAAGTGATTCTTTACCTTATATGTAAACGTAAATTATGACGCCAATAATTTGTAACTAAGCGAATGTTTCCTTGATTAGATTTATGATTTTGGTAACTTAAATTATTTCTGTTTATTTTCAAAAACATGACTTTGTAAAGTGTTGACAGTGCCTGTTTATTGTTACTTAGAATTAAAACGAGCCTTACCCAGAAGATTGATAACATTCCTATTACATAATATATTCTAAAGCTCTTTACTCTCTTTAAAATTAACTCGCGGGATCCTAAAAATAGACATATAAGGTTAGCAATCTTACAATAATAAGCCAACTAAATACGTAATTTTAGATCATAAGTTTTATTTTGAAGTTATTAATACGTAATTTATACAACATTAATAAAAAAAACAACTATTTTCATTGAACATCCGTGTTACAGTAATTATAAAAGAAGCACATGGTTGTTTAAAATATTACCTTATTAGCAAATTTTTTATGCTCAATGTTTTTAATTATAGCATACAAGATTTGCAAAAACTACACAAACTTATACTTTAATACAAAATGATTTGCGCATTAAATGAACGTTTTGAAATTTATTGAAACAACATTTTCGCCAACAATTAGACTGATTTGACTTACAATCCATGAAACAAGTTGGCCTAAATTAATAAAAGCCTTGATGGCCATGCGGACCCTAAATTTAAGAACACTCATTAATTTTCTATGTATCTCTTTTGTATATCAGCAAATATTATTAATAGTTATTTTTAAAGATTTATTTCAAGAAATTCCTGGCAACCCATAAATGATAAATTGCCTTCACGCTGTTTGACATTGGCCATTGCCAAAATGGCCCCTGTCATTAACTGTTTTTTTTTTCTAAAAAGCTCATTGATAAACTAGTTGCGGTGGGCCGTTGTTTCATACCGTTTGTTCTAGATACTGTTGTGATCTTATTTTTTGCGTTAGTGGCAATGTTTAAATCTGATTATACGCATACTCACGCCTTTTATCCCCGGAGGGGAAGGCAGAGGCGTAACTAGTGCACCCACTTTTCGCCGTGCGTATTCCGTCCCATGATGTGATAGGGGGCGTATCCATTAAAAAAAAGAATTATTACAATCGCGCTACTCTGTAAAAATTAATGCGTGATCGTACATAAAAAAAATATACTCATTGACTTGAGAACCTTCCTCCTTTTTTTTCGTCGGTTGAAAAGTACTTGGAATCGCATCACGTCAACTAACGGGAACTTTGTTCAATTCTTAAAATAGTGCTGCGAAAATATTTACCGATTTTCACATTAATATTGATATAATAGGATAGTCTTAATAAAATTGTAGTAACCTAGTACCTAGGAACTAGAATTAAATTAAATAATTAGTTAATGTGCATAGATATTGGAAGCAAGTCTTTCTCAAATATAAATGTTTTAGATAATACCTAAACTATTCAGATTCGGAGCAACAAATGTAATTGCTAGAAAAACCAATTTCCAGACCAAATATGCCATTCCGAACGATCAGGTTTTATAGCTAAACCAAAGTCTGGCATTATAATTTTTTTAAACATTTTAGCAGTATAAATTATGGGCCATTATATTTAAATGGGAATTATTGATATTACTGACTTGAATATCCATAAGGCAAATACATATTTATTATGAACGTTTATTGATTTCCTTAGTATTTACTGCCCTTGAAAAACTGGCCTCTTCCCAATTGATTTAATTACCTGTTGAGAGTTTAAGTAAACATTATTACTTTTTTCTAATATTACGTCGCAAAACATCTAATGAAGGTAGTCGTTTATATGTTTTTTGCGTTTTACCAAATCAAGGAAATAGATCATGTAATATTTATGGTTTGCTATCTTAATTAAATTATGTTTATGTACTATAAAATGTTACGCAAGCAAAAAACTTGCTTATTAAAACAAATGTATACAGGGCTTTTACCTCTGCCTTTTTATTGTATTCCTTAACGTAATTAAGTACCAAAAAAATAAATTGCCAATTCTAGGCAGTAATTAAAAGAGATTTTTTCTTCTTGTCACACAGATTACACAATCAAGGTTATATCTAGATCGTATCAAGTCATTACGTTCACGGCATTGACTTCCAAAGAAGGGTTTAATTAAAAAAAAGAACTAAAAATGATAAATAATAGTTTAAAAAACACGCTTTAAAGAAAATCCAATAAAAAAATAGAAAATAAATTTTAATAAATTTGTTGGTAAAATGTATTTTATTGTAAAAAAAAGTGTGAAGTGCTTTTTAAAATATTTCCAAAATGATACTCCTTCTACTCATATTATCTGTCAATAAAATATTTATAACTATTGACACCATGCCCCCACGCTTTTTTTTACAATAAAATACATTTAACAATCAAATTTATAAAAAAATATTTTCTGTTTTTTTAAATGGACTTTCTATAAAGCGTGTATTTAGATTTTTTTAAACTATTATTTATTTTAATTTTTTAGTTCTGTTCTTCTATTGTCCAGCAGATGTCACTAAAAATAAATAAACTATTATTTGTTAATTTTTTTGTTGGATTTTTATAAAAGCGTATTTTTAGTTTATACCGGGTGGAAGGGAAACGCTCTCGGAAACGAATACAGGTGATAGTATTGGTGATTCCTGACGTGATGGCACTAAAAAAATCGCGATCGCATTGTTACAATTTTAGTAGGATTTTCTAAAATTTCTGTACAGCTTCACGTATGGATAGATAAATCAAACTATTATTCTGAAAAACATAGTGAAAAAGGTCAATATTTCAAAAAAATCGTAATGAAACACGTACATCAGCTGACGGGTTAACGACCGCGTACCGGTGCCGGCGCAACGCGGCGGCCTCTCAGTTCTTTGTACGCTTTACATTGCGCGCACATGAATTACGAAAATACTAAAATCGTAAGTATTATCGCTTAGCTTTGCAAATGACTATAGTTTTTCGTTAATGTTATGGTTCTTCTCTCTTACCGTTCCGGTATAGAGAGCGTTTCCCTTCCACCCGGTATTATAGAATCGTAATAGTTCTTGATAAGTATAACAAATTTCGACTTAGTCCGGCGTTTTGAAGGGTGTCAAAATCATGTTCCAAGATACATACATACATATCTCTGAGGCTAATAAAAGCGTGTTAAAAACACGCTTTATAGTAAATTCAACTAAAAGTATAAAATAAATTTTAATAAATTTAAATTAAGAATGGTGTAAATAAGCATAAAAAATATTGTAAAAAGCGTGATATTTTATAATTTGTAAAAGAATGTTGTGTTAGTTATGCCATCTATAACTTGAGAACGGCGAAAACTACTATCATGTTCATTGATATTTTTTTTTGGATTTGTTCCCTTCCGCATAGCAGAGTAACTATGAAAATATAGAAAATATTCACGATTAAAGAAATTATAAAGATAATTCATTTTCTCATACATTTGTTTTGGAATTTAAAAAAATGAGCATTGCGTGTATTTTTTCATTTCACAGCTGGTTCAGTTTCAAAGTCTCTATGGCGGTCGCAAAGTTCAAAGAGTATATTATAATGTCATAAAATTACCTCTTCTCATTACATACCATTGCGCTTAGCTATTACGCGATTAATTAGCATCATTTTTGAGTTGTCACCAATTTTTACTATTCAGTTTTCGACCGAGTTTGTACTTGAATTAGTTTTAATTAATTCGCTTCGTACGATTTTTGAGGCTTAATTTAAATTAATAATTTAATTCTTTTTTCAAGCTCATAAAAAAAACAGATCACACGAAAAAGCATTTATTATTCTTTGTTTTATAAAACTTACATTCCTTTTTCAAACGCAGCTGCATTTCACGTGACGATCACGCACCTCCGGTCGATAATTTAAACGAACTTTGCTATGTTGATAAAAATATAAATACTGTCTCTAACATTGTCTGGTACCGTACTATTGTCAATATAGTCGATAATGCGTAATAGGGCATCACTGGGTCATTCGAAGGGCCATATCAACCACCGATATATTTAAAAAAATGTTCTATTGCCACAGACGTATAAACAGAAGCAGACCTAACATTATATTAGAAAAACCCCATCGAAATCGGATCAGTAGTTTTTGAGAAAATCGCGGCCATACAAACTTACATACATATGGGTCGATTACAGAACCTCCTATTTTTAAGGTCGGTTAAAAAGCGTGCCCATCACACCTACATACAAATGTCACGCACACGTTGAAAAGAACGTCAAGCACGATCTGATTTTGTGAAAAATATTAAAATTTTTGTGTTAAAATTATATGTATATTAATGAAAATCTATTTTGCTTTATGTAGGGTATTGGGTTTTAATGAGATTTGTCCATATAGAAAGTAGTTAGTTGAAAGTACTTACCCTGTACTGAGCACGGGCCTTCTCTAGAACTGAGAGGGTTTTAGAACTTAGATCACCGCGCTGGCCTAGTGCGGGTTGGCAGACTTCACATTCCTTCGAAATTCAGAGAACTTCTCAGGTATGCAGGTTTCCTCACGGTGTTTTACTTTACAAAGAATACACACATAAATCTTGTTTTTTTTATAAAAGTCATAGGTGTGTGTGCCCTTGGGTTTTGAACCGCGGACATTCGTGCAAAAAAATGTATACGATATCGCATTAGAAACCTCCAAAATTATCAGTTTCTCTTGTATATATTACACCTATAAACCTTCCTGAATAGCTTTATCTATTAAAAAACTGCATCAAAATCCGTTGCGTAATTTTAAAGATATAAGCATTCATAGGAATATAGGGACAGACAGAGAGCGGGAAGCGACTTTGTTTTATACTAAGTGATTCACCATATTTTTTGTATAAAACAATGTTATTTTAGCAAAACAATTCATAAAATAACATTTATGCAATATCACTTCAGCTTTTCATGATAATAACAAATTTGTTTACAAGGCGGTTATCAACATAGTAACGAGATTAATAAAGATTTATAATATACTTAATTATCTTTAACTGACGTCGATATTTCTATCAAAGGGTCATTGAGTTACAAATCTTTTAATTCCATATATGTTATCTATATCCGATAATATCCACATTATACCTTGCTTATCCGTCTGTTGTTTGTGCTTGCTTTGATACCATGTGGAACAATTTTCTATTATTTTTATTTCACTACATTTTTGAAGCATATTGTAGTTACAATATAAAACTATAAAATATTAAAAAGACGTTATTATGTCGATTCATTTTTGATAAAAAGTTTTTTTATTGATTTTTTGTTAGTTAATTATAAAATGGTGTAAACAATACATCATAGATATACAATTGGAGCATTCGCGAGTCATCTGCTGTTATTGAAGAGTTCCATTGTGTATCTCCGAAGATCTTCATTAAATCATTATATACTAAAACCTTCCCTGAGAAATATACATTTGAATATCGAAAACCACGTCCAAATCATAATTGAAATAATGCAATATTTAGTTAGAACTCAATTAAAATGTGTTTTAAATATATTTATAACAGGCGTGTATAGGTCACAGTCCGCCTCATAGGTCACCGCACAGCCGTACTTGCGTGTTTATAATACTGTGTAATATATATTTACAATCAATTAAATCGTTCCCATAAATAATATTAGTTAACAGGTCAACAGGGCATTACTCGATTTAATAACAAAAAATTATACCGAAACACATCAACTTTAGAAAACCTTAATTGAAAAATGTATTTAGGTACACCGGTTGTACCAAATGACTCTTCCTTTATGGAGATATTACCTTAGGCATATTTTGACCATACCACGGCACAAATTGGTACAATCTGTTGCATTCTTTATATTATTAATAGTGTTCTTATGAATGACCGAACTAACAGGCCGAAGACCGCATGCTACTCTACGCCACTTTTCCAAAACCGCTCCTACGATAGAATGTGGTTATCCAGTCACATACTTTTCATGTGTAGCTTGGACGTTTCCTTACTAGAAAACTATTGTATAACAGAAGAGTAATGAACAGTGAATAAATTTCTCACCTTACGCCCATGTGACGGTAGCGATACGGCCAAGCCACATAATGACTAAGGTGTAGAGTTTGTGAAGATCTAGGGCTTCTAGGGTAAGAAGCTTGGCGCTATATGATCTTGCCTTGGCCACATTTTACATTAAAATGTTTTTGGTGGAATAGTTTTTTATACCTACGCTTACAACAAAGTGACACACAATTACAAGTTGACCAGCCTCCTCATAGACTATAAAGAGATATCAACATCATATTATCATTAACAAAATGCTCTGATTAAACAGGCCAATCTATTCCGAACCTTAAGATCAAACCAGAAACTACAATAAATAGTGAAAGTCCACCGATAACAAGCGATGTGCACAATCGGACGTCGGGTCTGACCACTAATGATACGAATTTATGAACGGAACAGTTACATAATTACGATATACCACGTAGTACATTGAGACATAGCTGTTGAGCAACCGACCTCGGGAAACATGCGTAGCGACTACGCCGTGGATTCTTAACGTTCTTGACGTTTTCGAGCGTCTATGGTCTAATTCTGTTACAAGCATTGACGTATAAAAAAACCTTTGCAGGGATATACATAAATTTGCAAATACTTTACTCAGTTTCCGAATAATCGGAATTTTAACAAACAGTAGTAACGCGTGTCGGAAGGAAATAATTCAATTCTGATTAGTTTTAAAAATGACTAAAGTTGTACAGATTTTTTCCATGGTCTATCATGATTCAAGTTGTGAGCAGTTTGTTTATTTCTTTACTATTATCTGACAACTGTTATCGAAGAGTTTATTATGCAAACATAACTCAAACATATATCGTAAAGCAATATCGTAAATTTCCATAGTCGCGAAACGGAATACTATTGATGTTTTCAAACGCTTTCTTAACTGACTTCGTTATAACTGTATACTTATTTGCATTAGAACAGTGCGTATGTTACTGTGTTTAATGGATGCTTCTAGAACGTAAGAAGGTTAATCACGTAGAATTGATGCAAGTGGTCCAATATTGCTAGCTTATTATTTCATTGTTTTCCAGTTACAAAACAAGTGTTGTAGAAATATGAAATTTCTTAATTTGGCCAACAAACTTGAACTTGGTTTGAAGGACAGTGTAGCCAGTGTAACTACTGGACATAATGAGACTTAGCCACTTATGTCTCAGAATGACGAGCGCAGCGGAATGCCACACGGTACTTTGTAAGTTAAGGTGCTGGATGGTGTTGCTACTGTTTATGGATGGTCTTATCGCTTACCATCAGGCGAACAGCGTGCTCATCTCGTCATTCAAAGCAACAAAAAAAATTATGATTCACTTGGTGGTTTGTAAGAATGTGCCTTATCATCTTCAAAGAACTGGGAAGGAAATGAGAGATCGACTCTCATAGGTTTACTTAAAATACCAGCTTAAATACATCACATACATAGGTCTTAGGTACATTGTTTTAGTATACGAGATTGCTTACACGAATAGTCGTGTATGTCAAATTTGCGCTAAACAGCACAATGTGCTGTACTCATCGACAAGGTAGATTACTATCACGTGCTATCATGCACGTGATATCCTTTACCAAGAATATAGACGACCTTCCACTAATAGCGAAATAAACGAACACTCACTCGTCAATAGAAACCAAAGTCAGGTAAATATTATCCCCTCATTTCATCTCATGAGATCACTGTTTGCAATAATTATAACCAAAACCTATTTATTTATCTTAAAATGCATAATCATCCTAACAGGACGCAAACGAAATAAAGTGCAGGTCATATTGTTTATTTGTGACGTTTATTTATAAATCGTCATCTAATAGCTAATACTACGAACTACCCTAACACAATAGCAAAGCCCTTCAGAATTTAAAATTACGTAGTAATGCATAGCAATAGCCACTCTCAAGACTATGCCTCATATTATGCGATACTAAGTTCAAGCTTCGAAGTAACACGACGTGTATTTTCCTCTAAAATGTCGTGTTTTGAAACTCCAATGACGCTCGAGACTTTGCCCTGAGCCGGGCAACGGCCGCCGTTCTTTATACCGTGGACTTTGATCGAACTTACTGTCGACACAGGTCGGCAGACTTTGCCTTTTGTCTTTACATTCCGATAATATTATGAATCAACATATTCCAATGCCTTTGTTACTTAATATGCGATGCTGGCAATTACATGTATTAATATTGTAGACCAGACAATTATAATGGAAACATTGATTACATGAACAAAAGAAGTAAGAATACTTAGACATAGAAAAATATCCACCTTCCCTAATGCCACTTCCTTTCCTTGAAGGCCGGTAGTCCATCCATCATTATTTTAATATTGGTTTATTGAGATCACTTCAAATCAAACACCGCATTGGCTTAGATTATGTAAATAAAAAAATATCAAGTAATTGGCCAAGCCTTCGGAATTCTTGTCCATATTTGCGGGTTCCGGATTTCCACTTGCCTTGAACACTTGTACAAATTAAAATTCTACTTCTTACTTTTAAGCATGTTAAAAGTCTGTACCTATAAACTAAAATTTTCAATGAGTAATCATTTTGGCGATTATTTTTCTAGTGAAGAAACAGACTCCTGAGATAGCGATGACAAAGAAGGCCGCATGCCTCTTGATGAAAAATTAAAGTATGAAAATATATCAACACGCATTAGGCCAAAGTATGCAAGGAAGTAGAACAGTTTTCAGCTCATTCCAAGAGGTCTGTGACTTCGAATACCCTCATCTATAATATAATAACCACTCAATGACCAAGCAGATACTTTGCATTATGTATAGAAGGAGATTCTTACAAAGTTCTCACATTCGTTCTTCCACTGTTTTGAATTACAGTACCTAAGTCATCTAAGGCACACTTTTTTTTTTTTTTTTTTTTATTAATGGCGTCCCCGCACACGCGATGATTCTGCCAATGTCGAAGTATGACTAAAAGTCCTCACACTAAAGGTACACTTTAAATTATTTTCTATTGACAAATGACACAAAGAACACAATTAATACTTCTCATTGTTATGTCATTGTGAGATTACAAATATTAATATCGTTATTTCGCCTAAATAAAATCATATTATCATATTTTAGTTCAAAACTCGTACATGTGTTAAAGTGGAAGGAGAGTGCCGAGAGGGATCGCCAGCGCAGTGGTGATCACTCCCGCCGCCAGACGAGACGTAGGAGGCGTCGGGTGGACGACTGACCGACGTCTCCCGCCCTGTGGATTGGGGGCGTTTGGAGAATTCCACCACGGTATCCCCTGCCTGTCGTAAAAGGCGACTAATAGGGGCCTCCGGGGGTCACGGGTGGGCGGGAGGTGCCGCCCACCCATTAGTCTAGCCAACTTCTGTGGCCCCCGTGATGGACATGTCCGAGGCAGCGTGTCTCACGCTGCCTCGGACACCAAAAGGTGGACACGGTATGGTGTTTCGGGGGCTTCTGAGCCCCCGCAACAGGAAAAAGGACCGCAATAGCGGTACGCGCAGGGGCGGTTGCGGACGACAACTTAGACGTGAGTCGGAGGAAGCCCGCAGCCGTCCCTAATGCGCCGAAGAAGGCCCTACAAAAAAAAAAAAAACATGTGTTAGAGTGTGAATAATGAACAAAGTAGATAATTACGAATCCAGTTGATAAAATATACCTATTTAATTGAACAAGTTCATAAATATTCAATATACAAAGTAATGTATTTTATAGGATTTAACTTATTAACACGCCATCGAGAATAAACGTAAGTAATTTTTAATATAATATCCACTTGCAAATTATATTAAAGACGCGATTCCATTAGGCAAGTTACTTGTACGCAAGTTGGAAATTGCATACAACTTGAACAAACCTGCATACAAGCTACAACTTGAACGTGGGTAGTTTGAACTTGTAAATTTTCATTCAAGTGACGCACAAATTGAACGGGCACAGGTAAGTTGCATGTTTCGAATTTGCAAAGGAGTGACATGATGTCTTTTGCAGTACAAATTATCGGAACCTAATGGCTGTTAGGTGGGGGCACGAAAAAATAATTATCTTTATTGAGGAGTACCTACCTATCACTCAAACGAGTGCATTCCACAGTCCACACATGAATTCCTTCTAAATTTTGAACGTCTCCACTTGTATTCATTTGTACGCTCTCGAGAACATGTTTCCAATGTAAGCAACTTGTACGCAAATGTGACGTCATACTTGCATACAAGACTTGCCTAATGGAATAGCGCCTTAAAATCTATGGATCTTTCAAGTTTCAAGATATAAAACAACTTTTAAAGACTGGTCGTAACATAAGTGCTCATTTCAATACATACGCTTACCTTGATGAAGCGTATTTTAGACGTATTACCTTTAAGGTCCTCAATTTGCTGATATTACACGATAAATACATCTAAGTGACCCACGCACGCTATCACCGTTTCGTCAACCAAAAGTTAACCTTACACAGTTATAATTTTGGGACGCCGTAATCAAACACGACTAAAAATAGTCTCCAACTTACTGTTACGTCGTAAATAAAATTTCGTAGGAAGTGATTCGTCATAACCAAATATTAGTTCATAAAGTATGCGTGTCATTATTGGCACCGCACGATCATCCTAAATAACGTTTATCTACCATAATCACTCTAATATTTTGTATGGACACAGAAAAAGTGAGGAAATCTGGTTAAATTATTGAGCAATACACTTAGGACCGTCATAATAACAGCTTCCTTATTTCATCAGCTTCTTCGTATGAATTTATAAACATTGATAAGTTCTCTTATTCGCGATTGTAGCTACATTATACTATATTAGCTACATAACCGGTTTCACTCCATTTGACTGCGCTAAATGGAGACAGCCGCGTTCCGTATTAACCGATGCAGAGGACGAAATCACTCTGGCCATCGACACAATCTGTTAGGATTAGGCCTAAAAACCAATCTTTCCTTAATCGTTGATGTCTCATCCTCTCTCAGTGGCTGTCCTGAGCCGAGGTTCGTAGCCCGTCAGTGGGTTGCCCTCAGCATGGTCACTTAATTCAAAGGGTTGCGAGCGCCTTCTGCGTTCACCCTAAAGACCGGTGTTCTTGTATAAGCCGACCCTCGTCATGCTAACAAGAGATTAGACCGTAACAAAAAAAAACCGGTTTCAACCGGTGGTAAGTCTCTCATATGTATAAGCATATGTAGGAGTCCGTCTGCGTGGGTACCACCGCAATGTCTATTTCTAACGCCAAGCAGCAGTGTGCATGCACTGTTGTTTCGGTCTGAAGGACGTTGTAGCCAGTGCAACTACTGGACATATGAGACTTAATATCTTATGTCTCAGGATGACGAGCGCAGTGGAATGCCACACAGTACTTTGTAACCCAAGGTGATGTATGGTGTGTTTACTGTTTATGGGTGATCGTATCGCTTACCATCAGGCGAAGGGCATGCTCATCTCGTCATTTAATGCCATCTTTGGACCTTTGGTGACTGAGATTATAAGAAAAGTAAGTCAAAGATGCCTAGATACGTTGTGTGTGCATGAAACCTCCATTTGTCCAAAGTCGCCGGCTAGTCTAGAACGTATTGATTTTTGCAGGCATACGTATACCGACAACTCGGCTTTAACCGAAGCCGTCATTACGTCATTAGAATGTTCTAGAGGCCAAACTGTCAGAAGAGGGTTTATCTTTGATTATTATGAAGCCACCACTATGATTAACTACTAAGCCAGAAGCATGTACCTACTTACAAATTCAGTAAAAATATGATGAGCTACTTATATTAAAACAAAATTTAATAATAATTGTCTTTGATAAACTCAAATTATGAAATCATACATAAAATTTTTAAAGCTCATATAGGGTAAACCTTAGAATATTATTCTATGGGGTAAACATAATCTGTCAGCATTCCGTAAAAATATAGTCATTTTACCTACTTCAATAACGGAGAATGTTTTTAATTCGAATGTACATACATATACATATACACTCACGCCTGTTATCCCCGAAGGGGTAGGCAGAGGAGCAACTAGTGCACCCACTTTTCGCCGTTATTCCGACCCATGATGTGATAGGGGGCGAGCCTATCGCTATATCGGGCACAAATTCCATACTCCGAGCTGATAATGAATAGAAAAACTCAATATCACTTTGCCCGACCCGGGTATCGAACCCGAGACCTCAGCTTTGCAGTCGTACTGTAATACAACTACGCCACCGAGCAGTCATTTCTTATGTATATTACGTGATATCTCCGTTAATTATATACCGATTTTGAAAATTATTTTTGTGGTGTGTTTAGTATAGCTTCATGGCGGTGTCTTACATTTTATTGCCATCGAAGCTTGAACTTTGAAGATGTAGCGGAGAACTCCGCAAAACAAATCTGTTTTTATCTAACAAAAATTAAAAAATAACCACCTTCAAAAACCACTACAACCCAAAAAAATAATTTTATATTATATACGGGTTTCAGTTTATTTTACAATAATATTAGTTTTCCATGACATTGACTACGTCATGCGTGTAATTAGGAGATTCGCAAACACACCTTCGACCTTCAGTGATCAAAAACCGGCCGCAACTCACCCGTAGCCGCATTAATCTATACTAATATTATAAAGCTGAAGAGTTTGTTTGTTTGTTTGTTTGTTTGTTTGTTTGTTTGTTTGAACGCGCTAATCTCAGGAACTACTGGTGCGAATTGAAAAATTCTTTTTGTGTTGAATAGACCATTTATCGAGGAAGGCTATAGGCTATATAACATCACGATGCAACTATTAGGAGCGAAGAAATAATGGAAAATGTGAAAAATGCGGGGAAAATTATTCATCCTTGAGGGCTTCCATTGCGTGCGCTGCGAAAACGGTTCAAGATACCAAAAATATATGTATGAAAGAATTATTCCTCTTGAAATGACCTAAAAAAAAGTCCGCGACAGTATGTGTCTATCTTTTAAAATAAACTCTCTAGAACCGTTTTTGTGGTAATCAAATTTGGTCGAAATTAATGCATTATTTGTTAAGAGTTGTATCAACGTCATAATATTAATCTTTATACAAATAAATGTGTTGGATAGAGTGATTCAACGGGAAGGTTTTTATGTATGTACTTTTAGCCCGGAAAAACTTATTAACGCGGGCGAAGCCGTGGGCAAAAGCTAGTTCATAAATAAAACACGAAATATGATAATACAATATACTTGAACGCTACCGTGTAAATATATCGCCTGAGGTTACCGACATAATAAGCGGCAATCAAAACAAATCAACTGAACGCGACATCAAGGCAATTTGCAATACGTCTAGTATTGCAAACGAAAAACGGAAATTAAATGAAATATCTCACGAAAATATTCGATTCTTGAAATTATCTCACTTATGCAGGTTGCACATCGAAAAATAATCTTATAGTTTATAGCTTAGCTCGCATAGCTCATATATTATTTCATACTAAATGTGTGCAGGCCGTAAACTCTGTGGTAAACTAAGTATATGAATTTTGTGTAATTTTCTTAGATAATATGCGAGCTAAGCTAAACTAATTTGCTAAGCTTTTGATTTGAAACTGGCGTTAATACAACTAAACAAGGCTTACGTATATTGCTATAATTATTTTTGTCCTTTTGAAAAATAAGCTAAGCATTTTACGTCATCGAGTATGAAGATTAATGAATACTTGTGTTCCAGAATGGACTGTAATTGTTACGTACAATGCCATCAAAGACAGAATCATGCAAGATTGTTTAATATTTTTTACCTGTGTATCGTAATTTAGTGACGGATTCAAAATGTGTAAAATGCAGTTTTAAATCCTACATACGTGAAGCCGAAGATTACAACAATTATAATGAAACCTAGCACCAATATTCAATTAGAGAACACATGTTCACTAAATAGGAATAAAATGCCTCGGTGGCGAAGTTGTATCACGGTTCGACTGCAATGCTGCGGTCTCGGGTTCGATCTCCGAGTCAGGCAAAGTGATATTGTATTTATCTATTCAGTATCAGCCCGGAGTCTATAATTTGTGCCCGATATGGCGAGGGGCTCGCACATATACACATATCACGTCATGGGACGGAATATTCACGGCGAAAAGTGGGTGCACTAGTTGCGTCTCTGGCTACCTGTGTGTCTTTGTGTGTGTGTGTGTGTGTGTGTTGCTGCTTGTCAATTGCCAAATGCTTTGCCAATGACATCGGTATTCATGGCACAAGCCTAAGTTCAAGAAAATATATTATGTTCCCACACACCACATCTGGCTGACCATACGCGAAACAGGTTATATAATAGGTTAGGTATCTAAAACAAATTTCGATTTCATTTGTAAATCAAGGTCAGCTAGACCTGGTTTCAGCAATTTAGATAACTATCTGCTGCCATTCGATACTCTATCTGGACGGCATCGCGCTTACCATCAGGTGAGGTGCAGTCACTTTGCCGTGCCCGAATAAAAAAAAATTGCATACAAAATCATCACGGCACGCGGAAACGTTAAAGGCTGTAGTGTAAAATAAACAACTCAAGTTTATTCAAAATTATTTTCAATTTTTTTGTTGGATTTTCTATAAAGCGTGTTTTTTAGTTTTTTTAAAGTATTTATTCTATGGTAAAAAAATAGGTAGTGTTTTGTGTCGAGGGCTATTTAAATTTTAATTATATTTCAATATTTTTAAATGACTTTGTTCTCCATCATGGTGCCTTGATAAGCAACTAACACCTACTCGTTGAGACCTTTCTTATGAGCCCACACACGCTATATCTGCTATGAATTGCTAAAGAGTTGGGTATCCTGCAGACTTCTTCATGCTGCAGCATCAGCTCAAGGTTAACATCTCATGTCACATTGCCGAAGTCACAGTACACCAAATTTGAAATCAATCCGAGTTGTAAAGTTGAAAATGAGCTGATAATCTTCAAACACCTGAACAGATCTTCATAAGTTATACCTAAGAACCATCTCGATCACAACCGCTTTCAAACAAAAAAAACGCGTCATAATCGGCCCATTCGTTTGAGAGATACGATACCACATATATACACATACACAGATACACACCTTCATGTTATAACACCTCTCTTTTTCTGTTGGGAGTTAAAAATAAAATCAGTCCAAGTATACCGAATGTAATATTTAACCTGAATAATGTACCCATGTTAAATTTGTTTTTTATTTTCTTTAATAACATCCCTCTATTTAGGTACGTTGATCGTTAATTAAAAGCGAAACCCTGAGCAAAATTTTATTTTCAAACTAGCTTTTGCCCGCGGCTCCGCCCGCGTGAATGAGTTTTTCCGGGATAAAAGTCCCGTTTTATATTTTCCCGGGATAGAAAGTAGCCTATGTGTCAGGCTATGATCATCCAGGACATGATCTACCCGTGTGCAAAATTTCATCGAAATCTGTTCAGTAGTTTTTGCGTGAAAGAGTAACAAACATCCATAAATAAATAAAATAAAATAAAATACTTTATTCATCACGTAGGCGAACATAGTTGCACTTATGATAAGTCGAGACATATTTAATAATAATTATTAGTCACTTATATAACTACAGACATTTTTATTAGGAGTAAAATAAATGATGAAAAATAAAAAGTAAAAAGTAAGAAGCCAGCTCGGGCTGGCAAGAAAAGCAATATGAAACAAGAGATAATTAACAAAAAAAAATATATAATAATAGTAATAATAATGGGAGGAACGCGTCGCGATCCTCACCGGTGAGGACACTACAGGCCCTAGCCTAGCTAACCTATCAGCCTTTCACTAGCTACCTAAGCGATGACTACCCGAAGAAGAAAGGCAGAAAGAAACTCCGGGCTTACTTTTTTGTCATCATTTTTCCATCATTTGTCTTTATATATATATTTTTTAAAGTCTTTTGCATACATAGTTAGATTAGTTATATAAGCTAATGCACACACATCACCGTTAAAATTTTGATAAAATCCAATTGAAGTATATAAACAAGCACTAAACACTACACCTAAGAATTCATAATAAAACGAGGGTACATAAATAAATAATTATAATTGAAAACATACATCCAAACATCCAAACAACCAAACATCCATACATTCTTACAAACTTTCCCCTTTATAATATTAGTAGGATTTTCAAAACCTTTATGATAAGTAACACTTAAAAAAATAGAGACAAAGTAATTTTTAAATGAACGAACTAAGAGTGCGTTTAATTCCGTGTGCGAACTAAAGGTTACTGACACTTAACTCGCGTTCTAGCTTTATAGTTTCGGAGCCCTTAGTGAAGTTCAGGGCACTCGTAAATCCAGTGAAGAACTTGTGAGAATCGGAATATATTATGAAAAAAATATTCAGACGAGACACATGTGCTATTAAAGGTTTAAATCCGTAAATAAGTATGATGTACTACATAAGCGCTGAATATTTAACAATTATTTTAAATACCTATTCAATATTTCGGTACGCGAACTTGGATTAAGCACAAAGTAAGGTGACCGAAATGCCATATGACGTGAAATATCTCAGCAAAGTACTATGAAAACTTGATAAGTGTGGTTTGTACCTGCTGGCTACTCTTATGTATATTTACACAAAGCAGTAGACGACATTTATGCTAAAAGTGACGCCATGACGTCAGCTAATTCAAACGCACTTACTATTACATACAAAATTTAACGAACGATCAGCAAATAAGAACAAATTTAATATTGGCCATAGTTCAGTAGAAAGGTTCTAAACGTACACCTACTCCACTGAAGCTAATAATAAAAAAATATAGGTACTAGTTATAAAAAAATTCAAAATGAATATCACACTTACTATATCTTAATCAGTAAATTGCCAGAAGGACGTCATAAACACTTCAATTGTTACAAAAACTCCGTCCGTTTTTGCTAAACAACGTAAGCTATACCACAACATATAATTGTACCAACCAAAACGTAATACAATCGATACATTTAAAAAGTCATCAGGAACAGAAAGAGCTTGCATATTCCACATGTCTACATTACTAGTATTTTTCCGTTCAAACAATGTACCAGTTTGTTGATAAAATTCCATGTATCGAGATATTGCAATAAATACGAATTCAACGTAATGAGTTGCTCCTTGAGTATACAATGCTAATTATTCTATTTCCTTAGTACATGTTTGTAGACGTAATGTTTCATAAACATGGAGTTGATGACCTTTTATGGCTTGGTGATCTAGCTTTTTTTATGGGTTTGCTGGGCCAGGATAAATAATATATCAAATATCTAAATAACATTAAACCTATCGTAGCTAAACACTTTGATATCATCGACAACTATACCTTGTCGACTACTATCGAGTAAATATACGATTGACTTTCTGAAGTTCTTAGTTCGGGTGCCACTTCATATTCTAGATAACACTGTAGTTCTAAATAATGCTTTTCTCAGAGAATTCCAATTATGGAATTGCCACAATTTGTGTTAAATTTTGGTTATTCTATAATTAGAATTTAAAGAATATCATTAAAGGATATAAAATATCATATATTTCGATCTAACATATTATTCGTTTATGGTCTAGATTCTAGAACATTCAAACCAACCGAATCATGCCGGACCATATCATTGGGTTTATACAAACATACCAATGAAAAAATGTTAATTTTGTTGCTAATTAAGGTATAATTAATACTAATGTGCGGGCAGTTATTATGCATTGTTAATTTTCAATTGTATAATTTGGCTTGGATATCTGTACTGTGGGCTAGGAGGCGGGAAATAAATTTGACCAGCAGATAAGGATCTTTATGTTGAAATAGCAGATTACAAATCTAAGTCTTTAACGATGGCGGTAGTATGATACTTATTAATCTAACCCTTATGAGGTCGTTCACCATCCAACTTTTAACCAGAAAACACATAACCCTTCCACGAACTTTATTAATAGAACCGTATAGTTCAAGGGTAACCACGACTATTTTTAGACCAATGACATGTGAAGTAACTGTTAAACGAATTAAATTGCTCATGGTGCGTTAACCATCACAACTATCGGGCATTACATACTCACATGTCTCAGGGCTAATAAGGAAGTGAAACTTCTTTGTATGATGGACACACCTCTATATACTTTGACAAAGCGAGTGTACGGAAGCAAAGGACCATTGATTTAATGGTCAGTATATTGGATTGAGGATTGGAGGAACGAAGTGCTTAGTAATATATGATGGTCGTTACAGTATTGCAATTTCTTAAATGACTTGGCGTATTTTTTACAAGCCTTCTCGATCAGAGCGTTTATATTGACGTCATCGCATAAATGAAACCAGTAAAATCCTCTTAAATCACACGCTTTAAATTCATAGCTACTGACGGAGGATCCTTTAATAGCAGACATCGAACGAGCAAATGAAATAAAAACATCCTGGTGATGAATTATAGCTAATGCCAGATCATTATGTTTTGCTATCCTTGGTAGAAATTACTGAATATTTTACATAAATTGACAATTTCATTGAGCGCATACTAAACAGCAAAACTGGTTTCTCACGTTTTACATGAAATAATGCGAGCAATCTGATCGAACTAGCAGATTCGGGTTCCAGACAAAATTCTCTATTACTCCTATTCATATAGAAAACGAAAATCATTAAAAATTTAAAAATCTTTATTGGAATTAAAGAAAAGGTACAAAAATCATAGCCGGAGGTTTTAAAATAACGCTGAGCCTTTTTTTTCATCTTCGGCGCATTAGGGACGGCTGCGGGCTTCCTCTGACTGAAGTGTCTAAGTTGTCGTCCGCAACCGCCCCTGCACGGTGCCGCTTAATGCAGCCCGTCTCCTCTTGTGGGGGAAGGGGGGGAGGGGTTGGGGCACACATATTATCTCGCGGCGGACAACACCAGAGAGGCTACTGCGAAAAACGAAATCCGAAACGTCGGTCCGAAACGAAGAAACGACGAACTTCGGATTTAACCTACGGATTTCGTTTTTCGCAGTAGCCTCTCTGTGCCCACCGATCCGACCCCCCTGGTCCCTATTAGTCGGCTCCTACGATAGGCAGGGGACACCGTGGTGGAATTCTCCAAACGCCTCCAAACCACAAGGCGGAAATTACGCTGAGCCTGCGTCTTGAGAAACCAAATAATGTCGTAACTAGGTTTGATGATAGAAGTAGAAGAAAGTGATTGTGATTCGTTGACACCAGGGTGGGGCGAATATTTGATTGCTTCGTCGTATTGTTACAATACTGAAAGCTTTATTGTGCACCATAATATTTATATCCATGAAAACCATTTTAATGTAAAGTTAAGTCAAAAATATTTCCCTAATAAAAATAAAGAGTATTTTTATTTTTGAATACCGTTAAACGTTTATATCGAGTATCGACCACTGCTCTAGGTAAGTGTTTTTTATGGCCTTGTTGACGAGACGAGCATGCCTTTTGCCTTATGGTAAGCGATATGACCACCCATAAACAGTAGGAACACCATCCAGCTCCTTCAGTTACAAAGTACCTACTTACTGCGTGGCATTCCACTGCGCTCGACATCCTGAGACATAAAATGTTAAGTCTCATTATGTGCAGTAGTTACACTGGCTACAATGTCTTTCAAACCGAAACACAACAGTCCATGGACACTGCTGCTTGGCGGTAGAAATAGACATTGCAGTGGTACCCACCCAGGCGGACTCTTACATATGAGAGACCTACCAGTGTCATTAAGCCCCCATTTTTTCAACTGTAGTTGTATTTTTTCGGGGTCTTATTACGCTGGACGCGTTTGCAGCACCTGGAGCACTCGAAGCTCTGTGACCGCGTCCAACTTCTTGACAAAAAGATAACTACAGTTGAGAAAACCCGGTCCTATAAATGATAGTCCTAAATCATCGTAGAAAAATGATGTCTTCATCAACTATTGATTGAAAAAAATATTTAAAATGACGTTATCCTTTGAATATTGGTAGATACTCAACCACACCATAACTAACATTATTCTCACTTTGATCTCCTACATATAATTAATACCTATGTTGTCTTACATCAGATAATGAAGAACCGGATTAATTTATTCGTAATTTATAGCTACTTAGTTTATACATTTTAATAACCGGTTTTCGTTGACGATTGTTCATGTGGCCAGCAACCTGAGACTTATGCGAAGAAATAAACATAAAATATCCTCGAGTGAGAATCCGTGGAAAGCGTCCTTCAATAGTTTATTGACTGTTCGATACGGCGCGGCATTTCTGATTGTTGCTTTAAGCCATACACTTTATTTGAAGATGTTTATTCATACAACACTAAATAATACACAAGATGATGATGCAATACTGATAGAAGTTACTACCGAAGACGTAGCGAATGCAGATAATGGATTCCCTTTATTAACAATTTCCCTGACCTCGTCTAATTTGATTTGGTTAACTTATTGCTTTTATACCGACGACATTATCGTTATCACATTACGATAACACTGTTTCTTTGTAGGTACATAAAATGTGCAGGTGACTTGACGTCATATTTGCATTATTACTATGCAGAAAGATAAAATAAATGTGCAGAATAAGTATTTAATCTATCCCAACAATGATAAGACGGCAAAATTGACACACTTATCAATTCCATTCGGTAAGTACATTGACATCAAAATTCATAGAGACCAGTGAAAAACATTGCGTTGGACTAAGTCTTAACGAAGTGGACGATAGCCTAGTTGGCAATGGAACGTCTGTCGAGGCAATGTACGGAGGTTCAAAACCCAAGGCACACACCTCTGACTTTTCGAAGTTACGTGTGTATTGTTTATCAATTATCGTTCACTTTAACGGTGAAGGAAAACATCGTGAGGTAACCTAGATACCTGAGAATTTTCAATAAGAAATCGTCAACCCGCACTAGGCCAGTGTGGTGGACTAAGGCTTAACTACTCTCAATAGTAGAGGAGGCCCGTGCTGAGCAGTAGGCAGTATATAATACAGGGCTGATTGCATTGCATTGCATGTCTAAACGAGATGCACTAATATAATGAAAATAATATGCAATTTATCACCAACGCTTCAAGGAAATTAATTAAGGGTATGTGCAGACGGCGCATTTATACACACCGACTTGACGCACGTTTTCATCCACGCTCTCAGCCCATTCCGCGTTCACGTTTCTCAACTACATAGCTTATTAGTTGCGTTTGGAACCCTACCACTGCGACTGCCTCGGTGGCGTAGTTGTATTATGGTACGACTGCAATGCTGAGGTCTCGGGTACGATTCCCGGATCGGGCAAAGTGATATTGAGTTTTTCTATTCAGTATCAACTCGAAGTCTGGAATTTGTGACCGATATGGCGATAGGTTCGCCCTCTATCACATCATGGGACGGAATAACTCCTCTCTCTCTCTCTGCCTACCCCGTCGGGGATAAAAGGCGTGAGTGTGTGTGTGTGTGTGTTCTATCAGTAGCACGGAATGTGTTTTCGGCAAATACATTGATTGGCACGCGTGATGACGCCCCTCGCACGTTAACTACAAACGATCGGATTAGTGTAGGGTCACGACGCACGACTTGATCACCTCTAGTGCAAATATTTTCACCAAAAATAGTTTTTTTTTTTTTTTTTTTCAATGGCCATCTTCGGCGCATTAGGGACGGCAGCGGGCTTCCTCCGACTCACGTCTAAGTTGTCGTCCGCAACCGCCCCTGCGCGTACCGCTGTTGCGGTCCTTTTCCTGTTTTTGTTGCGGGGGCTCAGAAGCCCCCGCACACTGAGGGACGCCCCTGGCGTCCGAGGCAGCGTGAGACACGCTGCCGTCCATCACGGGGGTCACAGGAGTTGGCTAGACTAATAGGTGGGCGGACCTTCCCGCCCACCCGTGACCCCCGGAGACCCCTATTAGTCGCCTTTTACGACAGGCAGGGGATACCGTGGTGGAATTCTCCAAATGCCCCCAATCCACAGGGCGGACCAAATATAGGTGCGTTTACTATAATATTTGTTTTAAGTTGAGCAGATGCTATAGCATCTAATTTAGAAATTAATCCATCGTCGAGACTAATATAACGTGTAACGTTATTATGGGCACAAAATAAAATTTGACGTCGTTAATTTCAAGAAGGGAACAATAGCGAGATCTTTCCTTGCGAAACTTATAACCAGTTTCAGTTGAATCAGCTCCTTTGCTTCATAAATGTTGCCATAATATATTAACGGCTAAATAGAAACATATTATTGATTTTTTTTTATTTAATGCATCTATTTTTTATAGTAAAATATATCATAAAAAAATTATGCAGAATGAACTTGCAAGTAAGGATCATCAGCAATTTAACGTCTCAGTAGTCAGCACAAGATTAAATACAGTCACAGCCATTACCCCCTCTATGCCAAATATTTTCACTTACAACAAGCCTACAACATATTTTGTACCACGGGACTTACGGTCCTGTTTTGATTGAGTAAATTGTAATGCTTGAACCCTAAGGTTTTTTAATAACTTACCTCGCAGCATTAAATGAGATTTCTCTTTGACATTTCGCACTTGTGTTATCACAAAAAAGCGCGGTTCTCATTGATGTATTTCCAAACCGGTTCCTTTTATTCGATTGTAAATTAGCTTTACCTTTTACTTTTTAGCATTCTAAACAATAATATTAACCAATTTTTATTTTCGTGCATTAATGTGAAATATTTATCTTTTGAATAATTAATCATTATAATTAATCCATTTGACCATCGTTAACTCAGTACAATTCTGACCCATGAGTTGAATTGGGGTGACTAACTTTTAAAATTAATATTAAATTATAAAATTTAGTTTTTTATAGGACCTGTTGACTTGGAGAATAAATATGATATACGGCTTTATCGGACAGTTTGTAACTTCTCAGTTAAAGTTCCAAACAAATTATTTGGCTTATATCTAAATAGTTGCTAGCTGTTTTTTATCTCGGAGGCACTGTCGTCATTATATTTGTCATCCAAGTCTTAGCATGTATAAAAATCTATGTTTTGAGAAATAAGTAAAAAATAAGTTACCCTGCCAAGTGTCAGAACCCTGCTGTGAAGACCGCAAGGTGCTTTTTGCATCTTGTAAACAATTCTGGCAAATTTCTGACGCATTAGAAATGCAGACACTTGTAACCGGTCCTTTCTACCTGTACTTAACTAAGATTCTATATTCATAAAGTCAGAAGACACCCATACATCGACGAAACTTTCATGGTATATGGTTGTTGTAAGCCATTAACTATAGGACAACGCTGGCCGACTGTTGATTGTCTACACATGCCTTTGAAATTCTAAACCCTCTCAGTAACGGAGGAAGCCCGAGCCTAGCATTAGGCAATCGTAAGCCATTCTCACTCCTACTAAGTAATTTTATTCTGTATTCTATACTTAAAGCAATTCATTTAGGTGTCTAATGTTAAAAGAACCATTCAAATAATTCTCGCTTAATACAGGCGAGTTGTATTGAAGGGTTCATTTACCTACGTAGAATATACATTTGTGTCAATAACGTCAACAATCATCGTCCCACTTTATTTACAAACACTAAAGAAACAACTGAGTATGTAAGTTGTTACGAGTAACTCGCAATAGCCTTATATTTTTATATTTCGGTGACATTGAGCTAAAAGTTAAAGTGTACCTAGTTGGCATTACTAGAATGTAAATTAATGTTTAGTTTGTAGTAATTTTATTTAAATACTTGAGTGCTTGTGTCGTATGATGCTGATATTTTTGAGACAAGTATGCCTTGCGCAATTGTTATTTTAATCACTGTATCCTACTGCTTCATTATTTAAGAAAAAATACAGATATAATATAAATAAAGGCTTGTTTCCAATGAATGTAGAGCTATAAGAATCATTTTGCGGACCACTATTTTTAATAGCACGAAATACAACTTAAACCAATTTATCCTACAGAGTAAACTGTAATCGGCAAGTCAGTTCCATCCAAATCAAGCTTATTACTTACTTGATGATAAAATTATTATTTTTGTATGTTATAATAACGTGTTAATGCATGTCAAATGTTTATTTTGGTCAACTTAGGCCAGCAACTATCGCAATTACGTACTCGTTAGAAGTTCAAGTTACGATTTCAATGTTATTCATATTTCCTTATGTTTTCCTTCAAGGTTAATTGTATGTAACACTAGCGTCTAGAAACTTATTAGTTTACAAGTGAATCACAACTTTCTTACGTAATGAATTAAGGTGGTAAGGATATCGGTTTATGCGCGATATCCTTATAACTATATATTCACTGCCAAGAAAATGGTAATATCAAAAAATAGCCTGATCAACTTATTTATGCAAAACAAAATCGTACTGCCATTTGATAGTAAAAAATAAATATTGTAACTTCGACCCTGAAGAAGTCGCTTCCTGCACCGAGGTACCAAGAATTCAAATACCTACTTTGCAATGGTAAACTGACGAAGAAGGCTGGCGTAAACCAACATGCGCACGCGCTACATCCTTGACGAATGATTGTGCATTTACAAGCTCTCAAACTTAATGGCCCCTCGTGAATGCCAGACAAGTTGCTTCATCTACCATTGATATTCAAAACTCGTCTCCTATTCAATGTATACCAATTTGAACACGTCATGAGTCGTCTGTCATAGTTTTGACGCAAAAGCATTTGTGTTAATAACTGTCGTCACTGATTAACTACCCTTAAAATATATAGTTTTAATTTGCCTGTACCACAAATAGTTTTATGTAACTTTCATACTAATATTATGAATGCGAAATTTATGACGTTTCTTTTTATAATTTAAAGATGTTTGTGTCTTTGTTAGGAGTAAACGCAGAAACAATAGGGCGGGTATTGAAGAAAATTTGGTACACGGGTATACCATGTCCTGGATAACACACAGACTACTTTTTATCACGGGAAAATGAAAAGCGGGACATTTATCCCGGAAATTATACCTTTTTGATGCAGGTGGAGCCGCGAGCAAAAGCTAGTTATTACACACACACACACACACACACACACACACACACACACACACACGGCTTTTATCCCCGAAGGGGTAGGCAGCTGGCAGAGGCGCAAGTAGTGCACCTATCCACCATCATGGGACGAAATACGGACGGCAAAAATAGTTTCGCCGTCCGTATTTCGTCCCATGATGTGATAGGGGGCGAGCCCAAGCTAGTTATTAATAATTTAGTATTTCCCACATACCTAGGAAATTTAATCCTACTAATATCATAAAGGCGAAAGTTTGTAAGAATGTATGGATATATGGATGTTTGTTCTTCTTTCACGCAAAAACTATTGAACGGATTTCGATGAAATGTGGCAAACGGGTAGATCATGTCCTGGATTAACACATAGGCTACTTTTTATCCCGGGGAAATATAAACCGGGAATTTTATCCCGGAAAGACTTTTTAAGGCAGGCGGAGCCGCGGGGAAAAGCTAGTTATCCATAATTAGTTGAATGTCTATATTCGTACAAAATACAAATTTTCATACTTATTTTGTCATCCAAATCTACTGTGTATAATCGTGAACTCGAATAAAACTATATTATAACAAAATAGGATTTTAAATATACATATAGCCTTCGCTTATTTACATTAATTTCCGTAGTAAAGATTTCATCTATGGCCTATACTATATGATAAGAACAATAGATAGATGTATATGTCGTATAAATTATATGACACGAATCAATGATTTCCATATCACAAAAAACAAGCCCGCACTTGGTGGTTTTTACGCAGATTACGCCATAGTTAGCAAAATAAAAAAATAGTTATAATGTAGTTGTAGAACAAGTTTGAGAAATATTTTTAGCATGATAAGAAACTGGTTCTATGTCGTGCTACTAACATTTTGAACTCTGAATGACATAATCTAAATACGTCGTAATGGCTTGTTTGTTTATAGTTACGGAAAATTACATAAGTAGTTTATAATTAGAACCCTTTGAAGTTGCGTTGTTATCGATCACTTTAACCGTTAAGGAGAAACATCGATAAGAAATCTACACACTTAAAAATTCTCTATTTGAATATTGAGATTATGTGAAGTCTGCCAACCCACATTGGGCCACCGTGGTCCACCACGCTGGCCTACTGGGTCCACTAAGGCTTAAGCGTCTCAATAGAAGAGACTGCTCAACAGTGGAGAGTATATAATACAGGGCTGGTGTTATTAATTAGAACCCTTATTAATATACAGAGAGCGAGACTTAGTCCAGGACAGCAGGACCAACCTGGATGACTAAAAAAATACGTGTAAGTTCTTCCCTGGAACATAAACCTCGCTATGTGTATGAGAACATCAAAATCCATTCAGGTATTCACGGTTTTATAAATTCGTTCTTCTTCGGACCTCATTGAAATGAAATGAAATAAATTTATTCGAACCCATAAATAATAATATTTTAGAATAGGATTTAATATACTTGACAAACTCTTCATTATGATCGTAGGTTTTCTGATAATATAGATCATATAATTTCTCCCTACTTCTATGGATGGATACCTGCAGTGGCCCAAGTGTCAAAAGTATTTTCATTCGGTAAATGAACCCTCATACGTATCTTGACGTCAATCTCATTCGCAGTTTACACTGCGTAGTGCGTATCAAATGTAAAGACCCTATAAAAGTCAATTTGAAAAATGTCGAAAAGTGTACAAGTCAATATTTGTGTCGCGTAGTGACGTTAATACATTATCGTTTGCGAATATCGCCGGAACTAGTTTCCATATTAAATATTTGTAGAGATACCTGTACTATACTGTTTACGCAAAATCAGCGACCCAGAATAAAGACCATTAAGTCATGCGAAGTGGAATCTGAGAAATTCTAAAGTATTAAAATATTTTTTTTAAACTTGCTGTAACAGGAAACTTAATGTTGGTTGAAGTATTTTTTAGTTAGCACGTCGTTATTTTTAATTTCATCTTAAGGTTTAATCTTTTTAATGAGTTTTTTTTTTATAAGATACAGGCAATTATGTCACCCACAATAACGAGTGCAGGAACTGACGTGTTGAGAAAAGGTTTGAAATAAAATAATATTCTCTCGAATTCCTGCATAACAAGATAACAAGTAATTTAGCTGCGAAACGTTGGAGTACCACGACATTTTTTTATTGAGTAATTACGAATAATTCTGTAAAGTAAGTTATAGATGTTTTACCTGGTCAATTTAAAATAAATATTTGAACGTATTGCGCATTTTCCGGTCACTACAACGAGATCTTAATTTTTAAAGTAGAGTTGTTTACTTGCGCTCATAATGTATAATGGAAATATTATGAACATAAAGTGGATTAGGCCGTTTTAAAATGTATAATGTAAAAACATTTTAAACTTCCAGAAAAAAAAACAAAAAGCTGGTTGCTGCACCACGTTTTCTTGAATAAAAATGTGACTGAGTATACAATATTTCTCCGGGGGTCGTGTACACACACACGACTCTTGTTTGAATTTGGCTTTTTTTGGGTGCCTTGGAGCGGCCAAGAACCTAGGCTATGCCACTGCATTCAGGCATCTAAAAATACAAAATATACTTTAAGCGCGATCACATGTATTGAACTTATTACATAATAACACAATAAGCGTTTTATTAATATTGTTTTTGTAGTACCATTTTTTCTAAGACATAACCTCGTGAGGTGTTAAATGTATCAATTGAATGTTAACGAAGTGTCATAATATTATAATGTTATATCCTCATCGTTACATACGTCTTCCCGAACGTGATAAACTCAAAAAATACCGTATGAATTTCTATGAAATTTGCTATGGAGATAATAACAATTCTGTTGCTTCACAATGATATAACGTCATTGATTTATTAGGGTTTTTTAATACATCAATGTATAACGTACAGATTTTATATGAATTTCTCCCTAACCATATTACCACTTGTAAAACCATTGCGATTTAAACGTCAACTATAGATGTTTACTAATACTACTAACAGACGGTTAGATTTGGTATGATGCGACCAATTCGTCACGCGTTACAGTATTCACGCCACACGATCGAACCGTACCATGCGATGTAACCAAGTTTGATGGACAAGCCATCGAACCAGCCGTACCAACAATAATAATAATAATGTCCATCGAACCGTGCCCCACACGATGCGATATGGTTCGATGGCATACCATTTTAATGGTTCGGCTGTACCAAATCGCATCGTATGTGCCCACTTTAAGTCCCAAGTCCTTAAACTGAGATAATTGTGACCGCAATAGGACCTCTAGGTGCCCAGGGGCAAGTGTCGCAACGAAGCCGCGACGTGAGACTGGCACGGACACTGTTTTGATACTAAGGTCGATACAGAGCCGTAATCAGAAACTATATTCGTGATATAGCCCCCTACTTTCTATTTCAAATCAAATTACGTAGATTCACATTGAATTGATTTGAGTAGTCATTGAAGAGATTCTTTTTTCGAATTCCTATAATTTATAATTTCGCCCGTTATTGTCGGTTAATGCTCATGCAATGTATATCAAGAGCTATTTGAAATGTTTGACGACAGACAACACTCGATCACTAATTCTGAGAAAATATAACCTAACATAAATGATGAATGACACAAACAATTAATAATATTATGATTCAAATACTACGTAATAATAATTTACGAGTGAATTTTCCTCATTCTATTTTTTTTATGGCAGTTAAATGCAGAGATCTATCATCAGTAAAGATTTGTTAATTAAGAACTTTGATTTATATTTATTGCAACTCACCATAACCTTTAATAGATACCTTATTCCGACAGTTTTGTTTCAAACGGAAACCGCCAACTTTAGGGGACTGCGTGGGTGTGCGCAGTGTGTATCACTGTGACGTAGAAATCATTGTAGGTATAAGGCATACGTTGATAAGTTTACAAAAGTATCGATACTCGAGATTATAAGTAAAGTAAGTTAACCACTCCTTCGACAATTTATAGATTACCAACATAGGCATATGCAGGAGGTTCGTGACATGTGTCCCAACGCTAGCTTTACATATCATTTCACCAAAAAGAGATGACCTAATATGTTTGTTGCAATACGGAAAAGAGATGGGTGATTATAAGTGCCAACTAATCTAAGACTATATAATAAAATATAATGATAATAATATAACTTATTACAATAATAGTAGCCCTCGATTTCTTTCACACTGAACGACAGGGATAATTTAATGGTTATACATTATAAACCTTCGTCCTTGGTGAAATTCTTAAAATCGACGGATTGTAAAAATAGTTTTACTAAAAAGAAACTACATTATCTCTAAGTTCTATAACATGCAATTCTTTATCCAAAAAGTCATTTTTTCGCGGCAAGGCTGTAAAGGAACACAGAAAAAAGTTGCACATTGTGATTGAATAAAAACATGATGATGACGAATTGCCTCCTCATGTTTTAATCCAATTATGTGTTTTAATTCGAGGGAACTAGATTATCTTCACATCCAAAGACACAAATTACATCTGGGACACTTGACAAGTCAAGTGGATTTACACTGAATTGTAAGGCCCTATAAAAATAATACCATATTCATGAAACGATGCAATTAAAAGGGCAAGGGTGTCCTACGATGGTTTTTCTACGACCCCCACCCCCTGAATTCGGTCCTGTTGTCTTATAAAGACAATGAATACACGAGGGGAAACAAGTCACTTGTCCGTATCGATTGTTTGTTAATAAAACATCCCTAAACTGTTGAATTGTACCGCAGTTATGACAATAGCAAATGTATTTTTATGCTCGTTAAACAAATGAATCATTGCACAATTAATGAAGGGAAATTCGATATTTTGGCAGTACAATTTGGAACTATAAATAAGTATTGTGAAATATTTCTTCATTTTCTGAGTAAATATAACAATAGACTTGGAAATAATTGAACACAATTAGACAAAAAAGTCAAAAAAATTGATGTATTATAAATGCGACCTCATCGCAGCCCGCGTTTAAAAAAAGGTAAACTGACGCTATGTATCGAAGCGTGTTAATTCCGCTTCAATAACTTTATACAGTGTCGTAATATCCTGTATTTTCTTCTGGCCCTTATAGATAAGTAATGCAATTATGCTGTGTTCAAATACATAATTCTCGTACTAAATACTTATTATGACCTCCTAAAATGCACCGAGATTTCACTGCCTAGGTCTACCGTCACTTTTTTATTAGTGACTAGAATTTTACTCGCAGCTCCACCCGCGTGAATGAGTTTTTCGGAATAAAAAGAGTAGCCTGTTACTTGTTCATAATGTAGCTTTATATATATAATCTAACCTACTTTAAGATCTCCAATTTTTAAATAACACCAATTTTTATAGGTATGTATCCAATAAAGCAAATAAATTGAGTGTAGCACTTGTTCATAATGTTATTTTGTTCCTATAAATACATATTTGGATTTTGCTTAGAACTTGGCACTAATTTAGATCTCCATTCTTTTTGCGGCGAAGCCTACAGCTAAGCATAATTTTTGTATTGAACTTGGCTCTCCTTTTCTACATGTATGTTGTTGGTGGGATAAACAATTACTAAAATCAATAAAAATCAGAAAGCTATCCAACAAGTCCGAAGTAATCGATAACTAAACCGAGCAAAAGTTCGAAATCCTATCCTACTATAATATTATAAACGCGAAAGTTTGTAAGTATGTATGGATGTCTGGGTGTATGGATGTTTGTTACTCTTTCACGCAAAAACTGCTGAATGGATTTCAATGAAATTTGGCACACGGGTAGATAATATCCTGGATTAACACATAGGCTACATTTTATCCCGGGAAAATACAAAGCGGGACTTTTATCCCGGATAAACTTATTAACGCGGGCGGAGCCGCGGGCAAAATCTAGTATTATATATTTTTTTGACATCAACAATCACTGATATTTAAAACAACTCTTAAGTATTTGTAACAAAATAAAATAATTGTTTCAGCATTTACATGGTAATGAAGTCGGTTAATAAATAAAAGATTACGTACTTACCTGAAATTTGTGTTAACCTTAAAGCATACTTGAATATGGCTCCGTTATTTGGTCACCATACTACAAAGTACACGAAGACAGAATAGAACGTGTACAAAAATGCTTTCTCAGAGTGCTTAGCTGGCGATCGCATCTCTCCCGAACGCTGTTGGATTACGACAGCAGATCTGCACAATTCAATGTTCCTTCACTGAATTTAAGACGTAACTTCATCTTCCTTGTTTACTTACATAAATTGCTGCATTCTTTGATTGATTCCTCAGATCTCTTAGCGACTATCGATATTAATATTAAACCCCGTATCAGATTGCCTAAAACATTTTTTCTTAAGGTTTATAGAAACAACACGTCTTATTATAATCCTATTGTTCCCATGTGCCGGCTCTATAATGAATTAAGTTTAAAGTACCCTGAGTTAGATATTTTTGACAGCAGGCTGAGCACTTACAAGAGGATTGTTTTCACGTGTCTTAATAATAACGTTGCTGCTAGTTGAATAATAGTTAATAAGAATCACTACATAATTTTTTGTTAATCAAACTTGTACGTGTCATGTAATTTGGATAAGTTGTATACACTTCTATTTGGATTCTGACTAGTCATTAGATCCATTGTGTTGTAATTTAGATTTTTTATTGTCAGTTATCTGTTTAGTGTATCTTTCTAAAACTAAATAAATAAAAAAAAGCAAATGTTATTTACAAAAAAAGTATAATAGGTATATGATAGTTAAAAATATTATGTACTTAGTATATCGGGGCACAATAGTAAGGAAAATGAGAAGAGAGAAGTAATTTCGTCGTCCTCACGTAGCATTTAATTCAACTCTATACATGATCCCATGGTTGTCTGTAAGAGATTGCCTTGTGCGGTAAGACCGCCATTTGTACTTTTTCATTTTGTTTTATGCTTTATATCTCTGGTGTACAATAAAGTGTAAATAAATATATCGGATAGTGACCTTGAATGACCGCACTTGCCTCAAGACTCGAGCTATCAAGTTAGCATTTCAACATTTTCTAATAATTCTAATATACACCAGTTCCTAATAAAAATACAATCATACACAAAATTCATATTCTAATCTAGGAGCATAGATAAGAGAATGACTCTTGTATTTGGTTAGCTTATACAGTTATGTGTCAAATAGCGTTTATCAGCAAGCGGTGAAGTCGTCTCTTAATTAAAGAAAATGTCTAAGTTATAGATGATATGAATGCTAACAGTAGCACCAATACGAAAGTATTAAGCTGACCGTGTCAAAACCAATCGAGATTGATTACTATCGCATTTTAGGTCACGTATTTAACGTTTTGTTGTTAACAAGCCGTATCCGCATCGTTCGATGCACACAAAAAGCATCCACATCCCTATTATGAGTAATGGCTTCCCACGCGGCTCGCGAACACAATACTAAAATTGTAACGCGATTACCAGCAGCCGCTAGCCGCGCCGGCGAAGGATCTAGATCTAGACCGATTGGGATCATTCATCGCCTCTGTTATGTCATACGGGTGTTTGTTTGCGTTTCTACTAGTGATGTGACTTATAAAGCGCCACACACAGCAGCTATAATGTAAAGATATGCATTATAGCGCCATAATTATTTCAATACATCTTACAATAGAAATCATCTGACTACACAAGACATCTATAATGAATATTTTTCCATCTTCGTATTTTAGGATACAGAGCAATACGAAAATATACTTTTATATTTCGATGTAAGTGCGTCCATCGAGATGTATACAAATGGAATAAAGGGAAAAATAGGTTACATTACCTGCTGTGTGTAACATAATTAATTTAAAACTATACAATGTAACTAACTAACTATAAAATGAAGTGGACGATAGCCTAGTTGGGAATGGAACGGTCTGCCGAGACAATGTCCGGAGGTTTGAAACCCAAGGCACATACCTCTGACTCTTCAAAGTTACGTATGTATTGTTTATCAATTATCGTTCACTTTAACGGTGAAGGAAAACATCGTGAGGAAACCTAACATACCTGAGAATTCTCCATAAGAATTTCGAGGGTGTGTGAAGTCTGCCAACCCGCACTAGGCCAGCGTGGTGGACTAAGGCCTTAAACCCTCTCAGTAGTAGAGGACGCCCATGCTCAGCAGTATTTATTATTATTATACAACTAGGTTTTGCCCGCGGCTACGCCCGCGTTAAAAAGTTTTCCCGGGATAAAAGTCCCACTTTTAATTTTCCCGGGATAAAATGTAGCCTATGTGTTAATTCAGCACATGATCTACCCGTGTGCCAAATTTCATCGAAATCCGTTTTGTAGTTTTTGCGTGAAAGAGTAACAAACATCCATACATCCAGACATCCATACGTACTTTCAAACTTTCGCGTTTATAATATTAGTAGGATGTATGTATCCCGTGATGTAATTGTACATTAACATTACAGCTGCTCCATGAGCTGTTTGAAAATTCAAATAAAAATATGTCTGACACCACCTAAGGGCCCAATCGGAAATTATTGTACATGAAGCCGGATGCAAACCCACCTCTATAGTAAATTACCATACCATCTATAAAGAAAACAATAGCCAAAATCTGCGAATGATTATCACTTCATGTTTAGATATTAGCGTACAAAAAGGTGACATTACGCACACTGCGTTTACGTCAACTAGTCTTAAGTGTTGAGACAAACAGATATTAGGAGTTTTCCATGAATAAAGTGTTTGCCATTAAAAGCTCGTACCCGTACATATGATGCCACGTTGAATGGTTTAATGAAACACGATAATAAATACTTAGTTAACATTCCTGCGGTAAATCCTGGTTGTAAAAAAACTTGTACAGTCACTAACATCAGTAGCTGAACAAATTTCAAATTACCTACATACTCTTCACCAAAATAAAATAATAGAGATTTGCTTTACTTCATACGAAGCTTTTTTTTCAGTTTAACTTAATGCAAGGCAATTTATACGCATTAAGTTAAACTGAGACAAAAAAAAGACGTGTGGCACTCGGAGACTGCCGCGGTAAAGCTATTGGACAGCATTTTTTATCAACTTATGTAATTATAATGATTTATTTATTTAATTTTTTTTCTATTGTCCGAATTTCACTCGTGCCCTAACGCCGAAACTCTAAGCAGGCAATTCTAATATTTATAACCTCTTTGAACAGATATAAAATAAAAACTTGAAAAATTCAAATTTAGAATCACGTCATCCCGCCACGGGGACATTCTCATCAACTGCGCGCATTTGACATTTCGATACGTTTCACTGACTGGAACAATTTTTAAATACACGGTAATTTCGGCCTTTTATCCTTTAACATTCAGCTCATATCCTCTTACATATTGTATTCTTACAAGACTGCGCGATATCAAATTTACTTATGGAACTTTACACTCTACATGGTTGTGATAGAGTTTAAATTAAAATATCACCGCTGTGCCGGTCGGAGTGAGGGGTGTTAGGTAATTTTTTCGTTACGGAATTTCTGGATTCGGTCTCCACGCTCAAAACCCGCGATAGAAGCTATGCAATAGCTTAAAAATTTCGCCATTTCTATTTATAGACACTATACAAAATATAAAACTTTGTACGCATATTGAAAAAGTATTTTATAACATCAGTGACGCGAATGTTATACAACTTGCAATTCTAACACTTTTGAATTACCTGTAATAAGTGTTTAGTATGACGAAAATTGTTAATAATGTGTGAACTCTTTTATTATAACAACATAATTTTCAATTGCTGTAATTTTAGCATATAAATAAGTAATGCTAAGGATTACATTGTGGCAACAGACAGCAACAATTTGATTCAGTTGTTGTTACTTTAGACTCTGAAATGTTTTAGAAAGTTATGAATTACGATAATTATTATAAAGTTTTCTAAGCATGTGGTCTACCGACATTATAATCAAACTTGCTATTACTAGCGGCTTTGTCAGTGTTAGTGCCCATTCCTGGAATAAAAAATAGCGTCTAGCAGATCTCAGAGGTAATATAACTTCCTAACGGTGAAAGAATTTTCAAAATTGATTTAGTTCTTAACTTTATTCATTACAAACAAACTTATAAAAACTTCAATCTTTACCCTTTATAATATTAGTTTAGGTATAAAATGTAGATTAGTTAATATTACAACCGGAGTTATGAGCGTTTCCACGAATAACGCACTAAGATGGTGTCAATGTTATATATTTGCAACTTTTGACATCCCTGAAATGAACGCGTCATTGATATTGCGCGTTTATGTCACTCTATTAACGCTGAGCTAACCTCCGCAGAACGTGCAAGATGAATCGGATTTTTACATGACCTTCAACCAGCGACTATATAACCCCTAGACTCCTAATGTTCAATATTTCTCTTCAAATTAATTCTGTCAACTACCTGAGGTTTGAGGAAGCGGGGTACTGCATTATGATTGGTTCTTCCAACACCTTATCGCATTATATAACCTTGGAAACATAGGCATAGGGATAGGACGAGTTAAATGAAAACACGATTTTTTTATCGATATTACTTTTATGCAATAAAGTTTTATAGTAATATCATTATTATTTATTAAACATATTCATATTTTAACGAAACTCTTTATGTTATCGAATGACAGATGGCGCTTAGTAAGTCTCATCGACATTAACAAGAATATTTGAGCTGACTTGTAGGAATAACACAAAGAATAACTCAAAACAATCGTTATAATCAACAAACAAAATCAAAAAATTATCCTAATAACATTTATTTCTGATACCGCTAGTCAAAAATATATCCTAATCATTTTTAAAATGAATTAACTATTACTAATGAACTAACCATTTAAAATAAGAAGCCTGTTAAAATTAAATAGGCCTCAGATAAATTGATTAGTTGAGTATTCGGGCGACAGTTTCTTTTATTTTTAATTTTATCGATAGAACTATCGACAAATCCTTTTGGTGTATCACTTACTTTTAATGTTAAAAAGAAAACGAAATAGAAAATGTAAAATCACTTTCGTCGGAAAGAGATGCAAATATAACAAGATGGCGCGTAAACACAACATGGCTAGTCTAAGATGAACTCCGTAAAATTTTAAATAAAATGTGATTATGTGTCGTTATTGACTTACCTGTGAAATGTAATGCCATTTTTCTGAAAATTTGAATTATGGCTATTTATACCACACCATTTTATTGTGCACGGGTTCATTACAATAGTTATTTATTCGCAAACACGGAAGTATTTACAGCTCACAGTTGTGGTCGCAACTGACTTGAAGATTTTGAGCGGTAAGCTACATTGGATCTATTTGTCAGATGTGTTGCCCGAAGCCGATCGTCTGTTATTAGGAGTCTAGGGGTTATATAGTCGCTGCCTTCAACTATATATTGCAGATTTTAATTCATCGACGGCTTATTATTGGCCTACGCTAGGACATTTAGGTCTGCATTGCCTAGTCTCCTGAACGTCCATGGAGCCAGCAGTATAAAACTCTAGATGTTATTAGACTACTATTTAATACAATTTTGCGCTCATATTGTCAAAGACTGCTCCCTTAGAACATGACTGAAAATTGATCGATTTGTAATTATTCAATTGCAAATTACTATTGTTAAAACTTTACTAGCTGAAAGTGAAGAAAAATTCTGGCGACATGACTGTCACATGATTACTCGTTCAATGCACGGATCTCAAAAATATAATTAGTTAATCAAACCATATTGTTATGAGACAGATACATATTGTAAATGATACATAATTGTTACAATAAAGATTAACAATGATTGTTTACAAATAACAGACATGCGAAATTTGCTATTTACATGATACAAGTTTTATTGACGCGCAATAAATACATATTTGCTGAATGCTTATTGAATGTGGAAAAGTTACTTGACTGCTTTATAATAATTAACTTGGATAATATGTAACTAGTACAGAAATATTTTTTCGGAGACAAGGAAAAATCTAAGAGTCTGCGTGAATAAATTGCTGTTTCAGAAACGATGCAGCAAAGACCTGTTGAAGAGCCAAGCCAATGTTCAACCACACTAGCCAAAGTCCAAAGTCTAATATTTTTTGCAAGTGAACATTGTGGTGCCATTGATCCAGCAAGAGCCGACTCTCTTAGCTTGCAATTTATGATGGTTACCACCTCTCATCTCAATAATCCACATATAGAAATACGCAAACAAAATTGTAAGCGAAACCTAGCAATCGTGAGATTTGTAATCATTTTAGATAGCCATTATTTATGTAATCTATGTTAAGCTTCTTTTCATTATTATCGAATACAATGGCAATTCTACATGTAATACATGACACAGCATCCATTTTATTTTTATTCATGATTTCTCTTTTGTTTCTTGATCGCATGAAAATAATCGAATACATGTTTCTATAAATACTATAAATTTTATTTCTAGAGTAACAATAGTAGCACCCGGAAATGTCAATGTTCAAGTAAAGTTTAAATGGTCATACCTGGTGGAAAATTCACAGATTATCGTGTTTATGTTGTTTTTATAAGTGACGCTTTTTGTGTAATACCAATGCTGTGTAATTTGTTTATAATTTAATCATTATTAGTTGTAAGTAAATCAGAAAGATTTTCGTGCACAGACGGCCAATCTCAACACAGGTCATCCAGGTACGCAGGATATATTATAGTGCACAAGTGTGTGCGCAATACACAGGTGCACTCGCTATTCCTTCACTCTCATAGTCCGGTGAGACGACAATCCGACATGACCGGAGAGGTCAGGTGCAGGACCAACGGCTTTACGTGCTATTACAAGCATTTTAGAAGAAACATGGTGTCATCAGAATTTAATTTTCTCTGTCACATAATTTTCTAAATCTGATGATTTGGAATGCAATGTAATCAGCCCTGTATTATATATTGCCCACTGTTGAGCACTGTTGAGAATATTTATATCAAAATTCACATGAAAGTGTCGTATGGTATTTCAGTAATACGAAACACTATCGGGCTAGCGTTTTCAATGATCTAGATTCTAGAATGTCTAAGATTTGTAATAAAAAAGATATCAGATATCTCTATATTGTACCGCATGAAGTGTATCACGTGGCTTTACTATGCTTACTATGAGCTACTTATGTCATTTATCCGAGAATCAGTCTGACTCAATAGTATAGGTTTTCTCATAAAACATAATACCATACATCAAGCCTTCTTCCCTTTTCAGGGGTAGGCAGAGGTATAATTACAGCCATATTTCGCCAGCTGTTATGCCCTTTTTTCCAAATCTCCAAACTCTGTGCTGATATTGAGTAGTAAATCGCACTATCACTTCGCCGGACTCGGGACCGAGAACTTTGTTGTTATTCCATTCTGCTTATACAATCTGCAGGCATTGTATTCCAGTTCGAATGACTATTATGAAATATGTCTTATACAATATATTTGTAATGAGCGCCGGAAAATGCTTGATCATACGAAGTCTTTGTTACTCTGCTATTATTTGTGGACCTGCTCTTGCTACTAGCTGAGTGAAATTCATCACTACGTTGATTAAAAATTTAGTTTTTTCGTACTTAGTGATATTATCGTCTTTTTCTTTCCGGGGAATCATCGCAATATATTGTTTGCCCGTAAGCAGTGGAAAATCTGAGTACAATATTTATAACAAAATCTGTAGCAAAGTTTTACGTTGGCCTGAAATGGACACCCTCTGGAGGATTCAACTAAGAATGATTCCTGTTACCCTCAGTCCCTCATACAAAATATTACTAGAAGAAAGCCAATATTTCAACATTCATCCCATAATTGCTGCTACGGTACTAATGAGGCTTAACAATCAACTAACTACTTCCTTAATACACACAAAAAATATACCTAAGCAATATTATCTTAACCAGACATAATATAAATATATACGTGGATACAATAGAACGTCTAATAAGTGTCGCTCGTTATATGGCTTGCCTGGACGTTCCTAATCATTGTGATTACGAACTACTGGTCAAGAAACTCTATAACTATAGTTAGTCATATCAAAAGATACTGTCAACTTATTGCCGAAAATTACTTAAATATGAAAATGGCATTTGCTAAAGTTACTGAAGTTTACTGAGCAACAAAGATGGGTAAATGAAATGTTTCTGCAACCTGACAAGTACAACAAAATGTCCCATAAATGCTACCAGTAATTCATAAACCTCCGCATTGTGTTCCAGTTTGAAGGACATTATAACCAGTGTATTTACTGGGTATTATGAGACTTAACATATGTCTCAGGGTGACGAGCACAGTGGGTTGCCACGCAGTACTTTGTAAAAAAAAAACTGAATGGTGTTGCTATTGGCGCCGCATAACTTACCACCAGGCAAGCGGCATGCTCGTCTCGTCATTCTACTTAATGCAATAACAAAAAAAAACCTCAACTAGCAACGATTCAATTCACATTAATAAAGGTGACATGCGATACACCAAAGTCCAAATGAACCGATTGTATTAGAAACGAATGTACATAACTAACCGGGGTCTTGAAGTTCAAAATTAGCTTTGAATAACTTCGATTAAGTCAACGTTTTACGTATCTAATTAGAAATAATTTCCTCGTTGCAAAACACAGAATTGAATACAGACGAATATTATAATACAATAGGTAACAAAAAACCTGGTGCACTTGACAAAAAAGTAACAGTCGTAATTTGAAAAAGAATAAGAATTTATTTTTCGGAGTTTTATAACAATGATGATTTTAAAGAAGAAATTTGTACTTTAACAAGAATAGTAAAAACGTGTGAAGTGTTATTTTAATGACTTATTTCCTCTTTATAATATTAGTATAGACTAGAGTCTAGACAATTGTTCGTGGCTTCGCCCGCGTGAATATTTTTTTTCGGGACAAACCTCATGCTTTATATTTTTCCGAGATAAAAAGTAGGCTAGCTTACTCGCTAATAATGTAGCTTTATATTGTTGTAAGATTTTTTTATCTTGGTCTAGTTGTTTTTGAGTTTATTCGCTACGTATATACAATATACTGAAATACAAATCTTTCCTCTTTATAAAATTAGTATGATATAGATATTCGCTTTTCAGTAGTAGTTGAATTATTTTCGAGATATATTATCAAGCATAAAATTTAGAAAAAATAACATTGATAAAATGCGGCACATATGCGGTCATTAGTAAGTTATTTAATCAACATACCTAGAAGTCATGCCTTATTAATCAAGGAAGTATATTTTTTTTACGCAACAACAAGGGTTCCTCTTCCCACCGGTTTACCGGCATTGGTTTACCCAGTCGAATCGGGCATTCACGTTGAATGCAAAGTAGTCTCTAGGACTCTATATCAGCATCTACAAACCTCTACATAGGTACATCATACTGCCGTGGTTATCGAAAGGTTTAGTAAGTCAAAGGTGGCCATATTTCAGATTTTACTGCTATATCGATTACTAGGGCAGCATAAGTATGTAAAGATACCATTTTAATGAACCATGTCTAATTAGTGATAATAAATATTAAATGGTTAATTTGCAAAGCCTTATCAAAATGTTCTAACTCCTAACTATTGATAATAGCACTGACATCTCTATATGCAATGTTTATGTAATTAATAATAGCTATTTGTGCTAGTATTTCAAAACATCGTTCACAGCTGATGCAACTGGGTAAAATAGACATCACTTCTTGAAATAATAAAAATAATAATAATATAAACTTTATTTTATATTTTACATACATACAGTACAAAAACAATAATTTCAAACGACATAAAACTAACTAGTAGTGCTCGCGGCTCCGCCCGCGTGAAAAAGTTTTTCCGGGATAAAAATATTTTCCCGGGATAAAAAGTAGCCTATAGCACTCAGGAGTAAAGTAGCTTCCTATTAGTGAAAGAATTTTCAAAATCGGTTCAGTAGTACCTGAGATTAGCGCGTTCAAACAAACAAACTCTTCAGCTTTATAATATTAGTAAATATAGATAATTAAAAAGCAGGGACACAATTTAACACTATTTCAGGTATCTGATTAACGCAAGGTGAGTGGTCATCCAGTGCTAAACCAAAGCGCCGTCGAATCTCTTCGCTACCAAGGTCACAAGACAGTAAACCCAGAAAGGCATAAAAAGATGACCAGGTGACTAGTGTTAGGAACTTGGTCTAGCATGATGGTCGATCGGATGTCATCATTCCCCATATACAGGGTTATTTTGACATTGAGTTAATAAATGAAACCACATACTCGACTTTGCTTTTGCTAACATTGTGCCAAAAATCATCTATGAGAAACGAATATTTTTACCAAAAATCTAAATTTTACTTTCCCGAATTTCTTATAATTTTGTAGTTTAATGCTAATATGGCGTGGGAGTGAGTGTTTTTCGGGCTGAAAGTGTGATGTTGCTCCTGCGATGAATCCTTCTAGAGTAGTAGTAGTGTCATTAGGACGTGTAAACTTAAAGTTACATTTTATTGATATTTATTTTGTTTGAAAATTACACTCTTTTATTTTATATCTATGGTTAAAATAACTTAATGGAAAGTGTTACTTTCATGGAGATAAGTATGTGGATTCATTTAGTAACGCAATGTCAAAATGACCCTGTATAACCTCCAATCTGTGTCATTCCCAGACGACTTAATGCTTGTAAGACCGACGAGCCCAACATAACCGTCATAGCGTCGTCCGCCTTTCCTACAGACTAATCGGTATCTACAACAAAAAGAGGCATCTCGTATGCAAGGATCCGGTAGGGAAAATACAAAAAATGGAAACAAATCGTATAAATTGACTGCCTCGGTGGAGCATTTGTGTCGCGTGCACGGTACGACACCTCTCATGCTGGGTTCAAATTCTGGGTCGGGTTAAGTGACATTGTGTTTTGCTCAGCATCAGCCCGGAAGCTGTGATTTGTGCCCGATATGGCGATACATTCACCTCCTATCACATCATGGGACGGAAAACATTTGGCGAAAAGTGGGTGCCTTGGTTGCACCCCCTCGGGGATAGCGGCGGATATCACACACTGTCCTGACGGGAATAAGGCCTTTAAAGTTGCTCAATTTATTTAATATGTACAATAACTATCTACTGACGTCATACGTACAAAACGTAGATAAGGGATTCCTAGGTCTATCTAAACAACATAAGAGGGTAGCGCCAGCATAACAAAATAAGTGTGTATGTATTTTTCCATCAAAATATTTATATACTTGAGTATTTGAAGGCCTGTGACCCTTTAAATGACGCACGTAACGAATAGACGCAAACATAAATGTACTAATTTGTATTTATTAGTATTTCACTGATTCGATTGGTTTTATGAATTAACTCGTCAAACCTCGCTTATATAATAATAATAAAAACCATCGGACACATTGGAAGCCACTGGTTATTCAATATTCAATAATTTTTGACAATTATCATTAATTGTCAAATTACTTAATATTGTAAATTTTGGAGAGAACCATTTATTATGTAAATAAAAACAACTCCATCTTATACCTTGACTGCCTAGGAGCTTATATTGGTAGATGCTGATTATTTTCTGTAATCAAAATTGAATTCTTCTTTTTTAGACTTTAGAAGTCCATTGCTGAACATAGGCTTCCCTCCAAGATTTCCAGACCAGGCTGTTAGAACCTATACTAGGTCATCGGTCCACCTTGTAGGAGGACGTCCTTTGCCCTTGCCAGTACGAATTATTAACAATAATGAAAGAAATTAAATTCGCTATTACAAATATTCAGTATTCGTACATCTTTCTTTTGGAACACTGTATGCAAGAAATTTAATGGTGCAGATGCAGGTGCCCACACCGCATAGGTATTTGCACACTACTCTCTTTATATGTAGTTCAAATGTCACGGTCAAGTTCAGATACATTCAGAATGTTTCTAAGCAAAAGGTCAAACATTCTTATATTAATATCACTACATAGTATAAAACAAAGTCGCTTCCCGCTGTCTGTCCCTATGTCCCTATGTCCTCATGTCCCTATGTCCTCATGTCCCTATGTCCTCATGTCCCTATGTCCTCATGTCCCTATGTATGGTTAAATCTTTAAAACTACGCAACGGATTTTGATGCGGTTTTTTTTAATAGATAGAGTAATTTGAGAGGAAGCTTTATGTGTATAATACATACATAATATAGTATAGGAACATTGATAATTTAATAGGTTTCTAATGTGATGTCGTAGATAAACACATTTTTTTGCACTTACATTGCAGACGCTGGCTAAACTCTACGAGATAGATCAAAATAATGTACTACACTTTTGTACACCTTAAAAAGGTCTAAAAAAAAGTCCGCGATGGTACATGCCTATCTCTTAGGGATAATCCACAATAACCATTTTTTATCCTTTACTTTTGACGAGAAATAATGGCTTATTTACGAAGCTATTTTAAGCAATACAGCATTAATCCTTATCCAATTAAGTACCATAAATACATTGTGCATTTAATATAGATCAATATGGCCCTTTACAACATCTAATTTAAATAAATATTTTCGAAGATATTATAGATTTAAAATGCAGGGACATAGCGGTTGCGGCGGTACCGGCCGGGGTGTCGGCGGCGCGTGTCTATAAATGAGAAAAGTATGGAGATAGTTTGAGATCCTGAGGAGGATATAGGCTACTTTTATCCCGGATGAACATAACCCGGGAATTTTATACCGGTTTTTATTTCTCGCGAGTGGAGCCGTCACTGTCACGCCACTGAACTGATTGCGATGAAATTTGGAAGGGACATAGCATAAGACCCTGGAAAAGACCTAGACTAATTCTTATCTCGAAAAAACTACACCAATGGATGGAGTGATTCAAGAGGAAGGCTTATGTGTATATTACATAAATATTTTGTATGACAAAAAACTAATTACAGCATATGCTTTGCTACCTGAGCGAAGCCAGGGCGGGCCGCTAGTTACTAATATTTGTGAAAATGTTTGGATGTTTGTTAGAAAAAACGCAAAAACTACTGAACAGATTTTGATAAATTCAAATTCAAATCATTTATTCAGTAATTAGGCCTCTAAGGGCACTTTTACACGTCATTATTCACAATGTTGTTTTACTTAAAGATTCTACCAGTACTTCGGAAAAGCCCACTGACCTGAGAAGAAGCACCAAGAAACTCAGCGTAGGTCTTTTGTCATTTTTTTTTATAATATATATTTTACAATTTACAAATCACAACATTACATTCAATTTTAAAGATGGATATTAAGTGCGTAAATTAGCGGATAATTCTTTCACTAATAGGAAGCTAAATTACTCCTAAGTGCTGTAGGCTACGTTATCCCGGAAAAGCTTTTTACGCAGGCGAGGCTGCGGACAAAAGCTAGTCTATTACATTCACAACTTATGCGTAATATTAACTAATAAACTATAATAGATATTATAGCTTAAACTACCTGTCTACGACAAAATTCGTAAGTGCGGTCGTTCGAGAATATTTTTTCTTGTAACAATAAACTTATTACACTACTTACGCTCTACAAATATTAACTCGATTAAGTGTAGATAAAAAGACGTGTGGCACTCGGAGACTGCCGCGGTAAAGCTATTGCATAAATTCTAATATTTATAACCTTTTTGAACAGATGTAAAATAAAATATTCATCGATAGATGGCAAAACTAATAAAAAAATATGAAACACGGGCTCAATGGACTAGTATCCAGAGCTGTAATGTTTAAATAAAAACCTCTTTGAACAGATATAAAATAAAAACTTTTTAAAAATTCAAACTTAGATTCACGCAGATTCACGTCATCCCGCCGCGTTTGACATTTCGATACGTTTCAGACTGGAACAATTTTTAAATACACGGCAATTTCGACCTCTTGTCGTTTAACATTCAGCTCATATCCTCTTACATATTGTATTCTTACAAGACTACGATATTAAATTTACTTATGGAATTTTACACTCTACATAGTTGTTATAGAGTTGAAAATAAAATATCACCGCTGTGCCGGTCGGAGTTAGGGGTGACAGGGTTTTTCGTTACGGAATTTCTGGATTCGATCTCCACGCTCAAGGCCCGCGATAGAAGCTATGCAATAGCTTAAAAATATTAGGTACCACATACAAGTACGTCAATGGACATGATGATCATAAAGGAAAACGGTTTTCAAACGACACTCACCTACATTTATATTTCGACATAATATTTTTGATTTGTATTTTATTTTGTGTTGCTTTTTCATGTTTACATTGTAAGAAATGCGCCCAGACGATTCATTTTTCATTGAGTTCACCAATTATTTTGTTTTAAAGTTTTTTAATACTTAACATTTTATATATGTGATATTATGTCCCTAATAATTTTAATAAGTAAGTATAATCCAACTTGTCAATGTAAAAAAAGAATATAAGAAATCTATTGATGTAGGGTTTTTTTACATATCTATGAAGAAATAGAAATATAAAATATATTGTACTGAGAGAACCTATCACCGGAACCACATCAGTCATTTTCAATATAGTTTGAATCTTAGAGTTTGAATATTCAGCGTATTTCGACACAACATTACATCGGGGGTGTAACTCAGTGGTAGAGTGTCTGCTTCGCATGCTGAAAGTCCTGGGTTCAAATCCCAGCACCTCCACATTGCATTTTGCATCGATTATTTCGAAAAAATAGTACTCTGATATCTATAATATAATTAATCATACTTTTTTACAATTTTAAAAAGTTGCGCCAGTTATTAATACGTCCATGAAAAGAAAAAAAACTTGCATAATTTATACTTATTTAATGGCTCTAAAAAAATTGTTCTTTTTTAACAATTTCATAATTATTGGTAATTTAATTTGGGTAAAGAAATAAAGTATTTTTTAAAATTACAATGAATAATAAAGTACAAAATATATCTAATTGTTCGAAATAATGGCATCAGATTTATATCCTTTTTTGCTTTAAGACTAACTAAAACTGACTAGAAACGTTCATGACGTATTAGTATGAACTAATATTATGAACTAGCTTTTGCCCACGGCTTCGCCCGCGTTAATAAGTTTTTCCGGGCTAAAAGTACATACATAAAAACCTTCCCGTTGAATCATTCTATCCAACACATTTATTTGGATAAAGATTAATATTATGACGTTGATACAACTCTTAACAAATAATGCATTAATTTCGACCAAATTTGATTACCATAAAAACGGTTCTAGAGAGTTTATTTTAAAAGATAGACAGATACTGTCGCCGACCCTTTTTTAGATCATTTCAAGAGGAATAATTCTTTCATACATATATTTTTGGTATCTTGAACCGTTTTCGCAGCGCACGCAATGGAAGCCCTCAAGGATGAATAATTTTGCCCGCATTTTTCACATTTTCCATTATTTCTTCGCTCCTAATAGTTGCATCGTGATGTTATATAGCCTATAGCCTTCCTCGATAAATGGTCTATTCAACACAAAAAGAATTTTTCAATTCGCACCAGTAGTTCCTGAGATTAGCGCGTTCAAACAAACAAACAAACAAACAAACTCTTCAGCTTTATAATATTATAGTATAGATTATGCTGGTCAATACAAGTGACACCAGTTAGGCACTTGCAAGTGGCCCATTGGAGACTAGTAGCGACCACTACTGGAGAATAGGTAACCATTACGATTTATGGACATTACAAGTGCGCTTAATAACTCAAAGTTGACAACGCCATCTCTTAATGTGATCAAGAAACAGATAAATCACGCCATCTATCCTTGTTCATAAAAAGTATAACAATCTTTTTTCTTCTTCAAATGATTACAAAAATAAAAGATAATTTTGGAATAATATTTTAATGAAAATTCAACTAAACGTATAAATCTTATTTATACTTACAATAAACAAGTACAATGGATAAATATTTACATTTAGCTGCAGAGGATCGCATACATTGCACGTTTCCCTCTAAAATTGCGCTAACAAAAATACGGGAGCCCTATACATGGGTACCCGCACTACCCGATTGTTGTTTGGAATTAATGGATAAATAAATGTATTCCAATCATAAGTATTATTTGTACCTTTGTGCTCATTAGATCATAGGGAATAATATCACCAATAGATCAACATAAGGGTTGAGCTGGCTAATGAAAAAATCACAAAGATACAAAATAACAGATCATTAACATCTAACAGTATTTAACATTACTGGTCTTTAAATTCTCCTGAAACATACCACGCAGTCAAATATTCGACTTCAAATATGAGAATTGCCATTTTTTTTATGCAAGCAGTTTATGATATGAAACTGGTCATACATTAAAGAATGCAATTTCTTGTAAATATAACGTCTGATATGACTTTTTAAATAAAACAAAATTCCAAACACCATTCGAGAGTGCACAATATCGTAACGATTAAACATTGTATATTTAGTTAATAAATATTATTAAACTTGATATTTTAGTGGCATTCAACATTCTCAGCAGTGTTACTGACAGGTTTTATTCACTTCTATTACCCCTAAAAAATAAAAGCAAAATCAAGAAATGTAGATATAAAAATATGAACTGTGATTCGCATTCGTTTCTTCTAGATAAATTTTTAAAAAGTCTATTTTCACCTGTCTCAAAATGTCGTACTTTATTTGTCATACCATCCTTACGTGAGTGTTGCCAGTATTTTTTTTATGCATGCAGTATTTGAATTTAGAACGCCACTAAAATTATGGTCGCAAGTTAAATGTTACATAATAACGCAGTCTTCATACACCTTGGCCACTGTCCTTGCCTACAGCTAGAGACCGCATGCTATTGCTAATACTACGACGCTACTTGAGTACAACAGCTACATCTGAACTTTTAACCTGTGTTGTGCCTAGTTGTTTGTGGACAAATGTGGTATTTATATTTAGAAAATGGGACTTTTTATTTAACTTGTTGGTAAAAAATGTGCAATTTATTTTTCACTTTATATTTCTTAATAATGTTTACTACTAAGGTGACCGTAATAAACTCGTCATATTGAAACGATTTAGTATTTTCGTATTTTTAGACTCCATCACACAAAAAAAGTATTATTCCATATTATTCACTGCAATTTAAATTTATTGTATTTATTTCAACTTGCAACATTAGTTCCACTAAAAATACATAGATTATACAATCATATGCCACTTTAAAAACCCCTGATTTACCACAAACAACTTGCACGCCTACTAACTACACTAATAAATTAACGCTATGAGTATTTGGAAGAGAATAAAAGTGGTCTCGCCTAAGCAGCACGAAACGATAACAACTACGACTAGACTACACCGTGGACTACGACTGGAGGGACTAAACACGGATATGGAACTACGGGCCGTTTGCAAAAACAAAATCAGTCTCAAAATTGACAAACATTGATTAAATATTATAAAAACTGGCTATAGTGATTTCTAGGTGTAGTAACACTTACTGACATATTAATATCAAAGCCCGTTTGCAAGATCAAATCTTTTTTTTTGTATAATGATTTCGCTTGATCATAAGCGACTATGCTTTAAATATGGCACAAATATAAAATTGCTTATCACATTTCACCTAATAAAAAACTAACAAATAAAAATATATCAATAACTTACCACATTATTCTTGGACAAAAGTTATTGGTTAAAACTAGCAAACGGCTTCACTAACGCAGGTACTACGGGGTTTATGGAACTAAACACGGGGATGGTTTAACGGCTATAGAGAGTCAAGGCGCGTGCGCTGCACCGCCAGCAACGCTGACTGCTGCTGCAGACTCTTGCGCAGCCCCTCCAGGGTCTGTAGTACCTGGAAAGAAGATTTGAAATGTGTCGGGTTCGAAGGACCAAAATCGGTAAAATTTTGTACGACCTCTTTTATTGTGCAGTGTGGTGTTTTATGTATAGGTCGTAATAAACATAAAGGTTGACTTATTTAGCTTCCAGTAGGTTAATCCGGCTAGCCTCATGTTCGAGTTCTGGACAGAAATCGTCGTAACTTTGCCTAGCATGTTTTCCCAGGAGTAGACTTCGCTTGGAGGTCAGCGTCATGTATGCAGTCGGTCAATCGTAAAAACTAAGCCAAGTGCTTCCTGAAACATACTTGAACTTATACCGACCCTGTATGAGTTAAGGACAGAAAAATAATCAAGCCACGCGCAGCCTCTATCAACTTGTTGCAAAATCACAATACTACTATCAAAGAGTATAGCATTTCTAGGAAATATGTAGACTGTTATCAGTATCAGCTCGGAGTTTGGAATTTGTACCCGATATGACGATAGGCTCGCCCCCTATCACATCATGGGACGGAATGAGCACGGCGAAAAGTGAGTGCACTAGTTGCGCCTTTGCCTAGCCCTTTGGGGATAAAAAATGAGTTTGTATGTATGTAGACAGCATTTGTGTGGGTCGCAGTGCGTCATTGCACTAACCTCATCCCTCGCGTACGCCTTGCGCTTGGGCGGCTCGGAGTGCGGGCGCTCGGCGGGCGCGGGGGCGGCGCGGGGCTCGGGCGGCGCGGGGGCGGGGGCGGGGGCGGGCGCGGCGAGGGGCGAGCGGCGCGACACGGGCGAGTGCCGCCGCGGCTGCTCCGGCGAGTTCGCGCGGATGAAGTTTGTCACGTGCGTGCGCTCCGGACTGCGACGAGGTGCTTCCACCTACAATTTGCATTTAAGGGTTGCGAGCGCCTTCTGCACTCACCCAAAAGACCGGTGTTCTTTCATAAGCCGACCCTCGTCAGGCTAGATAGAGTAATGTCAGGGACAAAAAATAAAAAAAGAAAACAACTTGCACAAAATTGAAATATCCATCAATTTTTTCGAGATTATGCATGGTGTACCCTTTAGTGGTACCCACATTTGATAAACATAACCGCAGGAATGAATCAGTTTCAGGGGCGGTTCCGTGCAGCTATCTTCGTGCAACAAGATACCCCGGGGCCGTCCCGTATGCGCTGAAGAAGGCCACCCCGGGTTTTGGTTGGTATGCCGATGTAGGGTGTACATAGTGTTAGGGGCTCGGTCCAATGCTCGCTCGGATGATGTTATACTTCCGAGTGTCGACATTGGGCCGCAAGATCGGTGAAACCAACATAACCATTCCACTAACCCCTCAGTGGTGGTAGCGATAACGCGTTTTTCCCCGCGAGAAAAAAAAAGGAATGAATAAGTTTGGCACGTTACATTACCACTGTTTCACATAACAGCATCGCTTTTGCGTTTAATAAAAATATCGCTTACTGGAAGATTCGATAGTCCAAAATATACTAAATATGGAACAGTTTCAAAGTATAAATAATTTGATACCTCTGTGGCCCTGAGCTCCCTAACTCGTGGATTGTGCGGGGGTTCCAAAGGCGCTCTTGAGACAGTGACAAGTAGTTTTTCAGCCTCTCTGATTAGCTCTCGGTATTTTCGCTCCGCTTCTCTATCCGCTTCTAGAAGAGGGTCCCTTTCTCTCAAAGGAGGTGCCGAAGGAGCGTGGTTCCTGCGCCGAGCGCGCGGTGGAGTTGCTCCTAAAATGCAATTAATGAAGAAGTCAGTCACAACATTTACAAACATTCGCTAGTACACTCACGCAATTGTCCCATTATGTCATAGGAGAAGAGCATTTCACTATATCGAGCACAATTTTTAATCTCGACAAACTAGTGTTCTCATAATTTTCTGTTGCCCAACCTGGAAATGTAATGCAAAACCTTTCAGATCACATACTAATAACGAACGACTCTACAAGTCTTATAATAATTTAATACATATTATTACGAAGACATTTAACTATTTACGAACAAAGAAGTCATATAACTTTTCAACAGAAGCCGTACTGACCTGCAGACCGCGGCGGGCGGCGCGGCGGCCTTCTCCTTCTAGCGCGCCGTCGCCCAGGAGAAGCCATTTCATCAGGTTCATCCTCGTCACCACCGTCAAGTCCTGTGTCACCGTCCGAGTCCACATCAGCATCAGAGAGTATCGCTGTTTCTCTCCCGCGCGGTCTCATCCCGCGACACTCCTCGTCGCTTGATACACCGCCGCGGTAGTAATTGGATCTGGTTGGTTCTGGTGATAAATGTGGTGATACATGGGGTGATCTGGAAAGATAATTAAATTATTTGAATTATTTTATGTGTAGCTGAATTATTGGAAATATATTTTGTTCAATGTTCATGGAGATACGAAAAACAATTAGGTTTTAACACTGTATTATATTAATAAATTCTCTTATAATAACAAAAAACTTGTTTATAAATAACTCCTACAAGTAACAAAAACTTAGAATTTCACTTCAGATACGATACAAACTCCGTAATTGTACTGCACCAATAGACAAGTTAATTCATATGAATCCAAAATTGCTAATTCAGGGAACCAAGCTTGTGGCGTAATATTGTATATAATAGGCACACGTGGCTGTTGCCTTGTTTAATTCAGTTTTAGTTTAAACCAATTACTTCGCTTCAGTCGGTGTAGTGAACCAGTGACCCATATATACTGTATAACAAACATTGCACATGCCAGTGTGCGGAAAATACGAGTTCCAAGTTATTGAATACACTGGAGAAATCAACGAACGTTTCGTTTCGATATTAATGTATCATAGCCATTCAATTATCGTAAAGTTGCGATCTTGAGGCATAACTACTAGATACCTGGTGTTTAGGTAATAATAAATATTATTAAAAAAAATACTCTTCATGAGACCCAAACACGCAGCACTTGTTTGCATAATTAGAGACAGAATACAATATCAACCATTTTTTCCTTTGCTGCTGAAATTAATACTATAATATTGCGGATCCAGGTACATTCTCTAGTACGCGCAATACTAAATACTCAATATCAAGTATTTCGGTAATGTTTTAACACACGTATGAAGTATCTTTCTTCTAAATCTTATATGTTTTATGAATCGGTCATATTACCTCCTTGGTGAAACTTTGGATACAAACCTCTCCCAGACTATTATATTATTTATTTAATGAACAATAAAGGTACCTAGATCCATATCGAACGTGTTGCGAATCGAGGGAGAAGGGCGCGTGGTGCAGCTGCGGCGCTGCCTGCAGCGTGGCCTGCGGACACTGCAGTGACTGCTGGTGCAGGAGTTGAGGACCTCTCCGGCGGCTAGGAGACGTCGCCCCTAGCCACGGGTTCGTGCGGATGCGGCATCGGGGCCGCGGCGAGGGGGTCGCACATATCACAGGCGGCTCTGGTACACGACGGGCTGGAACACTTGCTGTGGAACGACGCTGGAAACATTCAAAGTTTTATTCAGTTTAGTTTAATGTGACTGCCTCAGGGCCGTAGTTGTATTACAGTACGATTGCAATGCTGAGGTCTCGGGTTCGATCCCCGGGTCGGGCAAAGTGATATTGAATTTTTCTATTCAGTATCAGCTCGGAGTCTGGAATTTGTGCCCGATATGGCGATAGGCTCGCCCCCTATCACATCATGGGACGGAATAAGGGTGAAAAGTAGGTGCACTAGTTGCGCCTCTTTTTTTTTTTTTTATATGGCCATCTTCGGCGCATTAGGGACGGCTGCGGGCTTCCTCTGACTCACGTCTAAGTTTTCGTCCGCAACCGCCCCTGCGCGTACCGCTGTTGCGGTCCTTTTCCTGTTGTTGCGGGGGCTCAGAAGCCCCCGCACACCGAGGGACGCCCCTGGTGTCCGAGGCAGCGTGAGACACGCTGCCGTCCATCACGGGGGTCACAGAAGTTGGCTAGACTAATAGGTGGGCGGCACCTCCCGCCCACCCGTGACCCCCGGAGGCCCCTATTAGTCGCCGTTTACGACAGGCAGAGGATACCGTGGTGGAATTCTCCAAACGCCCCCAATCCACAGGGCGGTAGTTGCGCCTCTGCATTCCCCTTCGGGGATAAAAGGCGTGAGTATGTGTGTGTTTGATTTAAGTTCCAAATCGTAATCAAAGTGTAGGTAATTATAAGCATTGACATTTCTTGTCATTTTTCGGGGGGACCTGTGACCCTAAGAAACATAAATCAAAATCGTCTTTCATGTCATATCTAATTACAGCAAGTGTAGAATTTATAATTTAGAAACAATGTGCTATTATAGATAACAATGTATTTTCTCAAGTTTTTTTTTATTATTAGGTATGTTGGGGCAGGCACTATGTAAGTCTGAGATGGGCGCAACCTACCTTAGGCACGCAAATTATTATATGTACATATAATTACACTATAGAATAGAGTTCCTTTGTCATGTTCAAGATGATACTATCCTTACGTAAGTGACTTAAAGCTCAACCATCAGTGACATCTTTATACTACTTTATTTAAAGTCGTTTTGAAGGCATGTGTTTTTCTATCTCCGTAATACCTATTTTATGTTTTATAGTCTGGAAAGCCTAACGACTTTATCAAAGTCATTTCCGAACTATAACATTGTGAGTACTGCGTTGTTGTCAGTATTTATTTTATTTATCTTAACTCTTAAGTACATTATTTATTCTTGTTTTTATCTATACTAATATTATAAAGCTGAAGAGTTTGTTTGTTTGAACGCGCTAATCTCAGGAACTACTGAACCGATTTTGAAAATTCTTTCACTAATAGGAAGCTACGTAACTCCTGAGTGCTATATGCTACTTTTTATCCCGGGAAAATATTTTTGTCCCTGAAAAACTTGTTCACGCGGGTGGAGCCGCGAGCACTACTAGTATATAATATATGCAGATATTTTATATTATAATAAATCCATAACCTAATGAAAGCTTAGGCGATCAATGTTTATATGATTTAAGGTTATACAAGTCGTACACTAGATTCTGGTATGAATAATAATAATAGTACGAGTCTGAACAAACAATTGCCAGTCGTTGATTATCAGGCGCTATTTGTTTGCTAATACTATGGCCCTCTGTAAAGTAAGAGGACCTATCAAAAATTGCGCTCGGTCTCCCTAACGGCAGCCGGGCACGGGTATACAAGATTAACTTGTGGGTGTCAGCATCAGTGCTCTCACTTTACGATCACTGCGCACTATGCTCCCCGAGACAAGGAGGTTACAATAGGTTAAGACTGCATTCATCCTTTAAACTCCACAGAACCAACCTCTAGCGAGATGTAAAACGACTGTGCTGCCATCTATTTGCGCGTCTCGAAATTACATTGCAGGTTAATTGGAATGTATTCGGTAGAATGATAATATAATGTAGTGTAGGTAATGAAATAACTGTGATACTAGGAATCATCTAAAATTATAAGTTGGGAAAATACACCAAAAATAAGAGAGTCATCAATCTGTCGTACAAAACTTATTCCTAGGATAAAAACTTACAATTAATATAATAATATGATCTAAGGATAAAAGTAAAGAATTAAGAAAGTTTGTTCTACGAATAAAATCTAGACACGCGGTAGCGTGTCAAGCCAAGTTCAAGTTACTTTAAGATTTCACGTTTTTAAATAACAGCATTTGTTATAGGTATCCAATAAAGCAAAGAAATAGAGTTTAATACTTTTTCATAATGTTATTTTGTTCCTATAAATACATATTTGGATTTTGCATAGAGCTTGGCACTCATTTAGATCTCCATTCTTTTTGCGGCGAAGCCCACAGCCAAGCATAATTTTTGTATTGAACTTGGCTCTCCTTTTTCACATTTATGTTTTTGGTGGGATATTATCTACAATTGTTCACTTTTATATCCATGAGGTCATAATTTATTTTATAGATAAGTTTTATCTGATGAACGAAGAATCTTCCCTAAAATATATAATACTAGATTTTGCCCGCGGCTCCGCCCGCGTTAAAAAGTTTTTCCGGGATAAAAGTGCCGCTTTTTATGTTCCCGGGATAAAATGTAGCCTATGTGTTAATCCAGGACATGATCTACCCGTGTGCCATATTTCATCCAAATCCGTTCAGTAGTTTTTGCGTGAAAGAGTAACAAACATCCATACATCCAGACATCCATACATCCATACATACTAACAAACTTTCGCCTTTATAATATTATAGTAGTAAGTAGTATTTATTTTGAAACAAAAATTAAGGTTCTTTCAATAAAAATATTACATACCCCTATTACGCTATAAACTAAATATCAAATTTTATAACGGCGAACACCAATCCATGATTAATACCAGCCTAGTTAATGAATAAAAATAAGCCCATAGCTGATCATGGGTAAACAGCCGCCCGTCCGAGTTCACAGGTCGATAGCTTTGATCAACACACGGGCCAATTAAAACGGGAACGAGATTTTAATGGGATTACCATAAAATACGATACGTTTCAACTCGTACAATTATAACTTTTATTCCGAAAACAGAGGGAGCGTGTAAAATAAGGAAACGTTTGTTTGCTTAATTTCATTTTATATGTGCAATCGTACACATAATATAATTCCATGGGATTAGGCAGTAGCTTTGGTGTAGGTACCTACATTTCGACGAGCATAATATCCGTCCCATGCTATGCTAGTGGTAGAGGCTATTGCCAATTTATGCACAAATTCCCTTACCAGGCAACTCATATTGTCTTGTTTAATAGAAAATTAGTAGGTACATACATATTTTGTTGCTTTATGTTAGATATGAGATATAAATAAGACGATTATAAGTAGATTTGTATCTTTACGATTATAAGTAGATTATCATGTTGGCAAACTTTTCTTCAGCACCATCAAGGAAATTCAGCCAGGGTGATACTGCTGTTTTAGCGGAATTATAGTCTTACTGTAGATTTCATACGTTAGCGAGATACTTGAAGAGTCGAAATATCCTTGAAATTCCCATTACGCAAAGCAACCGTGTTTTTTTAATCGTAGTATACAGTATCAGCCCGGAATCTGGAATTTGAGCCCGATATGGCGATAGGCTCGCCCCCTACCACGTCATGGGACGGAATACGCACGGCAAAAGGTGGGTGCACTAGTTGCGCCTCTGCATACCCCTTCGGGCATAAAAAAAGTGAGTGTGTGTGTGTGTGTGTGTATCTTAGAAAGTATTCGTATGGATATTATTTTAAATTAATAAATTATACTTTCTAAGCGACGAAAAGAAAATATTGGTGGAATCCTGTTTAAAGCTCTTTAATGATTTATAACTACCATTCTTGTACAATATTTATATTAAAAAAAACACAAGAAAGAAGCCATGACCACGATTCTTACACTAAGTACCTAATATCTTATACCAACAGTTTAACTTCTAAATAATGTTAGAAGACTTCTTCTGCGAAAACTTTACTGGAATAAGTTATTCATAAAGGGGTCCGTAAGTCTCTATTTTTGCATTTGAAATTTTCCACTGAATCTATTGCTAGGATAATAGAACTTTCAGGCGATGCCGCAGTATATTATTTGTAAGGAAAAAATACAGTAGACTGAATCGACAACTAAAATCAGAACAAACTTTCTTGCGCGTTAACAAGTTGGTTAAGGATTGTTTGTAAAACTATAAGCTGATACTTTATAACTGTTAAATATGAGTATATGCGCGAACTCAATAATATATTCAAGTAGGTAAATGTAAAAAAATACATTTGAATACTAATTTATTGCCGATTTCTTAACTAACAGTATACAAAATTATGTCGTATGATGTGGCAAAACTTATGACTTCTACTTGTACTTTTTCAACTCATAAAGAAACTTGAATAAATACCTAAATAAAATAGTGTTGCACTTACCTTAGCAGGCTCATGGTAGAGATGGGTAGTAGGAGGATCTGGCGGTGGCGGGGGCGCAACGAGCGGCGCGGCGAGAGTGGTGGGCGGCGCGCCCGGTGAGGTCCCATCGGTCGAGTATCCCGTGCTGTACGCGCTCTCCGGCGAGGACAGGTGCGGCGGCGGCAGCGGGCCGGTGACGGCAGCCGCACCCGAGCTCAAACGCGACTGCTTCTGCTTGCGCTTCTTCGCCCGGCCCAGCTGCGCTTCCATCCATGACTTGAGCCGCGCACCCAGCATGCCCACGGCACCTAGCATAGAGTTGGGTTAAAATATCGCAATCGAATCATTATACATATATGATATAAAAGCTCATCAGAATCTATATTTAGACTATTCTTCTTAAACTTAATTACAATCTTAACCTTAAGTTAAATGATTGATAAAATAATAAAAGGATATTTTTTAAATATTGGAATAAAAGCATTCGTGGGAAAAAATACTGAACAGAGAATTGTACATCAAAGCGCGAATGGAGAAGAACTAATACGGCGCGCTAATGAGATACACTTACAAAACAAAAGCTCGTCAAACAATACGTCGCAGCTGTACTCCGTGAAAATTCACGTCATAAAGAAGGAACAAAGCATCTGAATATAGATTTAGATATGGGATAGACAATAGTTTCCCCGACGCGTGCTCCACATTTCACTGTCATCAAAACCGACGATTCGGAATAAACACCAGGGGAGTATAAAATGTTTTATCTTTTTCTTTATTTTAACGTTTACTTGTGAACCACAATACAGAGGGGCCAACGTATAGTGTCGTATTTCAAGACACTGTAGCTATCGCTCGTAAAACAAGGCGCAGTCAGCACCCTTCATCATTTACATTAATGGAATATCTTGTAAAAAAGGAAAAGGACGAATGTGTACGTAGCGGACACGAACGTCGAACAAGAACGGAAGTTTTTGTTCAATTGAATTTCAAACCGTTTGAATTTTATGTAAATTGGCCTTTCCATTAATAAAATGCGGAGGATTTGCCGCTACATTTGCAATGATAAATTACAGTTGTTTGCGGTTGTTTTGAGTGCAAGTATTTATTTTACGTTACACTTGTATACATCGACTGCCTTGGCGGCGGACTACACACGGCGAAAAGTGGGTGCACTAGTTACGCTTCTGCCTAACCCTTCGGAGATAAAAAAACAAAAAAAGACTTGATTATGCGTACATTTTAAACATACATAGTGCGCCCATAAGTTTACGTCACAGGATAGAGAAACACTATAACTTTGAATATTAAACAACTTTTAATTATTTTAAAACTACATCAAAAGGGGAGGGAATCGCACCCACCCTTTACCACTGTGGTTACGCCTGCAATCGGCGTAATGGTTTGCTGCTAACCGACAAACCGCCATAGTATATCTCACAATGCCTCGAATATAATATTTGAATGATTTTTTTTCACCTTAAATATTTTTTGGGTTCCGGTCCTCAAAAGGAAATAATTGTTTATAAAAACTAAAAAACACGCTTTTAGAAAATCCAACTAAAAATAGAAAATGAATTTGAATTAAGAATAGTGTAAGAAAAAAATATTTTATTGTAAAAAAAAAGCGTATGACACGCTATAGACCGTCCAACTATATATTTAACTTTTGACAGTTCGGTTTCTAATCTATTGGGGATGTACTAATGTGTTACCGATTCGATTTCTTGTAGCAATCGATTTAATTTATGCAGAAGTTTTGATCGATTAAACACATTGAAATTTTATTTTTGCTCAACATTTTATATTGTTTTATAAACATGCCTAAGCGTTTAAATTTGTATATTTTCTGTTTATAAATTTATGTTTAAAACATACATAGTTATGAGTGCCAAAAGCATTTAGAAATGTCTCATTACGTAATTAAAAAAATAAAGATGTTTTGAAGATAATATTCAATAAATAAAAGGGAACATAACCTCCTAATTATGCTAAGTAACCAGCTCCCATCTAAACAAAACATATTCTGGTCACGCTGGGTATCAATAATATTCGGCCGGAACACATATTTTTAATTTTTGTCATATTAATAGAATATATAAAAAAATTGTTGTTCCAATAAGTTTCTTTTTTTATCCACGTGTGGCTCCTGTGTCGATTTTGTGCTACCCCCTATAGTTCATGCACACTCCCTATGCTATCCAATCGCAATCAATCTCAATCACGGAACGATTGAAAACCATTAATTCGATTTGGACACGAAGGAAGCCAACCCTAATATACACCTAGTTCTTAATCTGCCGACAGCGTATCCCTTACCCTACCCGCAGACTGTGGGAAACGAAAAGCTGCAGAAAAGACGGATGGATCGACTTATCCCGCCGAGGGATTCCAGCTTACGAGATTTAGCTAATATTAGCAATCCATTACCTACTGATACCGTATCCAAGTTTCAGTCTTGAAGTAGAAGAAAGGTTCTAAAATTGGATTAGTCTTCCGGCTCTGTTTTAATTAGGCTAATCTTAATAAGTTCGATGTTTAGGGCTTCATGTAAATATTGGCTTAAATAAATGTGTGAAAGTAAACATTGGTCAATTATTATAATATGATTAAGGTGTAGTTTTGGGACGTTTTACACGGGAAAAATAAATCAATAAATGTTACATTTCATTATTTTAACAATATTTTAATATACTTTGATGAAGACCCACTCTACATTACCGCAAGCCTTCATAAAATTACACATGCTCTACAAGTCAAACAAATCAAGCAACGAATCCAAAAAAACGTAGACATTCCGATTCCTTCAATCTACCAAGTCGTATCTTCTTCATGACCAATAGAAGTGACAATAAAAACAACAATCCTTCACATGTAAGCCATTTTACGAGTTCCCCGCCTGAGTAATGAATCGAAAGCAAACTAATAAATTGTGGCTTGGGGACAAAGTGCCCAACTTGAGCGGTTCGAGACGAGGGTTTTTGTACTACTAGTCAAACTTAAACGATTGTTCGACCGATGCGATGGAAGGATATATATAATATTTTCTTATAAAAACTTCTATTAGCCTGTTATATTTCGAAATATACTTACAGAATATGTAGCAAGGTTTATTTAAACAACATTATTCGTTACGGCGGCTGTCGTTTCTTATTATATTCCGCTCCTTATGAATTATAATACCGGGCTCTAATATTAAAAATATTACATATACATATACACTCACGCCTGTATATCCCCGAAGGGGTAGGCAGAGGCGCAACTAGTGCGTCCACTTTTCGCCCATTTCGTCCCATGATGTGATAGGGGGCGAGCCTATCGCCATATCGGGCACAAATTCCAGACTCCGGGCTGATGCTGAATAGAAAAACTCAATATCACTTTGCCCGACCCGGGGATCGAACCCGAGGCCTCAGCTTTGCAGTCGTACTGTAATACAACTACGCCACCGAGGCAGTCTTATTAAAAAGTAATTAATATTAACTATGTTCTACAAGATGTTTGTAATTTTTTTTAACATAGTTGCATCCCTGAGAAATAACATGAATCAATCTAAATAGAAAATTCTACTAACGATTATCATAAAATACGCTCAGTAAAGATTTTTTAATTATAATTGATCATGTAAAGCCGCAGATACCCTGTTAAAATCTATTCATAACTACTAATGATTGCTAAGCTAAGCGTAATAAGCTTCTCTTCCTGACAAATGAATCGGCATCGTGAGTCATGCAGAACTCAGATGTATACATCGCGTACGAAAAAGATACAAAAACAATGTTGCCGGGCCACATCTGACGTGGCTTAATTAATAAATCAAATATTCATTTATGCAGGACGGCGTGATAATGGCGCAGGGTTGCCAGGTTAAACAGTTCGCAATCATGAGTAGCTGTTTTTAGATAACATAATTTGCCGCTTTGACTTCAACAATGAAACAAATCTATACTAATATTATAAAGCTGAAGAGTTTGTTTGTTTGTTTGAACGCGCTAATCTCAGGAACTACTGAACCGATTTTGAAAATTCTTTCACTAATAGGAAGCTACATAACTCCTGAGTGCTATAGGCTATTTATCCCAGGAAAATATTTTTGTCCCGGAAAAACTTTTTCACGCGGTCGGAGCCGCGAGCACTACTAGTTGAGTATAATAAATATTATTCATCATAGTACACACACACACACACACACACACTCACGCCTTTTATCCCCGAAGGGGTCTGCAGAGACACAGTGCACCCATTTTTCGTCGTGCGTATAATGTGATAGGGCGACCTTATCACCATATTGAATTGAAAGACCCAATATCACTTTGCTCGACTTGGGGATGAAACCCGAGATATCAGCATTGCAGTCGTACCGTAACCTAGACACGCGGCAGCATGTCAAGCCAAGTTCAAGCAAAGGAACTGGCTAGCCAGCGCGTTGACAGTGTTCATAAACGCAGTCGGAGGCATCTGCTCACTCCGAGATTTTGTTGCTTTATCTATATCACCAACCAAATTATGAAAAATGAGCGTGTTATGCCTCCGACAGCGTTTGTGAACACTGTCAACTAAAATAATTCAAGGCCAAAATAAAATATACAAATTAAAATCTTACATACATACATACACACTCACGCCTGTAATCCTCGAAGGGGTAGGCAGAGGCGCAACTAGTGCACCCACTTTTCGCCGATATTTCGTCCCATGATGTGATAGGGGGCGAGCCTATCGCCATATCGGGCACAAATTCCAGACTCCGAGCTGATACTGAATAGAAGAACTCAATATCACTTTGCCCGACCCGGGAATCGAACCCGAGACCCCAGCTTTGCAGTCGTACTGTAATACAACTACGCCACCGAGGCAGTCAGTCAGTAAGAAATTAAAATCTAGTTTCTATCTTTTCAGTTCTTCAATAAATTTTATAAAGATGGCAGATTTTGACGCAGTCGAGGTTTTTTGTTTTCTTTTTTAATTATTTTTTTTATTTTTAAAGTGTGTTGAAAGAAAATTTTAATTGTAGAGTTTTATTATTAATATTTTTTATTATCATGTGACCAATACAAAAATGTTGTTCAACACTGTAGGATAAATTACTGATACTATTTACTGATACTAATTACTATACTATACCTTTATTTACAATTCAGCACGGCTAGTAATGGTTGAGTAGATTTTGCTCCGGCGCAATAGTCAATTTCCAGTATAAAAGTCTCGCCAAGCGGTTTGCGAAATGAAAAGTAGTAGGATTCATTGTACCAAAAATCAAAATATACCAAAGTAAAAACAGTTAAATGTCTTTGAAAGTTGAAACAATAATCTATGTTAGAGAAAGCTAAGAGAGCTACTTAGTGTGGTTTACAGTTGACAAACTTTACGAAAACATGGCGTACTCTCCTTGAAACAGAAAATATAATTATATTAACCTTAAATAACAATCTCATTACGCAAGTTTGTTCAAGTAAACGTGTCGTGAAGGGGAAAATTTTCTGCTTACGCTTATTTTATACACGCAAAGCGTGTTTACAAGATAAAGATTAATGGAGAATACGAAACATTTGAATTTTCAAACAAGTTCGGGCGTAGTTCTCTTATTCTGTAGGTATTCGAGATTTCTAAGATGAGTAAAGTACTTAATACATAACTTATTTCTTTTGCGGGTCCTGAATGATGCTTTTAAGTGGTTTCCACACAAAAAAGAAAAGCGCTGAATGGAAAGGGCTTGAGTGAGCTCCCCTTTTATTACTTCACAGTTTAAGATTTGCAAACATTTCAAATGAAATGTCTATTCTTGCGTATTGGTTATTGTTACTCTCACAATGAAAGTTCCACAAATGGAAATGTTTAGACCTCATGATGGCATATTGAATTTTTTATGTTAGTTTACATATTTAAATCTATACTAATATTATAAAGCTGAAGAGTTTGTTTGTTTGTTTGAATGCGCTAATCTCAGGAACTACTGGTTCGAATTGAAAAATTCTTTTTGTGTTGAATAGACCATTTATCGAGGAAGGCTCTAGGCTATATAACATCACGATGCAACTATTAGGAGCTAAGAAATAATGGAAAATGTGAAAGAAACGGGGAAAATTATACATCCTTGAGAGCTTCCATTGCGTGCGCTGCGAAAACGGTCCAAGATAGCGAAAATATATGTATGAAAGAATTATTCCTCTTGAAATTATATAAAAAAATGTCCGCGACAAAATATGTCTATCCTTTAAGATTAACTCTCTAGAACCGTTTTTATGGTAATCAAATTTGGTCGAAATTAATGCATTATTTGTTAAGAGTTGTATCAACGTCATAATATTAATCTTTATCCAAATAAATGTCTTGGATAGAGTGATTCAACGGGAAGGTTTTTTTTATGTATGTACTTTTAGCCCGGAAAAACTTATTAACGCGGGCGAAGCCGTGGGCAAAAGCTAGTAATTATAGAAAGGGCTACTCATTTTACTGATGGGAAATTACATAAAATCAACTTTTTGGTGATATAAGAGAATATCGGTTTCTTCTAGGCAAGCGTGCATCACCTTAGGCCGCATCATCGCTTAAAATCAGGCGGATAGCTGACAAACGCGAGCCTATTTAGCATTAAAAAAAACTAAGTATAAACTCAGTTGTATGGATTCAAATCTTGAATGGAAAACGATTACGCTTTTTAACCGACTTCAAAACGGAAGTTCTGTATTCGATCCGTATGTATGTATGTAAATTTGTATGGCCGCGTGTTTCTCAAAAACTACTGATCAGATTTGGATGTGGTTTTTGATATTGAAATGTATATATTTCAGGGAAGGTTGTAGTATATAACTTTTATCACACTTGTCTTCATCATCCGTGCCACGACATAGATCACATAAAGCCCCAGGTTCTGACTCGTATTAACGGTGCGACCCCGCCAGAACCCGTATGTATGAAAAAATATGGGACAAGGTGACTACTAGGGTAGTGCTACTATCTACCAATAATTTTTCAGTAATATGATAGTGCGGATATTGCAGATATCTCACAGTGCGGATAACTAAATCAAAGAACGATTTAGATAATATGTTTTTTCTTCAAGAAACTAGACAATACATCATGTAAAGTGAATACGGTTTTATAAACACAACTATATATTGAATTAATAAAATAAAATCTAAGTTAAACGAAACGGTTATAAATTCAATAAAGAACCGGCGATAATTGAGAGTATTAAAGTGGTTCAAAACCCTCGTAATAATTGTACTTCAACTGAACGGCTTTTGCAGCAATCTCGTACTAGTTTAAAAATTGCACATAGCTCTAGAGTTGGGCTAATTGCGGGCCGCTTTCAGACTGGCTGCGTTGAGCCCGCACGGAATTGCAGGCAAACTAAAAAGACTGAAAGGCTCAGCTCCGGCGCGCCAGACGAACGGCGATTGTTTGAGAATCCAAAGAGACGTGCGTTTTAAATGAGCATCACGACGCGACTTCAGTGATAAATACAACGTTTAGGTATATTAAAATTCACAAGTAGAAAATCACGTCACAATATCGACATAATATTATGTTGAACGTTGTAGAACATGTATGTGTAGAATTTTGCGCGTTTATTTTATAATTAAATTTGATAATAGAATAATGAAATCATTCCATAATTATTATTTATTCATGCATGTTCTACAACGTTCAACATAATATGTAATATTATGTCGATATTTTGACATGATTTTCTACTTGTGAATTTTAATATAAACGTTGTATTTATCACTGAAATCGCGGCGTGATGCTCATTTAAAACGCACGTCTTTTTGAATTCTCAAACAATCGCCGTTCGTCTGGCGCGCCGAAGCTGAGCCTTTTATCATTGTAATTTGGGTAAGAGGCAAAAAAATCAAGCCAAAGAGCAAAATAAAGTAAATTAATTGTAAATGAATTGATATGGTCAAGTTATGAAATATTTAAGTTTTATCTCTATTTACAAAGGTAAGAACCAATTTTAGTAAGTTAAATATAAAAAACTCTTGTAATAATGACCCATAAAGCAAGATTTCCTGATTATATACATAAGTAGGTACATACAAAGGAAGCTCATAGATCAAAAGTAACAGAGCTCAGCACTCAATCATCGAAAAAAGGTAGCTCCGTAAATCAATGTTGAGTTACATGAAAATCCATTTTCGTGTTTCTGTTTTTCATTATAACGTTGTTGAACAATGTGTTATTTAAGTAGCCTATGTATAAATATCTGCCCATATATTATATACCATTAATTACCTACATTAGTTTACATGTTCTAAATAAGTTTAATGTAAGCGATAAATTCAACTTACACTGGGTCCCCTCTGTGTTTGGGCATGTCTAGACACAATAAATCCATGATATTTAATCATATGTAGAGATCTTTTAGAACTTATCTAGTTACACTACCAATGTATATTGATATTACCTCATTTATGGTAAGCTATCATTGCGACGTCAGGGACGATCACAATTCGCAAATCATAGCAGTTGCCTGTCAACATTCAACATGTATTAGATAATCTTATACGAACATAACCCTTCAGGAGGGAGACTCGGGAATATCTGACAGGGGCAGTGGGCTATCGAACGAACCACTCATTTGTTACTTTGCGTCGGCACTCGGCAGCGACTGCCGCTGGAATATATAGATCCACGTGCGGAAATTAACGTATCCTTTCATCGTTTTTTGAATTAAAATGTGTCGCGTTTGTTGGCAAAAGCAGTTGGGTGGTGTAAAAAATTGACTTACTTGGGCGCGCCGTGGTATATACACGTTGGATGTGAAGACCGGGCGACGCTGTCCCGCATGCCGGGCGGATGCGGCGGGCCCGACGGATGCGACGCGCGCTACCGCCGACTGCCGACTGACGCACGCACGCGCGCCCCGCGCTCCGGAGCCGGCGCCCGCCCTACAGATTCACCTACGCGACTACGCGCTACGCAGCTACGGTGGGCGCATTTTCACCGACTACAAACTTTTATGCAATAATAAGTTTTTATATTTTTGTATTAAATAACAACTTTAACAATAAAAAAAAATTACATTGTATTATAGGTATTGACAAGCTGTAGCTGATTCAATCATTTTACTTGTATCTGTTCAGATTATGAAGTATATATTATTTGAATAAAAAGATGTGATTTGAGATCGAGTATATACGTAATATTAAATAACCAATTTAAATAAGTAAATTTCGATTCTGCTTTTATGAACCGAAGTTTATCAAAGTTAATTAACAAAGATTTTGTTAAAATAATCACCATTGATTGACACTCTGTGATTAATACTACCAACATGATATAATGATTTTGAAATTCTTGATAGAAATATGTATTTGTTGAGAAAATAATTCATATCCAAGTTCTAAATAAGCAAGGTTATTAAATATTATGTTTTTGAATTTCGTTTTCATCGAGACTCTACTTCATGAGGATTAGATAGGATTTTTATGACCTTTTTCCGTGTATCTACTTATTCTTATTTTTCTTCAATATTCCATAAATAAACAATGTTGCACCGTTTTTGTTGCAATTATAAATAAGCATTGATAAAAACATTTGCTATTAAAAGTGATACCCATTACCCGCCACATTCACGCATACGTTGACACGTTCGCGCACGAATATCGGTGTAACACATCCTCAGTAGGCTGTGTCTCAAATTCTCGTGGTAGCTGTTACATTAATGTCCGGGGTGGATTTGTATAATAAAAATAAACATTTACCCTCTGCCTAGAGGGACGAACAAACTCCTAAACGACGCAACTTGATTATTCATGTAAAGTATTAAAACTGACTGCGGTCTTTTACTTTGTGAAAATCGCAATTGCCAAACTGCGGGATTTTTTTTGATTCCTGTTTGATAGGTTTAAACCATCTATACAGTACCCACTATAGGCAGTACCTATTGTAGGGACACATATGTAATTTAGTTTTAAGTTCGCGGTAGCATTAAGTAGGTGTGTGCAAGTGACGAATGCAACGTAATCTATACTAATATTATAAAGCTGAAGAGTTTGTTTGTTTGAACGCGCTAATCTCAGGAACTGCTGAACCGATTTTGAAAATTCTTTCTCTAATAGGCTACATTACTGCTGAGTGCTATAGGCTACTTTTTATCCCGGGAAAATATTTTTATCCCGGAAAAACTTTTTCACGCGGGCGGAGCCGCGAGCGATACTAGTTAGTAATATAGGGACACAGTTAGTATAGTGTAGCGGCGGCAGCGCCCGCCAGACAGTAGTATCAGTCGCGAATAAACCTTCTTGTCTACACTTGTGTATAATTGTCCGTCTTCAATTAATAGATAACCCATTAACCAAGATAGTACCAAAACCTATGTTTATGAACAATCAAAGACTACATAACGCACCTTTAGGACGAAAACAAGAAGTTTATAATATTATCTAATGGAGAGAGCGGTACACACATTTTTGTGAAGACAAAAAAATTACCTTTTGTGTTGTATTCTATCTCACTCACTCTTTAACCTATGTTGCCAAAGCTTACGGATTATTTCCCTACCCATAAAAAAATATCAATACCGTTATTGTCGTCTCAATCATGTATATATAAATATTTCCAACATATCTTATATAATGATATAAGTACTATTTTCATTTCAGAATTATTCTTGTTGAATAAGATATCCTTAAGGTTTTTTATCCTTATTAACATTTTAGTTTAAAAAATTTCCTCATTTAATTGGTAATTGCGCATACATACTTCGGTAACACTGTTATAAAACGTTAAGTTCGATGTCAATATAGTTGTCAAATAAATGTTCACTTCGAAATTTTCTCCGTAATTATCTACAATAATAAGTGTGTTTTAATAATATTTTAATGTGAATTGTGTAGTTCACGGTTGCAGAAATATTTGGTATCCATCATTTAGTGTGAAATTCTACAGGTAAGTTCATTGTCATCAATATTGTGTACATATTATAATTTTATCAATATTTATACGAATCGTAATAAAATACGTGAATATTTTATAAATGAACTGTAGAAAAACCTCGCTTAATGTGATTTGCTTTATATATGACTACTTTTTTCATATTAACGTAATGTTAAATGTGATTTTTTGTATTGTAAATAGTGTATATAAACAAGAGGCTAGGGTGACCATGGTGTAAGCTTTGGTGGACCGGTTTGACAATGGTGCTAGAGTATTTGTAATACTAGCCGCCTTACTAATGAATATTATAAAGCTTATTAATCTTTAAATAATCATCGTAAATAAAAACTGAGGATCAACAGTTACAATCGAGTTCTCAGTGTATCCAGCATTGATTTATTGAAACTTTTATTTAAAATAAAATCGAGTTTGTATTTCTCTTTACAGATTTTTTAAAGATCTAGATAAGCAAAAACGTGGTTAAATATAAATAACATTAAAAGGTCAATTTGATGTCTGCAAGAATTACTAGTCAACATTTAAAGACAGAAGATTATGATTCTGAATGTGATAATGTGTCTTCTACTTCTCGGAATATGGCAGTAGATGTCAAAAATAATTATTTATTACCAGAAACTCATGCTGTAAGTATATTATTTTTTATCATTTCACTGGTATAATTATGATCCACTTAGACTTTATTATTTACTAGCTTTTGCCCGCGGCTCCGCCCGCGTGAATGTGTTTTTCCGGGATAAAAGTCACTGTTTATATTTTACTGGGATGAAAAGTAGCCTATGTGCTAATCCAGGACATGATCTACCCGTGTGCCATATTTCATCGAAATCCGTTCAGTAGTTTTTGCATGAAAAAAACATCCATACATCCAGACATTCTTACAAACTTTCGCCTTTATAATATAATAAGATTAGTAGGATAGGGCATTAAGCTTGCGACCCACCAAATTTTATAACGGCGGTACATTGGGTGATATCTGAGTGTACTAAATGGCACCTCTGCCTCTGTCTAAAATGTATAGGTACTTAAATATATTATTATTGATTGATATTTACTTTTTACATTACATGTCAGCGAAATGAATATGAACCACCATTGAAACGTCAAGACTTGGAAGATTTCAATATATCAGTTAATGTGAAGACATCCAGTGAAATAAGTTTAAAGAAATAAAAGAAAGTATTGCAGCAGAAGATGAAAGAAGAAAATTAATTACAAGTTATTTCTTATTAAAGTTGTTCATGATTATACAGTCTGAAATTGAAAATATTTTGCAGTGAAATTTTGCTAATATTTGAGATTTTTTTTAAAAGCATATTCCAAGTAGCAAGCAAAGAAAAATTACATATAGATGACATAAAGACTTTTGCTTTAACATTACACTTTTAGTCGCCGAAAACATTTTTGTTTTATAAATTCAAAGATATATTTGCCGAAAGAGAGCACATTATGGTGATCTTTAGCAATCTTTAATTGTTTTGTTGGCTTCTTCACAGAAGTTTTAGAATATTAAAAATAAATTTAAGGACGAAACCTCACCCGCAGAATGTAGCGTTAATTTTTGATTCCATGGCTCTCAAACAAGAATTTATTTAGTATTGTAATTTGTAAAACATCCACGTGTTTATTACTTTTGCTATAAATATCTACACAACTTTGTTTACAATCAACTTACCTATGGAATTTCACACTAGATGTTGGATTGCAAATAATTCTGCAACCATGAATTACACAACTCATAGTAGAATATCTCTAAAACACAATATGTATTATTATGGATAATTACAGAAAAAAAGTTCGCAGAATACTCGCAAAAATTGTAAAAAATAGATATTTAGATAGATAAAATAGATATTCGTAATATTTCAAAATTACTTACTGAAAATTAGGTTATTAACTTCCTAAATGTGTATTATTTTTTTATGTATGATTGTTTACTTTTATGAGTATGTTTTTTATTTTTTTTGATTATATTTAAATTTAGCAATAACTGTAGTTTTCATTTTTAAATATCCCAATGTTTTTCTGTCTAACCTTACAGTCTCCATATTTGGTTATAAAGGCCGGCAAACAACGTGAACATATCCAGTCGCGGGGGAAAGTAAAACATATACAATGTGAGGCTGTGTGCCGAGCAAAAAAAAAGCACGCGGGGCCCCGTGCGAAGCAAATAATTTTTTTTAACAGCTTTGTAAGTAAGGTGCCAAAAAACGGGCCCCCAAGGAGCTGCAAGATGCCCCTGTAACTGCGAGGCCCCAGGCGGTTGCCTGGTTCGCCCCCCTCCTCCAAGGCCGCCACTGAATTCACCACCGCGTGGTGAGGTATTTTTTTTATGTAAGTGGAACTAGTAGTTCCGAACTACACATACCAAAAAAGTATGTAAATATGCCAATTTTGTTTGGAATAAACTTTCTAACTCAAATTATATTTTTTAAATATCAACTATTACTAGCCGCTGTAGTTGGTTTTCATAATTAATTTAAACCGCATTACTTTATAGAGATAAAAATAAATATTATGGTGCGATATCATATTATTACACACTCACGCCTCTTATCCCCCGGGTAGACAGAGGTGCAATTAGTGCACCCACTTTTTGCCGTTATTCCGTTCCATGCTGTGATAGGGGGCGAGCCTATCGCCTTATCGTGTACAAATTCCAGACTCCGAGCTGATACTGAATGGAAAATAATCACTTTGCCCGACCCGACTAACCCGGGGATCGAACCCGAGATCTCAGCATTGCAGTCGTACCATAATACAACTACGCCACCGAGGCAGCCATATTATATCATATCATATTATTATGGACAGTTAATTATGTTACGTCCTGGTTTTGAAAATAAACCTTTGTCACTCTAAAGAGAGAGACAGCAGATAGCTGTGACGTCACATTTTATTCTTCAGTTTGTTAAACGGAATGAAAAATCCATATGGGTATAACATTCTTGGACGAAAACGACACAATTCAAAATATAGACAGTTGAGTTGACATTTTTAAATGACTAAAAATTAGTCCCTTATTTATAAAAATATAATAAAAAAGGGACTGATATAACAGCTTTGTCCTTTTCCTGCTTGAATATGGCTGTGTTTGAACTATTGTTATATTGAGTACTTCGTTTTTTAGTAAACGATAACCCAATTTTCATTTTTTTTTTAATTGTGTCGTTTTCATCCTAAAGGTGCGATAAGTAGTACCCCTATGTACAATTTAGTTTAGGTACCTACTCACTCTCTTTTTAATGTCCATAACTTAAAGTACTTAGTTAGGTACTTACTTAATTACTTAGTAAATATTGAGAATATCATTGAATTGAATAATAACAATACCTAATAAATTATTGACATAATCCCATAAAAGCTACGGTTCAGCGCTTTTCCGAAAAAAAATTGTATAACTTAAGTAGTTTGCGACAGGTATTATTATTTTTTTTCAATCGGAAAATCGCTTTACGACGGCAAATTGTTATTTATTTACAATATAAGTAAATTATAAACCTGATAGTACCCGAGAATATAATAACTGTAAAATATAATAATCAATACGACCAAAAAGCATCACTCTTTTCTGGGGCAGCAGGGTAATAACCGAATAATTTAAGATGTTTTTATAGTTTCGATTACATAAGAATATTAAAATTATAATTAGTATTTAATTAGTTCCGATTCTTCCGCGCTAAAAAGATTTTTATCCTGACTTCTACTCTTTAATTTTTACGTATACCTGTAATACTAGATGTCGCTACTGGTGATTTGTTTTACAATTATTAATGCAGTGCTATTTGGATTTGCAAACAAAATAAAATACGATTTTTATTAACGTAGGTACTTTATTCAAATATGTATGAAAATATATTGTTTACAAAGTATTTTTACAATTATTTTATTAACACGGCGTGAGATGTAGAACTTACAACGGAAAATTCTTGGTGAACTGGCAACACTGTATAAACGTCAAAAAGTTGAGAACAGCTCGGACTAGAGATTTATTTCTTATTAAAATTTTGTTTATTCCCAGTTCCCATGGTCTTATTGTAACTTAGTTGTGAAAATAATTAGGCAAACATTGAATGCCTGTTTATCACAATAACACACTTAGATTACTTACTTAGTGCAAATTCACAGCGGCGCAATATCACAATTACTATATGAATAAGGCATTTGAATCACAATGAAAGTGTATTTTAAATAACTAGCAGTAGGCGAAGTGTGAACAATATATTGCAGTAGTGAGCCGTGATATTTTTTATTGTGTAATTATTGGCGTGCGAGATGTCTGATAGCGGCTCGTTTGTTGCAAAACCGGCGCGGGGCTGGCTACATCCTGACTCCGTGCTTGCAAGCGATAGAGTTACGTATGCTGTCAGGGTGAGTGCCTAGTCTACTCTCCAAGTAACTATTCTTTTTCTGAATCGTCTAACGTCTTTAAAATAAAGTAAAAAAATATTCTTAATGTAGAGTTTTGGGCTTTGGGCATACAATTATATTAGTTTCAGTACTGTTAACTTATTATTGTGAACAATCCACCAATGCTTTTCATCTTCAAACTACCAAGGTATTAAAACAATAATGTGCTTATCAAACTGCTATGACATTATTATTAACATTTAATAACAGGTAAACCAGTATAGTTCATATACATCTTACTTGTAGAGAAAGCCCGTGTCCAGTTGTGGGACAGTATATAATACAGGGCTAGTATTATTATTATATTATTAAATAATAATACTAGCCCTGCATTATATACTGTCTCACTTCTTAGATATGCAGGTTTCCTCAAAATGTTTTCCTTCACTGTTAAAGCGAATGATAATTGATAAACAATACACATGTAACTTTTAAAAGTCAGAGGTGTGTGCCTTGGGTTTTGAGCCTCCGGACATTGTCTTGGCAGATCGTTCCATTCCCAACTAGGCTATTGTCCACTTCTTATTTAATTTCTAAAAGAAACAATTAATCTTCTTTTAATCACTGTTTACTTATTGTTTAATCCATTTCGTTAACTAAATTTATAGCTATCAAAAAACCCGTTCCTCAATTTTTTATAATTCTTTGAAGTCTCATTAATTCGTAAATATGCAAAAAATATGGACATTAATTCAGGTCCCATAGAAGTCCAATTGACCCAATTATGAACAAAATCCAGAACCTGACATTTTTTCGTTGCCTGCTTCATGTGGATGCTTCATGCCCAATAGTCCAGTGTGATGGCAATCTGATGTGACTGGCGACACATCTGGCGTAGGACCCGTTGGTCCTACAAGAAGCCGTTATTTTACGTGGTTTCCTACTCTGATAGGCGACAGTAATTTTTAAGATGATGAAAAATCCCAGTCACAATGTTTTTGGCCTGAACCGGGTCTCGAACTTATGACCTCAGCATGGCTAATAATACTCGTAACGTGTATGCAATGTAACGAAGCCACTGAGGCAGTCCCTTTAGAATTTACCTTATAACATAACTAGCTTTTGCCCACGGCTTCCCCCGCGTTAATAAGTTTTTCCGGGCTAAAAGTACATAAAAACCTTCCCGTTGAATCACTCTATGACTATGACGTTGATACAACTCTTAACAAATAATGCATTCATTTTGACCTAATTTGATTACCATAAAAACGGTTCTAGTGAGTTAATCTTAAAAGATAGACATATACTGTGGCTGACATTTTTTTAGATCATTTCAAGAGGAATAATTCTTTCATACATATATTTTTGGTATCTTGGACCGTTTTCGCAGCGCACGCAATGGAAGCCCTCAAGGATGAATAATTTTCCCCGTTTTTTTCACATTTTCCATTATTTCTTCACTCTTAATAGTAGCATCGTGATGTTATATAGCCTAAAGCCTTTCTCATAAATGGTCTATTCAACACAGAAAGAATTTTTCAATTCGAACCAGTAGTTCCTGAGATTAGCGCGTTCAAACAAACAAACAAACAAACTCTTCAGCTTTATAATATTAGTATAGATATATAGGTATACATTTTTGACAAATCACTTTGTAAGCCTGTAAACTGTGTCATGTTCTTATTATAACTTTGTGGTCATGTTCATACATTCTAATGTTTCTTCATTCTAGTAGTAAGTAGTGTAATAAAAATTAATTTAAAATTAAACTTTTTGTAAACTATAACACAACCATGCTATAATGAAGTTTTATATTGTCAATTTTTATTTCCTACACAGTATAAGACAGGGTTGTTTTCCATTTATCGTTTGTCATTGTTGTGTAAATCATTCTCATTTTTGACCACAAAATTAAAATAATACTAAACCACACTTTGCAGTATACATAATGTGTATGCAGACAATTTTAGCTGCTTGAAATTTTGAGTAAAATGTTTATTTACATTTTGCAACATACTGGTATCATCCTTACAATGCATTAAAAAATAAACAAATAGGATAAAAAATAAAGATATCTTGCACACCTGCCAAAAACATGCAAAACTAAAATAAACTATGGAATTTCTCACCTTTCTATAATTAACCTTGTTTCTGTAAGCATGTAAATTTATTTAAACCTTTGTCATGTTCGTTCAGTCTTATTAGGGACTTATAATACAGGCCAGGTCTTATTATAAGCAGTTTCTAAATTGTTCTTATAATCGCATACAATATGCATGCATGTTCACCTATATTTTTTCAGTACATTGGTTGCATGGAGGTGTTGACATCCATGAAGAAATTGGATTTCGAGACAAGGTCACAAGTTGCGAAGTAAGTTATTTATAACTTTATTGGTTTTAATTTTTTTCCTATAATATGTTAGTGACTCATAAGTTCTTCAGCACTTTTCGATCAACGCAGTATGCATTCATAATTCTATTTTTATATTTATATTTTATAATATTACCTGTTTCTTTAAAATACTGTAAATGAGATGATAAATGTTCAACACCATTTTTATATACGACTGAGTTTACTGGTCAGGCCTTTTTAAGTTAATATGACTCTCAAGTCTCATGCCTCATCTCATCATGTCATGAGACATTCTAAAATAATGAAAAAATATTATATTATTAATTTACTAGTATAAGAAAACTATTTTTTTTTGACAATCAGAGTAGCTACCCTAGTATTATTTGGTTTAAAAATGTAGAATATTATGAAAAGTTTAAGCTTTGATTTTAATGATGGTTCAACGAACATTTTTTTTATAGAGAATGCATCGCCCGTGTTTGTGCCGCGGCAGGTCTACGTTCAGCGGACAAGAAGCGGCGCGTGTGCCAGGCGGCGGCGCGGGCGCTCGCAGCCCGGCCTCGCATGGCGCACTCCGGAGCCAACGTGGCCCTCATCATCTCCTCCAAAGCCATCTCATTAGCGGCTCTAGAAGGCGGCGAGACCATCGCGAGACACGACATGCCCAGAGTGTCCTTCGCGTCAGGCGGTGATGCGGATTCTCTTGACTTTGTCGCTTATGTTGCCAAGTCCGCCCCGCCCACGGAGTGGAGGGCCTGCTACGTTCTAGAATGTGGTGGAAGATTAGCGCAAGATGTCATAGCTACCATTGGACAGGCTTTCGAACTGCGTTTCAAGGAGTTCTTGACGAAGCCTTCATCGTGAGTTGTATTTTTTCTGTAGCGCGTGGTCTTTGTTATATTTTAATTATTTTTATATACTTATCTCTTTTCCAACCAAAATCAATTAAAATCCTCTTCAATTAAAAACTTATTTTTTCCTATGGGAATTATGAATTCGTAAACCCTGCTAGCGTCAGAAAGGTGTGATACTGGTAAAACGCCTTTTGTTAACTAGAAACAATATAGAATAATTTCCGCTACAAACAAAACGCCTATAACCTTGTGCACTCAATGGATGAGCGGATTCGTGGTCCCGAGCCAGAAGCTAATGCAAAACAAACAATCAGCCACAATTTTATTACCATCAAGATGAATCACACATTTAGTACATTTCTTTTAAAAAGCTAACATTTTTCTTGCGTGAAATCATCCAAGTCGAACTAATGTCCAGTCACTGGTTTTCATTCTGCGAAATATTTTGAACATAGTTCCGTAAATGATGTGTCATACTCCATGATAGCTCAATACACCAGTGACAAAAATAGCCATCCTTCCTTTTGCTAATACTATTGTTATTAATATTTTTATACTATATTTTTTCCGGGTAATATACCGTATTTGTAAGCCGCCTTATGTGTGTTACTCACGTTTGTGAATGGGCAGCGTGCAAGGCTATGAAACGTTAGTTGGTCCTAAATGCGATTCCGACTGGATTAATAATTTAAATTTTGGATTTAAAGCTAAGTTTTATATTTACGGAACTCATTAGTCATTAGTATTCAAGAGATATTCTAATTTCCTCGTTTATTTCCTATCCTTTTAGAGTGTGGTGCATACATTCGTAAAAGTCATTATAAGACTGTATTATTTTTTTTATTTTTATTTATAATAAACTACTGCTTGAAAATACCTTTTCTAATACCCATATTCAATCAAATATAGATTCGCTATGACAATAATATGTGGATCCTAATACCCAATACGTTTCTTATCTGCAACTCAGTCACCAGCTACTACTGCTGTATTCTTAAAAGTACCAGCCTCAGTGGCATAGTGGTATTGCATGCGCGATACAAACCCGGCTCTATTTGGGATTCAAATCCCGAGTCGGGCAAAGGGATATCTAGAGTTTTGTAACCATGGGCTCACCCTATCATATCATGGGACAGAATACACATAAAGGAATGTGGGTGCACTGGTTGCGCTTTGTCAAAATGTGTACATTTATTTTTATCCAACTACTTGCTACTCAATTTTTGTTAGTTTATTTATTTATCCAAATTATAGGCACATAATTCTCTTTAACAGTGAAGTCTACACTAGGCGCCTGTATCGTAGATATTTTAATTTCACATAAATGCATTTAATACATTGTTCCCGTCCTTAACATAACTCTTCATTCTGCAGGTTGAACATAAACGGAACCCGGTCGGTGTGCGACAGCGCGGGCGTGCTGGAGGACCGCGAGTACTACAACGACATGCCGGACAAGATCCCTCCTGACGCGGCGCCCTCGCACCGCCACCCGCCGCCGCCGCCGCTTGCCTCCTTAGCATCGCTGGCTCCCCTGTCCTCGTATGTATTGTGATGACCTTAAAACCCTTCAAGTCCCGCTTATATATATAGATGTATGGGAACACCCTATATATATGGACACCGGTGTCTGTCGCGGGGCTTGAGGAGTCAATGGTGACGGTCTATAATATCATAATACCAGCCCTGTATATATACTGTCCCATTGCTGGGCACGACCTCCTCTACTACTGAGACGGTTTAGGCCTTAGTCCACCACGCTGGCCTAGTGCGGGTTACTAGACTTCACATACCTTCTAAATTCTCTGACGTCAGAGACGGTCTATATTTAACTTTAATTGTGCTGTTGGACATATTACTCAATACCGGCTTACTAATGCGAGACTTTGAACGGTTGACTCGTTCGCAACCTAGGACACCACTGCTCAGTGTTTCCATGATCATAGACATAAAACAATTAAACTCCTTTGACTAAGCAGCAGACTCTACCTAATAATGAGTGACAGGAAAGGACATATCCATCATAGTTTGTTTCAAATTACGTAGTAATAAAATAGTTTCCGCTTAAACACCACTTATTAGTAATCTGTGGATAGCGTTGCGGATAGTATGTTTAACAATCACTACAGAATTGTAAAAATGTGTAACAATTTAAAATGTACTATTGTTTGTTATCCTAAATAATGTAAAAAAAATAAAAAAAAGGGTAGCAAATATGTATATACCTCAGTCACCCTCTAATGCCGGTTCGTGAGGAGTGTATACAACTGCTTCACAATGCTTGAGATATGTCTCTAATGACTTTATTTTTACATTAAACTTGGAGCTGTACTGTCAGATGTAGTGAAGACACGTTGATGTAGCAAGATAATTGACTGTTCAGAATTGATTGAATCTGTATGTGAAGTCTGCCAATACGCAATAGACCAGTGTGGTGGACTACGACCTAAAACCTCTTAGTAGTAGAGTAGGCCCATGCTCACCAGTGGGCAAGTATATAACACAAGGCTGGTATAGTATATCGTAATTAATTGGATATATACTGGTGTTAGGTCTCAGTCCGTCTGGGTAGGTACCACCGCAATGTCTATTTCTACCGCCAAGCAGCGGTGTGCATGCACTGTGGTGTTTCGGTTTGAAGGACATTGTAGCCAGTGTAACTACTGGACGTAATGGGACTTAACATCCTATGTCTCAGGATGACGAGCGCAGTGGAATGCCACACAGTACTTTGTAACTCAAGGTGCTGGATGGTGTTACAACTGTTTATGGGTGGTCGTATCGCTTACCATCAGGCGAACGGCATGCTCGTCTCGATATTCAATGCCATAAAAAAATCTCTTTAAATCGATTGATATTGAGGTCCTCTATCGGCCTGCTACCGCTGCACGCTGGTCCAGTGAGTATAAGAGTCCATTCCTGTGTCCGTAGATGTGAGGAGAGCGTGCGACACTACGTGAACCAGACTCCGCCGCCTCGCACGCCGCCCACCGCGCTGCTGCCCAACCACCACACCGATATATTTGACATGCGTAAGGATTTTACTATAATACATACATACATATACATATACACTCACGCCTGTTATCCCCGAAGGGGTAGGCAGAGGCGCAACTAGTGCACCCACTTTTCGCCGTTATTCCGTCCCATGATGTGATAGGGGGCGAGCCTATCGCCATATCGGGCACAAATTCCAGACTCCGAGCTGATACTGATTAGAAAAACTCAATATCACTTTGCCCGACCCGGGGATCGAACCCGAGACCTCAGCATTGCAGTCGTACCATAATACAACTACGCCACCGAGGCAGTCGATTTTACTATAATAGTTTGAAAATAGCACTATGGGAAATAACTTTACAGAAAATAATAAATTGCACAAATAGCACCTTTAGAACGACACAATTCAAAAAATAGAAAATTGAGTTGTCATTTTTAAATGACTAAAAACTAGTCCCTTATTTATAAAAATATAATAAAAGAGGGACCTATATAAGAGCTTTGTCCTTTTCCTGCTCGAATATGGCTGTTTTTGAACTATTTTTGTATTGAGAACTTCGTTTCAAGTAATTTTATGACGATAACTCAATTTTCTGTCTTTTTGAATTGTGTCGTTTTCATCCTAAAGGTGCGAAATATGTATTTAAATTTTATATTTCTGACAATGACTTGAAAGGGCTGCGTGCAGTTGTTTAGAATGATAAATTACATTAGAAGAAAAAGATGTAAATCAACGACGAAGGTTTCTAATAAAATATATATAATACTATAGATTAATTTGTGCATCTTAATATACTTTCAAATGCCAACAAGCAGAGACAGTAATATATTTTTACAATGTTTGGAGCATTTATAAAACTGGCTGAACAGGAAGCCAGGTAGCTCGTCTGATACTAAATACCACGACAAACAATAAACACTAACATTAAACTTTCTGAATAAGGAAAACCTAAATGGTTCAATCTGAGATATTAGTTGTTAAGTCCCAGAGAAATTCACTGGTTGGAAGTAAATTATGAAGAAAATAGTGCATGTCCAAGCTAGTACCTATAACAGTAGTTAACTGCAATCAGTGTAAGTAGTTTCGATTCATTAATATTATCATTTAATATGATATGACTACTATAATGGTCACGGATGTTAGTGGTCTTATTTATAATACAGTAGAATATAAGCCTAACTCGGTGTCGTAGTTGTATTACAGTACTACTGCAAAGTTGAGGTCTCGGGTTCGATCCCCGGGTTGGGCAAAGTGATATTGAGTTTTTCTATTCAGTATCAGCCCGGAGTCTGGAAATTGTGCCCGTTATGGCGATAGACTCGCCCCCTATCGCATCATGGGACGGAATAACGGCGAAAAGTGGGTGCACTAGTTGCGCCTTTGCCTATCCCTTCGGGGATAACAGGCGTGAGTGTGTGTGTGTGGCTGTGTGTGTGTGTGTGTGTGTGTGTCCACAGAAATTGTGATTTTTGTTTGCTGTGGTATTGTGTATAAAGCGACTTGATACTCAGCCCTGCATGTGTGGATTTTTTTGTTAAATTGACAAATTCCCGTCAGGATTGACAGAGAAAAATGCGCATTATTGCCGTATCGTGTCCATTGGTTAAATAGTTTAAGGCTTGCACCGATTACCGCCAGGCTGTCTAAAGCCGGCCCTGTTATTCAATCCTACTAATATTATAAAGGCGAAAGTTTGTAAGTATGTATGGATGTCTGGATGTATGTATGTTTCTTACTCTTTCACGCAAAAACTACTGAACGGATTTCGATGAAATTTTGGCACATGGGTAAATCATATCCTGGATTAACACATAGGCTATTATTATTATTTTTTTATTTCTAGTCTATACTAATATTATAAAGCTGAAGAGTTTGTTCGTTTGAACGCGCTAATCTCAGGAACTACTGAACTGATTTTGAAAATTCTTTCACTAATAGGAAGCTACATAACTCCTGAGTGCTATAGGCTACATTTTATCCCGGGAAAATATTTTTGTCCCGGAAAAATATTTTCACGCGGGCGGAGCCGCGAGCACTACTAGTTGTATAATATTTTATTGTGTACAGAGCCGTTCACCGCGGCGCCGGTGTCGCTGGCGGCGTCGTCCCCCGCGGCGTCGTCGTCGTCCACGGCGTCTGCGTCGGCGTCGTCGTGCGCGGCCGAGCCCGAGGCACTGTCTGCGCACGCGCAGGCGGCGCTGCTGGCGCGCGAGCCCTGGTTCCACGGACCCATCTCCAGGACCACCGCTGAGAAGGTATGCCGGTTTGGTACTCGTGAGCTTGGAGAATTAGAGTGAGAGATGTGCCGTTACTAGTCTTTTATGCGCCCAGTAGGAGTTCATTGAACTGCGTTTATGCATGACCCTTGCTGGTCATTTCTATGTCCTATGTTTGGCCACCGCTGACACCGCTCTCATTACAGAACTAAAAGCGTCAAAAGGAGATATGTATGCATGAAAATTACACTTAACATTAGACCTGTATTATATACTGCCCCATTTAGAGTTGCCAGGCGTGCGGATAAAGCTGGACATAGTTAGGCTTTTTGAATGCGTGTCCGGCCAAACTACGGCTTGTCCAGCTTTTGTTAGGCTTTTTTTATTTGACCAGTGACTTTAGAGAAGCTGCCAAATGCGTCAAATTAAACGGCCATGGAAATACACCTGGGAGCTAAAAAATCGTATTTATACTAAGACACAAAATAATAATATGGGGCGTCCGGCCTTTTTACCCAAATGTCCGGTCTATCTGGCTATTAGGTTTGACGATCTGGCAACCCTAGCCCCAATGATAGTCTTGAGTTTAAAGAACGTAATAAAAAACTACAAAATAAAATCGAAATAATATTAAGAACACACGACATGACATGAAAGTAGACGATAGCCTTGTTGGGAATGGAACGGTCTGCCGAGACAATGTCCGGAGGTTCAAAACCCAACGCACACACCTCGGACTTTTCGAAGTTATGTGTGTATTGTTTATCAATTATCGTTCACTTTAACAGTGAAGGAAAACATCGTGAGGAAACCTGCATACCTGAGAAGTTCTCTGAATTTCAAAGGTATGTGAAGTCTGCCAACCCGCACTAGGCCAGCGTGGTGGACTAAGTCCTTACCCCTCTCACTAGTAGAGGAGGCCCGTGCCCAGCAGTTGGCAAGTATACAACACAGGGCTGGTATTATTATTATATTATTACACGACATGACAGTTGGTGGTGGAGGATGGTCAGTTCCTGGTGCGTGAGTCGACGGCGTGTGCGGGACAGTTCGTGCTGACGGGCGCGCGGCGCGGCGCTCACAAGCATCTGCTGCTCGTCGACCCCAACGGAGTGGTATGTACAGTCAGCGGCATAAGTAGCTGAACAAATTCTAAATTTCAAATTGCCTACATACTTTTGTGTTCTTACTTATTTATTTTTTGTTCATCACGCGAATATAGGCGATTTGAAATTTTGCTTTTATTCAGATACTTGTGCTAAAAAAAAGCTGCTGACTATACACAATGATATCCATTTTAACCATCACAGCTTTTACCTGTTTCAGCCGTACACAGAGGTGTATCACACCCACATTTGGCCAGCTATGTTCTAACCTAAATTGGAGTCTACCCTATGGTGGGCTAGCGGCTAGCCTATTGTCATTTACCTGAGTTAGTTCCAAACTCTGAGCTGATACTAAGAAAAAAACCAACCTCACCCGATCTGGGAATCGAATCCTGGACCGCACTGTCCACAGACCATATGCTGCCACTTGACAAAACAGGCTTCAACATTTACAGACTAACTATTTAAATTCAGGTCCGAACAAAAGACCGGGTGTTCGACAGCGTGCCTCACCTGATCAAGTACCACTGCACCAACGAGCTGCCGATCGTGTCGGCAGACTCGGCGCTGCTGCTGCGGAAGCCGGTGTTCAGGACCGCCTCTTGAGATCAAGCTGAGAGGAGGATCTCACCCAACACACTGTCATTTTAAAGATATGAGTCGCTTGACCCACATAGGTAAGTTATCGAAACGAGTTTTATGCACTGAAATTGATTTTCGATGGTTTTGATATCCAAATAATGTTGCTGGATAATGTTAGTTAATCATTCGACCAACAACTTCACGGATTTCCATGTATGCATACTGTCATAGCACTCGTTTCACTAATATTGATACACTATCAAGGGTTTCTTGCAATTATTGCACTAGAAAATTAATTCAGCATTACATTGATAGGACTTTCTCAATGTTCGCGTTATAACTTAAGTGTAAGTAACAAAAACCAAATTATGTTAATTACCTATTTAGAAAAGCTTTTAGTAATGACCTAATTATAATGTGTATCTCGAATTGGAATGAATTGAAACTGAAGTCTTGCAGGCGGATGTTATCTGAATGGACTGAACTGTTGTAAATGATAAGTTTTAAAGTCAATGCAATTACAACAATATAATTTAGGTGTAATAATAGAGGAAGTGCCACACTTACAGTATCTACTGTTGTATTCTTTACTATTATTATTGATAGCAAGATATATTAGCCAATCTATGTTGTTCTACACATCATGTTACACTAGGCTTAATAAAAAAAAATACCTTTTTAAAAATATACATTCCATAAAATTGCTAAACAATCACGATAAATCTACCAACTTTTTACGATACTGCATTTTTGAAATCCTAAATTTTTTTGTATATATTTTTAGGTATAAAAATATGCTATAGCTTCCACTAATTGTAGTGGCTTTTTAATTATTTTGACGATGCCAGAGAACTGTCTTTCATGTTATAGCGTTTTTCATATTCCGGCACAAATGTTCTTAATGATGATGTATCCGTGTTACTATTTTAACTATAAGAATAACTTAAGTTTTATAAATGTTGCTGTGCAATAATACCAAATTGGGAAGCAACCCGTCAATCATTTGAGCAGGGCGGGTAGGACCAAAGCTTTTCCTGTCATTCGAAGGGATATCAGTGTAGACTAGTAGGTTTAGGGCAGGCGTTTACGCCTAGTTCTGACTATGCTGTATTTTAATCGGGAAGTGAGTAATTAAGTAATTAAACATGTCTACTAATCTACTCGAAAAAAATGTATTTGTTCAGACATTTTTAGTTACTAAATAACTCCCTACTCGCCCAAAACACTAGGGTAGTCTGAACGTAGCTTTACAGAGGGGGCCGTGGATTACATTATACAATTAAGACTCGATACTAGTACAGTACTCGGCTGTAAATATTACACGTCGGCTGTACGAGATAAACGAGATTAAGTTAGTTTCTGCCACGATGGGACGTTTAGTCAGTGTTTATGTTTTCTTTGTATCTCTATTCTCGATGGTTAAATATTTACTTCGGAATACTGTACATATATAGTGTCTAAAATTAAAACCGCCATACGTCAGACTGCAGTGACTCCCTGATGAGGATGAAAGTGAATGTAGACGACAAATTAAAGATGCTTTCGTAGTTTTGTTATAATTTAAGTCGAAAAAAAATGTATGTCATATGAGTACTTGTCTAGATACTTACTAGGCGTTTCATATCAAGTTAGGTCGCGCAAGTCATGAATTTAGATCTATGTATTAGCACAATATCATATAAGTATTTTCCTTAATGTTATGTGTGATAAAGCGTTTTCTTATACCGAGCTCTCTCATTTTATTCAACATATGCAATGAAGTAATAACCGATAGGTGCTATAAAGGCTTACTTAATTTTAATTGTGATTGTTATTGAAATAAATAGTGTATATAATTCAACACATTAATATGTCGATAATTTTAAGACTTCGTACTGTATTTGCACGGTTGAGAACCAAAATGGTATATTGATGCTTTAATTTTAATACCACAAGACGCACATTTAAAACATTATATTGAAAGTTAATCTGATAAGTCATAAGTGACCATATTGTTACAGAATTGATGTAAATGTAGTTTATGTGAATGCAATGCATCGTAATTGATATATTTTAATTATTAGTGATACTATTTAATAAATAAACTATATTTGACATAACATTGGTTTTATTTATTGGTGATGGGTGTTATGGAGATGTAAAAAAATAACTCGAATCATTCTCAGTTTTCTTTATTTAAAATGTAATATTATAAGTATAAACAGTAAGGTCATACATGGCAGTGATAATTACTTATAAATATACCGGACATTCACTATACAAAAGCCAGCAAACTCACTCCATCTCCAAACTCGGGCTCTAAACTTGGCACTAGAAAACTAATACAGTAACATTGAAATCTCACTAACACATCAATAAAACTCCAAGAGAAACAACAAACGCTAGTGACAACAGAGAGCCCTCCACTTTACTGCCAGCCTTGAGCTAACTACTCCTATTCCATTCTAGCTTTACACCAAACCATGAAACGATTCTCTAATTATGACTAATTTTATTACAGTCCATGAATTCAAAGGAAACAATTTACATAATAATAATTAAATTAATTTAGATGTCAGATCCCAAATGCAATAAAATAAACAAATTCAAAAACAAGATAATGCGCAGGTCATAATTTTGAACATTTCACACACTTCCGATAGCAACCGCCTACACAAGTATAACATTCTTTGGGACATCGCAGCACTTCTCGCCGGATCCTGCTAAAACGCAGGATCTCATTCTGTGCAATATACTTACCAACTAGTATTCGCTAAAACTGTCTAGAAAAATCAAACTAAAGTCACGGTATGACAAAAATAAATAAATATGCTTCTATACAAAAATAACACATTTATATCATGGTGAACACGTGAGCATGTGAGGACTCGCACACACCGCCGAGTCTCGCCCACCGCACTGTCGCCGAACTAGCCGACCATTCGCACGCCTCAATCAACCACGGGCATAATCAACCACTACACTTATCCGACAATTGACTCACTATTTTATTTGAATATCTCCCACAATTACAAAAGTGATCGAGGAGCGAAAAAGAGTTCTTCTTATAAAATTACATTTTATCCCCAAAAATACTCTCTCTCAGAGCGCAACAATTTTAAATTCACGAGTCGTGTAGCAAAATAGGTGGCGATCGTGGGCCGCCATCGGGCGCGAGTCCTACGACCGCCCGAGCCGACCGGCGGCTAATACTGCAACGGGAACTAAACAAACTGGGCCACGTGACGTCATCAGTCGGGCGTCGGCGCCGGGGCGGGCGGCGGAGCCAGCGGCGCCGGCCGGTGCAGTGTGAACGCGTCGTACACCTGCGCCAGCTCGTCCATGTGGTGCTCCTCGAGGCACAGGAAGCCGTGCAGCGCGGGCTCGGCGCGGCGCGCACACGCCAGGCAGTGCACCACGTGTCGCCGCTCGTGCTCGCGCACCAGCAGTGCGTGCCACACCTCGCGCTCGCACGCGCCGCAGTAGTGCGAGGCCTCGCCGCGCGCGCGCCCGTGGAACCGCACCGGCACGCCGCGCGCGCGCACCGCCTGCAGCGTGCCCGCCGCCGCGCGCAGCGTCTGCAGCAGGCACGTGCGCATGGCGAGGTGCAGCCGCGGGTCCGACACGCGGATGTTGCGCGCCAGGTTCCACGTCAGGTGCACCATCGGCACAATCGACTTGAAGTTCTGCACCTTGTTCCACTCGTACCGCTCCAACGCTAGGGAATACTGACGCGCCGTCAGCGGGCCCACGTTCCACGCTATGTTGTTGCACCACCCGGTCGCCTGCACCCAGTGCACGCAGCCCGCGTTCACCCATACCAGGTCTCCGGGACGTTGTGTGAATCGATACACTGGTACACCGTGAGCACGCAATTCCTCCGGATCGGGCCACCACGAGCCGTGCAAATAGGACAACCCGTGTCGTTCACATAGCTCGCGCACTCCACCCCAATACGCGTCGGGGACGCCAAACCATTCGCAGTCGCCGGGACCGATGTTAATGTTGATGGAACAGAAGTTGTTGTTCTCCTGGTGGCCAGGAGTTCGGCTGCCGGGAACCTTCATGTACAGTTGTACGGTGTTCATGCCGAGGATGACATGTCCGACGTGCGAGAGCATGTTGGCCGCGGAGGCGACGCGCGTGAAGGCCGGCAGCTTCTGTAGCTCTGCGAGTTGCGGGCGCCACTTGCGCTCGTCGGAGAGGTCGACGTTGGTGCCGAAGCGCAGCATGCGTGCGCCGCGCCGCCGCTTGACCGGGCCCGAGCCGTCCGAGTCGGAGAGCGGCGGGCCGGCCGCGCCGCCACGCTCGCGCTCCTCCCGCAGCGACTCCTGGAACGAGCCGGCCTGGTACTGCGCGTACTTGCGCACGGTGGTGTGCGAGCGGTGCGAGGCGCAGGCCCACACGCGCCGCCGCCCGGTGGGGTCCCAGTTCTCGTCGGCGGACTGCATCAGTTGCGTGCGCACCTCCACCGCATGGTCGGGCCACGCCTCCACTAGAGTCTTCGTCGAGAACAGCCCGAGGTCAAGCTTGAGTGCGGCGGTGAGGCCGCGCACCACTGCGATGGGATGTTTCAGGCAGAAGTCCTGCAGCTGCGGCGAGAAGGCCTCCCGCTTGGACTCGACGTAGACGAAAGGAGCGGGCGGCGCGAGCTGCTCGGCGGTGAGTCTCGGCGGCGGCACGGGCGGGGGCTCGGGGGGCCCGTTGCCGTCGCCGAGGACGGACCACGCTGTTGGTGGGCCCGCATTTTCCCTGCAATCAATATACTCATTAGATACCACGTAAAATAATGAGAAAATTGTTGGTGAATGATGTTTCTATTCCGTTAATGTACTTACTTGCACGCATCCAATATCATCTTGGAGGTCATGTTGGTATTGAAGGTGACAGGTTTCAGCGGGTCCGTCTTCAGTGGCTCCAGCTTCACGACAGGTTGTCGGCCTCCGAGTACCGTCTCGCTGGCGCCAGTGTGGTTTACATTGTCTGCTAACATAATAAATTATCTATAATTCTTGTCTATATTAACTTACAGAATTTTTTCGTATGTTGTATCAACGCATTTATTCGTAAATCTGAGATTAACCTTTTATTTTCATATTTGATATTAATTTATAAGTCCATCTGAGTCCTGAGCTTCACAGTACTTCTCAATTGAAAATTAAACTACTAACAAATGAAAAACAATTCTTCAATATTGGCCAAATGTTTTAGTATTTTACCAATTTATTCACTCGACATTGATGTTTGATAATTGACTGGAGGTCGGAAGTATGTAACGTCATAATAACAGTTCATTATAAATTACTGGCAATGTTTTGAAGTACGTAGTTTCGTACAAATTGTAAAATGTATACTTATAGTAGCTTTTGCCCACGGCTTCGCCCGCGTTATAAGTTTTTTCCGGAATAGTAGACTTTTATCTTGGAAAAACATAATCACGCGAGCAACAAAAATTTGTCTGAGATGCTATAATGGATTTTCCTCCAACTCAATATGACTATGGGAAAAACCTTAATAATCACAGAAAAAGTTTATGACTCACTTCGCAGTGATTAAAGCTTTGTAAATGATAAATTACGATGAGTGGTTCTTTCATAGCGCGTTAGCACTTACTATTGGTGCAGTATAGACTTTTTCAAAAATTATGCTAGATTTCGCGTGAATCGATTATATACAAGCTTGTAAAGATCGTTCCTGTTCTCCATCGACGATACAGCGTATAACCTAATGTTCGTTAATTCTCTTCAAATTAATTCAGTCAGCTGCCTGAGGTACGAGGAAGGAAGGAATTGCATTACGATTGGGCTTGCCAAATCATAACGTTTTACTTAATCATAGAAAAACTTATATTTTTGTTGGGCGAGTGTCTTCGTTTCATGCAATGCTATACAACTAAGCTATAGACTATAGAGACAGCGCATAAATAAAGAACTTTCGTATTTCGTTTTTGAAAATAAATAAGCAAAAGATATAAGCCGACATAAGCAACCATCATGGGATGTAATGGCTTGTAGGCAGGGATGTTAAGGAGCTCCGTAACCGTAACCGAAACTATCGGATATCCGAAATAAAAATGTAACCGTTAAAAAAGTTTCGGATAGTTTCGGATAATGTAAATACATGTTACGACAGGTTTTTGTTTCACCGCTCGCGCGCCACGTGAATCTTGTATAGTTTGTTTGTTATTTCTAGTCATAACATAACCTCATTCATAACTAGTTTTTTTTTATTTAAGAGTAGGTACTTAATTTAATAAAGTAAAGGAAAAGTGTTGTGTTATATTCTAACTTGATTAATATATTTTTTTGATTTTATTTAGTGGGGTTGATGTATCCCGCTTCCGTAAGTCTTGCCCTCGAGACCCTACATGTGACCCCTGGGTAGTGCTAAACGGGTACCAAAATTAATCGGTAGTAGGACATTCTTCCACTGGCTGGTGTCTACCCTCCATATAGAGCCCGCTGCCAAGCAGCTCTGCTGTGTTCCGGCGGTTAGGTTGGAGAGCCAGAACTATTCCCCATCCATTCCCCTAATCCCGAACGTGACTGTGGGTCACTAGGCTGTTGGGACGGACTTCATACGATTTGCCCTGGCTTATGGCTTCTCGCAATTGGTGACAGCCCACTTGTGTCCCAGATATCGAGAGTCAAAGCACTTCCCTGTTGGATCTTCTACTGACTAATGAAGTAGGGTAGACTGACTCCCAGTAGGGTACAGAGTGGTGGTTGGTGCTACACTCGAATCGTCTGCCCATTGCTTGGTGCAAACTGCTTCGCCTATACCGAGCCCAATTTGGTCGTCAACGAATGGGTCTCGCACAGTCTGGCGATACAAGTCACCAGATTGGGATGTACTGCGCGATTTTTTTGCGTCCTACACATGGAAGCAGGTCTGCTTCTCTTCCGGCAATGTTGATACCTGTGCCCTGTTTATCAAACGTTACAAGCCTTGTATTACAAGCGTTTTCTCTTGTAAATTAGCCCATTTTACAAAAATGCGTTCATCAAAACTATATGTGTAAACTACAAGTTACAAGTAATATCACTTGTATTACAAGTTCTTTTTCACAGTTGTATTTGTGGTTTTCTTTATCATAAATGCCTTTCTAGCTTGTAACTTGTTTCAAAAAAGTTATAAAGTTTTATAAACATGGCAAAATGCCCTTTTATCAAATGGTAGAAGTCTAGGAGCTTACAAGTTAAATGGTACAAAAACATATTTACAAATTCTTGTAAAATGCGTTCATAGAAAATATGTAGATACATAGTAGATACTAACCCACAAGTTACAAGATACAAGAATATTTATACAAGACTGTGTAAATTACGTTCATCAAATAATTTCACCAGACTTGTAGATGGTACATACTTGTATTTTTAATTTACAAGACATTTTTTTTATTTTTGATATGTTTATAAAAATATATATCGTATTATATCGCCTTTTTACTTCGGTAAAGTGTTATTTAAGTATGGAATCTTCTAGATGTATAAGGTTATTGAAGCAAAGAGGCGATCTTATGTTGGTAAGGTAGAAATTATGGTATGATAACTATTGACAATAACTCGCCAAGGGAATGTATTTTTTTCTTACATGTACGTAGTTTGATTTTGTATGTAAAAACCTATTTTAAAACTCATTATATTAGTTATTTTAATTATGATTACAAATTTAACCATCTTTTATTCACGACTTAAAGTTTGTAAAAACTAGTGGTCTATTGACGAACTATACAAAGTACTTAAAAAATACTTTGAGAATAATAACATGGCGGCAAATCATTCTCGCCATTAATTGATTTGCTACTTCTTGAATTACCTACTTATACCGCAAAACTGTCGAAATCCGATTCGGATATCACGAAATTGTATTGAATTCACCTATAAACTACCTAAAAACCAACTTATAACAGAGTAGAAAGAGATACTATTGGCTTGTAACATATATTACAAATCCACAAAAACTCTTCAACTTTTTCGCCACAAGTTACAAACTACAAGTTACAAAGGCATTTTTGATAAACAGAAATAACAAATACAAGTGTAAAAAGTACTTATAACACAAGTGATATCACTTGTAGTTGTAGTGTATTCATTTAGTTTTGATGAACGCATTATTGTAATACAAGCCTCGTAACGTTTAATAAAATAGGGTACTAATATATTTTTCTTTACTAATTTTTCTTCTCTGCAATTTTTTTGGTCTTTACATAGTTCGTCGGTAATAGCGCCATATAAAATATCTTAATATAGGTATCATAATTTATTCTTATCTTATTCTTACGTAATTTTGATATAATAGCAGAGTATACCTTTAATGGTATATATGATAATACATCTGAGGGGCACAATTATTGTTTATTTTATGTATCAATTTGTTAATATATAATATGCTGTTGGTGCACCGTAATAAAATAAATAAGTAAATAAATCGTTTTATCACGAATTAATTGGAGAAGTGTAATTCGAAGAGTAACAAAATCAATGCCTGGCGGGAATGATTTGCTACCATGTTATTTATCTCCAAGAAAGCTTTTAAAAAACGTACATGGGTCTGCAATAGACCATCCTGTTTTTTCAAACTTTTAGTCGCTTATAAACAAACATTAAAGTTTTAACCATAAATCGTAATTCATGAAACTAATAAAATAGGTTTTATTATTATGGTTTATTGATTTGTTTTTTGTTTTATTTTGGTTATTTACGCACAAAAATCAAATTATTGCAAATTGTTTTTATTTTTAACATTAACTTGACTAGTTATTTTACCGTAATTTCTATATTAGCGACGTATAAATATGATAGAAGCATTATTTGGTAATGCATCAAAAAAAAGTCTTGTAAATTTAAAATGCCAGATGATACATACATACACACTCACGACTTTTATCCTCGAAGGGGTAGGCAGAGGCACAAAGTAGGTGCAGGCCATGCATACTGCATCCCATGGTATGATAGGGGGCGAGGCTATCCCCATATCGGGCACAAATTCCAGACTTCGAGCTAATACTGTATAGAAAAACCCAGTATCACTTTGCCCGACCCGGGGATCGAACCCGAGACCTCACCATTGCAGTGCCATTGCCACCACCACAAGTTAATACAATCTACAAGTCTAGTAAAAGTATTTCATGAACATAATTTTCAAGAACTTGTAAAAAAAGTCTTTAACATGTAACTTGTGAGCTTGTAGACTTGTAATGTTTGATGAATAGGGCACTGCACGAGCCTTGTGAACGACATAGTGAATCAAGGAATGCAACTTTTCATCCCGCATTCCCAGGTACCTGTAGGAGGCCGTAGTTTTCCCTGTTACTTTATTTATTTATATTTATTTATTCGGGTAACCAAAGACCCATAGTGTTAGTAGAAAAAATACAAAAATATTATATTATGTTAGTAAATGATTAAAATATAACAAATTAATGCGTGGTGCACCGCTGCACCATTCCATGTGAAATGGCACAGCAACGAGCCACATAATAACAATCCAGCCTACTGGCAATCATTTGAAGAATGCTGTTGGGGCTGGCCCGCACCCTGTCCACCAGAGATGCACACCTCTTGCGCATTATTGTGTGGAAACAATCTACCTGGGCATCCGCAAACATCCCTGATGCACTACAGAAACGGGGCAGCCCCACAAGCATTCTAAATGCATTGTTGTATTGAACTCTAAGGGCACTGTACGATCTTTGCGAGTATCTAGCCCAGAGGCTGCACGTGTAGAAGGTCGAGCAATAGGCACGGAAGAGTGTAATTTTAACATTAAGAGAGCATCGTGAAAACCTGCGAGCCAGCATGTGCGCTCTTACCGACAGTGCCCTCCGCTCTCGTTCAATATCCGCATCGTCATTAAGGTCGACAAAGCCAGTGCGGAAGCTGCGCATCTCAAAAGGTCCGCATATGCAGCGTGGAGTGATGCAAGAAGGCATCAGGATCCAGTCGCTGATATGGAGAAAGATATTTTACCCTGCCTCCAGGTTCAGTAAAAGGATTATCGCTAAGGCAAAGGTGGATTATGTCGGCAGATTGGCGAGCGATTGACGCGCTATCCCAGCGGAAGTCGCGCATTCTAGTCGCTTGCCAAAGCTGCTGAGCGAAACTTCTCTCGGTCTAGTCTCCCACCACTGCACAAACCGGATGGTGATTTATCCCACAGTGCGAAAGAGAATGCTGATCTCTTGAGCAAACTCTTCGCCTTAAATTCGACTGTGGACGATGAAGGAGCAGTACCACCGACCATCCCAAGGTGTGAGAGTTCCATGCCTGACATACGCATTATCAAGCGTGCAGTCAGGCGGGAACTCATGTTTCTTAACGTTCATAAATGGGATGGGCCGGACGGCATCCCTGCACTGGTCCTCAAGACATGCGCCCTTGAGTTGACTCCTGAAGGTACTTGCGCACCTGTATCGCCTTTCTTATGATTCCAATAGGATCCCCTTTTTTCCTGTCCCCAATCTTCAGGATGTTCCACTCTCATTGCGGATTGACCTGAGTATCCTTGGTAAGGATATCCGCTGTGATCTGAATCCAAGGAATCACATCGAAGGCGGTATATCTGCCACATCACGCAGGGTTGGAATCCTGAACGAGGTGCGTCGATTTTTCACGCCCGGTCAAATCTACCACTTGTGTAAAGCACAGGTACGGCCGGACATGGAATACTGTCGCACCTCTGGGACGGTTCCGCCCAATACTTGCTCGATGCCTTGGATGGATTGCAGCGGCGGGCCATCCGCATTGTGAACGATGCAGACGTGACGAGCAACTTGGAGTCGCTACAATTGCGGAGGGATGTCGTTTCTCTAAGCGTGTTTTACCGTCTGTATCATGGCGAATGCTCTGAAGAATTGTTTAATCTGATCCCCTCCTCTCTTTCCTCAGCAAAACCACGCGTGCTGGCATGCGAATCCACACCTGTTAAAATGGTTAAAACCACCTTGGCCCGAACCAATAGGTTCGCCAAAACTTTTATTTGCCGCACCATCAGGCTTTGAAATAGTTTACCAGCGCGTGTTCCCTCCTTCCTATAATCCTGGGTCCTTCCACCGTAGCGTGAAGAAGCAGCTCAATAGGCTGACATGATTGTGTCGAATGACTATTGCTTTAGAAAGCACAAATCCAGCCTGTAGTGGAGTACTGCTTCCACTTCCTCCCACGGTGTTTCCTCAGCGCTATGACTTATCCTTCTTCAAACGAGGATTAAAAAGAGATTTTTAAAGTAGGCAGCGGCTTAGCTGTGCCCTTGGCATTGCTGACGTCCATGGGCGACGGAAACCACTTACCATCAGGTAGACCGTTAGCTCGTCTGTATTCGAAGGCAATAAAAAAAAATGATAAAATGCGTCCAAAGTAAAGTTCAATTTGGAAATTTTTTGATCAAGTTCATGTAGATTCAGCAAAATTTAAACCTAGACTACATAGAACTTAGAAATAAAATCAAATTATTACATACTATTTTTATTTTACTTTAATCTAATATCCGTAACTGAAACTATCCGAAACTACCGGATAATCCGAAATAATTACATATCCGAAACCGATATAATTTTATTCCTATATCCGTATCCGGATCCGAAATTTCATATCCATAACATCCCTGGTTGTAGGTCAACCTCATGGGCGACCAGGGTCAACCTACACCCACTCAATACAAATGTGACCATTACAAATAAGAAATAACTGCGACTCAACAGTTCCTGTCAAGTTATCACCTAAACAAACTGGGAACCATAAAACACTTACTTGCAACAGGTTCCTTCTTGACATCTGGCTGCGAGTCCGCAAACTTCTTCAACAAGTCTTCGGCGAGCGATTCCGTGGTATCGCCGCCGGTCGCGTTACTGCTACCTTCGTTTTTCGTCACCTGCAAAACAACATTACGTTAGAAACATTGTAAATATTTTTGGGAATGGGACCTGCCGCCGGGGTTAAGCGAATATTATTAATATCTTAATATTAATACAAACCGCACGCGCCCTCGCCTGAGCGTTTCGATACTGCGACAGGAGCTGCTGCATCAACGCCTGCGGACAAGCGACACATTACTACAAAAAAATATTATGTGTACATAGTTTCTGTTTCCTGAACAGTGCAATGCAATGCAATGTAATCAGCCCTGTATTATATATTGCCCACTGCTGAGCACGGGCCTCCTCTATTACTGAGAGGGTTCGGGCCTTAGTCCACCACGCTGGCCAAATGTGGGTTGGCAGACTTCACACACCCTCGAGATTCTTATGGAGAATTCTCAGGTAATATGTAGGTTTTCTCACGATGTTTTCCTTCACCGTTAAAGCGAACGATAATTGATAAACAGAAGTAAAATATAATTTTACACCTCACAGCATACAATATTGAGAGTATTTAATATAAGCAATTAATATAGTCTGCAGTGTATAAACAGACGATTTGATAAGTCGCACGAAAACGCTGGAAGCAGGCTGCTTTTGACAGGTCTGCCTGGAAATCTCTTGAGGCTTATGTTCAGCATTGGACATCATATGGTGATGGCGGTGTTTTTATAATGAGGTTATAAACTTAGCCGACATGCAGGATGTTTTTTCCCTTTGGAAATTTCCAAAATTCGTAATTCCAATTTCCGTAAGTTGCGATGTGTCAGCCATTGCACAAAACCCGCACATTTTCCTCTTTCTTATCACCTTTAAATGTTGCTTTAATAATTTCTCATTTTTTACTTCCTTCCTCTTAATTACTGAAATGTAATGAAAGATTTTTGTAATCCAATACTAAAATATTAGTACTTAAATAACATAAATGTAGGAATTTAACTCTAAACTTTCCACATAACACCTTAGGAAATAATTAGACGAGGCTGAAAACCAGTGCTGCTCAGAACTACTGTCCTAGTCAGTACGAGCTGAGTTGCCCCCTTTTGCCTTATTATAGTTTAAGTATAAGAATCTCTGTGTTATTATTAGTGTAATAAGGAAATCAGATTTTATTATTATTAATTAAAACAATATAATAAAAGTAATAAAATGATACTACAATGTGGCTGATGTATTATAATTCAAAAGAAGATAATTCAATTGGAACAACTTAAAATATACGACTACCGAAACTGGACACGGTAATTCTGTGTACACATAAATAATTATCACAATGATTGTTTATATAACAAAAATAACGGCCCGTATGTACCAACATAACAGTTGCACTTTTTCGCACATGAGTAGCAGCTACGAAACGTAGAAACTAAGCTAAAATGAGGTAAGGAAATGTTAACAAAAAATATTTTGAATCTTAATGACCAACACGAAATATCGATACATGAAATTGAAAATGAAGGAAGACATTAATGAATTCAATAAGGGTTTACGGTCACGTCACTCAATGAACGCACACGAACACCCAATATTAAGAGTGATAAATATGCTGATCATGAGGGATATGAATGGAAATCAAGGGATGGGTATTTCACTCCGGTAAAAAACCTTTATATTGAGAACATCTTATAAAGCATATTTTACTTGTTGGTGAGGCGAGAGGTTGTGCGAATTCTTCTGTAGGTACTGCAGTGTCTGTAGCTGGTGGTGGGGGAGGGGTGGCGCGTCGCCCCCCGCGCCCGCTCCTGCCCCCGTCCCTGCCCCCGGCGGTGTAGCCCCCGCGCCCCCCGTGCCCCCCGGGTACGGCGGCGGCGCGGACTTGGGCGCACGCGACGACATCTCCGCAGAAATCGGCAAGTTCCACGCCTCCTCGATAGATGGCAGCTGGCGACGTCTGCGCAATACAAACAAATTAATGTAGCAGACTAGTTACTACTCACAGAACTTGTTGAGATTTTGTTTGAAAAATTGCTACTGTCAAACATGAATATAAGTATTCAACGACTAGTTGATGTTTTACACAATTGTACGCTTTGAGAACAAAGTATAGAGCGTATCTTTAAATAAAGTATATTTTAAACACGGAACTGGGTTAATGGTGCCAAACATTGCTCATCCAGCATTCATCTCAATATTGAAATACCTACAAGGCCGGTCCGGGTTTTAGTTGCGACTGAAAACTCATTACCGGACTAGCAGAACTACTATATATACTCACTTGCCAGTGACAGAAGGCATGGGTGCATTCGCCAGGTGCACCTTCAAGAATGCCAGCCTTTGCCTGAGCGCCGCGTTGGAGGCGGTCGCAGCGGTCCCCCCGTTCGTATAGCACGCGAACGCATCGCGCGGCATCTGACAGCTCTCGTACAAGCTGCCGAGGTTGGTCCACGCCGCCGAGTGCCCCTTGTCCAGTTGTACGGCGCATATGTACGCTTGCAGGGCGTCCATCGGCTGATTCTGTTGCTGATATAACACACTGGAACATAATATTTTTGTTATGTAACCTATAATTGTCCCCTTGCTGGGAAAATTCCTATTTATGATTTTTTGTTGCATACTGAAATGACTAAGTAGATCTGATGTTAAGCGATCTTCACCGCCCATAAAATTTTATTCCTTAAGAAAAGAACCTTTAAACATTAGGAGAAACGAAATAGATACCATGATATCAAGCAAGTACTTTTATATATCTTGAAATTATTTATTGACGCGTGACCTTATTGACACAATTAGTCTGGTTTTCAGTCATCAATACAGATACAAAATTTGTATCAGTATTGATATTATTTAATAAATCACAACAAAAACAAAATACACGCGGTATGTACAAAGACGTATTGAGATCACTAAGAATATTTTATCTCCACGTAGGTATAATGTTAGTAACCGTATGATATAACCAACCTTCATAGCGAATAGAAAAAATAACTATTATTAATAAATAAAAAGTAACAGTATATAAGACGGGGAAATTAACTCGCAATCGTAAGCCTAGAGATAGAATGACTTATTATATCCGAAGGTTCCTTGTGGGATATTTCACATTAACTATTTTCCGGATCTCCAATCATGTGGAAATCTCAATGCCGTACGAATTGGACCCAATTATTACCCAAATTAACGCAACATAACTAACGAATCATAACAGCGGTTGCCTATATATTTGGGTCCTCACAATAACATCAGTGTGATATAATATACGGGAAAAGAGGCCTTCCCATCACTGCCACTGATTCTGCCATAGCAGCTTTATGACCAACTTGAAGAGATATTGCGTTTCGCGAGGCTGTTGACTCAAACTTTAATGATGATTACAAGTAATGATACAATAATACCCGATTAATTACAATTTACACTTTCGTTCAAATCGTCTAACGAGAAAAACGAGAGATTCGCCAGATTGATAACTTGCAATGCAATGCAATCAGCCCTGTATTATATACTGCCCACTACTGAGCACGGGCCTCCTCTATTACTGAGAGGGTTCAGGTCTTAGTCCACTACGCTGGCCTAAATGATAACTTACTCGCTGAATATTCACCAACTGTATCCGCAAAGCTAGGTACTCATCGTAATGAGTTTTATTATGTAACATAGTCGCTATCAACTAATACACTTCCTATTTTTTAGGCGGAATAATTCTCTACTCACCCTATCGAGCACCAGGTATCAGCGTTGCCTTCGGACTTCTCCACGGAGTTTCTATACGCTATGAACGCGTCATGGACCTTCCCTTGGGCGGCGAAGCATCTGCCCAGCAGGTAGAGCCCCGCGCCCGACTCGGGCTCCGCGACAACCGCGCGTTGGAGACACCAGATCGCAGCGCGCGCCCTCCCCGCTGGCTCGCCCAGTGACACGCAACGATGATATAACCATCCTGTTCATCCGATTAGTATTGTTAGAACTGTGCTGGATTTGTGCAGAACATGCACTGTGGAGAGTTGTCGATTAATTTCATGTTTTATTGTCTACTAGCTTTTGCCCGCGGCTCCGCCAGCATTAAAAAGTTTTTCCGGGATAAAAGTCCCGGTTTATATTTCCCCGGGATAAAAAGTAGCCTATGTGTTAATCCAGGACATGATCTACCCGTGTGCCAAATTTCATCGAAATCCGTTCAGTAGTTTTTGCGTGAAAGAGGAACAAACATCCATACATCCATACATTCTTACAAACTATCGCCTTTATAATATTAGTAGGATGTACTTTAGATCTATATAATGCTGGATCATGATAACTAATTACCCAGTTATTCAAATCAACCAATTAATTTAGGCAATTATTAAATATATTTTAGAGTTCGGTAAATTTAGTTTCACGGAATGAACTGATACGCGTTCCTAATTACCGTCTTGTTTTAGCAGATTATTATGTTTTCTTTTTTATTGCTACTGAATGACGAAACGAGCATGCCGCTCGCCTGATGGTAAGCGATACGACTACCCATGAATAGTAGGTCCTACAGAACTTCAAATTACAAAGTACTGTGTGGCACAGGGCACTCCACTGAGCTTGTCATCCCAAGACAGATGTTAAGTCTCATAATGCCCAGTAACTACGCTAGCTACGATGTCCTTCAAACCGGAGTACAACGGTGCATGCCCACTGCTGCATGGCGATAGAAATAGACATTGCGGTGGTACATACTCAGACGGCCCCTCGAATACGAGATACCTACCACTACTGTCTGTATTAAACCTTGGATGTGTGATTCTGTTTTGGATTAACCATCGTAAACCTATGATAACCACCTTTTAACAACGGACGGCTTACTTTAATTTTTACCACGTGTACTTTATATAGCATAGAGTAAATATGAAACATCTAAATATAAGTTCCAATGTCACAACGTGCCCTTCACAACTTTAGTAATTCTTACAACACTAACAGTTATATAAAATTGTACCACCCTTTAGTACCATTCAAAGCGAATCCTTAAAAAGTGCAACTCCGTGTTCGAGTTTATTTTAACAAACAGTTTCATCAACCGGACTCACCGACATTGAACTTTTCACAGTACAATTCGTTGCGTCTCATTTTTGCTACACTTTTTACGTAACTGTTGCTAATTACTAACATTGAAAAAGTTTGAATGTCATAAGTGTCAAATCATAGCACGTCATCGTTGAGTTCGATTTATGGAATATCCTTGTCTTATTAAAGTAGAGATAAACGGCTTACCGAGCTGTCTGCAGACGTCAGCTTTGAGGGAAGACGACAGCTGTGGTTCTTTCAGCAGCCTCTCGTAAGCGTCTCTGGCTGCTTTCCTCAGGCCCCTGGCTTCCAGTAGATGCGCCGCGTGGAAGCTGAGCTCGAGGCGAGTGAACGTGGCGTCTTGGTGCGGAGCGAGTCGCGCGCGCCTGAAGTGAACAGCGGCGGCGGCCCAGTGCCGGCGCGCCTTGAACATCAGCGCCAGCCGGAGGTGCGCGTCCGCCGCGCGGGAGAACCCCGGCGAGACGTACAGGGCCATTTGCAACGCCTTTGTCGCCCTGTCGGGAAAAACAGTCACCGAACATCCGCCCCATAAACACTTCTAATGTAATGTTTATTCAACATCTATTGTTTAACGGAACCCCGTTACGGAAACAAAAACATCACAAACAATTAATATTTTACAAGCAATATACCTTTTTTTCGCTTGTTTGTTCAAAACAATGACAATGTTACAGCCTGAACTTGACTCTGGCTGATAAGGTCAGGCGAAGTCTAACTATTATAAAAAGCCCGAGCCGTGACGCTACATTCTTAAAATGTTGTACACAACTGCAACACAAAAACATACAAAAGCAGAAAACCTTTTGTATACTTGTTTGAAATAAAATTCTCAAGAAACTTATAGAAATGCCTTCATTGACAATAATGGAAAGGTTTTACGATGTCAATCAGTTCCATCTAAAATAAAATTATAGCCGGTCGACTTTAAAGAAACCTTAATATTGCATTACACGTGATGAATTCAAAGACAACAAAAAATAAAGACGGATCAATACAAGTAAAAAAATATATCCAGGTAAGTACATACAAAAGCAAGGAGATTATTCAGGCAAGCGTGTAATGGAAACTTGAGAGTTGAAAGTAGGTACGTCACGAAAGATGCGATTGAACCATAATATCCGTAAGGTTATTGAAGAGCGCATCACCAGAGCGTAACGTCACCGATGCGCCCGCGGGGTCGATGACCGTCTGAGGCTCGTTCGTGCAATCGATCGGACGATGCAACGCAACGTCTAGACAGCGATCACACGCCGAATCCGATGCCTATATCGCCTTTATTTAGATGACCTCCGCTGACATTTGCAAACCGAAACAAAGAAGCGAGACAGGTGCCCGCCGATGTTCGGCCCGATACCGGCCGCCTACTAAAATTAAATGTCCATTACATGCGCACACATCCGTCGGTGTGTGCTGTGACGACGGACGAGTGACGAGCAGCAGAGAGCTTTCACCGTCCGCGCCAGCCGTGTCGCCCGCACCGCTCGACATACATCATAAAGTTATTATACCACTGAACAATGCCGTTCAGTAACAAAGACGTACCACCATGCGGCTGCTTTTCATCGCTATGATTAGCTGTTATCACGCAACATTAAACAGTCCCTCGTACGAGTCTAACCACAATCCCATAAATAACGTTATCACAAACGCATGACTTCGACAATGTCAAGTTATGGATAAATTGATTGATTTCAAGTAATATAATTAATGAATCGGTGCACGTGTATTGCATGGCCTGGTTATTTCCCTCAAGTTAAAATTAGGAATATGTACTGTTGATTGTTGAATCCCCACACCAACAAACCAATATGTTTAACAGGGGAGTGCAATGTGCCCCTCGTGTAGATAATACTGGTACAACGCCAGCGATATCGGCGACTAGGTTTATGGTTCACAATTTTACACCCACATGTGTTGATAACGCGATACGAGTCTGCCTGCTCACGATATCGGTAACAATATACTTAAATTCATTTTCACATTAACTAGCCAATAAAAAAAACTCTACATATTTAATGTAAGTAAGCAATAAGCCCTCAACAGAACGACTAAAACAAATAAGCACAATAATTAATGTCTTGTGTCAGTAGTCTGTTTAATTACATAATTCTGGTTGAGTAGATTAATGTGTTGGTTGTACATCATATTGTTTACAGTAAAATTATACGAGTATTACGTGGTACATGGTAAAATAAATATCCAGAATACGCGCGTCGGGATCGATTATAATCCGGTTTGCTACCTGCCCGGGCCCAACCTTGGGTATTATCACTTCACTCAGGTAAGGGCATTGTGTATACAGCAGAACCCTATTTTATTTAGAGAAGCGAAAATTCTCGCTTTTATTCAAATGCGATCTCTCACTAGAGTCATTCAATGAACATCTGCATAGTAAAACATCGGGCGTGTAAGACGAAATGGTGCGCTCTACACCGTGCACACAAAAACATTATAAATTTATAAATAATTTGAAGTTCAAATCTAATAAAATACATTTTGAGGACGTCCTTGTAGAGTAAGCATTTTACAAAAGCATAGAGCCAAAGCATTAGCAGCGCATCATTGAAACACGGTTGTGTTCCTTGGATGCGTTTACTCGTTAGTAATTCAGCTGTTTAGCCGTGTCTAGTTTGTGAGCATCAGGCATGAAGCCGCGAGAGGGGGGATATTGCCATGAGGCAGCACGGCTTGACCTAGTTCTGCACACTCGTGGCGGTGCCGGCTCAAGGACGGATCGACCGCTATTTATAGAGTTCATTCGTCGGTCGTCATAGCATCGCACTTTACATAACTGAAGTAAACCGTTGCTAGGTGCGCCGTGGGCCGCGGCACGTGAACCGCGCGCTAGCACTGCTCGTACATAATAGCCGCGCGACACTTTCTCACGGTACACCTCGATCAAGGGGAACGGATAAATAACTCGCTATCGTACCATAATAAACTATGAATACCATGCATACACACTACAAATGTTTTGCACGTGGCCTGTTTGGGAACGAGGTCAAAGTCGTAGCACTTTTTTATTTTGCTCGGATCTGTCTTGGCGGAAGTGATCTATCATAATACAGCTGTTGTCTGCCTCACATGTGCATCGAAATGTGTATTAAGGCTATCTTTCGAACGTTACAAGTGACTAATTTTCCTTAATATAACGGTATATTAATGAGGAAGCTGAGTAAATTGAAATGACGTAAAACATATGATTAAGAGGAATAAAAGGAAAAAGTAATGAATCATAGCGGTATAAGCGGACAAAAACGACGCGGCACGTCGAGGTCAATTCACGAGAACCATATCAAAATAGCTGGAACGTAATCTGTTGATAAAATTTATTAGAATTTGAAATTCTACGGAGTTGAAGTAAATTCCGAAGTTACGGAATTTGCTTTGCCCCATTAAGAGCGCCTGTGCTGCCTGGCAACGAACTATACATACATTTATGCGAAATGAAATATACATACATTTATGCGTACAATACGCTAATATTGATGGTGATCGAAACGTTAAATACGTAATGTGGTGACTGGTGATACGAGCGAGTACTGCGGTAGTAAACTCAAGCTGTACTCGTGACCGCGTGACGCGATCATGCGATGCATACAACGTCTACCTACAATTCACTTAGCTATATTGCATCACGGCCTTGGCTTCACGGCAACTAACTGCAACGCTAACTGCAAACGATTGCACTGCACAATGTATCCTTAGAACTATATTACGGTAAGTTGCGTCAATCTTTGTAAATAAAATTATATTTATAAGGGTAAAATAAAAAATATTTTTAACTTTTCAAAAGGTTATGATAATATACAGTTAGCAAAAAAGACAACTTAAGTTTTCGATCTCTATCGTACGTCTCAACATACGTCTATGACAAGAGACCTTTGAACTGCAAAAGCACGGATGTGTTTGAGACGTTCATCTCGCAATCTTGAATAAATAAGAAACCCCTAAAACAGGCAGTCTTGAACGATAATACTTTGAAGTAAATTCATTTTTGCGTTCAATAAGTCCTTAAAGGTGGCATAATATATTAACAAATGCGGAATGTTGTTCAAAATTGATAATGAACGAGTGCCCGTTTATCGCTGGCGTCATTCTAGTTGACCCACTTTCGTTCTATTCGATACCACTTATAGAGTAACCTACACACAAATGATCTCATGAACGCGATATTTCAGATATGTGTCGTGTATTTTCAGTACTTGCGCATACAATGTACCAAATTAGAATAAAGTGCTCATAAAGTTGAACAAAATACATTTCCAATTCAATATTATTCAAGGGTCATCGTGGGAATCCGGGTCGACATTGTTTACAATTTGAAAACGAAAATGAGCTCGTTCCGTGCAGTTTTATTCCTAAGCTGAAACACCGTATGGTAATATGTTTTCATATTTGTGTCATGGCTTTGTAGAGAAACGTCTATCATGTTATTCAGCGAAAGTTTCATCAAATTTTTACGATGCAGCGGCTTCATTCGAATGCCTTTCATTGATGCTTCTGGTGCGAATTTATCATTAACACAATGTGCCTCTTTGTAATGAAATATGAATTTTAAGTTAACATAATTACTTTCTACGTTAAACAACGAAAATATTATTGAATATTAAAGGATTAATATAATAATTTAATGGACCAAAAATAGCCACATATTTATGGCACTGGATCACAATAATTACAAGTCTAGTTCAAAACTCGCGCATGTTTACCCAATTAAGCAATAACTCATTAATTTACAAATAAAGTAGCCATTAAATATAATCAGTAACCAAAGTACATTGCTTTTGTATTTCTCTGTACAATTATAATAATTAATCAATATCTATCGAGCTAGGACAAGGTCAAAGTGCCATGACGATATCCCTCAGAATAGATTTGGCTGGCGGTAACTGAAAATATACGTGTATGATTTATATGAAACATTTTACGTATTCTAATACTAATGATTAGAGAAGAGTGTGGCGTCTGTTAGTACTTAGGTACTTGTAAGTTAAGGTTATTAGTCATAGACGTTCTTAGGTCGACAAGTAGCAAAGGTTTTACACACTACCATAATATTCTCGTGTGAATATATTTATATTTCAAATAAAATTCAAGCTCAAAGAACATGTAGTTTTCAATATAAAAGTAAAATATACCAAAGTTTATCATAATTACATACTTATTGTAAAATTGTTTTGCAAGCTGGTTTACTCGTTTTCACACAAAGGATATCGTTTTTTGCGTTTCAAACGATACACGAAAGTCAAAACTGGGTCAACGTTGAGATACATGACGCATGCAGAGCATATCATTAATTGTTTTGCGAAAACATTACAAATGCTGAATATACACATTAAATTATTAAAGGATACAGTCGCATTATAATAAAATACAAATATTATGTTTAAAATGTAAACACATGTGTGTGTAACAAAGGTATTACGGGAACAAGTGAAATTTATTCTTCATGCAGTGCCCATATCGGAACAAAACAATGACACATACATGTTTTGCCACATTACAGTCGTCCACAAAGAGGCGCATCAACGCGGAAGCGAGTGGCTGATGACAGCTGCACTAACAATTTATTCTGCTTGCATAGCATACTGCATTGCGAATAAAACAATGCTAGTAAAAACAGACGCACCGTGACTCAGCGACTTAACGTTAATTTATAAATTATAATCGAACAGGTTTGCAGTCGAGAAGTGCAATCATCAACTTTTATTTGTGTGCTTTATGTAACAGATAACATTACACAATAATAATAAATCAGCTGTGCTGAATGCTCACGTGGGTAAACACGAATATGATGAACGCACGCGTTATTATACACGTGTCATTGTCTTAAGACATTCCGAGAGAGTTCCGCGTTAATGTCTAAACTGAGCGACTGAAATACCGCGCTGGATATAATAACGCTCAGAAACATCTCTACGCATTTGCAAACGAACGCATAAAATTACGCCGAAAATGCTTCCCCCAACATAAAGGCCCCGAATGTTATGTGCTATTATTACATTACAAACGGCGGAGTGCCCTTGATAACTACCCCATACGAATCGTGGTTCACAAGTGTCCTGACAAGTCGAATACTTATTTACATGCAGCAGAATTAAAAACTCGGCCCCATCCCCGACAACTACGACTGCGGAAGGGTTGAACCCTTTGTGAATGATTTTTTTGATGTTCATCGTCGGCATCACAGTTGTTACGCTGAGAAATATCAAACGTACGTGTATGTATACACATCGTATGGACGCGCACCGAAAAGCATGTTGTTCGTTCGGTTCTGGACCTCTTCGAATGGGCCGTGCCGCGGCGGGGCGAGGGGGTGTGGCAGGGAGGGGGGGTACGCAGAGTAGTTGTAGTTCAAGAGTGACGTAACAGCATCTCGCAAGCATCGAGCCCTTTCCATTGCTCCCTTTTTGCGGTCACCGGCCGCTTTCTAATGGCCATTGTGCGAACAAACTGATGGCTACATCGTAAGTACCGATCGACATCCGTGAGAACTGAGAACCGCTTCGTTGCTTACTAATTATGTATGCTTGTATACGACGCTACATCTTGTGATCTTACCTACACTATTTTTTCTACAAAAATATTCACTGCCGCCACACCGGTATAACTTAGTCCGATAGTAGCGATATCGTGTTATTCTAATATTGAGCACTGTATATTTACGTTTTGAAGATGTTCATGCGACACGAACCATCGAGTTATAACAATTTTACGCGTGTTTGATTTTGTTGCGTGCATTTCACATTTCGGATCGTGACGCCTGTCAACACGTGAACAATGTTGGGTTCAAATTAAATTATGTTTTTAAGTACTTATACGTACAACCATATACGTCATGTCTGCTAAATAACAATGTAACTGCGCTAAAATATCTAAACGATAAAACAAACTCGATGTCATGCAATGAAAACAGCAAAAATAGAAAAGTATCTATTTGAGTGTCATAAAGTGCGATTTACGTAAACTTAACGTAACGAACATGGTTTCTGCTGTTGATAAGAACGTGACCGCCATAATGACACGTTAATATGATCAGTTTACTTGGAAAAACCGTACCAAGAGGATTTCCAAGTAAATGTTAAATAAAACGTATCATGAATACATACAATTTCCCTGTACTTGAATCTGACATAACAGTGGAATAATTTACGAACAGGAAATATTAACGGTCAAGTGGTAAACATTTGACAGGAGTCGGCTTCGCGCACGTAGCTTTACAAGTACAATGTAATATAATGTATCGGTAGGTGTATTGTGCATTTTGAATGGTGAGTTACATCACACATGACCGTATTAGGCACAGGCTGGAGTGGTGTAAACAAAAAGCTATGCTGGTTACTCACCGCGGCCTTGCAGGCGTGACGTTGAGCTGCGCCCGCCCGCGCCACCGCGCCGCTACCGCCCGTCACTGTGACGTATTGTGACGTATGGTTTTTTTGGCGGAAATTCCATTGCGGACATCGCTCGCAGAGCGTGGATAATACATATCGCGTCTATTCTGCATTCACTGTGCTTTTTATCAGCTGCCTGTTCAAAGGTACCGAGACAAACGACCGCGACCTAACATGACGGTCGCGTTAATAATTACTTGTCGTTTGTCGGAATTTTTATTAAAGGTATGTAACAGTCAACTACTACTTTTATTACTGTGTTGTTTTTGATCCTAGAAAAACGAAAACTGAATATTAAAGTACCAACCTTGTTTTTCATCTATACTAATATTATAAAGAGGAAAGATTTGATTGTTTGTTTGAAATAGATAAACTCAAAAACTACTGGACCAATTTTGAAAATTATTTCACTAATAGGAAGCTACATTACTCCTGGGTGCTATGGGTTACTTTTTATCCCGGAAAAACATTCACGCGGGCGGAGTCGCGAGCAGATAAGTATTTTATGGAACATGATTCTAATGCAGAGACCATAGCATTTAACTTAGAATAATAGACATAGAAAACGCGTGTGCACGGATTTACTCCCGCAGTCCGTAAGTTGATTATCTCGAAGAAGCATTATCGTGGGAAAAATTATGACGCAAACCAAATTACACATTACGTCTGACAAGCGTTATTAAGTAGACAAGCATCCAATAAATACGACACTTACAGTTACTTTAGTAGATTCCAAGTATATTTATGTTAAACAAATGGATAAAAATGTACTTCTATTTAGTCGGGTATCGTCGTGAATTTAAATAAAAAAGCTGGTAGAGATGCCAACGACATCGAATGAACACTTATTTCAAAGAAGAAAAGGCTTTCCATTTATACAATTTCTAGAAACAAAAACTTTAGTTAGTGTAAAAACTAGGGCAGGCTGCTTGACACAGTTCATGCCCTGTGTGGGTGGCTGCCCTGCAGATGTGGGTGGGTAGCTTTACGTAACTCAAACAAAGACGAAGGGCGCCCGCTCGCTACTGCGCCTTTCGCAACGATCGCCCTACGACTATTGTGCCGGTCGGTAATTTACTAATCACTAATGTATATCTATTCTAATCTATACTTCTATACTAATATTACAAAAAGAAAAGATTTGTTTGTTTGTATTGAATAGGCTCCGAAACTAATGGACCGATTTGAAAAAATCTTTCACCAATATGAAGCTACATACAATATCATCAGCGAGTAACATGGGCAATTTTTTATCCCGGGGAAATACAACGCGGGACTTTTATCCCGTATAAATCATTCACTCGGGCGGAGCCGCGAACAGAAGTCTAGTGAGGTTATAAACCTGTTTGATACTTAAAATTATTACGGCATTCCTCATAATATAGGAAATGGATATAAGAATGGTGAAGCGGTGACGAGGTCATTGACAGAACAGAGGAGGCGGGTGGCGCGGATGCAGCGTGTGCAGCGAGCGAGTTCCGGTGCACTACGAGCAGGTATAAATAGCGGCCCGTTAGTGTCGACGACCGCGCGTCGTCATCATCGCGTTCACCCTGCTCTCCACTCTCTGAGCCCTGACCCAAATCCAAGGGAAAAGGTAAATATTGCATCATAACCCGACCACTGCGTCAAATCAAAAAAGCGGTCACCCCATTTCCAGAGCGCCACTACGGGGACGCCAAAGCTCGAAAAGCGAGATGTAGGGCGAAAACAGGGGAATGAGATAGGGTAAAGAGGGAGAGCTAATAATGCACACGCCCTTCGCAGACTCTATAGAGGTTCGGTGCGCGCGCGGGCTCCGGCGACGCGCGGCGACGAACGCCGAACGGCGAGCGTCCCTCCCGTGCGTGAAAGGGCCCGTGCGTACGTGACGCAGCGCACACCGCGGGGAGGGGGGGTTTACGCCCGAGTTCGAGCCCCGCACGAACATCTTCGGATCCGTATATGCACTATTCGAGTAAGGAACTGTTTTTTTTGGCATGACTTTACGGTCAGTAGCCTGACGCGAGTCGGCTTTTCTGAGCACACCGAACTTTCGGACGAACGCTTTAGGTGCTCCAACCCTTTACATTCAAACGACCATGCTGAGGGCACCTCCTAAGTCGGATACAAGCCTCAGCTCAGGTCAGTCATTGGAAGATGACTGTGTCCTTCATTGCCCCTTTAGTAGACTCTTAAGTATCGTGCAAACATTCACACAGTCTGTAATCAAAGTAGTCTAGACGAGTAGAGCGGTATGGGTACCCACCCGATTAATTATGTAGCAACGATACGATTTGGGTGTTAAAGTACTTGTAGACAATGTTCGGCTTCTTGGTCATGTATACAACTCAATGACATGCTTTGTGAATATGTATTTGTACTGCACGTCTTACCCCGTCACGACAAATTTAATTTCCAACAAAGAAATTAAACGCTAGTACCGCTACTTTCCTCACAACAACTCACCATAATATTCTTTTCTGTGTACGTAGAACACTATAAAATTCCGGTTTCTCCGCTATTTTATTACTATGCGGTGCTCCTCGCTTGGCTAGACTCGCATGTTAAAAATAAAAATATTCCTATTGTGACGTAAGTACTTCAACGCTCTACAGACAAAAACACAATATGTTGTATGCAAAGAAAAATATAAGAAATCACCTGTTACAGCGCGTCTATTTATAATAATTTAAATATCTAATTTTTGCGGAACATAATACAAAATCCAAATGACAGGATTGTGGTAATTAATATACATCAATAATTTCCGGTGTGCCCATTCGAAAGTCGAATCATCGGACGATCATAATATTTTTGTATATTCACACAAAAATTAAGAAGCTAATCCGTGGCTACTACTTACTAGCTATATGTATAATAAATTTGTGGAAATTGCAATTGGAAAAAGGATACGCATCGTGATTCGTGAGATCACCATTATGTACACGGGCGTGAAGTAACAAAATGGTACAACTACAACCTCTTACTTATCTATGCATATAAAAAATAGCTCAAATTTATGCATTGCTAATCGACTTTCGTCAGGGCACTTCTAAGTCGTCGAATGAAATTACTCGTATTATTCAGGTCTTATTCAGTCTGTTCCATAAAATGATGAACCCTACACCAAGATAATATATTGAAATGGGACCACTTCGCGACCCTTTTTTACTAGATGAAGAAGGAATCAAGGAAATACGCTCACAATTTTCAGAGAAATCAGTGTACAGTCAGCAGCATAAGTATCGGTACAAAATCAAAATTTCAAATCGCCTATGTACGCGTTAACTTAAACTGAAACATTTTTTTCTTCGTTTGAAGTTAAGTAAACCTATTTTATTATTGTGAAGAGAAAAAAAAATATTAGAACACAAAAGTATGTAGGCAATTTGAAATTTTGAATTAGTTCAGCAACTTATGCTCGTGACTGTACATACATAAAAAAAAATATACAAACACACGAGTTGAGAACCTCCTCCTTTTAGAAGTCGGTTAAAAATGCTTTGATTTGATGCCTGTCGACGTCACATGGGCATCTCATTGAAAACCAGCGCTGCGATACTGGACTGGTGGTGCCGTTAGCTGAATGGGAGGCCCATTGTTGGTGCAATAATTGCTTTTATTTTTTATTTTAGAATATGAGATATGTTTTTGTTTTCCGCGTGCAATATTGTACCAATAATAAACTTCTTTCTTTCTTTGTGCTGAATGATTGACTGACGGATCAATGCACAGCCTAAACCGCTGATCGCAGAGACCTGAAACTTGGAGGGTATGTTCTTTGTATGACGTAGGCATCCGATAAGAAGGGATTTTCCGAAATTTTATTTTATTACGGGGTGAAAAAGGGGGGCAAAGCTTGTATGGGACAACGTGATTCCTTGGTCCAATCTAGTTCAAATTTTGCATAAACCTTTTTTCGTAGAATTGATGGAAGACATGTTTCGTATTTTATTGAAATTCTTCCCCTAAAGGGGTAAATAGGGATGGCGAAGTTTGTATGCGATAAACTCAAAAACTACCGTATGGATTTCGAAGATATGGAGATAGTTCGAGACCCTGGGAAGGTTTTAGGCTACTTTTTATCCCGGGAAAATGTATGGGGGGACTTTTATTCAAGAACAACCCTTTCGTGCGGGCGAAGCGCGGCCAAACTCCATTTGATATACCTAAATAATTATTGTTGTGTTATTTTTATTCTAGTGCACGTAGTAAATGCTACTTTATGACTTTTGCTGTTACATAAAAAATAATATACAAAATCCAACCAATAAGACTACTCAATTAAAAAATTATGTGAGCGCGTGTTCAAAAACCATTGCGTTTATTTCTTTAAGGTCAACATGAGCGTTGCATCTGCTCGGTGCACGCAACATAATTAGTATTATGACTGTACAATGTTTATAAACGAAGCACGCGCGAATCACCAACTTAAATTTTCCCGTTACTAAAGTAACAATGAAGACTTTTACTTTGTGTATTCTCAGTGGTTCATCGGTGAATATCATAAGTTTCTCACCTTCGGTAACTATCTTTGGAACGCAACTTCGTTAAAAATAAAGAGAAAAAATTGACTGCCTCGGTGGCGTAGTTGTATTATGGTACGACTGCAATGCTGAGGTCTCGGGTTCAATCCCCGGGTCGGGCAAAGTGATATTGAGTTTTTCTAGTCAGTATCAGCTCGAAGTCTGGAATTTGTGCTCGATATGGCAATAGTCTCGCTCCCTAGCACATCATGGGTCGGCATAGCGGCGAGAAAATGCACCCAGCATTAGTTGCGCCTCTGTCTACCCCTTCGGAGATAAACGGCGTGAGTGTGTGTTTAAAAATAAGATACCGTCTAAGTAGATAACAGGAAAACTTCACTTGTAATGGTGAAATTAACCGAATGCAATTACGGCGCGAACTGGCGAGACGGCAAACGCGCCGGGAAATTATAACGCTTTCTACGTTCCGCCTCTGTTTATTTACTACAAACTACGAGTGCATCATTATATGAATGTGCATGTTAAATGTTATATACTTGGAATTTCACCACGTGTTCCTCGTTTAATTGTTCTTTTTTCCTTATAATTATTATAAATCAAATTTCTATAATAACCCATGCCATGCCAGAAGAAAATACGTAATTTTCGCAACAATGCCGCTTTAATCATGAATAATTATTACATGAGAATAAGGGTATGTTATTCATTTGTTTCTTGTTGCTGTCAACCTTATTCAATATACCTGCTGTATAAGGTAAATTGTAAAGAAGAGAGAACTATAATACACAATGCGTTCAAACCATCCAAAATGAATACAATACAGCCACCACATCCGCTGTTCCACGACGATACCCAGGTATTAAATAAGCAAAAGCGAACTGCGAGTTGTGGTCTGCGGATGTACGTGGGTGAGCGCGTACCCGCTTGGAACTCTGAAGGAGCGTATCTCAACTGTGAGTGTTGACGGGGGCCTGCGGATGTAATATACAAGCGACGTCATTAGCACACACTACACAAAGGCTAGCCAGTCCCGGAGCAGCTGATGCGGCGACAGGTGTGGAGGCAGCCGGCAGGCACCTGCAGCCGGCACGCGCCACCGCAAGCTGCTCTAGCAATTATACACCACGCGCCCAGCTCTCCTATATCAAACGTAATATTTATTGACTTGACATTACCAAGGCGCGTAAACTGACAGGCCAAATGGCTAGTTACGTAAGCTGCAAAAGGTACCGGTACCTACCTAGTACCTACATCGCATAACATAAGTGCAATTGGCGAGTAAAACAACACCTTGTACCAACGACTAAATTATTGCGACGAGCGAGACCGATCCACCTTGAATAGTAATGTATATTATTCCGCGAAAACGACATATTTAGGTGTTTACTCTGAGAAAACTGAGATTATATTACTGGACTGTTCCGAATACCCGCATGAATATATGAATTATAAAACGAGCCGCCCAGAAGAATTCAAACATTTATTATAATATCACAGCTATATTACAAATAAGGGGCTTTGTATTGTAAGAAATATTTTGGTGTGTTTTAAGCAGTGACATCGATTTTATCCGTTCGAAATTATTGTGGAAAAGCAATTTCCGGCTCAGATAGACAAGAAAGGACTAGACGAGCATACTATCGAACAAGTTTGCGAAACGGGCCGAACGAGTCTAGCCACTGGAGGACTCCAGAGAGTGGAGTACCGTTACGGGAAGCGGTTAGCGTGCACCGGTCGCGTAGATAATGCGCGGACCGGTCCGCGATTTGCGACCGATAACGAACATCCTTCGCGATAACAAATTACGACAGATCGCACTGATAACAAAACATAGTGACTAGATTGGACGTACCCGTGTTTAATGGATATTTGGCACATTTGGATCGCGTACGCAGGCACCTACGTCATGATTACATAAACTTACGCACCCAGCTGCTGATGATAGCGTGCAATATAGTTTGCTCAAACTCACAGTCATCTTTCGTCTTTCTTATTCCATTTTGTTGGTATTCAATTTGGTTTGTCTGTTTCTTTGGCAATTTTATTTTTGGTGTAAAAAATAGGTTTGAATTTCCTGTGTTTCGTACTTAATCCCTAGCTAAATGAGTATTCGAATTCCATAGCGTAACAAGACCAAGACGAATCATAATAAATACCACGTTCTGAAATATGTCATTCAATTAGGTAGGTACGGAACAATGAATAAAATATTTCCCGGCACGTGGTTCCAATGCCATCTCTGTCTCATATAATTTCAGAGTAGTATCGCCGCACTACCGGTCTGATGACCAGTGACGTAAGATAAAAGTGCGCGAATTCCACCTGTTATGGCTTACGGCTGTCAAGTTGGCTTATGACTCAGAGATATCTTTGTTTCATCGTAGGCAGAACTACAACGGTGACTACTACATCACATGAATATTAAATGGTAGAATTAAATAAGCCACAACTAATGTGATTATAAGGATGATATTCCGGCTGTATCAACGCATAACGCGGCAAGTGACAAAGGTACTTAAAATAGTTGATGATGACATGTACAATGTTACCTCGACGAGCGCAAAGAATGTAAGACATTCGTGTATAACGCTTCCAAGACGTCCGGGTACTGGTTTACCGTTAGAATAATGCGCATAGCAGCCGCTACGTGTTTGGATACAACAATGAGCCAATGCAATATAAGCCGCGCAATAACTGCGTCAGTAATGGGGCACCGCAGGAACACCGTGGCCGGCATGGAATTGCGACGATCGCGTGCACCGCCACTGTTACCTACCTCCATACTCCACACATCGACCTACATTTTATGCGGCGGCGAACTTATTATTTTCTAGCCGCAATCGTGCACGCACTCGTTCAACCCTTACGAGTCACGACTCACGAGGTATTTCGGTTTCACGTTGTCAGTTGTCGTTTATGGGATAACTCCCGAGACCTGATGAATGGAGCAGTTAAACCAGCATCGATTACCTGCGAAAAGGAACTGCAAAAAATGCGCAAAAAATCATGCAAGCTAACAAAAACGCGACCTCTCGATGGGACCAGCTCTGGAGCCGTCGTCGTAGATGTCTGCATTTAGGAAACAAAACATAATAGAAAGAGTCGCGAGCAAGTGCGACACACAGATACGGCGGCAGGTTGAGAGAAAGAGAGAGTGAAGCGGCACGAGGGCCGACGTAAACAAACCGTGTTCGGGAGCTTCGACCGCACTTACCATTTCGGGGATCCTTAGACCCGGGGCGGGCCCGTGAGGCCACAGCGGCCCGCGTAGTGGAGAGCGGAGACGTCGTCAGCGGGAACAGCACAATCACTCGTTCACACAGGATGGTTCAGCTCACACACTCGTCACATACGAACACGACACGTCCCGTCCTACACTACGTTCGCGGCTCGCGCCGATGCAGTTTACGTCACCGCATCCCGCTCCCGACTGGCGGTACGCGGCGTGAGCGAGCGACGACCTCGCGCTGCAGCGTGCACCGTCCCGCGTCCCGCACGCCGCGGCTCGCGCTCGCGCGCCCTGCCTCGCCGCGCGCCCCTGCGGACCCTACCGCGCGCGCCGCGCCGTGAGCCGACCCGACCCCCGGGCCCCGAGCCCCGCCCGCTCGTCCTACGTCCGGTGAATCACGAATGTCGACACGAGAACACGAGAGGACTATACAACCATCGGCAGCCTGCGCCCTGCTCGCGGCTGAATGCGATGCTTTCCCACTTTGGACGACCAAAATAATTGTCACGCACAAAAACACTTGAAAATGGAACATCCGCCCGTGCTCGCGCTTGACCAAACTAAACGAGGAAAGCTCGTTAACACCACCATTTACATACAACAACATGGCTTTTCCATTCTCGATAGGATGCCACTGATTATTAGTGGCTAGTAAAAATTATGTAGGTAAACGAATTTAATTAGAAACTTTAAACAAGTTTTAAGTATACAACGTAATAATTATATTATTTATAATACATCTAGCTACTGTTTGAAAGAATAATATTATTTGCGATGGGAACTAATGTCTCTAACGTAAATTTAATGCAAATTATTTGTATAATTTCAATGTATTTTCTTACCTTCTTGCCCGTAATATTATGTAGGTATTGCATTAATTATAATAATTATTATAATTGATATTTTATTAATACGCAATAACTTCGTGCTTTTTGATTTATTCTTCACTAGCTTTTGCCCGCGGCTCCGCCCGCATTAAAAAGTTTTTCCGGAATAAAAGTCCCGGTTTATATTTTCCCGGGATAAAAAGTAGCCGATGTGTTAATCCAGGACATGATCTACCCGTGTGCCAAATTTCATCGAAATCCGTTCAGTAGTTTTTGCGTGAAAGAGGAACAAACATCCATACATCCAGACATTCTTACAAACTTTCGCCTTTATAATATTAGTAGGATATTTTTTTCATGAAGTAATTCATTCAATCATTTCAAGCCAATCCAAGATCCTTCTTAATGAGTTCACGAATTCCTTCATTTTTTTTTATAAAAGTCTAGGATGAGTATAACTTTTTGTGATAATTGCGAAATGATCACCTTAGTCCTAAACATCCACAGAATTTTATAATCTTACTAAAATATTATACATATAATGCTATGCATACGCACCCTCACTTTATGTACTCAAATTGAAGGGAGTGATCACCGCTTATCAACAACTAGTAGTGGTCGCTGCTCCGCCCGCGTGAATAAGTTTTTCCGGGACAAAAATATTTTCCCGGGATAAAAAGTAGCCTATAGCTTCCTATTAGTGAAAGAATTTTCAAAATCGGTTCAGTAGTTCCTGAGATTAGCGCGTTCAAACAAACAAACAAACTCTTCAGCTTTATAATATTAGTATAGATAATAAACCTAACATATAGAATGTATACATATAGGGTGTAAAACGATCGGTGGACCAGCGTGCAGCGGTAGCAGGCCGATAAAGGACGTCAATATAACTCGATTTAAAGAGATTTTTGACATTGAATGACGAGACGAGCATGCCGTTCGCCTGATGGTAAGCAATACGACAGCCAATAAACAGTAGGAACACCATCTAGCACCTTGAATTACAAAGTACTGTGTGGCATTCCACTGCGCTCATCATGAGACGTTAAGTCTCGTTATGTCCAGTAGTTACACTGGCTACAATGTCCTTTAAACCGAAACATAACAGTGCATGCACACTGCTGCTTGGCGGCAGAAAAAGACATTGCGGTGTTACCCACCCAGACGGACTCTTACATATTAGAGACCTACCACCACTAGATTGATTGAGATTGACTGCCAGTGTAATTTATCCGTCGTCAAGCCGTAAGATGAGTTTTTCGGACATTTTTCAAAGATCTCGAAGTGTGCTAAATATCTCTCGACCAGCCAGAAATAAAAATCTAGCGATTTATATAAAAATCTTTCATCTGTGGATAAGATTTTGTAGGCTTTATATATTTTGATTTCATATTACAGTGAAATGTAGTTCCGTTAGTTTCAACACTTTTGCTGACGTACCTTAAGATTTATTGATAAGTTTTGTTACCCATTATAGCTTAAAATAAGACATCTGCAATCACAGACAAAATTCCAAGATTGAAGCTCCCGTTTTTAATTCATACAAAAGACATTGCGAGTCGCCGAGCGACACTGAGGACGCCGCTACACCCCTGTCCCCTATTTTATATTGCGACATAAATAATGCGTACCGGATTTACACTTGCGATAAACCATATTTTTTAAATATTTCCCATCTCGAGTTTTGTGGGCAGCGAACCTGTGTTATTTCGTTGAATTGTAGAAATTACTTTACATATTAAGATACAAAGTTATATTACAAACGTTTTGACAGCAACTTTCCTCGCTAGGACAGCGAGATTATTTCTATTTAAAGTAGAGTCCAGAAATAGACGTCTCCGCCATTTCCTATCTTGAGTCAATTCATAAAATTATAATGACTGTAACTTTACATACATTGATATATAAAAACCCTTTACATATCAAGTTTTCACTATACTGTGATACTATATTCGTAAAAAGGACACGTGACGACACGAACCTTGAGTTTAAATTAAATTCCCAATTACTACAGTATTTTTTACCGGATTACCATTCTTCTTATTTTCCCTATTAGTTATCAAATATAATCAAAACTAAATAAAAAGCAAAACGCCATGTGACGACACGATCACATCTTCCAAAAGTGGCGGTGACATGATAGTTAGACATCTCTACATGAACTAAACACTAAAGGTATCGCAGCGGCTTATGTTGTACCTCGAATACCTTGATATACTTGCCCCGAAGATTTTACATTGAATTCTAAATATTAGAATTTGAAACCCCTTGATCAGTTTTTATAACTCCGGAATGCAGCTCTGTATAATAATATATTCTCTACGTCTCAGATGCCTTTTCCTTTATAACTACCCTATATTACATAATCTAACCATATTTCCAGGCCTACCTGTAGAATTTCTTTGCTTATTTTACAGATTTGCTTTTGTCCGATTCCTAACTTCAAATATGTTAGTATCCCGTTCTACCGCCTTCTTAACGTACCTACACAAACGAGTTTTTTGCAGTCGCGACAGAGTTCGACCCGTAAGTCGTCCGCAGTTTATTTTCCGAGACTAACTCAATTTAGTCAATTTCTTTTGTTCCTTAACATAAATTTATCAAGAAATAATGCGTTGACTCAGGATTTGAGAGATTATAATATTATAGATTGACTACTGAATTCGCACCGAACATTCGCGCCAAGCATATTTGTATCCACTTTCTTTGTCCTCGATATTCAGCCACTCAGTCGTGTCTAAACGAATAATTCCCACATAATTTGAATCTAATAATAATTCTTTATATTTAAACTTCATAATGAGGACGTCAATAGACTGTGGCACATAATTTTTAAAGTAATCACTTCCTCCGGATGTCCTAAAACGTTTGCGAAATACCGCCAAAAGCAATGACTAATGACTTACAGTTATTTTTTTGCAACAATCATATCTTTACAGATAGTCGACTCGTTTGTGTTCACTTATAAAGAGGTCAAGTCTGGAGATTTATTAGTAGTTAATCTCTTAGATTGTTAAACCGATTTAGAAAATTATATCAATAATAATATAAAGTTACATTATCGCTCAGTATCATAGGTTATTTTCTTATTATTTATTAATAGGTGATGCTCGCGACTCCGCCCGCGTGAAAGAGTTTTCCGGGATAAAAATATTTTCCCGGGATAAAAAGTAGCCTATAGCGCTCAGGAGTAAAGTAGCTTCCTATTAGTGAAAGAATTTTCAAAATCGGTTCAGTAGTTCCTGAGATTAGCGCGTTGAAACAAACAAACAAACTCTTCAGCTTTATAATATTAGTATAGATTCTGGACACTCGTGGGAGTAAGCCCAAAAACGACGAGCAAACTATAGTTAGAATAACAATTGTAATTAACATCGCAAGACAGGTTTATTTCCGAAGCGGAAAATCAACAAAGAGCTAAAGCGTCGCTTTTGCCTTAACATAGTAAGGATGTCTGAGGGTACTTCTGGCAAAAAGTGCCTATAGTCTAATAAACAAGTTGAAAAACGTGAAAAATAGAGATAAAGGTCCTAAAAATATGAGCGATGGCTCATTCGATTCGTAATCACCTCTAGAAAAATGTTTTTGAAGGATTTTGGTGCAGGTTAAAAATTGCAATTGTTATTAACAAAATAAGATGAAAAAAAAAATGATATTTCGTTTTTTGTTAATAACTCGAAAAACATTTACATTTAAGCAATTTTGAAAAAAGCTCGTTAAAGAGGAGGAAATTTCCAATAAAAAAGTTCTGACTCCCGGAATTCTATCTTCATTATTTATAATTTTAATTAGACGTTGAAAATAGGGCTCCGCGCGGCAGTTACGGCATGCGCGCGCCGCCGCTAAAGAGAGTTCAGCAATAAAAATATTTTTTTATAACATAAAATGTGATTATAAAATTTTGAAAAAATCTAGTATCTTCTTAACACTTGAAAGAATCGAGCCCTGAAGAAAAAAAAGTTTATTCACCATTTTTCAAAAAGCTATGCAATTGTTAACTAACGAATTTTTTCCCAATCTCTATTGGCATAAACTAATAATAAATTCTTTATAACTATTGAAAAATTTATAAATTTAAGTAGTTATAAAAAATCATAATTAACAAATTAATAAACTTAAATGAAAATTTACCGTAGGATCTTATAAAGTACATATATCAAAAGGGCTCCACGAAGTTTAAAATTTATAGGCCAATTATTTATACCTTTCATCACATTGTTTATGCCAATGGAGATTGGGAAAAAATTGGTTAGTTAACAATTGAATAACTTTTTGAAAAATGGTGAATAAACTTTTTTTCCTCAGGGCTCGATTCTTTCAAGTGTTAAGAAGATACGAGATTTTTTTCAAATGTTTAAAATCACATTTTATGTTATAAAAAATATTTTTATTGCTGAACTCTCTTTAGCGGCGGCGCGCGCATGTCGTAACTGCCGCGCGGAGCCCTATTTTCAACGTATAATTAAAATTATAAATAATGAAGATAGAATTCCGGGAGTTAGGACTTTTTTATTGGAAATTTCCTCCTCTTTAACGAGTATTTTTGAAAATTGCTTAAAGGTTAATATTTTTCGAGTTATTAACAAAAAACGAAATATCATTTTTTTTTTCATCTTATTTTGTTAATAACAATTGCAATTTTTAACCTGCACCAAAATCCTTCAAACATTTTTCTAGAGGTGATTACGAATCGAATGAGCCATCGCTCATATTTTTAGGACCTTTATCTCTATTTTTCACGTTTTTCAACTTGTTGATTAGACTACTAGTTTTCAGTCAAGTTCGTCTCTGTGTGATGCCGCCTAGCGACCCATCTTTAATTTGGTGCAGCTAAAATAAAATTTGTTGTTCTATTAAAATTTCCATTAGCATTGTCGCCTCACGACAGGCACAACATAGAATGGCGATATGAATTGGACACGTACTAAAGGGATTGGCCGTAGAAAACTTTAGATTGACACAAATGGCAGACCGGTAAAGAAGCCTTAGCCATGCAATGGGACAAGAGAGGCTTATGAAAGCCTCCCTCGGAAACCAGATTGAACGTTTTTTCAATGTATAATTCACAATCAAAAACATTATGTAACAAAGTGAACGAAACAAAGTGTTGTTCAAACTTACTGGGTTTCCCCATTGTGTTGTGCGTCAAAGAATTTTAAAACATTCGGTAATCACATTTACCCCGTGCAATTGAAATCTGTTTTTCATTTGTTTTCTCCTGCTACGGTTCAATTAATTAATAAATTAATACTAGCTTTTGCCCGCGGCTCCGCCCGCGTTAAAAAGTTTTTCCAGAATGAAAGTGCCGCTTACACATATGGGATTGAGGGTCACCTGGTGAGGGCTTTAAAGTCTCTCTATGAGAACTGCAAAGCCTGAATCAGGGTAAATGGAGCGCATTCAGAGTGCTTTAACGTCTCAAAAGGTGTTAGACAAGGATGTGTTGCGTCTCCATGGCTCATCAATGTCTATATGGGCAGCTGTGTGTCGGCTCCGAAAGAGATAGAATGTGGACTGAGAATAGATGAGTGGCGTGCCAAGTGTCTCCTTTATGCCGATGATCAAGTTTTACTTGCACCGTCGGCGAGGGAGCTGCAAGACATGCAAAATTTAGTGAAAGGTGTGTTTAAGGACAAGGGGATGAAAATTAATGCGAGTAAGACGAAAGTGATAGTGATAGAAAGAGAGGAAAATGCTACTGACTGTAGCATAAGAATAGATGGTGAGCAAATGGAACAAGTCATGAGTTTGTGTAGCTAGGAAGTATGATTACGAGAGATGTAAAGTATGACATGGATATTGAAAGAAGAGATATAGCAGGAAACAAAGTAAATGGCGCCTTGTGTGCAATAGTGAGTAGCCAGGCGGTGTCTGAAAAAATGACTATTGACAATGGTGTGCTGGTGCCGAAGTTTATGTATGGAAGTGAATGTTGGGTTTGGCAAAAGAAGCTACGAAAATAGAATAAATGCGGTGGAAATGCGCTCCTTATGGAGTATATGTGGAGTCACCATTGCTGATCGCATGAGCAATAGTATGATAAGAGATCGATGTATGTTAAAGTATGATGTGGTGACTAAGACTGAAAGAAGTGTGCTGAGATGGTTTGGGTACGTCGAGAGGATGGATGAAAGACGGATCACAAAAGGTATTTATGGGGCGAATGTGGATAGGACGGCTGGAAGGGGACGCCCGAGGAGAATCTCCTCTGACCAAATAAATGATCTTCTCCGAATAGGGCAAGTCAGGAGTACCTACCCTTAACCGATGAAAATCATCATGGTTGTCTGTGATTGGAGATTACCTCGAGCGATAAGACCGCCAATCGTACCACATTTTGCCTTTACTATGTGAATACTATATTACGTTGTGATGTACAATAAAGTTATAAATAAATAATAAAAATGTATGAAAAGAACTATGAATGTGGAAAAGGCGAAAGAGGTGTATCAAGATCGAAGCATGTGACGCTCAATAATCTCTGCCTACCCCTATGGGTTAAGGGCATTAGTGTGTATGTATATACGTTCCGCTTTATATTTTCTCGGGATAAAAAGTAGCCTATGCGTTAATCCAGAACATGATCTACCCGTGTGCCAAATTTCATCAAAATCCGTAGCAGTTTTTACGTGAAAGAGTAACAAACATACACACATCCATACATTCTTACAAACTTTCGCGTTTATAATGTTAGTAGGACTGTGCTTTTGAAAACAATGGAGAAATTCTATAGGTTCATAAAATATACGCCTTTAACAATAATTTCTGTCGTGCAATATTTTGGATGTGCAATAATTGACGGCGACATCGAATTAAATATCTAAAGAACATTTTGAATGCCTAAAATTGAGATTGAACTGACTTTGCAGCATATCCGTAATACGATGCAATAAGTAATATGCAATAGCAACTCTAAAAAATAAAAATAAATAAACGAAAAATCTGTACAAAAACAGCCAGGAACCATCCATTTCTGGCTTATTTTCGTAAAAAAAAATATCCCTTTGCCCTACCCGGGGATCGAACCCGAGACCTCAGCATTGCAGTCGTATCAGTGGCTAATTTCAATACAAAAATTCCACGTGTTACAACAATTTTATGACTTAAGACTAGCACAAGATAGATGATGTAGCCATTAGAATTCAATTATTAACTCAACACGGATTATTTTGCGATACATGGGGTCTTACCAATAAATCTTTTTAGTCAATTATTAATTAACTAATCAGTATTTTTGGTTCTAAGTTGTATGACGTGAGGAAGAAAAGTATGACAAAATAGTAACTAGTTAACTTATCCTTAAAGTAAACTGAAGAGAGGTTATATACACCAATTTTTTGTAGAAATGTATAAACAAAACTGCCAAACAGAAACCATAATTCAAAATTTGTACCATTTCTAATGTCTGCTTTTGGGTAGAAACTAGAATTCATTTACGTTTTAGTCGTGTAATATGAGCGACGACGTTAACTATATTCACTGGCTTTTTACCAGAAACTACAAAGTACAATGTACTGAATTATCAACTATCCCGGTGTTATTGTATGTGTAACTCAGAAACTATTTTTTATGGTGCAACCCAATACTGTTGTAATCGTAACTATTCGAATTGTATTCTATACTGGTGGTAGGACTCTCATATGTAAGAATCCGTCTGGGTAGGTACCACCACAATCTCTATTTCTACCGCTCCTTCCTCTCTCAGTGGCCGTCCTGAGCCGAGGTTCGTAGCCCGTTAGTGGGTTGCCCTCAGCATGGTCAATTAATTCAAAAGGTTGCGAGCGCCTTCTGCGTTCACCCTAAAGACCGGTGTGACCAGAAAAGCCGACTCGCGTCAGGCTACTGGCAGTAGGGCCATTAATAAAAAAAAAAGCTTACAGAGGCCTCGCATAGCAGGCTTTTCGTGGATTTCAGCGATCTTTTTCTTAAGCTCTCGCCATTTGACCCCTCTAGAAAAATCCCTAGCTACGGCAATGATTGTATAGTGGGCTGATAAATACACATTATGTCTAGTTGGCTCATCGCCAACGCAATTCCCGACTCATCGTGACAAAGAATGAGTACAGTCACCAGCATAAGTAGCTGAACAAATTCAAAATTTCAAATTACTGCATATTTTTGTGTTCTTACTAATAATCTTTTTTCTCTTCACAAAAATAAAAGCGAGTTCCTTTACTCCAAACTTAGAAAAAAAATTGTTTTCAGTTTAACTTAACGCGTATATGTATAGGAGATTTAAATTTTTAATTTTGTTTAGATTCTTATGCTGCTAGCTGTACATCGATACAAATACAATTGCAGAAAATTGTTCGGGAATCATAAAACAATTAACACAAATGCTCCCTATGTCTGGACGTCGAAATCAGGTTTTGTTAACATTTACGTACATAGGACCAATTACGAAATTGTATATGTATAGCCGTTTCGATGAAGTCTACAAGAAAAAAGATATGAGCGTTATATTTTCCTTTACTTTACTGTCAATCGAAGGAAGCAATTCATAAGTTCTTGAGAACTATAGACGATAGGGCTATTTCAATAATTTTTAAATAACTAGTTCATGTCCTCTGTACCTATACGTGTGTACGAGAACAATTTTTTTATTATTTTAATCATGAATTTTTGTGAATAAAATTCTACACTAAATGAATTAATATACATTGACATATCAGACACGGCATAAAAATGCGCCTTTGCAAAATTATAACTCAGTTTAATAACGTTACGAGAGTTTACAGTTCAGACTGCGGAGTTAATGTTACGTTAGACTTGCTTCCCTTACAGGACACATTCTTTGGCCTTAATAGGGTAGTTTCCTATTTGATTTTCTACATTATTTTAGATGTAACAGAAAATTATACGAAAAAGAAATTCTTCTGTGAAATCAGCATCAAAATCGATTGAAGAATAAAGCAGTCATTCATTTTTACATTCCTGTGACCAAAAGTGGGGGCGTGGCGGGGATATCGCGCTATCTCTTTCGCACGCACGCAGAGTTGTGGCCGATGGCGCTTGGTCACGTCACAGGCTAGTATTGTTGTTATTTGCCAGCTACCCCTTCCACCAAATTTCAAAGCTTCATAACTTACTACTATTGTGCCAGTTTTGAAAATTATTTATCCATTAGATTTTGGATATAATAAATTGTTCATGATTGTATTTAAAAAAAAAGTAGTCAACTACTCTATTAGACGGATAAATTATTGGTAGCAATAATAGTCTTTTAAATATCTAACAAGACTCGCATACGTCAACAGGGGTGATAAATGCCTTGCGATTGCGCACGATCAGGCGGGGTTTAATAATTGTGTACAATTATTGCAAGCAGTAATTGTTCCGCTAAATGTGGTTTAATATCCATTATATACGACCATATACTTTTATTTTTACTTACCATTCAAAAGCGTTGTAGTGGTAATAACAGAGACCCAAGCCATACAAGAATAAAGGATCTTTCCAGTTGTCAGGCTCGAGCGCGTAGAATTTTTGATAAGCTGACATAGCTGCAACAAATGGTAATACTGTTAACTTACACATTAATAATATAATACCAACCCGCACTAGGCCAGAGTGGTGGACTAAGGCCTTACCCCTCTCAGTTGTAGAGGAGGCTCGTGACCAGCAGTGTGCAGTATATAATACAGGACTGGTTGTATTGCATTGCATTGCAGACATTAATAATAATTCACAAAAACAAATTATCGAAGCAACGTTTGCGGGAAAGTCTAGAAAGTTTTATTCAATGTCATGTATTTTTTAAATTTATTTTTCTACATACTTTAATTATTTTTCTGAATGTTACTCGGCGTACAAAATAAATAATATTATATTTTATAAACATTTTAGCCCGTCAAGCCCCCCTTATATATATAGATGTATGGGGAAACCCTATATATACATATGGAAGTCGGCCTCCGTCGCGGGGCTTGACGAGTCAAGCTCTAATAGTCCTTAGGTCCTATACACACGATGTGTTTATATTTGTTAACAATGTAACGCAACTACGACGCGCAGCAAACGTTTTGCGATCGGGAATTATACTATTTTGACATAAATTTGTGTGCATTAAGAGCGCGTAGGTGTCTTCAACTTATCCGACATCGTTTGCAAAGACACTCAAGCTATTCTTCATTAAAATATTATGGTGAAGCTAAACGGTTTATCTCACTCACGCGGCACGCCATGTGTCGCCAAAGGGATAGGTAGAGATGCAACTAAAGTACGCAATTTTCGGCGTGTGTATACCTTCCCATTAACTAGTAGGGAGCGAGCTATTGTAATATTGGGAATTAATACCAGCCACCGAGCGATACTGAGCAGAAAACTCAATATCACTGCCCGAACCGGGATTCGAACCCGAGATCTCAGCGTAGCAATCGTACCGTGCATGCAATACAACTACGCCAGCAGTTTAACTCAACATGTGGAAAATACAATGTAGTCCACAATTTCAACAAATGAATATCTAACAGAAAGAGCGATGGCCGTCAGGGCTGTTAGAGGGAGTCGTACGATCTCTTATGAAGCGGCCTTCTTTATGGCTGGATTTGCCCCTTGGAATTTAGTGGCGAAGACCCTTGCGTCACTGTATTAGCGAAGAAAACCCGGCTTCAACAAATACCCGAGGCAGAACGGAAGCAACGCCTAGACTCTGGTGGTAGGACTCTCATATGTAAGAGTCCGTCTGGGTGGGTACCACCGCAATGTCTATTTCTACCGCCAAGCAGCAGTGCGCAAGCACCGTTGTGTTTCAGTTTGAAGGGCAGCTTTGTAGCCAGTGTAACTACAGGACATAATGAGACTTAACATCTTATGTCTCAGGATGAAGAGCGCAGTGGAATGCCACACAGTACTTTGTAACTCAAGGTGCTGGATGGTGTTTCTACTGTTTATGGGCGGTCGTATCGCTTACCATCAGGCCAACGGCATGCTCGTCTCGTCATTCAATGCTATTAAAAAAAAAACTCTAGGCCACCATAGACTCCAAACCTAGGGCCTATGGCCTAGAGCGTCCCAGTTATAGTGTGGTGATATTAGAAGCCATTCGGCCTATATTCACGGAATGGCTTGGAAGGCAATACGGCACCAAGAGTGACACAGATATTTTCGAGACACGGCTGTTTTGAGAAGTATGTGTTGGATTCGTCGAAAGTCGACACCAGGGTGGCATCATCCTGAATGTGCCGAGAACTCAGCACAGCACCATGGCCGTTTGGCCTCATCGGACTCACAGTGTCAAATTTAAATTGCAACTGTGGGTAACAGCAGGTTGTTGAAGCTACAGGTAGATTGCGACAATGGTGGCGGCCATGGTCAAGAGATTATGTTAGAGAGAGTTGTGGTGAAGATGGGTGGAAAACTATACCTTTTTCTACATGCAAGTTATGTCCGCAGAAGCGACAGCGGCAAGAAAGAGGAAGAGACGTTGGAGAGATGATCTCTGACCTACCTAAACAGGCAAATAAAAAGTATCAAGAGCTTCAGAGCATTGACTCTAGCAAGATACATTCTAGAGTCAACAGTACATTTTTTTCCATGTTAAAAAAGATCAGTATTAATTACAAATAACAAACCTTTAGCATAGTCTTCTAGTAATAGATGAAAATGTCCCAACTTGCAATAAGTTTTTGGATCAATGCAAATGTCTCTTCTAGCACCAGGGGAGCAAGCTCTTTCTTCTTCCTAAAAAAGTATAATTTACTTTATGTTAAACATAATAAATCAGACTCAGAAGTTTTAAATTTGGGTTTTATTTCATGGAATTAATATTATAGCATTCTCTAATAATCCTACTAATATTATAAACTATCGTCCCGCCTTGGCTTCGCTCAGGTAGCAAAGCATATTACATGCTGAAATTAGATTTTTGTCATACAAAATATTTATGTAATATACACATAAGGATTCCTCTTGAATCACTCCATCCATTGGTGAAGTTTTTCCGAGATAAGAATTTGTCTAGGTCTTTCCCAGGGTCTTAAGCTATGTCTCTTCCAAATTTCATCGCAATCAGTTCAGTGGCGTGACAGTGACGGCTCCACTCGCGAGAAAAAAAAAACGAGATAAAATACCGGTTTATGTTCTTCCGGGATAAAGTAGCCTATGACCACCTCTGGATCTCAAACTATCGTCATACTTATTTTCTTGCGGTTCTACTCGTAGAAAAAGACTTTCCGGAATAAAAGTCTCGGTTTACTTTTTCCTGGAATAAGATATAGCCCACGTCCGTCCCAGGATCTTGACTCCTCAAGCCCCGGGACGGATGCGGGCGTTCTAGTATATAGGGTTTCCGCATAAATCTATATATAAGCGGGGCTTGACGGGTTAAACTATCTCCCTACCACATTTCATCGAAATCGGTTTGGTGTAGTACATTATTTTGATCTATCTCGTAGAGTTTAACCAGCGTCTGCAATGTAAGCTCAAAAAAATGTGTTTATCTACGACATCACATTAGAAACGTTTTAAATTATCAATGTTTCTCTACTATATTATGCATGTATTATACATATAAACTTTCCTCTTGAATCACTCTATCTATTAAAAAAAACGGCATCAAAATCCGTTGCGTAGTTTTAAAGATTTAAGCATACATAGGGACATGAGGACATAGGGATATGTCCCTGTCAACGGGAAGCGACTTTGTTTTATACTATGTAGTGATGCGAAAGTTTGTAAGAATGAATGTTCGTTAATCTTGCACGCAAAAACTACTGAACGGATTTCGATGAAATTTGGCACACGGGTAGATCACGTTCTAGGTTAACACGTAGGTACTTTTTATCCGGGAAAAATTTAAAGCGAGACTTTTATCCCGGATTTTTTTCGCGAGTCGTTACGGTTAAACCATTGACCGATTTCGATGAAATTTGGTAGGGAGATAGTTTAAGACCCTGGGAAGGACCTAGGGTACTTTTTATCCTGGGAAAATATAAACCGGGACTTTAATCTCGGAAAAACTTTAAACGCGGGCGGACTTGCGGGCAAAAGCTAGTTATTAATATAGTGCTGAGTCAATTAGTAAACTATGCTGACTATACAACACATAGCTTAAAAAAAACTATATATACAACTTCCACGTTAAGAATCTGTTGCGACTTTCATTATAGCATAGTTGTTTTTTGGATATTAACAAATAACTACTTTAATAAATATTTACAGAGTGAACCATTTGTGAAATGATTTATCAATTTCATTAAACAGTAAACTATATATTTAAAAAAAAAAATAATTACCTTGACTTGAACCAGCATTCCCTCCAAATATTTAACAGCTTTGAGAACAAGTGCCCTGGTTCTGCCATGTTCACTGCCTCTCAGCTTCAAGAAACCAAATTGTCGACTGAAACATTAAACACATTTTCTGTAACATTGTATTTTGAAATCAGAATAATAAAGTTTTCAAATGTTATGTAACTTGAATTTTTCTGAAGACAACATAATAAAGAATAAATGAAGAGTAATAAATAAATTAATAAAAATAAGTTTATTTTTATTTTTTTCTACATCTTACCACCAAGAGAATAAAATACTGTAGCTACATAACAAATATTAACCCATCAAGCCCCTAGTATATATATACTTGGACACCAGCATCCGTAGCAGGCCTTGATGAGTCAATTTCTGGGTGATTGATGTAAGAATTTACGATTATATTCATTGGAAGTCTACAGAACTATAATTCCATCGCTGAATTACCAGGTTAGTTAGCAGTCTATATCCTTTTTGGTACTTCAGGAATGAGAAAAATGTATATAAGTAAATATTATCTCATTCTTGTTATTATCAGGCCCAAATAACAATATTTGAAAAGATGTTTTTTTATACATTTTTTGCTAAAGAACTGTGTCTCATCACTATTTTTTCACTTTTTTTGATACTACATAATTGATTAAAGACTAACAACAAACCAATGATTAAGTAAATTGCTGAATAGTTTCATAATAAACCCCTTTGCTTTTCTATCTCTATGTATGGTATAACTCAGGTTTAACAAAAGCTTATGTCCACATTCATACAGATTTTTCTTCTCTAGTAGTAACCATAGTGTAGTAACTAGTATGACTATGACCTTTACACGCTAGCCATATATACCAATGAGATTTAACCTTCTGAGGGCCTAATTTAGGCTATATCGTTGTTTGGTCAGTCAGTGCTCTTAGTTTGTAAAATTGCTCACGTACTATGAGGATACATAAAAAATCTGTACCTAATAATTATGTGAAAAATAACCCTCACCTTTTAAAAAAATAGATCAAGACAGTATTATTAGTATAAAAATTAGAATACAATAAATGAATATGATGATAAAATTATTTAATAAAAACATTATATTGTTAACCTTCCTATTATTAATTACGGCGGTATCGTAGAAATGTAAAACATTCATTAAACAGAAAGGTTTGCTAATGTTTTTCTGACATTCATGTAAGTACTTGTTACGCACTAGGTTCATAATATTTACTGGCCGGTATAATTTTGTAACAATAGTACTTTAAAAATATATTATTTTGTATACAATTAATATGTGGCCAGTTAAATAACATTTAAATGAATTTAGTTCTTAAAACAAGCTTGCTACAGCCAAGTACCTGTCAAGTTCGGATAAAACTTGCAACTCTTGAGAGGTTAGATGTAACTCTTCTTTTTCATCCATTTTCGTATTTTATAAGTCCTAAACTATCTGAACACTACAAATGTATTAACAATAACATTATTGATACGAATACCAACAAATAAGCCGAAATAAATCCACACAAACAAGGCGCGGTTACGGACAAATTACAAATTAGTGATGAACTGACGGATGGACGATGGTCGATGGTGACGTTGATGTTGTTTGTTAGTTGTTACTAATTATAACTTCCACTCGTATTTTAGAGTATGGATAGTCGATTATGTAGATAGCGATAAAAATTAATTGTATTGAAGTTGTTTCATTTATAAATCTTAATAATAATGTATTATTTATCACAGTGTGACTCATAATATTAATAATTATTCGCACAATAGCTTATAATTATGAACAAAACACCTAAGCACATAAGGGAGGTATTATACTGACGCTGTTACTTTTTATGTTCTTAGTACAAATACAAAAAATTGAATACGTAAATTTATTTTTTATTCGGGTTCTTAGAGACAAACAGCTATCCTTGCTCATCTCTAATGAAAGTTTTAAATCTCTATCCAGTGATGCCAGACGTACCAATTTCCTGGTACATGTACCATTTTTCAGAGTCTTGTACCATGTACCAACTAAAACCTGTGTTGGCACGCAAAAGTACCAACTTTCAACATCAATGACGAAATAAAACAAAACAAATATTCTTGTATCTAAGAATATATCAATTCTCGTTGCATAATTACATCATTGGTACTAATAATATTTTTTTGTGTTTTTATCACTGAACGCCATAGATTAGCAAAGACGTAAAAGTGTATAAGTAGCTGTATTGGTTACAAATTCTCCTTTTGACCTAAAAAAAAGGTCGCCGGAAATATTGTATACTGAAATTGTATATTTTATAGCGTGTACCATCTTTTGTGAAATTTGGTGTAATACCAACTTTCAGTGACCTTTGTACCAATATTACTGAGACAATATCTGGCATCCCTGTCTCTATCTGTCATGGCGCGCAGTTGGTAAATTTCGATTTTGGGTGTGCAGTGTTTCTTTCCGTAATATTATAAATGCTCTCTGAGTGTTTCTTACCTCGACTAAGTTTTAAAAATATTTATTGCCTATTATCAATAACTTAAGTACATTTTATTACAATAGTTTATTTTTCTAATATACACGGAAACAAAAAGCTATTACGATGAGTTATAGAGACACGGTGAGTAAATTCATTTTCTATTTACGTCGCATCATAATTTTTCATTTCTAAGTCTTCATAACATTTGCTGTTGATGGTTACACCTTATATATTTCTTACTTATGTCCCGAATATTAATTAAGGTAAAATAGATTCGAATATCAGCCGTTTTATTTTTACATCATTATTAGTCATACATTCAAGGTCATAACTAGATATCGTTTTTCTTATTGAAATGCTATTTATACTTGAAAATAATAATAGAACTTGTTGCTTTCGGCGTAATATTTGAACCTTATGTCCATGTTTGTCCACCATCCATGTAATAGTTACACCTAATAACAAATTGTATGTATAATAATATTGTTCCACAGTATTTATATTCCCGGTGCCCCCGAAGACATGTGTCAGATGTGTCTTATTACGATGTATGTAACATTTGGCTCAAACAATTTATATTTTTTTGTTTTGTTGAAAAAATAATTAAAATTGCACATTGGAATTTTTGAGATGCTGATAAATTTAACACAACTTGCGATGTAAGCCATCCAGAATTATGGACATTTTGCAACATTGCCTAGAATTAAATGTAAAATAAGAACAAAAGTACATTTAAAAAAATAAGATTATTAGTACTCCAAAGATATACCTAAATATTATCTTATATTAAAATTGCATTTATTGACACTTGTTGTGTATGTAATTTTAATATAATGTTTATAAAACTTATCAATCTCAATAATTGACTTAAAACTAATTACCTCAGCCAGTTATAGTTTTTAGTATTCCATTATTTTGTTCTCTGTTTTATATAATATTCTGCATGTATTATATTCTTTATAAATGTGTATCCTTTATTATCTGTTTGCTTCTTCTGTGTGTATAAATTTTTAATCAATATCTTTCTATTGATATTTTTCAACAAAATTTAATTGGTTTACTGTTAAAAACAGAATTAATAGACTAGACACAGTATAAGGAAAAAAACTCTCTTTAATCTGTCAAGCCCCGTGACGGACACCAGTGTCCATATATATATAGGGTTTGCCCATACATATATATATATAAGCGGGGCTTGATGGGTTAAATGACAAATACACTTTTGTATGGGTGCTGGGCCCCAAAATTTAACCAGGCTCAAACTTGATGGATATTAAAGGGGCAAAATCTAAATCTTGGATGCATTAAAAAAATATTTTTAAACACCCATTTATAACAGTAGTAGTAGTAACATGTAGTTTTAAAGCAAAATAAAATGATATATCTCATAATCGAAGGGCTTTAAAATTTATTGCATAGGCCTCATTTTCGGAGTACTATCCAAATATAATAAAATATTTTGGTTAGAATTTTAAGCCCATTTTTGGACATGTCCGGTGACTTTAATATGAGGGGATATCTTAGAAGAATTTTATATATGCTAGCCAGTGAAAAGCTATTGGATTTCGTTTCCTATTACAATAACAAAATATATTTTTTTAACCTAGTCTTATTAGGGAGGATATTATCATGTCTCATATTATTACTTTCCATATCACTAATTTACACATTTACATGGCATAAATAGGTATGCATATTATATTAACTGCTTTAATCATCTCATTATAATAGTAATCTGTTATCGGCAGTATTCACTCTTTCCGAGATCTCATTCTTACTGTGCGGCTAATGAGCAACGGGTAGGAACCTACCTACGAACATTAATGGTATTTATCATTGCATTGTGTGTTTGTGCATCATAAATCCCTTGGCCCTGTTATGTAAATAATTTCAATGTAATGTAAACATGAGATTGTTTTGAACAAACTTGGATAATATGCCTACAAATTACAATTAGAATCCAATTAACTAAAATTGTGTAGTATATTACTGAATGTGTTTCATTGTAATTGGTTATATTCATTATAATATTTATCAAGTGCATAATAAAATACTGAAAAACTGCCTCAGTGGCATAGTTGTATGACTACAGTGCTGCGGGCTCGGGTTTGATTCCCGGGTTGTGAAATGTGTCGGTGTATGGCCCACCCCCTATTACATGGGACCTAACATAGCTGACGAAATGTGGGTGTGATACACCTCTACTTACCCCTGAAAGGGAAGCCCCTGGAGTCTGAAATATTTGCACGATATGACGATAGACTTGCCACCTATCACATCATGAGTCTGAATACGCACGGAAAAAAGTGGGTGCACTAGTTGCGCCTCTGCCTACCCCTTCGAGGACAAAAGGCGTGAGTGTGTGTGTGTGTGTAAAAGTATAAGTACAAAATAATTGAATATAAGTTACAACTTTAGTAGCAATCTCTCAGATATGTTACACTCATTGAAATTATTTAGTTTTTTTTTACTAAATGTGCTTTTACTTTAAAATTTTCGCTGCATAGAAAAACATTTCCTGTGTTGTTATTGTTTGTTATAAAGTATATTAGTCCCTTGTATAGTTGCTTTAGTAGGAAAGGAACGAGTAATGGTTTTAAGCACAATGGAAATTTTGTAAGTACATAATATAATATGGAGGAATATGGTAGGTGTGAGTGATGCTTTAAAGGGTACACCTTACTAACTGTATACATTAGGCTCACATACCCATGGATTCATTGCGATCCTATTTTAGAACATAAAAAAAATCTTACTGGTAAAGTAAAGTAATTCTAAAAAGTCTGTTTTGAATGAGGTCATCTATTTTAATCCTCAGCTCAATAGAATTGCACTATAATTTCAGGCGAGTCGTAAAACCGTCTAAAGGACGCCATCGCTAGAAGCGATGGCCATTATGCGATCACAAGCGAAACGCTTCAATAAGTTTCATTTTCAAATCATAAAAACAGATTAGGCATAATACTGATAAATCACTAGGATATCTTGTATTTTGCTGCGTGATGTACTGTAATAGTAAATAATTCAATTTATCCATGTTCATGATCCCAAGAAATGATTCAATCTATTTTCATCGATTTTATTCATGAAATCTAATCATAGTTCACATTTAAATTCACGTACAACGTAGTTGTTTATAGAAATATAGACGTATTCTCAAATATGATGTCGATAATAATCTTTGGCCTCATGTAGCTTACAATTTTTATGACAAAGGTTTTAGATTTTACGATACATAGTTTTGTCACGATATCATTAGCATGAATTATATTTCTTACCAGTTATTTAATAAAAGTCAAAACATTTGTGTATACTCATTAGAATAGAAAACGATTGTTACATGATTTAACAATAACAAACCTTGAGACAGACAATACTAGGCACTAGTTCTTAGATTCTAGGTACCTAATCTTTAAATTTCATTTCTATCTAGATGACTCAGTTGTTCATAGTCTGTTACTACATTCAAAAGATGAATTAAAATAGACACGGCTACGTGAGCCTATTGTATTGTGTGCAGCCAAGGCAATAACGATGTATACATAGGCTTGAACATTAGGTTAATGTGTTCTTTATTTGAATTCTGTATGTACAGAGCTTCGGCTCGTCGCCGTCGTCAGTGCTGAGTTCGCTATCAACGTTCCGTTCGCGGCCCTTCGCGGACATCACGTACAACCCCACGCCTGATGTTAACGAAGTGTATCCGGGACTGTATGTCGGAGATGCGTGCGTATGATTATGATATTGATTAGTAAATTGCCAATCCAGTTACTGGGTAATCGTCCTTCTATCCTTGTAGAACAATTCAGTATTCAATTGATAGAACTTCTTATAAGCATCAGTATCACATTCCAACGTGAGTTTTGCCAACAGATTAGTTGAAGGTTTTCGCTTAAAGGATTTAACTCTGTTTTTTACAACCAGCTGGTAGCCTTATGTCAAGCCCCTCGGGGAATAAATTCCGGACGAATGGTTTTAGAAAATCCTGCTCAAATTTGACAACAAAGACTACAAAATATACTCAATATCTATTTCTTCTTTAGACATGTTATTTATTGATTGAAGTAATTGATCAAATGCAGAGTCGCAGCAAAGGACAAAGCATTTTTGAGGAGGATGGGTATTAACTACGTCCTGAACACCGCTGAGGGCAAGCGCTACACCCAGGTGGACACAGACCATTTGTACTACCGTGATTGCCCGGGGCTGCGGTACAAAGGTTTCCAACTGATGGATCTTCCTACTACCGACATATCGAAGTATTTCCATATAGCTGCTAATTTCATCGACGAGGGCATTTCTAGCGGAGGTATGTCTAATTAGTAGCTGCGCGAAAACGTTATTCTTATGCTTTTACTCGTAAATCTACAGTTGCGAGACTAAAATAACCGGCTATTTATATTCTAGGAAATAGTAGTGAAACCGCCGTCAGTTTATATTATCATTTGTCTTTCTATTCTGTTGTTGAGCAACGGTAGAATATAACTGTTGAGTTCCGATTCTTTAAACCAGTTAGGACTAGCCTGTGTAATCACTAGGCATTATTATATTCAATATTATGTATAATGTTCCAAGATAGGCGCAGTCCAATGCGATGTACAGTTTTCATATTTAAAGATATGCGCAGAGTCGCTACTGTTTACGGACAGTCGTGCTGGCTCTCAGGCCAACTGCTTATCATGTTGCTGAACCCAACAGCCCATTTTATGTATGTACAGTCAGCCACAAAAGTAGCTGAGCATATTCAAAACGCTTTTGCACATTCAATTTAATCGAAATATTATTTTTTCTGTATCTAAAATAAGTAAGCGCTATGATCTTTCTTTAAAAAAAAATGTTTGTTGATAAAGACAAATCTGTTTGTCTCGTCAAGCCCGGCGACCGACGCCGGCGTCCATATATATAGGGTTTCCCCACACATCTATATATTATATAAGCGGGGCTTGACGGGTAAAGACGATTTAAAATTTTAAATTCGTTCATCTACTTATGTGGCTGTCTGTACTTTATGAAGCTTGTTAGTTCATAGAGATGCACACATGGACATAAAGGATATAGGTATCGATATGTATCTGCAGGTCGCGTGCTCGTGCACTGCCTGATGGGCGTGTCGCGGTCGGCGACGTGCGCGCTGGCGTTCCTGATGATCAAGCGCGGCATGTCGCTGACGGAGGCGCTGGGCACGGTGCGCGCGCGCCGCGACATCCACCCCAACGAGGGGTTCCTGCGTCAGCTGCAGCAGCTCGACAGGGAGCTGCGCGTCACCCGCCTCCGCTGACCCTACACCTCCCGGCCTCTGTTCAGCGAGTCCGAGTTTGGATTCGGACGGCGCGTGCGAAGCCTTGACAGAGCTCATAGTTACCGTTACTAATACTGCTGAAATTAAGCTCAGTATATGTCCTTCGATTTTAGTTTATCTTCGACGTATATGAGCACCATTGATATTTGGTTTGTTGAAAAAAAATGTTTAGGATATATTTTTGTGCCACAATGTTAGCTGTTGTCATGGTCGGAGGCTGGTGTTTATATTATATGATGTAAAATAATGTAATTTTTTGCGAAAGTGAATATTTAAATGTATAACATGAATTAAATTCTAGTTATTGTTGCAACGTAACAAGTTTTACGATTTGAAACATAGAAATAATATTTATTGTTATAGTATAAGTTATTCGATCAAAACGTCCAACCCAATGAAGCGTCTAATAAGCACAAAGTCCTGATGGAAGTTCTATTGGGTAAAAGTTTAATTCTCAAAATTGGTTTTAAAATCAAAAACTAAGTTAAGAATCAACGAACTCTAATAAAACGAAATAAACTATTTAATTTTACTTCAGTTACAAAACTAAAAACCAGATTGTGCAGACACTTAGGTGATTATATTTTGTTGTTGGACGTTATAATTGTTAAACATGATTATTTGCTATAAATAACAAATTTAATGCTGTTATCATTAAGTAAATAGTTATTGAAATCTTTTAAACTAAGTACCTATAAGGTCTATAAGTTAAGGGCTCACGAAACTTACATTAAAACAAAACAATTGCTAGTGTTTCTGTGATCATATTTTTTCATCAACAAATGAAATGTTATATTTAAAACTCTAATATTTAATTTATATTCGCGCGTGCCATCATGTTTTCATATAGTGAACGATTGCTGTTATTATTTTTGAAAGTATATGAATATCGTAACATAGATTAAGAACTATCAATAGGTCCAATGTATGTTACAAACTTAATAGTATCACCAACATGTATTTAACTAAAGTACAATTATGTAGCCTTACTATGTGATTTTCATGTTGCAATAACGCCTGTGTTACGGTGATCTGTGGTGGATAGTGTTAAGTTTTTCTTCAAGACTGGCAAACACGGTGAGTGATGGCTTATTCATAGTGGTATTTAGCTTAGCATTTGTGTCATTACCTTGCAGCATCTGTCACAGTGTGTGAGCACATTGTCATCGCCCGCTGACGACTCGCACTAGTTGCCAACTCTCGTGACATTTGGCTGCACATGTGTGTCACTATCAAATATCTATTTTTAATTCAAACTTTTGATGCGACCCGACCCTTGAGTAATAAAATGTGTATGTGATATCATAATGATGCCTATAGGAAGTGTAGGAGATACGGGTTAGCTAACTCACGGTAAAGTTAAAAAGATGGGTGATAATTTTACTCTTTTATCGTGCAACGGTTGCTTCCGTGGCGCAGCGGACGATGAGCCGGCTTCGAAACAAGAACACTGAGGTTCGAGTCTCGAGAGAGAAAATTATTGTGAATGGGATCTGTATCTAGATTTTACAGGTCTGAGTGTTGAATACTTATTTGTCTTAACGTTAGACTGATTTCAGTGTGGTGTGAGGACTGTGAACAAATGTATTCACATAATCTTATCTAATAAAACACTGCTTTTAAATTATCGCGAGCGATAAACTCTGCTCGTCATAAAGTTAAAAATAAAATTTTACATGCAATCGATTTATTGTAACTCAGCATCTATTTTTTCAGTAATCTGAATTGTTATCTGAAGGTATTGAATGGAAACAATGTAAAATTTATTTCAGGAAGGTCACGATCACATTGAAAATAGCAGTGCTCGTTATGATGTCACATCACCCATTATTTATTTTTGTAATAATTTATAAAATTCGTATTTAGTTGACTTAAAGTTTCGATGACTATGAGGATAGTGGGCATGTGACTCTTGAACTAGTCACAGTTTGTGTGCAAGTATTTTTAAAAGAAATGCACCAAAGAAATCAAATGTGATATGGAATGTGAGGAAAGATTTAATCATATATTTTTATGTAATACCACTCGAAAATTATTTTTGCTTAAATCGTAGCCTTGCTAGAAACTATTAGTAGTGTATACATTATAATGAAACAAGCATCATTAATATAGTTTCGAGCTGGAAAACATACACTGTAACATACCTGTTATTTTCATATTTTAAAAGTACAATTTATTATAGTCTATGTACCTCAACCTACTGTGATACCAATATGCAAGAAAAGCTTGGAATTAATTTTGTTGTATTGGTGCATGGTGCGTTGGTCAAAGGATAATAATGTACCTGCTATTCTGATTTAAAACTTTATTTTTATGACTAAAAATATACATAGGAAATATTATGTTTCAGGAGAAGAAATAATCTTCATTGGTAAAAATTGTATTAAATTCATCAATATTTTTAATCCACTTTCTTAGAAATTGTTTACTACTACTAGATGATCAAAAGGTTTTATTTATACGGTGTTGATTATTTCAATCATGCAAAATGATTATTTACACATAATAAAGTTATTTGATTAACATTGTGTTTCAATATCCATTCTGTAGTAAAGTACACTTACATTTAGTGTAAATTATAAATCAAATTACTAGGATTTCCACATATTATGGTGATTTTTGAAGTTATACCGAAATTATAATGCTCTTTGAGTTATACTTCTTTAGGCACGTTATGAAAAAATTATGAGTGAAATTTTAAAATGCGCGCGCATCATGTAACGAAATAGGTTGAAGCTGTTGAATGAAAACTTTTTGATAAAAATGGAAAGTGAGTATTAAGCCCTCGCGTGGCGGGAACGTGGATCCACGCTCAAAAAAAGTGTTCAAACTCTGCCGGGAGCGTGGATCCACGCTCGGGCCGATTTCTGCAAAATGTATGAAAACTGAACATCTACAGGTGGTTTCTTTTTAGCTTATTTTTTGTTTCCATTGGATGCAAATCTTAATCATATAGGAGAAAAAGTGGCCGCCATTTTGAACTGCTTTGTTTTGAGGGCGATTGACCTCAAAATCGATACCTTTTTTTTTTTTTTTTTTTAAATGGCCATCTTCGGCTCATTAGGGACGGCTGCGGGCTTCCTCCGACTCACGTCTAAGTTGTCGTCCGCAACCGCCCCTGCGCGTACCGCGTGTTTGCGGTCCTTTTTTCCTGTTGCGGGGGCTCAGAAGCCCCCGAAACACCGTATCGTGTCCGCCTTTTGGTGTCCGAGGCAGCGTGAGACACGCTGCCTTGGACATGTCCATCACGGGGGTCACAGAAGTTGGCTAGACTAATGGGTGGGCGGCACGTCCCGCCCACCCGTGACCCCCGGAGGCCCCTATTAGTCGCCTTTTACGACAGGCAGGGGATACCGTGGTGGAATTCGAAAATCGATACCTGGACATGGCTTTAAGTACGCAAGACGGCTCCAATGTTAGAATTGAAAAAAGTGGCCGCCATTTTGAATTTCTTTGTTTTAAGGACAATCGACCTCAAAATCGATATCTGGGCAGGCCTTTAGGTACAGAAGACGGATCCAATGTTAGAATTGAAAAAAGTGGCCGCCATTTTGAATTTCTTTGTTTTAATTCCAATCGACCTCAAAATCGATATCTGGGCAAGCCTTTAGGTACAGAAGACAGATCCAATGTTAGAATTGAAAAAAGTGGCCGCCATTTTGAATTTCTTTGTTTTAAGGCCAATCGTCCTCAAAATCGATATCTGGGCAAGCCTTTAGGTACAGAAGACGGATCCAATGTTAGAATGGAAAAAAGTGGCCGCCATTTTGAATTTCTTTGTTTTAAGGCCAATCGACCTCAAAATCGATATCTGGGCAGGCCTGTATGTACAAAAGACGGATCCAATGTTAGAATTGAAAAAAGTGGCCGCCATTTTGAATTTCTTTGTTTTAAAGCCAATCGACCTCAAAATCGATATCTGGGCAAGCCATTAAGTACAGAAGATGGTTCCAATGTTAGAATTGAAAAAAGTAGCCGCCATTTTGAATTTCTTTGTTTTAAGGCCAATCGACCTCAAAATCGATATCTGGGCAGGCCTGTATGTACAGAAGACGGTTCCAATGTTAGAATTGAAAAAAGTGGCCGCCATTTTGAATTTCTTTGTTTTTAGGCCAATCGATCTCAAAATCGATATCTGGGCAAGCCTTTAGGTACAGAAGACGGATCCAATGTTAGAATTGAAAAAAGTGGCCGCTATTTTGAATTTCTTTGTTTTAAGGCCAATCGACCTCAAAATCGACATCTGGGCATGGCTTTAGGTACAAAGGGCAGATCCAATGTTAGAATTAAAAAAGTGGTCGCCATTTTGAATTTCTTTCTTTTAAGGCCAATTGACCTCAAAATCGATACTGGGCATGGCATTGATAGTAAATGTCATAATTATTTAATGTTAGACTTAAGAAAAGTGGTCGCCATTTTGAACTTCTTTGTTTTAAGACTGATTGTATTTAAGATAGATATTTTTTTGTTTTTTTTTCCGCGGTGGCCATCTTCGGCGCATTAGGGACGGCTGCGGGCTTCCTCCAACTCACGTCTAAGTTGTCCGCAACCGCCCCTGCGCGTACCGCTGTTGCGGTCCGTCTCCTGTTGTTGCGGGGGCTCAGAAGCCCCCGCACACCGAAGGACGCCCTTGGCGTTCGAGGCAGCGTGAGGCACGCTGCCGTCCATCACGGGGGTCACAGAAGTTGGCTAGACTAATAGGTGGACGGCCCCTTTCGCCCACCCGTGACCCCCGGAGGCCCCTATTAGTCGTAGTGGAATTCTCCAACGCCCCCAATCCACAGGGCGGGAGATATCGGTCAGTCGTCCACCCGACGCCTCCTACGTCTCGTCTGGCGGCGGGAGGGATCACCACTGCGCTGGCGATCCCTCTCGGCACTCTCCTTCCGCGAGAGGAAAGATAGATATTTGGGCTTGTCTTTAGCCAAGTAGAATAACTCGAGGTTGGAATTTTAAGAACTGCATTCCATGTTAAATGTTCTTGTTTTAAGGGCTATTGGTTTTAAAATAAAAAACTGCTGGACATGGCCACAAACTATAGTAGGTTTTAATTATAGATTTTTTAAATATTATGGCCACCATCAATGCTTATTCAATTCTCTTCAATAACGCAGCTTTGTTATGTCACAAAATAAAGAATTGAAGAAGAAAAAGTGTCCCGTGGCAGAAAACAGCAAATAAAGTAAATTCTTCTGTGAAAGCGTCAAAATCGGTTAAAAATCAGGGAGTCATTAACAATTCAACGATTGCTATAAGAATAATTAGCCGCGTAGTAAAAATTATCTTATTATATTTTTCTTCCCCCACATCGTTATGCCCTGTTGGGTGGCCATTAAATTACTGTATCTTTATATTTATTTACCCCCCCATCACCAGACTTAAAAGGCTACTCAGGTTGATTACCCTATTCATTTTTAAAAGTATCTAATTTTGATGTGATTGCGTATTTAAATTGTTAAATTAGTAAAATTACAACCTCGATTTATTCTGTTTGGCTAAAGACAAGCCCAAATATCTATCTTAAATCCCATTAGTGTTAAAAAAAACGATGGCATGCCCAAGTATCGATTTTGAGGTCGATTGGTCTTAAAAGAAAGAAATTCAAAATGGCGGCCACTTTTCAATTCTAACATTGGGTCCGTCTTTTGTACCTACAGTCCTGCCCAGATATCGATTTTGAGGTCAATTGGCCTTAAAACGAAGAAATTCAAAATGGCAGCCACTTTTTTCAATTCTAACATTGGATCCGTCTTTTGTACCTAAACGCTTGCCTAGATATCGATTTTGAGGTCGATTGGCCTTAAAACAAAGAAATTCAAAATGGCGGCCATTTTTTTCAATTCTAACATTGGATCCGTCTTTTGTACATACAGCCTTGCCCAGATATCGATTTTGAGGTCGATTGGCCTTAAAACAAAGAAATTCAAAATGGCGGCCACTTTTTTCAATTCTAACATTGGATCCGTCTTCTGTACCTAAAGGCCTGCCCAGATATCGATTTCGAGGTCGATTGGCCTTAAAACAAAGAAATTCAAAATGGCGGCCACTTTTTTCAATTCTAACATTGGATCCATCTTCTGTACCTAAAGGCTTGCCCAGATATCGATTTTGAGGTCGATTGGCCTTAAAACAAAGAAATTCAAAATGGCGGCCACTTTTTCAATTCTAACATTGGATCCGTCTTTTGTACATACAGCCTTGCCCAGATATCGATTTTGAGGTCGATTGGCCTTAAAACAAAGAAATTCAAAATGGCGGCCACTTTTTTCCATTCTAACATTGGATCCGTCTTCTGTACCTAAAGGCTTGTCCAGATATCGATTTTGAGGTCGATTGGCCTTAAAACAAAGAAATTCAAAATGGCGGCCACTTTTTCAATTCTAACATTGGATCCGTCTTCTGTACCTAAAGGCCTGCCCAGATATCGATTTCGAGGTCGATTGTCCTTAAAACAAAGAAATTCAAAATGGCGGCCACTTTTTTCAATTCTAACATTGGATCCATCTTCTGTACCTAAAGGCTTGCCCAGATATCGATTTTGAGGTCGATTGGCCTTAAAACAAAGAAATTCAAAATGGCGGCCACTTTTTTCAATTCTAACATTGGATCCGTCTTTTGTACATACAGCCTTGCCCAGATATCGATTTTGAGGTCGATTGGCCTTAAAACAAAGAAATTCAAAATGGCGGCCACTTTTTTCCATTCTAACATTGGATCCGTCTTCTGTACCTAAAGGCTTGTCCAGATATCGATTTTGAGGTCGATTGGCCTTAAAACAAAGAAATTCAAAATGGCGGCCACTTTTTTCAATTCTAACATTGGATCCGTCTTCTGTACCTAAAGGCCTGCCCAGATATCGATTTTGAGGCCGATTGGCCTTAAAACAAAGAAATTCAAAATGGCGGCCACTTTTTTCAACTCTAACATTGGATCCGTATTTTGTACCTACAGGCCTGCCCAGATATCGATTTTGAAGTCAATTGGCCTTAAAACGAAGAAATTCAAAATGGCGGCCGTCTATGCCAAATCTCACAATGTTTCTGAATATTATAGTGACCATTGATCCATAATAAATAAGTAAATAAAAATTTCAAAATTCGTACTAAAAGAATTTTATGGTGTATAAATTGGAACATCCTTTACACCTAAAATCCGATTTTTTCAAATGTATGGGCGGCACGCAAGCGTTTTTTACGCAAACTGAGCCCGGCGTTCCAGGGGTTAAATTTAAGAAAATAATCAATATTTAAAAAAATATACGGGTGCATGTACTTATGTACGCGCATGAGAAGTTATACTTATTTGGCATCATTAAATAATAAAGGGACTGGAAAAGGGTAGTCAACACAGTCAAAAATTCAAAATGGCGGGCACTTTTTTGAAATCTAACATTAAATCTGCCCTTTGTACTTAAAGCCATGCTCAGATATCGATTTTGAGATCGATTGGCCTTAAAACAAAGAAATTCAAAATGGATCTACCCTTTATGATATGATGCACTTAATGAGCGGTTTAGCGGGCAACTTCTCCCGTGAGAAAATTTTGTGTCACACGCGCGCGCATCGTAAAATTTCACTCCCATAATTTTTTCATAACGCGCCTAAAGAAGTATAACTTCAAAAATGAATAAACTTAAATTCAATTCTTTAATTTATTATTACATTTATTTATTTACTTTTAAAACATTAAGTAATCAATAATAAATATTAAAAATTAAGAGTCATATAATATTTAGTGCTAATTATGTCATGTATATTTATTATTCTCAATTTTTTTTTAATTTAAACTGAACTTTATTGACTGTGTTGGCTATTCTTTTCCAGTCCTTTTATTATGCCAAAGAAGTATAACTTCTCACGAGCATACATAAGTACATGCGTTGATTATTTTTTAACCGACTTCAAAAAAAGGAGGTGGTTCTCAATTCGCCTGTATGTTTTTTTTTTCTTTTTTGTTACGCGATTACTCCGCCAATTATGGACCGATTTTCAAAATTATTTTTTTGTTCGAAAGGAGATACTTCTGAAATGGTCCCATGGTCACCAAGTCAGGATCTGATGATTAGATCCTGGAGAAATTGAGGGCAACCCTCAAATTTTATAGGCCCACACATCGTTTTTTTCGCAAATCTTATAAAGTTATTTATTGTTTAGTGTTTTCGCGTAAATAACATCACGCCTTTTACGTTTTCAGGGGTAGGCAGAGGCGTAACACGCGCGGTAGTCGTATCGCGTGCGCAATACAACTACGCCATTGAGGCGGTATATTTCTTACTAACGCTAAAAAGCAACAAATAAAAACATTTTAACAAAAAATTAAAACGACTAAAAAAACAAAAAATAATTTAATAGTGAATAAATATACGATAGCATTACTTATGTACTGGCAACCAATTTTGGAGTCGGTGCCTAATTAAAATTACTAGCTAAGCTAGATAGATACATTAATAAATATGCAAATACAATGTTTAATTTTGAATAGGCAATGACTCCAAATTGGTTACCAGTATATAAGTAATGTTATGGTATATTTATTCACTATTAAATTATTTTTTGATTTTTAGTTTTTTTAGTCGTTTTTGAAGGCGGTTAATTTTTTTGTTAAAAAGTTCTTGTTATACAAGTTTATCTGAGTAAAGAATGTAAAACACAAAAATATAAAAAAAACCTTAAAGGCCTGAATTTAGAAATATTTTAGGTCCAACAGATTTGTTTATTACCTTTCAACAGCCTAAAGCATTCTGTCAAGTTAATTTAAGGCACCTCATTTACCAAATAAAGTTCAGTTGTTAAGCCTATCTGAAATGATTTACTATTCAGATTTACCAGACATTCTGTATTTCATGTTTCAAACTTTATACTGTAATATTCCAATTCTAATAATTATTTAAAAAAAAACATGTTCCAATAAAGAGAAAGTCATATTATCATTCTTCTTGTTTTAAACATTCAAATATCCTTATTTGTATAGTTATGAAGTTTACTGATAAAGGGATTATAAAATCTTAGTAAAATAAACTAAACATTATAACATAAACTTTAATATACTAAATTCTATACCTACATAAGTTTAAACTATATTTACAAATAAGGCCTGTTCATTGGTGTTTTCTTTGCCTTTTTGTCGCGAGCCCTAGGGAACCAGCGATGCTCTGTAGTTAATGTAATTGAAGATAATTGCTTTCTAGCAATTTCTGGTTTCATATCATTGAACACTCTCTTAACTTCTTGAATGTTAGTCATCCTTAAAACAGAGCCATCATCCTTAATTTCTTCTGGTAGAGGTCTTGAATGTTCATAAGGGAATTCTTCATCTCTGTGAAGAGCAACTATAGTGGATCCATCGTCAGTTATAACTATTTTGTTATACAGTCTGCTAATAAACTGCGTTGGTCTAAAAGCGAAGGCACGAGTTGAAAGCGCCATTTTAATATTTTTTATCAATCAGAATGCCATCAGCCCAATGTAATATGTTTCTCTTTAGTTATTTAAAAAAAATCTCAGTTAATTATAACCTCACAAATCACAATTCACAAATCAAAATTTTTAGATGACTTTTGACAACAGTGTTGCCAGATGTTTGACGGTTGAAGTCGCCTAAAGTCGAGAAAATTCGAAGTAGCCTAAAGTCGCCCACATGTGTGGGGACTCGGAGAGAAAAAAAAAAAATAATTATTGTGTGTACGGGGGATCTTAAATATCCTCAAATTCGACAAAAACAATGCATAAAACACGAACTTTCCGAAGTAGCCTAAATTGGCGACTAATCACCATTCGCGTAGCCTAAACTGCGACCAGTCGCCATTCGCAATTTTGGTCGCCCCGACACTCTTCAAGATAGCCTAAATGGCGAAAAGTCGCCTAATCTGGCAGCACTGTTTGACAATAGCATAGTAGTGATGCGACTCGAGTCGTGTTTTTACTCGAGTGACTCGAGTGAGTATGCAAAAATCGTACTCGAGTGAAAAAATATTGACTCGAGTCAATTGGCACTCGAGTTGCTGAGTCAACTCGGCGCACCGAGTAGTCTACACGGTGACCTACCAACCTTACTTCTTAGTCAACTGTCAACGTCACGAACGTCAGTACTATCTATTTAGGTAAATATTTTTAAAGTAAAAGTAGCCTATGTGCTAATCCAGGATATGATTTACCCGTGTGCCAAATTTCATCGAAATCCGTTCGGTAGTCTTTGCGTTCTCACGCAACACACATACATCCATATATTCTTGCAAACTTTCGCGTTCATAATATTAGTAGGATAAGATGGAAAAGATTAACACCAAAATCTTAGATTTTTATGTTTTTTTTTGTGTTGATTTGACTGGTTAGAATAGACACAAACTAGGTCTCTCGATCAATCACAAACCTCGAAAGACCGATGCGTCAGGCTCTCAACCAATCACAATAAAACGAAGCGGAGACGCATCGTGTTTTTTTTTTCACATTCTAAGCCCACATTCTAAGAACATGTCTTTATAAATATCTTATAAAGACATTTTCTTATGTCACATTATTAAATGTGTGTCTAGCGCAGATATATCATAGCATAACAATTACTGTAAAGATCGATTATTTAATTATTTTCAATGTTCTATGTCAGTTTGACAGCTGTTATTTCAAATTTGTTATTAGAATCCTATAGGCAGACGTGTAAAAACGACTTTCGCAAGGGAGTATTAACAGGATAACAAAGGTTTTACCAACAAAGATAATAAAGACTACCAACCCGTACTAGGCCAGCGTGGTGGACTAAGGCCTAAACCCCCTCAGTAGAGGAAGCCCGTGCTCAGCAGTGGGCAGTATAAAATACAGGGCTGGTATTATTATATTATATTATTAAAGGTTTTAATTAAAAACTGCTATAAAAATTTCACTCGAGTTACGTGGCGTGAAAATACAAAATATTTAACTCGAGTGACTCGAAAACTCGAGTACAACTCATGTAACTTACTGAAATAACTCGATTGACTCGAGTCATAAAATCCTACTCGAGTCGCATCACTATAGTATGGTGAATAGTGATGCGACTCGAGTCGTGTTTCTACTCGGGTGACTTGAGTGAATTTGTCAAACTCGTACTCGTAGTCTCGGTAACCGCAACAAATTACAAGAAGTCGCTTTTATTTTGCTCCCTACGTTTTGAATGCTTTGCAGCATTTCATAGCAAATGGACCAAGCTTGCATAATCTTCAAAACGTCGTATATAAAATGAAATATAAAAAAGGGGGTAAAATCAAATAACTAGTTCTATTTCAGTATGTTATTTTAGCACAATAGATCGGGAGATATGATAGTAAAATCGGCATATCGGGAGGCTACAGACAAAATCGGTAGATCGCCTGATAAATCGGGAACTTTTGAAACACTGCACGTGAACACAGCACCTGATAATGACAACATGTGACATCTGTCATGATTAGTTTCACACACAGAACAGAGATAGAGATAGAACTATAATGTGGGCGTAACCTTTCACCCTCTAGTTAGCAAGGCAGCACTAACTCCCGTTTGAGCGGTCTCAGTCGTCATTACGCATTGTCAAAGCTTTAATAACTAGAAAAAATAGTTGAAAATATTAAAATGCCCTATTGTGCTATTCTGGAATGCAGAAATCATAGCTATAGCAAAAATGTGTCCCACAGAGGTATTTCATACCGTCGGTAAGTAATATTTTCTGGTTTATTGCTTATTTAGCTGAAAAATGTATATTGATTTTCTATGTCAAATATGGCACAAAAATTACAATTTAAAGTGTTTCTTATTTCTTTCATCATAAGGTTAATTTTCGAAAACGAAAATCAGTTGTTCTAGAATGATTTGTCACCAATTCACAGTGTCACCGCTACTCAATTAGTGCATGCATGGTCGATAAAATGTTATCGATAATTATCAATTTTTCACTAAAGCGCTATGTTGTAGCATAAAAACTTTCAAACCCCATACTCTAATTATTTTCGTAAAACATGAACGGATTGAAGGCTGTATGGTTGTGTACCTTGGCCTACAAGTCGTGTGTTGTAAAACAAGTGCGAGTAGTGTTGTCAGTTTTCCAACTGCTTGTTTTGTTTGTATACAATAATAAATGCTACATACGTATTAAAAACTATGATTGCGTGTGCAGTATTTGTAATAAAATTACTTTGATTTAAAACGTACATTTGAGAATTGTGAGTGGTCTGCTTCTGATTTTGGTTATATCAATTTCAGTTCATCTCTGGTTGGGATTGCAACCCTACCGGTGAACGACATCTCTTCGACCTCTTGAGCGGCAGCACCAAGCGTGTGAGCACGTAATTTCGTCGCCGGCTCGTATGTGCCCATAAATTACGAAGGCTTGGCCAAGGGCCCCGCGGAGTGTTCGCCATGATCAGCTGTACCTGTAGCCGCTTAGCCGTCCTATACGTATCAGTGACCCCGTGACGGCGAAGAGCGTTTTGTTCTAGTGCACGATGAACATATCAGGAATCCTTCGCGGAAGTTGACAGGAGAATACTCGCCGGCCTGCCGATTTTGCGGGTTCTCTATTCATTCCCGGGAGTTTTACCTCAGGCACAATTTTCATTCACTTTGTCTATCGCGGGTAGAGTTAAAACTGCCTGCATCACCAGAGAGTAGGATATCTTCCCCAGCTGCATGAAGCCTCAGTGATTCCTGACTCTGCATTAGAGGATCGACGACACACTCTTATAAGTATTTTTCGAAATTAAACAACAAAAGTATTTAAATTACGAAAAAAGTATGTAACAAAACCGGGTTCCAGCTAATAAGGTAAGGTAGGAGAACTTACCTTATTAGCCGGAACCCGGTTTTGTTGTATTTCTGTCTTGAGCTAAGTTTAGCCGATAAGTAAATAAATATAATATCAACTTCAAAGGTGTGTATTGTTTTATTTAACCCACTGTTATAGTAGCAGATACATATTATATAGCTAACGATGTTATACAGAAAAATAAAAAGTATAACTGAATACAAGTTTAACCTTTGCTCATCCTCACACTTCCTGAGGTGAAGCACGTGCTGACTGCTGGCTTGCGAAACCATTGCTTAGTGTATTCTTCTATCTCAACCCGTAACAAAAGGTTAAGAAGTTCGTAATTGTGCTATTAAACTGTGGAACAAACTTCAATGTCTTTTGTCCGGCCTACTAGGCCGGCATAATTGTGCCAACCGTTAAAAAATATTTTCTTCCCTTACCGGTTGACAGTGGACGATAGCCTAGTTGGGAATGGAACAGTCTACCGAGACAATGTCCGAAGGTTCGAAACCCAAGGCACACGTAACTTTTCAAAGTTACGTGTGTATTATTTATCAATTATCGTTCACTTTAACGGTGAAGGAAAACATCGTGAGGAAACCTGTTAACCTGAGAATCCTCCATAAGAATTTCGAGGGTGTGTGAAGTCTGCCAACCCGCACTAGGCTAGCGTGGTGGACTAAGGCCTTAAACCCTCTCAAGAGTAGAGGAGGCCCGTGCTCAGCAGTGAGCATTATATAATACAGGGCTGGTATTATTACCGGTTGACATTTTCCTTAAACTTTACTCTATTTAACTCCGGCAGTGAAATTACTATAATATGTATAAATACTCATTATAATTTATTGCAAACTAGCTATACTGTAATACTGTGTCGGTAATATATTATGTAATTTAACATGCATGTTTGCATGTATTGAAATTTTAAATTAAGAATTTAAAATCTATACTAAAAATAAATTTTAATTTACTGAGTGAAAATTTTATTCAAGTTATTTTCAACATCTTTTCCGGCGCTTATCAAAATAATATGATATGTTTTTGTAATAAGTCAATTTCATTAAATTAATGTTATTTATAATTTTTAGCCATAAAATAAAAAACATCGATAGGTTTACAAAAAGGTATCATATGGGTGCAACACTATTAACGCATGCTTAGCGTACTTGGTGTCAATCAATAACTTTTCTTAAATCGACAGCCATAGAGATCTTATGAATGCCATCACCATTATATGCCATCTAGCGTGGAGTAGCGGAATGAAATCGAATTAAAATCAAAATTCAGGCTGAAGGAATAATATCGTATGAATTTATGTGAATTTTTAAAATATGAAGTTTATGGAATGGCATTAAGGTTAAAGTTAATGCAAATGCTTTTGTATTATACGTTTTATGTTTATTGCTGATTTTGGCCAATCATAATGAAAGGTGATAGTATGTGAATATACGCATGTGTGAGTTTGGCGACACTGGTTTTCTTAGTAAATTGATGCTAAACTCTCTCCATCCTTTCTTTACTTCGTGGTTTCACATAAGAGTTTTGGCGGGAACGTGGAAGTGTCATGAGGTGCTCTTGTTTTAATTCATTATTTTGGCGATACTTAGTGTGCCAATCAAGTGTTTTTTCGTTGCTGCCAAAACTCCTTGATAAAGTCTTGGTAAGGTAGCCACTGCTTTACTACGACATAGTACGTAGGAAATAAAAAAAAGACAACCGAAAATACCACTTAAGACGAGGCTGTATGGGCTTGAATCCTTTGCCTTCCCAATAACGGAAAATTATTAAAAAATTGTCATTTGACAGTTAATGTATTAATAATTTGTTTGAGTTTTGGCGGGAACGTGAAAGTGTCATGAGGTGCTTTTGTTTTAATTCATTATTTTGGTGATACTTAGTGTTATATTGCTTAATTGTGGTGGTAAATTATCCAATATAGTTCTATTAAAGTGCTCAAATGAAGTGAATTGAAATAACTGTGTCAATCAAGTGTTTTTTCGTTGCCGCCAAAACTCCTTGATAAAGTCTTGGTAAGGTAGCCACTGCTTTACTACGACAACCAGAGATATCACTTAAGACGAGGCTGTATGGGCTTGAACCCTTTGCCTTCCCTGTAAGGGAGAATTATATAAAAAAAAAAAAAAAAAATTAATAATTTGTTTGAGTAAATTATTGCTGTTGATTGTAATTATTTGATTTCTATCTAGTTCATGTATTGTAATACATAAATGGATTTTCCAGCTCCACCATCAAATACATCAGACAGCAATGAATACCCCGGAGCAACGAAATCTCCATTTCAGAACTCCAGGGATGACAATAAACGTCGAAGGTAAGAAATAGTTAACGTATGTCTTATGTCTTACTATTAATGTATAGATATTTTCTAAGGCATATGCACTTTCAGTTCATCCAGGTCAATAAAACGAAGACGATTCGATGATGAACTCGTTGAGTATAGTCTTGGGATTCCGGGGGCTTCGCTTGGTAAAGGTGACAAGCGAGTGCGCACGCAGTCGTATACCAGTCACATGCCCGAATTCCCTGTGTCGACGAGCGCGCCTGTGACGCCGGCTGTCCCTTCACAAGAACGTCGCAGACATTCGAGCAAAGTGTCCGGAGCTGGCAGTACTGGAAAAAAGTCTCGTCGCAAAGGACAACTCAGTCAACTGTCGACGAAGGATTTAGGGCGTTGGAAACCTACCGATGACTTAGCTCTCATATTGGGAGTGCAACAGGTACGATCTGTTGTACTTATATATTCATTCTATAGAGTACGACACCACTTAATAATTTCTTTTCATAACTACATAGCGTTATTGTATACAGCAGCAAGCTATTAAAATAGGATAGCATAAAATAATTATCTTCTAATACAAAACCTTTTGGTAAATTTCAGGAATTAAATAAAATTCGCTACTTGGTTTCTGATTATTCTTCTTTTTTTTACTCACTCTGTACAATCTGAATTAAAATATATCTTGGTAATACTCTCAGGTAGCCCGCAATACAGGTTCCCCTAGTGCGGGTACAACTGTGTCATGCGTATGTGTTCTAGCATAAGATTGAAAAAATAAATTGTTCGTATTTGTATAAATATTTGTAAAGATGTTTAGATGTTTCATATTATGTAAACATGGAGATCCTGAAATGGATTCAGATTAAACTTAGCACACAGATCACAGTAGATTAAGGTACTTAAAGTAGACTCTTGTGCCGGATTAATATATAAGTACATCTTTTTACTCTAGAGAACAGGTTCATAAAAGACTCAAGAAAAAAAATACAATGTGGTTGTGTTCACTTTGATTTTCAGGCAAATGACTTACGCATAGTACACAGGGGAGTAAAATTTTCCTGCCGTTTCACTGTAAGTGAGCTGCAGTCACGATGGTATGCACTGCTGTATAACGCTGAGATTTCACGGGTCGCTGTGGCAGCCATGAGGAATCTGCACCCTGACTTGGTGGCAGCTGTGCAGCAACAGGCCTTGTATTCCACTGCTGAAGAAGACTTACTAGGAACACTTCCAAGTGTAAGTGGATGCTACATTGTTTATTGAACTCTTACAAAAAAATACATGAAATATCTAAATAAATGGTATGGCCTTACTGACGTATGGGAAGTTTATGAAGAAAAATTCAATTTCAATGCAAGTCAATTTGATTCCTAGAATGGTAATTCAAGTATTCAAAAATTAAATATGGAATATTTCAAATACGCATCCCTAAGATTTTAAATCATACAAAAGATATATTATTATTAACAATTTTTTGTAAGGACTGCTTAGATACATGCATAGATACATACTCACGCCTTTTATTCCTGAAGAGGTAAGCAGAGGCACAACTAGTGTAACTATTTTTCTTATGCATATTTCCTCCCAAGGGGCGAGCACATTGCCATATTGACCACAAATTCCAGACTCCGGGCTGATACTGAATGGGAAAACCCAGTATCACTTTGCCTGACCCGGGAATCGAACCCAGGTCCCCAGTCCCCAATATTGCAGTTGTACCGTAACACAACTACAACACCCAGGCAGTCTAGAGTGCTTAGAGTAATAAGAAAAAATGCCCATGAAAGATGCGTTATGACAGTTGAAGATCTGCCTATTAGAGGAGACTAATGTAAAATTATGTAAAGATTTTATTTATAATTTAATTTACAAAATTTTGTATGTTCTTCATGCCTTTCTCAAGGGGGATTATCCAGGGGTGAGAAATAATAAAATTAAGAACAATAATAATTATCATTGGTGGATCCATGAGTCGATAGCAAGCTTGAAATGTCTACATATCATGCTTTTTGCATATGTCTGTCATATGTGAAGTTGCTGGTACTTATCAAAACTGATGATATCCCAAAGATGGATTCTCATACTGTTGATACAACAGAAAAAAAAACGTTTTAAATATATTTACATGGAAAATGATTTTTCAATTATTTTCAAACCAAGACATATCTAGGAAACTAAGAATTAATGCCAGCCTCATATTTCCCGCCACATATTATTTGAATTGGAAGCAAGTGAATTCACCTCCCACATCCCACAAAATTCGTCCCTCAGGCATACAAAATGATTTTCTTGATCCGCCAGTGTTAATATTAATTAATAAATAGTTGCCCATAATGGTTTATTATTTTACTGCCTTGTTTATTTTCCCGGAATCTATGCTTAACGCTCTGGAGAATTCTGGTTAAATTCCTTTTTCAATATATATTTTATATTTTATGATTATATTTTGTGCAATATTGTGTTGTAGCGTCTCCTTCGCTGTATTTATATCATAATTCTTCCTCATAATATTATAACAGCTTAAGGTAGTCTGGCATATAAAATTAATGTTTCTATAAATGCTATGCATGTCTATAATTGTTGTAAACGCTAGATTCTTATTCTTAACTATTCTAATGATATTCATGTTTGTGTTTGCAATTTTGATATGCTGAATAATAAATAAATAAATAAATTTCTTTTTATGCTCATAAAAGCACATCATCGGGAATTTAAATGCGTGCGAAAGAAAGAGATGAAATGATTTCTCTACTACGCGCCCACTCATGCACAGTGCAATATTTGAAATACATATTTATGACTAGTATTTGCTCGCGGCTCCGCCCGCGTGATCAAGTTTTCCCGGGATAAAAAGCACTCAGGAGTAAAGTAGCTTCCTATTAGTGAAAGAATTTTCAAAATCGGTTCAGTAGTTCCTGAGATTAGCGCGTTCAAACAAACAAACAAACTTCAGCTTTATAATATTAGTATAGATTACTACCTCATTTGGACATGCAGTTTTCACAGAAGGGCTTCTTTTTGTATTATTTGGTGTTACATATAGAATTATGTACAAAATCCAATATAAGAAAATGCCCTATTATTGAGGCGAGACTATTTTTATGACGCCGATATTTATTATTATCAATAAAATAACAATGCAATTCTGCAGACATCACATCCGAAGATAGAGAAGTTTCAAGAGTTATTGGAGGCGCACCCACACGTGTTCTACCCATCACGCACGGCTAAATCACTGATGACACATTGGCACCAACTGAAGCAGTACCAACTCCTGCCCGATCAGATTGTGCAACCATTGTCAAAGAGTAAGTCAGTTTATGTTAACAAGACCCTGTAGCATATTTTAAACATTATTCTTTAAATTTTAAAAGGTTTGAAGAAGTACCTTCCATTGTGTAACCGTGCAGAGATTTTTTTAAGCGTAGGATTAGGTTGTATGTAATATGTTTAATTTATGCAAAATTTTACTTTTAGATCGCGCAAACACGGTAATGTCATTTTCTGATGCCGAAGACACAATAAATGACAATGAGCTGCCAGACTATAAGGAGGATGGAATTGATGTTGAAATGCAGATGGCCGACAGGTACATTATTAATAGCTATAATGAATTCACCCATGCAACTTAACTGTTGTACATAAAGTATGTATGACTTACACACTGACAGTGACTATGTAGTCTTGGCATCAAATATATATATACCTCAAGCGTTTGAACCATAGAAGCTGTGGTTCTGATCATTCTGAACCATGCATATTTTATTATTATACACATCGACAAACAAGCAAATAATTTACCTGATTAATTATCAGAGTTCATGGCCCATACCATACCAGCCCTGTATTATATATTGCCCACTGGTGAGCATGGGCCTCATCTACAACTGAGAGGGATTTTAGGCCTTAGTCCACCACGCTGGCTTAGTGCGGGTTGGCAGACTTCACATACCTTCAAAATTCTTATGGAGAACTTCTCAGGTGTGCAGGTTTCCCCGCGATGTTTTTCCTTCACCCTTAAAGCGAGCAATAATTCACAAAGAATACACACCTAACTTTTTAGAAATGTCAGTGTACCTGTGGATTTTGAACCTGCGGACATTCGTCTCGGCAGTCCGTTCCACTCCCAACTAGGCTATCGCCGCTTTTCGACGGCCCATACATACCCCTAATTCTAGAAGATTCATGAATGTTCTGGCAGGTACGCAACTTAGAAAACGTAATAGGCATAAGGGAAAGATGAGAAGGGCAGGTAGGTTATTCGATCTTCCCGCATATAATTATTTTATTAATTAAAATTCATTTTGTAGGATTGAGAAAAAAGACATACGACTGCTGGAGAATTCGCTGTCTCGTTGGCAAGTCCTCGTTCAGTCAGTTGTAGGTGGTAACATAGAACTGGATAAAAACACACTAGCAGTACTGAGAGGGCGACTTGTACGCTATCTCATGCGTTCCAGGGAGGTAAGAGATTTTAATGATGATAATAAATCCCTATTTAAAACACCGGGTCAGCACAATCTCTTTCTTTTTTATTCAGCCATCGTCTAATATCCCTTCATTCTCTGAAGGCCTAGGCGAGGAGACGCTCCGCGATGTAACATGTTTTTGGGGCGGCAACATGAGGCTACCCGAGGTATGCCGTCCACTGTCTTCGCCTTTGCTTACTTGCTCCCCGTATCTGGACCGATCATGTAACTGGCTTCACATTCCTACTTGAAACGGGTAGAACTGGCAGTTTATGTAATACTGCATTATATTTTAATGTCTTTTACCCGTCACATACTAAGTGACAATATACAAACCACAGACCGCAATTATTTTAAATGTCAAGTTGATAATAACCGCAAAAATACATGATCAGTTCACAGTTGAATGTCTGCCCCAAGTCGTTTGTATCGCGCCACAAACTCGAGTGCAATCGGAGCGCAAGTGAGGTGAGGCGAGGAGAGGCGACACGAGGCGGCGGGAGTACGTCAGGGCCAATCTTTATCGCAGCTGTATTTGGGAGAGTGACAATAATTATTCCTGCTAGTTGGACACAAACGACGCAAAAGTGACTTTATAGCACTGTTGCCAACTCCAAGAAACCAAAAAACAACAGATGACTAATAAAAAAACAGTAGAAAAAGTAGATCGGGGATTTTGACCGAGGAGCTAAAAAAAAAGAAGGTCCTCGATGTCGATTCTTCCCTCAGTAACGTCCTAGAACTAGGGCATAGAGTGGCGACAAAAAAAAAAGCTCCTGCACCATTTTATGTACTACTAATTTACTAACCTGTGCACAAAAACAGTGAAAATGCATGTACAAACCAGTAAAAAATCTTTAAAACAAAAAACAGTAAAAATTCGATTCTAAACAAAAAACAGTAAAAATTCGACTCTAAACAAAAAACAGGGACGAAAAAGCAAAAACAGTAAATCTACTGTTAAAACAGTAGGGTTGGCAACACTGCTTTATAGTAAAGAGCACAAGTCGTGAGCACAGATTAATTGTAGAAAAGTGTATAGTACCCGCATGGCACTTGTAAGCCAATAGACAACGAGCATCGACTAAGGAACCAATAGCATGCCGCGTCGGCGTGAACGGTGACAAACTGACCAATGAAATGTGTGCCCATGACTTGTGCGTTTACTATACCGTAATGAAGGTAGATACAGACCAAGCGAACGAGCGTGAACGCTGAACGAAAGCAAAAAGTGTGAACCATACACCAAAGCTGACCGATCATGCGGTTCCTGCAAAAAACATTCACTCACATTCGCTAACAATCGTTCGTTTGGTCTGAATCCGGCATAATGAGTGTGTATGGATTCTATGCAAGGGTTGCCACTTGCCATATATAATCTAGCTCATCCCAGAAAAAACTAGGGCCGGCGCTGCTCCCTCGCGTCTCCTCGCCTAATCTTCACGAGAGTGAAGCATCAATATTTACCCTCTTGTCAGTATCAGTTTTAGTTGATCTACTTTTTTATTTTTATAGTTCAATTTACTTTTGGGTTCGTTTATGTTTATCAACAGTAAATATTTAAAAACATTTCGTAGTTTATGCTAGTTTTTGGAAGTATTTGATGTATTTTTTTGGCCTATTTCATATTAAGTATCAAAATATTGGTACAAAATAGTCTGCGTTTTGCATTGTTGAATGTTTTTGATATTTTTTTTTGTCTTGGTAGCATATTTGTTTGAGATTTGAAAATTTGCTTGATCTTTATAGTTGGTATCATGGGCGTAGCCACGGCGGGGCAGGGTGGGGCGCTTGTCCCTCACTGGCTCTGACCTGTAAGGTACCTAATCTTACCTAAATAACTAAATTATCTAGGTACTAACTACATTACTTAATATCCGTAAGAAAATTCACACTCGACAGTCGTCAATCGACACAAAAAAATTAACCGCGATAAGACTTCGGGTATAGTTTGCTAGTTACATATTATAATATTTTGAATAACAACAAAATTGTTATTATGTGTTGAAAGAAAAACACACAGCGTCGATATGAAGATGATTTTGTGACTTACCCACTTCCTGCAATGTTGGTACTATACCTGTTTGTCACCAGTGGTGGGGTGACAATTTCTTTGACGTTTGAACGCCTATAAATTGTCAGCACCTTCCCGAGTTTGTCATAGTGTCTTCACCAGGAAGATATTCCTGCGACGCTGTGTGTTTTTCTTTCAACACATAATAACAATTTTGTTGTTATTCAAAATATTATATTATGTGTTTACTAAAAACACACAGCGTCGATATGAAGACTTGTTTGATATCTGCTGGTGACAAACACAAAACGCTATGTGAAAAAAAATTATGTGCATTAACAATTGAGTCAATTCTTGATTCAAGAATGAACACAAATAACTTTAATTGTTTAGAGATGCACATAATAATTAATATCATAATAATATTATAAAGTTAATATTTAACTCAGGTTGAAAATTATTAAACAGTAATTGTTACCCCTCCGAGGTTCTACCTTTTCTCTGCAGTAAAATTTCCTGAATGTGTATTCAGTTTTCCAATTCCCTCTAGCTAGTATGTCGTTCATGGGATCATTTTCGATCTAGCTAGACGAGACAACTGCAGATCTGAACTATTCTAGAGTAGCCGTTATTTCGGTGTCTTTTAACACTGATCTCACCCAAATATCAATCATAGTTTGAGATGCAGGGCATGGCTTTCCTAATATTGTTTTAAATAAAATCAATCCCTCTTGTTGGGTTCTCCTTTTCTTCTGAAAGAGTAATTAATTGTTTAACCCACCTAACCGGATAGATTTGCTGATAGTCTGTGTCTGGCAGAGTCTGTTTTAGACCCGAATGCTGGCCATAGAACTGATCTATCAACCGAAACACATGGAGAGTTTCGGATAGCCTTAGTAAGGTGATATCATGCACACGTGTCCCAGATGCTACAAGATAGCAGCCATACGTACATTAAACAGCGTGAAACTGTCTGCCTAGTCAACCAGTCAAAAATCACTTTGGGATCCCAAATTAGTAGTTTTGATTGGATGGGATAAAGCTTTCGCCTTAAGGATCTGCTTCAGGAGAGATTGCCTGCTAGTTCTTGTCTTACCTTATAATTTGTACATTTTGGCAGACTTGTGCACACAAACTTTCTTGTATACCTGTATACAAGAATGTGGTGGGCAAGAAATCAAGCTATTTCGTGTAGCTGTGGTTCATGGCAATTCTATTGCCGAATGATACGCATCCATAGTAGATGTTCTCCGGCTGGTATTAAGTCGCTGTTTTCGTTTTCAGTCTAGCTACTGATCTGTTCATCCCACCTCCAAGAAGCTAGGCCCATAGAATTAGCTAGTCTACTTGTGCTGGTGGATAACCCGTCGCCGTCTCTAATAGACTCTTCAAAGCTCTCTTTATTTATTGGCGATTCTAGGGCTTGTGATTTCAGATCCGCTAGCCTAAAACAACTTCTCCCACCATGGCGCTATAATGATATAACTGCCCTTGGTAGTTTTTAGCTACGCTAGGATAAGAACCTAGGTGAAATTTCAATCTTCGACTGTATGCATTCATATACAGAGTGGCGACATCTCTGCTGTCAAGCGAAACGTATATCCTGACCACGCCTGTTTTAACAGACGCAAATAGGTCGGCGTCTGGTGTGCCCCAACGATAAAATCGGTTTGTTACCGTGGGCAGCAGATGCCATTCCGATAGCCACTGTCTCCGGGACAGGGAATCGGCTTGGCATGTACCTCTCCGGGAGGTAATGAGTTGACAGGGTTATGTTTCGCCCTGACCACGCCTGTTTTAACAGACGCAAATAGGTCTGCGTCTGGTGTGCCCCAACGATAAAATCGGTTTGTTACCGTGGGCAGCAGATGCCATTCCGATAGCCACTGTCTCCGGGACAGGGAATCGGCTTGGCATGTACCTCTCGGGGAGGTAATGAGTTGACAGGATTATGTTTCACCCTGACCACGCCTGTTTTAACAGACGCAAATAGGTCTGCGTCTGGTGTGCCCCAACGATAAAATCGGTTTGTTACCGTGGGCAGCAGATGCCATTCCGATAGCCACTGTCTCCGGGACAGGGAATCGGCTTGGCATGTACCTCTCCGGGAGGTAATGAGTTGACAGGGTTATGTTTCGCCCTGACCACGCCTGTTTTAACAGACGCAAATAGGTCTGCGTCTGGTGTGCCCCAACGATAAAATCGGTTTGTTACCGTGGGCAGCAGATGCCATTCCGATAGCCACTGTCTCCGGGACAGGGAATCGGCTTGGCATGTACCTCTCCGGGAGGTAATGAGCTGACAGGGTTCTGTTTCGCCTATTTATCAGCCTCAACAATTTGAAGGACAGGGTTAGAAGGCCCAGGGAATGTGTCCCCTCCTTCGTACCTTAAATAAAAGACAAGCGTTCGGTTGTCTGATTTGACTAGACTATGAGCATTCTATAAAGAATGCAACCGTTTATTGCCTTGCTGTTGTTCGCAGATGCAAACAGCTCTTTCAAGTTCGAGTGCTAACGCATCTGTTCCGTTGTCCAAGTGCGGGACATTAGCATCGCATTCATTTGTGCCTCCCGAACCTGCGTCTGCCGCATCGGTTGTTAGGAAGTGAGAATATGGTCTCTTGTGCAACATTGACTTGGCCTCTACTTCCTGTCACTGACAACTTAGATCTTGTTATAATTTGTGGTATCAAACAAATTACCCTCTGGTTTTGTTTGAACCGTTTTAGAAACATCTAAGCATGTCGACAGAGCAGACGACCCTTCGGTACTACAAAATTGGCGAAAATTAATTGCCCTAGCAGCTTTTCGGTCCATGTATATTCCTTCTGATTATTAATTTTTTATACTGTCTTTTAGGGTAGTTCTATTGTGTTCATCTTGGTATTCCAAGTCATTCATAGATAATCTAGTTCCTGCACTGGTGCCAGAACAGATTTTGGATAGTTTATTTGCCACCCCAGGGATTCCATGAGCCTCATAACTTCCGAAGTCTGAGAGGTTACATTGAATTAGTCCTGATGGGCCAAGAGGAAGTCGTTTAGGTAGACTAAAACTCGATATCCTCTGATACGAAGGATCTCCGTGATCCAATTCGTCATAGCTGCGAATGTACGCAGGGCAGATGCCAGACCGAAAGGCAGGACTGATATTTGTAATAATTCGCACCGGCAATAAAGTTCATGGCTACCTATTGGCACATGAAAATAGGCGTTGGCAATGTCTATATCCACCATCCAGTCTTGAACTTGCAAGACCTTTGGTGCAGAGGTGTCAGAAATAAGATGGAAACCACTCACATGGATATCCATACCTGTTTCATCTCCGAAGATCAAACATTAGTCTGAATCCACCGCTGCGTTTCGGAATGATAAACATTCCTAGAACAATTCGATCTGGTCTCTGCAACACCTTTAGTTTTTTTGAGCGAAATAAACTATTATTATTATTATGCGTACTATGTTTCTTAAATTCTGTCAGCGGAGCTGAGCTGTTGTCCCGAGCGGATTATTTCGATGTTCATGGTATCAGATCATAATTTGAGTAAAGAGTTTAAGGTATGTCTGCATATTAAGCCACACGCCTAGCCGCCCCAAATGACTATTAATGACGATAAAGCATCCTTATTAAACAGATGTTCATCAGTCTGGGGTACACTCTTTGCAGGTTCTTATTTTAAACCTTTGATATGAGCCGATCTCACCGTACTTATCTACCGATACACTCCGCTCTCTTACCACAAGTCACTTCAAAGATTTGATTAATCTTTTTAAAGTGCTGTGGATGCAAAGGCCAAACAGATTACTAACGGTATTGGCCCAATTTATAATATCTTGCAGGTTTTGTTTTATAATCTCCTATTGTTACAAGAGATCATTAGTAAAGCCTGCAAGCATGCGCTCTATAGTGAGTGAGTTTATTATTCACTTTCACTTCAGTAAAGCCTGGAGTTGCAAGGAGGCTTAGCAATGCTCTCGCATATTTCACCTCCTTCCGCTAATTATTAGTGCTAATATGCTGGAGTTTTATTACCTCAGCATACTGATTTAACGGAGCACTCTTAACAGACTTGGACTGTAATAGTTTCATGGTCACCCAGATCCAGATTAAAGGGTGTTTGAATTCACCAGGAACTCCTCCGTGGAGCCTGACAATCTTCAAACGGGCCATTCAAACTGGATAAAGATGTTTGCATATTATGCAAATGAAACTATAATATATACAATTGCTGTCTGGCTTACCTGATTCATAAGCGCGTCTGTATGAGGGTCTGAATTCTTGTAATTCGACCAGACTTTCTCGCTCTCTGTGAGGAAGACGTGAAGATTCCTCCTCGGATTCCGAGTTGGTTTTTATAATGCACGCAATGTTGATACAGCTTTCAATATATAAGAAATAAATCAACATTTCGCAAGCAAAGCAACTCGGCATGAAATACGCGAGCGAGAAAATAGTCGACTGTTCCGCAGGAAATCACAAAACGCTATGACAAACTCGGGAAGGTGCTGACAATTTATAGGCGTTCAAACGTCAAAGAAATTGTCACCCCACCACTGGTGACAAACAGGTATAGTACCAACATTGCAGGAAGTGGGTAAGTCACAAAATCATCTTCATATCGACGCTGTGTGTTTTTAGTAAACACATAATATTATTTTATACTGCTGCCCCACCCTAAGCCCACGGTTAGCTACGCTCATAGTTGGTATAATAAGTGTCTATAATATAATATATTTTTTTTTACCACTGGCCGTATGGTTAGTTGCAAAAAACGTTTTATTCTAAATTTTTTTAGTCCTATTTCTTCTATGCATAAGTAATAAAATCAATGCGATATTAGAATCCAAATTATATAGGTTCATATATTGGTAAACTATCTACAAATGTGAGACGAAGTGTGAACAAAAAATGTAAGCGAATAATATAATATCCTATCGATAAATCAATTGCAAGGATACGGTCATTCCCATACATACTTTTTTCTATTAGCATTAACGCTTGTACAAAGTATCTTGGTTACGACGCCAGTAGTCATCGAATATGTCGCCGAGTGTAATAGCTTCATCCCTATTCATTGATTGGCCAGCAAAGTAAATTATTTTGATATTAATGAACCTATAAATCTGTAGGTTGATACTGAACAAATCTCCATTTAATATAATTACTATTGATTTGTCATATCAGAGAAGGAAATCTAGAAATAAACTAAGAATAGAGCTTCTAATGCTTAAGATTTAGTGTCTGTTATCAACCTGGCGCCACTTATTTACCTGGCTTGTGTACGCTTGCCGCACACGTTCGGTTTCCTGATGAGGAATTCAGATTCGGAAACCTGAATGCTCCGCTTACATAGAAAATGTTCAACAACGCGCACACGTTCCTGAATCTGAATTCCTGATCAGGAAACCTAATAAGGAAACCGAACGTGTGCGGCAAGCGGTATGTTGTCCGTTCGGTTCGGAAAATTTTGGTAATGCGGGTTTTCTGAAATAACGCACGCGAGATGGTAGCACTGAGACGTCCGGTTCAGGCACATGTCAGCCAAGTGTCTAAATGCCTATATTTTCTTTTCTCCCGTGAATAAATTGTATTATATTTTTCAATAAAATAGAATAAGTGCATTAAATATACTCATAGAATCGAAACATATATCTATAAGAAAAATGGCAATTGCAAGAACAATGTTTTGACGGCGCGCATTATCGAAATGGAGACCTCTTGCCAAAGAGGCGCTAACTGATGGCGTAAATTTTCGTGAAAACCTTCATTCTGGGTGTATCATAGAATTCGGGTCTCATGTCCTGCATTATTTCATCCAGGCACGCTACTTTTAATTAACAGTAAAAGTACCTAAAAAATTTGAAACAGTAGAAAGGCCAAATAGAAAATACATAAAAGAACAAAGACACGTCAGTCTTTATTCTTTCGTAAATTAATAATAATTTTAATGTTGGATTGAAACGATCAAATAATCGACTCAATTTTAATTAGACATGTAGTTGTAACGCAAGCAAAAATAATACTTTTATTTTCTTACATAGAAATGGTTATACGACAATGTCTGCTTTTTATTTATTTTTTGGTATTATTTATTTAGCTATACGACAAACTCCTGTATAGTACCCCTCTCCCCCTTAGCTTACAATAAAAATAATCGCAGCTACAAAAGATGTACACATTATAATGCCTATGTGCATTTCAGCACACATTATAATGCCTTTGTGCATTTCAGTAGGTACACATTAACAAAACAAAACTTTCGTGTTTGTAATAAGATGAAACAGACCAAACAAAACCCAACTCAAAAAACATCACTGCATTTGGTGACGAGGGGGGGGGGGGTGCATACCCGACCTATGGAACCCCTCTATGTGAGTGCTGTAGCTACGCCCGTGTGCATAATGTGAATGCAAAACGACAACTCGACAGTTAATTCATATGTAAAGCACTTCATAAAGTACTTACAAAGTATATTTATTATCTCATACGAGCTATAAAAATTACATCATCATTTGCAAGAATTTTATTACGAACAACAAGCAAAATTATGTTCAAAAGCTACAAAAATGCACATGATTGTGTTAAAATTTAATTCTACTTTATTATTACATTAAATGATAGCAAAGAGAGCAAGTTTTAAAACGACACTTGAATTTATGACAGTAAGATTAATTAATATAATCATCTATTGTTTAAAATAAATTGCCCACCTGTATCTAATTAAATACGTCATTGTCATAAATACATGCACGATTCTTGTATAGAATTAACATTTTACATCCATAACTGATTCTGTGGGAAAGAGCGTGAGCGTCAAACGAATATTAATAACAATAATTTATCGTTGTAACTAGTAGTAAGGTTATCTGATAAAAATAAACCGTATAAAAAAATGTTATTGAATAAGACGACATTTATAGTGTTAAAAAAGGAGTACAAGATATTGGGAACATGCACAACGTAAGCTCTGCCATCTGGTGGCGCAATCTGAATCTTTCAACCTATCATGCTTGGCATTGATGTAAAATATGCATATTAAAATATTAATGTATTAGCAATCTGAATCTTTCAACCTATCATGCTTGGCATTGATGTAAAATATGCATATTAAAAGATTAATGTATTAAAAGGATGGAAAATAACATTTAATTTGTTGATTATGTATTACCTACATATTTGGATGCTCTAAAACACAAATACAAAAAAATCGAATGGTGTAAAAATGGTGCGTTCTCTGCGCCACGGAACGGTTCCCTCTATGCTCTACGGAATTATACGCTCTAAGCGCTGCGAAATGGTGCGCTGTACGCACTGCGGAACTATGCGCTTTAAGCGCTGCGGAATTATGCGCTTTAGATACTGCGGAACGGTACGCTTTATGCTCTACGGAACGGTGCGCTTTAGGCGCTACGGAACGGTGCGCTTTTGGCGCCAACTCCAGTTGGAGTGGCCTTGTCAAAGCCCCAACATTGTGGCTATCTCGTGCCCCGACATTATGGCACTCTGTGACGACATTGTGGTTTGTGGCAGTACGATTTTTCGTAGCCCCGACATTGTGGCTATCTCGTGCCCCGACATTGTGGCACTGCTGGTTTATGTGGTCGCTGCTGTTCTCAGGAACTCTGATAGTGGTTGCCAGATGTTCTTGTTTCATAAATAATTGTATTCCATAACTCAATACTGGACTCATAACTGATACTAAATTGCTTGATTGTCTTACAATGGGTAACTAAAGTTATAATGTATTGGATGATGAGTCAACCCGCCCCGGAAGGAACTTTCGTGGGCGCTGCAGTCCTTATTTTCTGCTACCGTACGATGCTCTGAGAGTTGAAGATGAGAGTTGGAATTCTCCAAAGGCCCCCAATCCACAAGGCGGAAGATAACGGTCAGTTGTCCACCCGGCGCCTCCTAGGTCTCGTGTGGCGGCGGGAGGGATCTCCGCGCCTGCGATCCCTCTCGGCACTCTCCTTTCGCGAGAGGACCACTTCACAGAAGTGCGCCACCGCATTCCAAGACCTCCGGCTGTCGACCATGGAAGCGACCACGGCCGGTAGCGAGAGGTCTTCTCCGACGACTGCTCTGAGAGCGCTGCGCTCCTCATCCCAGGCTGGGCAAAACTCCAACGTATGGTGGGCCGTATCCAGCGGGCAGTTGTCACAATGGTGACACACGGCCGACACCTCCTTCACCACTATCCGCCACAAGTACTCACCGAAGCAGCCATGCCCGGTGAGCACCTCTGTCAAACGGTACGTTGCCGCACCGTGGCGCCTGTCCAGCCATTCGGCAAAGACAAGACGCACTGCTGTGACGACCCTGAGCCCCGCTGACGTGGCCTCTAGCCTGAGGTGCTACTCCTCCACGGCTGCTCGCCGTAGGGAGTCTCTCATGGCGATAACAGAAGGGGCTGCCCCTAGATCATTTCATACATTATAATGCATAGTTCGACCCTCTTCTAGCAAAGCAAGAGCTCGGGAGACATGCAATAGTCAGATCTAGCATTATGATCTTAACGCACTCGCTTCAATCAATAACAATACTCAAAAGACTTTCTTCAATCTCTTGTAATTTCTTCGACAATGCCTCTACATTATTTAGTAGCCAGTTATAATTAAAACCTTAACAAGTCGTAGAGTCTTACATTGAAATTTAAGGACTCAGTAGCGAAACTGACACTGTCCTGTTTCTCCGCTTGTCTCATGACATTTTTTAAAGTGGTTTTTGCACATTATACACAAAATAAACAAATGCAGCAAGAAAAATCTGGTTTTATATCACTCAGTTATACGTGTCAATTTACTTATTAACATTTGTTTCTTTTTACTTACACGTAATTGTTTGATTATAAAAACTTTGGTGATAACATTGACATCGGAACGAACTTTGTTTTAGATTTTTATTTTTTATTTTATCGTTCCACACGCGTCGTCAATATCGTCCGGACAACGACAAGGACAACCTAATGTAGGTATTCATGTCAACCCTTGACACAGACTTCAAGGACGGAGCGTGTGGCTAATGACATGGTCACCGTCGGAGGCTCACGGCTACGTTGTCCTGGAAAATATCTATACATTTCACCATCAGTCCGTATTAGAATATCGATTGACCTCGATTGAAAACGTTTGTAGCCGCGTTCACTTAATGTACGTGGTTTCACTGTGCGTATCTTATCCGCTGGAAGCTTGTCTTACATGTTATCGACGCTCCTATCGTCCTTTATCGTTGCCACTTATTTAGATTGTTTTTAATCCGCACGCCCGCTGCTAGTCTGATATAGTGTTACAAGTTTACAAATAATTTTAATGTTGCTCGTCATTTTGACAATGCAGGATTAGTTTTCGCCTCGTTCGAAGTAACTTACTAGGCTGTAGTAAGTTATAAGGTATCGTCACGGCGGTATTTGTAAATAAAAATACCTTTACTCTTCAGTTAAACTGTCCTTTAGTTTATATTTTCAATCCTTGTTATCACTAGAGCTGGTAGTGATACCCCTCCTCAGGTGGCCTCGAAACTGTTGCTATAGATTAGGGCCACACGTGGTGCGTGACGTGTTATAATAACATGTTGAGGACAAACATAAGATCTTCAAAGAGAAAACCAAAACAATTATTTATTTATATTACGTAATCAACGAAAGCTGTTTGCGTTTAACAAGGAAATTACGAACACCTGCCAGATATCGTTTTGTTTAGTTGTCCTTAGAATTGCGCCGATATCTGGCATATTTCAGAACATAATTTCCTGCCAACAATCCACTCCAGTGGTTATTCAAATCGGTACAATGTTTCGTTTGCCATTAACGTGGAAGTGTTTACACAACACTTGCTTCAAACAAGTTCATTGTTTGAGCATAACAACTGAAATTGGTATTCAAAACAACTTGTCATTTGATGATGGAATGAAATGTTCCTCGCGACTCCGAAGCATTGTCAGTGAATCTGCTGAGACTTAGAAATTTATATATTTATATTAAAATTAATGTCTTATAATATTTTCATGCGACAACTACTATCATGTAAGATATTTTTAATTGTTGATAATTTTTTTGTACCTGCTCTTGTGATATTGATATTTAGCGTTTGTTATCATGATAAAGGATATGACCATACTTGTTGCATATTAGAGGGTGGTCCACAGCGTTCCTTGACTTTCATATAATTTCATTGACAACTTTTTTGTTCTATTTAATGAAGCAATTGGCAGGATATGGTATTTCTTTTACCCAACTGCGAAAGAAGGAGGGCTATTAATAATTTACTTAATAAGCGCCGTATTTTTCACATGTTATCAACATAATTGTAGTAATTAGAGTGAAGATCGCCCTATGAAATTTTTATATGATGAGATTCAAGTCGAATCTTGCCTACTGTATTTAATTAAGTTTAAGTCAATATACCCATAGTCCTAAAAGTACGACATTTTTGTTATAGAGCTAGGTATAGTCCTGCTGAATCGCGGTTCACATGACCGCTTTTTAAGGATGTACAAATAGATTCTATGTTAGATTCCATGTATCTTATAGCTTCAAGATTTGATAACTTTTTAAGACTATACAATTTAAATTTTTATCAGTGGTTTGTGCTTTTACTGAGTTTATGAGTCCGGAGTGGCGAATCTAAATGAAGTAAATTACAATAAATTACTTAGTACTTTGGTTTTAGACAACAAGATATTTACAGCCAACAGGGAAGGAAAATCTAAATGCATATTAGACACACACACACACACACACACACACACACACACACAAACACACACACACACACACACACACACACACGCACGCACGCACGCACGCACGAACGCACGCACGCACGCAACACGCACGCACGCACGCACACACACACACACACACACACACACACACACACAAACACACACACACACACACACACACACACACACACACACACACACACACACACACACACACGCCTTTTATCCCCTCAGCAACTCAACCTCAGCATTGCAATCGTACCATAATACAACTATGCCACCGAGGCAGTTCACCACTGTTCATAAATTTTCCATAATAATAATGACTATTTCGTAATAATAATAAATTTCTGTAATAATAATCATGAGGATAATGAAGGTAATGCAACATAACGTATCATGATTGTACCAGACTATATATAAAATGCATGTAATAATTTTTCGTATGCCATTAATAGGAGCACAATTAGCCAAGTTTATTTTAGCTGTAAAGCTAATGCTCCTCAAATTATAATCATTTTTTGAATTCCAATATAGAAACAACCCTTTTTAGGTTCGAAATCTTTATGATTTCGCAATAATCCTATTTATTGTCTATATAATTTCTATCAGGCTTGAGGTTCAATAAAATATATTTCCATGTTTTTCTTTTTAATTCAATCGGCAAATTGAACGTATGATCTAGGTCGGGAAGTAACGACAAATATTGTTTTTTTTTCTTTTGTGTTCAAAACTATTCCCCACATACATAATTTTAATATTTTGTCATTATGAAAACAAGCCGCACCATATTCTTTGTCATTAGAACTCAAGAGAGATATTGTGCTTTTTCGCATAGATTTTCTTGAAAGGCACATTATTACTTTTTTAGATTTCACTAATAAGGCTGGTTGCATTCTTTGGATTTTTGTGCCGCGGGCCCCCATTGCCGTGCCCTGATTACGGTCCTGACTCAAAGTTTAGTTTTCAAGTCATCACGTTGTATCGTTTTGGTGTATTATTAATAGATGTATACAGATATTATGTACTAACGCAATTATAGAATTGAGGATATCCTCCTATAATTGTGAGCTCGTTGTATTATAAATATCGGACACAGCAGTTATTGTATGTTGGTTTCGAAGTACTAAACAACGATTTTAGTATACTGTTGAGTATAGTTTCCGATAGATGGCGGTGTTCACATGTGTCTTAAACACGTAACTTAAATAGGACGTTAATGTTTCTATCATAACACATTTTGTTGTTTCAACTCAAAAAATTATACAATATACTAATATAAAAAAAAATATTAACAATAAAATTACACAAAAATAATACCGACTTTAGATAACAATTTTCATTTATGAAAACAGTTTTCCCTCTCTACTATGTTGCCGTGCCCTGCAGGGTCCACAATTATGTACTTTTATGTATTTTTGTAAACCTATTTAACAATTGTGGAGAGCATTAAATAGATTTGATTTTATTTGAAAGAGGAAAGATTTGATTTTTAGTTTGTTTGTCATAGATAAATTCAAAATTTACTGGACCGAGTTTAAAAATTCATTCACCAATATAAAGCTACACTATCAGCGAGTAACACCTAGGCTTCTTTTATCCCGGGAAAATATAAAGCGGGACTTTTATCCCGGAAAAAATATAAAAAAATCAACTAACCAGGACACCAAGTGTGCCATTCAAGTATAGCGTCATTGTGTACCTACTACCTACCTATTTACATTATGTGGCGTAAGCATATGAAATGATTACATTATGAATTATAATGTATTCATCATAAAGCAATATTTGTTTGCCACAATTCTACGAATTTACGAGTGTTTTTTTACCTTTTGAACGAATATAGTTGTAATTTAACGACACGTTTTATGGTATTTTTGTTTCATGAATCGTTTGTACTATAATCGAATATTGCGCAACAAGCAATAAGTATTTACAATATTCCATTAAAGATTTTTTGAATATGCGTTTTTAATTTCACAATTACATGGCATGAAATTAATCATAATGGTGGAGTTGTGTTAATAAAGTTAACTCATGGTGTTGCCAGATTCCTTCTTTAAATAATAGGAATTAATGATAATATAATATAATTAATGATAAATATAAGGAATTTACGGGTAAAGAATTTGAAGCTTTTCATAGTTTCTATGTACCGCTCGTTCTCTTCTGTCTACACTGTGTATAAACTAAATTACTTGGTTAAATGATGGATGGTTTAGATAGAAAGCAATGCGTGGGTCGGAAACAGTCAATGTCAAGCCATGTAATTTTTCAGTTATTTTATTGAGCATATTTGTTACAGTGAATAGGATGGGCGATAGTGTGTAAATTATAATAAAGCCCATAGCTTATACTTGCCTGTATTTGGAGAAGATACACAATATTTTTAAGAAACATACTATGTATTAAAAAAACGCGATTTTGGGTAGGGGTGGGAGTAGTTTAAAACCTCACCACACATCACCAGGGGTGGGAAGGCGTTTAAAAACTTGCTAAAAACTAAAAACTGATTTCAAGTCCGATACTGAAATAAAGCAATAGGATAGTTGATAATTTTTTTTAAATACATTTCTTAAAATGTATGTCATCCAATATCTAACGGCAAAAGAATTTTCAAAATGGCGCGATAATAAGTAAGTTATAAAAACTTTGAAATTTGGTGGAAGGGGAAGTTGTCAAATATCAGTAATATCAGATTGTTACGTCACCGAATGTCACCGGCCATAACGCTGCGTGCGTGCGAAAGAGATAGCGCTATATGCCCCACACGCCACCAATTTTCCTCACAGCAATATTTCAAGTTTGAATAACTGCTTTATTTTTCAACCATTTTTGATGCTGATATCTCAGAAGAATATCTTTCTCATATTATTTTATGTTACTCATACCTACAATAATATACCAAAATCATACATAGGAAACTCCCCTATTACATAATGCAAATATTTTGTCACAATTGTATTGTTGATTTTACATAAAGTGTAGAAGTAAAAAGATTATATTAATCTTGACACATTATTATTTATTACCATATCCTGCATTGCAATTCAATAAGGTCTTAAATGGAAGAGCAGTACGTTAATAAGTGCCTTGCAGTGTGCGTCAAATAAACGTTATCTGATATGAATTATGTTCGATGTGCTGATAGCATCAAGCGGTTTATAATTGCGTTCCAACTGAATTACTTTCAGATTACATGTGTACATCCGACTTGTGTATGTCAAGTTCATTAAAAAGCGTACCTTATATAAAGTTGGATGCGTCAGCACAAAAATGACAAAACGTGGGCTACCTATATAAATCTATTGAGCATAAATGTATATACCTCAAAATTTTGAGAATACGCGAAGATTCTTATTCAGAACTAGCCTTTGCTCGCGCTTTCGCCAATTTGAAATTCATGGACAAAAAGTAGCATATTATGTCTCAAACTATCTTCATATCAAATTGCGTCGAAATCCGTTCGGTAGTTTTTGAGTTTATCGCGTTCAGACAGACAGACGTGGCGGGGGACTTTGTTTTATTATATGTAAGGAAATCTTACTCAGTAATGACCTCACGAATTAGCTTAGAATGGTTAGTGTTAAATCTGATAGAAAGAAATCCCGCGCTGTTCCTCTGGCTGATATGCTGAAGTGGACACAAGCCTCCTCTTTCCTAATGTTCACCACATCACACTGTGAATTTTTTACGCAGAAGACATTGAACTCATGATGTATTTTAGACCGTAACAAATTACTCTTCTATAAACACGACCTACATTATACATCCTGTTTGAAGCCAACGGTTTATTGTCGATAAATAAGGTACTATAATTTCATTGGTAAATATGCCATTCTAGTAACAATTAGTACTTAGATAAAAGTATAATCATCGTACAACGCGGCATAACTCTAAATTCCATCCACATCACCTGGGATTGGCAATTCACCACAGTACGTTTCAGCGGACATTTTTTACCACATACTAAAAAACTATGGAACCAATAGCCGTCAGCAGCATTTCAGGACAGATACGACCTGGCGACCTTAAAAAAAAAGAGCCTTTTCCCACCTAAAAGGCCGGCAACGCATCTCTATGTCCCCTGGTATTGCAAATGTTCATGTGCGGCGATGATCACTTACGATCGATATTTTTTGTGGACTTGAGGCATTTCATGCAAAAAAACACGAATCATGATTATCTATCTTCTTCGATTCGGATACATTTTAGGCATGTTGCGCCAATACTGCTCTACCGAAATTTGAAAGGCTAATTAATTCTCCATGAATGCAGGCAGGTTTTAAAATAGGTTGTAGATGATTTTATATTTTTCGAAGGCGGGACTCGAACCCACGACCTCCGGCGCCGGTGGTCGTGGGTTCGAGTCCCGCTTTCGACTGTTTCTTCTTTTTCAGGATTCTATAAAAATAAAAAATCATTAACCAGGCACTACATGGCCATTGACATGTATAAAAAATCATAATATAAAATAGGTTGTAGAGAAAAAAAATCAGTGAATTTTTTATTCCAGAGCACTTATAGTTTAGGGAAAACTATGAAGTTCATGAACTTTCCTAAAGATTATTGTTTATTTCTAAATTTATAATACATTAATTCTAAATATTATAGTTATTCGAAAGGCCAACTATTATTCTTATTTGAGTAAAATTTCATGACCTAAATCTAATAGTTTAGGTTTAATTAAGAAGTTAAGTGGCAAAGTCGACTTTCATAAAAACATTACAAAAATCTAACTTTTATACTATCCAATTTCAGGCAAATCGATGCTCATGGAGGTCCTCTATCGACCTGCTTCAGTTGAACACTCTATCGTGGTCCTGTATAACTAATATTTAGGTGTCGTGTATATATAATTGTAGAAAATTAGAATATAATGGTTTTATGTACTTAGGTTACATTAATTTGTGTACCGGTCAAGGCTGGCATGGAGTGTAAAATAGAAGCGATTTCATCGATTTTATCATTACATCAAATGAGTAGAAACGATATAGCTCGAAATGCTTGGGATTTTTTTTTTATTGCGTTGAATGACGAGACGAGCATGCCCTTCGCCTGATGGTAAGCGATACGACCACCTATAAACACCTATAAATCCCATCCAGCACCTCAAGTTTCAAAGTACTGTATGGAATTCAACTGCGCTCGTCATCCTGAGACATAAGATGTTAAGTCTCATTATGTCCAGTAGTAACACTGGCTACAATGTCCTTCAAACCGAAACCCAACAGTTCATGCACACTGCTGCTTGGCGGTAGAAATAGACATTGTGGTGGTACCCACCCAGATGGACTCTTACATTTGTAAGAGAAACCTACCACCAGTAGTTTGGAATGGACAAACTGTTTTGGACAAAAATACACAACCGGTGTGCTGATTAGTACAATATATAGCAAAGTTCCCGTTGTCACAACGCTAATTGTGTTAGAGATATTTACAGTAAATTCATTCACACCACGGCACTTGACGCTACACGCTCTTAGAGCATGTAACACTCAAAGTACACGCTACATGTCACTGCGGAGAAAAGTAAATTATCTTGATCCCATTTCATATACCTTAGTAATGTTTTACCTCCAGTAAGTCACTACTATACTAAAGTTTTGTTTAAAGATAAAAAGAGGTCTGGATCTTTGTTAGGCCCTCATTCATACTATATTTGAATGAAATTTGGCCACAGATCAATCGAATCCGGAATTAACAATATAGATGATTAAAATCAATTTGAAAGGCGCTAATTAATATTCTAAAAAAGTAAATCTATACTTCTATACTAATATTATAAAGCTGAAGAGTTTGTTTGTTTGAACGCGCTAATCTCAGGAACTACTGAACCGATTTTGAAAATTTTTTCACTAATAGGAAGCTACATAACTCCTGAGTGCTATAGGCTACTTTTTATCCCGAGAAAATATTTTTGTCCCGGAAAAACATTTTCACGCGTGCGGAGCCGCGAGCACTACTAGTAAGTTATATTACGAACTTATACCATGTTAGTATGTCACTTAAAATCAATGTCCTAACATTATCACTTAAACTTGGTAATGTTCAGAATCGGAGGTGCAATATTTGTGGTCAGTCATAAGTACACCAGTTTTGTGGTGATTTTTCACAATCAGTCAGTAAATATCACGATGTACAGGTCAAAGTGTCGGCCGACTACATAACAACACGTACATTATACGCCGATAAACTCAGTTCGTGTTAAATGTACCAGCTGATATTAAAACGTTTTTATATGTGACTTAACCGAACATATTCACATGAAAGTATTAAATATTTTGAGTGTAATGACAGTGCAAGATGGCTCAGTTTTTAGAAATTATTATTGAAGTGTGGGATATTAGTTTGCTTTAGAGTAAATACATGAAGGAAGAAATGGGTCTAAGGATAGAGATATAGTGTAAGTAAGAATAGGACAAGTCCTTTTCGGTTCTGGTATAAAGGAAACGTCCGTTTACCATCGTTTAACGCCGTTACACGAGTTACTGTGACTTATATTGGGGACCATATGACCTATTTTCCATCAAACTTAAGTAATATTAAATACGTCAGCATCGCTTTATTTGCATAAAAATATAATTAATTAACGTATATAAATACTCTAAAACGACCAATTATAACATCTGTTCAAACTAAAACTATAAATACTTGTATGTATTTTTAAAATAGCTGATAGATAAGGTTGTATGATTGTATCTTGCATAATTTGGTACAAAAGTAAAGTAATGTAGGTATTAGTGGGGGTAGCGATACTTTAAAAGGTAAATACAATTCGGGAATAAACTACATAAGTAAGTACATAAAATACCAACAATAGAGTAGTATACTATGATTGATTTTGAACATTATTTTATATGTAACGGAAAACAATACGAAAAAGAAATTCTTCTAGGAACTCACCATCAAAATTGGTAACAAAGCAATCATAATTGAAATATTGTTATGAGCAAAAGTGCGAGCGTGGTGGTTTTTTTTACTCGGTGACGTCACTGTTTGCTATAATTATTAAAATACTGCTACCCCTTCTAAATTATTTTGAATAACATACATTTTAGATAAATATATTTTAAAAATAGTCTACTCTATTATGGCTTCCATTAAAATGATTTGTCGATACACGGTGTAGTTAAACTAGGTGTTGTTCAGGGTTTCGCCTGCGTAAAGATCTTTTTCGGTATGAAACTCCTGCTGTGTACCTTCGTTCCAGGAAAAATATATACGTATGCCAAACGTGCAAAGCCGTGGGTCAGTTTTTGTGCTTATTTCCTAGTTCCTACTGATTCCGGACATCATGACACACTGTCACTAGTGATGTGATTAATGGTTAAAAATTATTAATGGTTAATAGTTAAACATTAAAAAAAAATAACGTGTTAAATTAATAGTTAAGTTATAACGGTCAAGAAGTAAGGAGTTACGTGAAAAGCATTAGCGATAACATGTTCAACACGTGTCTTGCGTCGTTTATTTTAATTATGTTAATTTTTTTAACGTTGAACCAATAACCAACAGGTTAATTTTTTTTCACAATAACAGTCACATCGAAATAAACATTTTCTAATTATTACGTATTCATGAACATTTGTGTAAATGACGCTTGCGTCCCGTTTATACAATTGAAAAAATCTGCTTTGAGGTGTAATGACTGTTCAATTTTTTACACCTTAAAATTATGTTAGTATGTATCTTTATATTACTTATTTATTTATTTATTATGGCCATTAGCACTATAGTATTCAGAACCAATGTTAGAATTGGTATACACGGCCGCCATTTTGAATTTCTATGTTTTAAGGCAAATTGACTTCAAAATCGGTATCTGGGTATAACTTTAATTACTAAAAACTGATCATATGTCGGAATTGAAAAAAGTGGCCGCCATTTTGAATTTCTTTGTTTTAAGGCCTATCGACCTCAAAATCGATATCTGGGCAGGCCTGTAGGTACAAAAGACGGATCCAATGTTAAAATTGAAAAAAGTGGCCGCCATTTTGAATTTCTTTGTTTTAAGTCCAATCGACGTCAAAATTGATTTCTGGGCAGGCGTTTAGGTACAAAAGACGGATCCAATGTTAGAATAAAAAAAGTGGCCGCCATTTTGAATTCCTTTGTTTTAAGGCCAATTGACCTCAAATTCGATATCTGGGCAAGCCTTTAGGTACAGAAGACGGATCCAATGTTAGAATTGAAAGAAGTGGCCACTGTTTCGAATTTATTTGTTTTAAGAACAATTGACGTCAAAATGGATACTTGGGCATGCCATCGTTAGTAAAAAAAAAAACAGATCTAATGGTAGACTCAAGAAAAGTGGTCACCATTTTAAATTTCTTTGTTTTAAGACTGATTGGATTTAAGATAGATATTTGGGCTTGTCTTTAGCCAAATAAAATAAATCGAGGTTGGTATTTTACTAATTTAACAATTTAAATACGCAGTCACATCAAAATTAAATACTTTAAAAAATTAATAAGGTAATCAACGTGAGTAGCCTTTTAAGTCTGGTGAAGGGGGGTAAATAAAAAAAAGATACATTAATTGAATGGTCAACCAACAGGGCATAACGATGTGGGGGAAGAAAAATATAGTAAGATTGGCCTTAAAACAAAGGAATTCAAAATGGCGGCCACTTTTTTCAATTCTAACATTGGATCCGTCTTCTGTACCTAAAGGCTTGCCCAGATATCGATTTTGAGGTCGATTGGCCTTAAAACAAAGAAATTCAAAATGGCGGCCACTTTTTTCAATTCTAACATTGGATCCGTCTTCTGTATCTAAAGACTTGCCCAGATATCGATTTTGAGGTCGATTGGCCTTAAAACAAAGAAATTCAAAATGGCGGCCACTTTTTTCAATTCTGACATTGGATCAGTCTTTGGTAATTAAAGTTATACCCACATACCGATTTTGAGGTCAATTGACCTTAAAACAAAGAAATTCAAAATGGCGGCCACTTTTATCAATTCTGACGTTACCTAAATAAAATTATTTTCGCAATCATTGCAAGTGGCGATTTTATTCACAAATCACGACAAGGCATAATTTAAGTCTTAGCTAAAGAAAAAATATCATTTTTTTGCTTATTAGTAGTATTAAATTTCATTTAATAAATAACCTATAGAGGCTTTATTAGCATTTTTCTATGATTAACAGTTATCAAGTTTAGTTGAATGATAAATTAACAGATGGCTTTAACTGCCTCCGCAGTCCGTTCATTAGTTTAAACGTTTAATGAATATTGCAATAGTAGTTAATAGAATTAACAGCTATTTTTTTATAATGAGTTAAATTAACAGTTATAACGTTTAATGATCACCTCTAACTGTCACATTTACATCATCATCAGCCAAATGAAGCCCACTGCTGAACATTTATAACATTAGTAAATTTGTGTCGTCAGTCCATTTTATTCATCGTTTTCAAAAATACGCTTATTTGTCTGCGTTACTGACAAATTCTTATATCAACGTGTATTCTTTTCTTCCATGTTGGTTTCTTCACGATGTTTTCCTTCACCCTTAAAGCGAAAGATAATTGACAAACGTGTTGTTTATTGTTATTTATAAATTATCGTATTTATCGTACACATGTAACTGAAAAGTCAGAGGTGTGTGCCTTGGGTTTTGAACCTCCGAACATTCTCTCGGCAGACCGTTCAATTTCCAACTAGGTTATCGTTCACACCGTCGTATCGTCCGTCGTCGAGGGATTGTTACATCTCTATTTTTTTATGAATAATGTCTTATTCATTATAGTGGTTAGTTCCTGTGTCTTATTAGTGACGTTGCTGCTACTTGACTAACGTAACGCGAAACTCTTATCGCTCCCACTACTGAAACGATTCTTGATGACATTCCGTATGTAGACCTATATTGAAATCTACCGACCCGCGTAGTCCACAGAATGCGCCAAAATGATAAAGTTACACATACCGACATACACGTACAAATTTTAACACTTCTTTTTCCTGCACTTGTGGAACAATGGCCTTGTTATCTCTGTGATCGTGAATAAAAATTTTCACGGTCACTACATTGCCTTGGACATGATTATGATGACAGACATTCCATAATAGCAACACAACCGGCAAATTTAAAATATGACGATATAATATGACGAATCTTCAACTGGGTACGTCTTGGTGGCTTGCCGTAAAACACTTTTCGATCATTCACGGAATAACTTGCAACATATCACAATTAAAATTTGTATCGCGGCCATGTATACATTTCGATAGAATTGGCAGCGTGCAAACTAACGTGTTTCAAGCATGGTAAGAGACTACGCACACGAGCGAATGATGCGCGCTATGATATCGATATCAGTAGTATGGAGCTACTTCTATCCTCCACAATCAGTGGAAATTGAACGTGATTAATACGCGCGTTCACAGCGCTTCTAAGTTGCGTTTGAACCGCGGTCATCAGCTCTTTTAGAAAAAGACACGTACATAAATCCAAAGCTTGAATAGTTTGTTGGCAAATTACAATATGATGTTAGAATTAGTTATTACACTTCACTGGGTATCGGATTCAGGGTAAGTGTTAAGCACAGTTTCAACAACTGCGCCCGTGATTGATTCAGTCAGTTTTTTATGCAATAGGAGTTGCGTTCACATTACAAACATCCAAGTTGAATGCATGTAGGTCCAGGCTGGTATGCAGTTGTTGCCAAAAACATATTTTATGAATTCAATTACATAATTTGTTAGTATTAGAGCTGCATTGTAATCAATTTTGTCTACATCTAACACAAATCTGCCAGTTTGACTGAGTTACCATTCTGTCACAGAAAACTGATATTTTCCTCTGTCAAAATTGCTATATGCACTGAGATCGGTGGCGTAGCGTGGGCTCTTACCGCCCGGGGTGGACCCAAAATTCGCCGCCCCATGGTATCAAAAAAAGCGTCGTTTTAATAAATAAGCGCCACGCGTTTAACATACAAAGTGGGATTACGTTTTTTCAGGAAACAGCAAAACTAGATTGTTTTTCTAAAAAAAAAAAAACATGTATTTGTTGCGCCTATAATTATCTACAAGGAGCTTTACAAAAAACATCCAAGTATTTAAAATAATTTTGATACCTCCAAATAAAATAAAAAATGGACATGGCGAAACCGTAAGGGTTCCTTGTTTAACAATGGAATCCTAAAAACAAGGTCAATGGCAGTTGGAACAGGTATGACAAATTAAACTAAACCTCGCGGCCAACGTTCGAGTTCCGACTTGTTTAAAACTTTGTAAACAACATAGCCACATAACAATTGAATTTTTAATATAGGAAACTCTTTATGTTATCTTTTTTTTGCTAACAAAACATGTATACGTATATTTACCAAGTTATGAGTCCAATTGAAGTGGGAACTGGGACGTAACCGCGCGTCTTCTGCCCCGATACTGTTTGTAATGCGAACGTCCACATACTCGGAAACTGTTATGCGATGACGTTGCCATAAAAATAACATATAACGAGCTGTAATAATAAATAATTAACAAAGTAGTTGACGTGAATCTATCATTGTAAATTGACAATACCTAATTAATACGCGAGGAAAATATATTTTAAATGCTAATACGTTTCGACTTAACTCATCCACCAAGTATAGCATTATGACCCGAAATCTTTAAAGTGTTAGTCTAAGCTTTAAAGTATTACTTTTTGTCCGTTTTATGTTAATATTTTTAGACTATTACCCACAAACAAGCGAACTGGCTAGCGTTCGTTTTATTACCTTCTGCGTATGCGTATTTACTGAAATACCAACTGATAACCTTATCTCCTCAATTAATGTGTCAACAGCACTATCTGGCTTGTTAATAACAATACTAATGAACGTCAGGTACAGTCGTAGATAAAATGCATATCATATAAAATTATTAAGGTGTTGCAAATGGAATTTGTAAAGGCTGCACATGCGATGTGATGTAGCTAATCTTGTATAGTTTCGTAATTACCGAAACCGTTCAATGCAGTGTTTTGCGTTAATTACTCAGTGTGCGATTTGAATTGTGCTATATGCGGAGCTTATAATCTTATACCAGTTCCACTGGTTGTGACTATTTTTATATTCAGTTTTTTCGTACTAAACACAAAAATAATCCCCATTTTCTGAACTATACTATGAATCGTAAGCATTTAAAGATTTATGCCAAAATTATAAAGCAAAAACTTCAACATTAACCCAGATGACCCAGGATGACGTATAAAATTTATATTTAAACTTTTTTCTGCGTTGATATAGTAAATGAATATGACGCGCATTTTTCATTATTATTTTTGTATTTAAAATAACCATTTCCTCTTGTGATTAAGATTTGGGTGCTACTGGATTGAAATTTTTGATATCATTACTTGTAGGCATCGACTCCAAATATACGTTTATACTAAGCGAAGACAAATTTTAATTATTTTTTGATTTGTAGTGGTTTTGATTAATGTTTATCCTTAGCTCTATTAAACCATATTTATTACCCTCAAATATGTTCGGTAATTCTTAAGACTGCCCAAGTGAGACAGCACTGTCTCACTTGGGCAGAACCAGATACCAGAGCCGCAGGTCATTGAAGAGTTTCATCATATATCTTTTATGTATCTGGCCAGTACCTATACCTCTCGGTACTTTGACCGCTATTCCCATTTGCCTTTGATATACAATAATACATAGATACCTATTGTTCATCATAATATACACGTCCTTTTCATACTTGATCATAACATCTTAATCGAAATATGGGGACTATTGATTCAGTGAGGCAAATAATCACTTTATACAAAAAATAAAGATTGATTAATTTGCCGCCTTTGAACGTTGGTTGAAACCAAAAACAGCTCAGTGGCCGAATTATTTTAGTTAGGTATACGTAGTTTCTTTTGGTACTTATTTTTAATGTTTGGCTATTTGGTTTTAGCAAATTAATAACTATTAATCCACAACTGTACACACATTTATTCACTGATAAATTCGTTGAGAACAATTTTTGATGACAATCGTAGTTAATATTTCATGAGAGTTGCGTTAAACATAATTTTTTAACGCTTTAGTAATTAGTTTGAAATATGTTTGTGCTGTTATCGTATGATGTGATTTTAGGCCATTTAATAAATTGCGCATTGGATAATTATAATTATTTCAATATAGCAAACAAACAACAATTTCTACTTTTTATATCTGATCATACAAAATAGCTTCGAATTATTTGTGTTAAACAAACCAACCCCGATCATCGACATATCCGCTAGGTGCTTAAATTAATTATTATTGTATAATCGTTATTGTCTCGAATTACAATGCATATGGATTGTCGATGTTATTGTTTCGCACTTGGTCGTCCAGATCGCTGTGGGCCGCAGCACGCGTGACCACGCGATCGACGTCGACCTGACCCTCGAGGGGCCTGCTGCGAAGGTGTCCCGGAGGCAGGCCACGATCAGGCTGCGTAACAGCGGAGATTTCTTCATGTCCTCGGAAGGCAAGAGGCCCATCTTTATCGACGGCAAACCCATACTCCAGGGCAACAAAGTGAAGCTGAATCATAACAGTGTTATTGAGGTGAGTGCTGTGCATACGTCCAATCTTTTTCTTCTTAGGAACTCTTGTGGAGTTTCCATCACGATTTTTTAGTCTTAATTAAATATGCACCTAATTAATTAATCGTATTTAAAAGTCAACCGGTTTTTTCAATAACCTTTGTATTGGGTTAATAACCTCTTTGCGTTTTAACCCTTCAAAACCAATTATTGTATACGAACCTTACACTTTAATGAATTAGTTGAAATGAATGATAGAAGAGCAAAATTTTTGCGCAAAAATCTATGTTATGTAAGAAACACGATTGCTAGGTTAACACTTATTTTAGGGTTTTTGACCTAACCCGAGTCAAACCCTTACAAGAGTGACCTTTTTGGTTCCTGTAAGTGACAACGATATGCATACCGATAATTTCGTAATAGACTTAATTCTGATTTTATTTTGTTTTTATATACATTCATTTTGACATTGCGTTAGTAAATAAAACCAAATACGTTTTTCCGCTTCCAACATACTTTTACTTTGTATGTAGTTATGTAAAGTATAAACTAGCATAATCGTTTTCTTTTTGAGCCTACTTTATTTCGATGCCAAGAATTTAAGTTCATGTTTCATACGAGATTGTTAGTAACTAACATTTTGAATGTTAAACTCTAACGCTGTAGATTTAGATTACTGAGCCTTCTGAATTTTGTTGACTCATCAGTTAAAATGACGTTAAGCGTTTCATATGAAATTATTCAATTATAATTTTTAGAGCTGTGTGAAAATATTAAATCTTCCTATTTGATATTATTTTCGAAACACACGCCGAAATAAGACTGACTAAAAGGATACAACAAAATAGGCCCATAAAGAAGAATTTATTTTCCCTTTATCAAAATCGAGTTAAATTCGATGTATCTATTTGTTGAGCAACAATATCGTAACATATTGTTTTTACGCAGATCGCGGGTCTTCGCTTCGTGTTTCTGGTGAATCAAGAGTTGATCAACGCAATCCGCCAAGAAGCTGTGAAAGTCAACATACCTGTATAATTTTTTTGTGAATAAATAATATCACCAATATTGAGAACACATTTATTTGGTCATTTTAGAACAATTCAAAACTAGGTACCACTCGAAAACGATACATATACCCATTAATAACAATATTACATATATTATGACCACACACCGTACTGTTTAATGTATAACACTCATTTCAGGGCAAACACTTCAATTAGGTCTATCACGATATATTATCACGTGCGTTATTAGCGTAAGAAGATATGCATTAACATTATATGACGAAAACAAATCCCTTGTAACAGTAATAACTAAATCCAAAACCCTTAATAATTTAACCACATTAAAATATATACCAAATCACTTTAAAGTTATAACAATGGCCAACTTGTGCAAGGAAATAAAACAATCCACTCAATAGTGCTCAACAAACATACAATACGTAGTAGACTATGAATATAAAACAAAATAACTTATGAATAAGAATTAAACTAACATTAAATGTTAATTAGTATCAGTCATTGCTTTAGCGCCGCACCGCAACAACATTTCGGTGGCCCACATGTGTGTATTGGAGTTTATAACTCGCTGAAAACGAGCACAAGGAAACATTTAAAAGGCTTAAAACTGAATATATTTGATAATGTAAAATACATATATTTTTCATTATCAAAATATAATATAATATTATAAACGCGAAAGTTTGTAAGTATGTATGGATGTTTATTACTCTTTCAAGCAAAAACTACTGAACTGATTTAGATGAAATTTGGTACACGGGTAGATCATGTCCTGGATTAACACATAGGCTACATTTTATCCCGGGAAAATAAAAAACCGGGACTTTTATCCCGGAAAACCATTTTAACGCGGGCGAAGCCGCGGGCAAAATCTAGTAATTTTATAATTAAAAACATTAATATAATCGATCGATTAATATAATTATTAATATAATTCGATACATCGAAATATTATTGTGTTTAATTAAGAAATAATTGAAATATTTGGTGCTTCAGGGTACACAGCAGCAGATGACGGAAATTTTGTTGCGACGCGCTAAGTTTACGGGCATATCGTACCAAATACGGTAATTTATATAAATAGTTACGATATTTTCACAAAATATAGACGTCATTAAGAACTTTGAAAATGTCACTGGACACAAATATTGTCTTTGTACATTTATTACCCATAGTTATATAATATTACATTTAAAACTGCTTTACATGTTTTAGTTAAATATATTCTATAATAAATAAAACAGTCCATTCAATCACCTAGCACTTTCTCTTTACATGACATTATAAATAATATTGTAATCTATCCTATAAATATCTACGAAGGCAACACTCGCAATTCATGTTTACGCAGGACTTAAAAGCAGATATTTGGTATATTTATTGAACACCCTGTACACGATATCAAAATAGTGTTTCATTAATTAATAGGCACAATCAGGCAAAACTATTAGACGATGAGTGCCTTGACTATGAGATCAACAATATAACTTCCGAAAATGTATACTTGGTGTTAATAAAAAAAATGAATACTTCCATGTATCCATACAAATATATTATTTGAATGTAGCGTAATATCAGCAGTAGAAAAAGGCACTGTCAACGCATCCTATGCAGGTTTATAATTTACAACACTCTTATTAAGAGTAGAATAACAATGAACATTGTGCGTTGCACCTAATAATGGTCTGTATTTTCCAAATAAGATGCGTACCAGAAACTATTTAGCTCTAATTTAATAAGGCAAATGGTATTGGAAATATTGTTATCTTAAATATTATAAATAGCTGAATTAATAAACAGTGGCATTTTGTAACAAACACCTAAAACTGTAGAAATATTTCCAATACGGTAAATATATTTTTTATAAAGTAATTTGAAGGTACTCGTTTAATAATAATATTATTTCTGAGTATTGGCTTTGGTTATTTCACGCTTTAGTTTTATTACCTACCTACACTATGCTTTCTGCAACATCGTAACAAACTATATTGAACAATGTTGGACAAACACACACTACTTATAAATATATGTTACATGTTAACAAGACGTTACATGGTACATTAATAATATTATAGTGTGCTCTCTTTGTACTTCGCCCACAATAAATAGCACATCTATATATCTTAATCGAAAATAGATATGATTAAAATAAGTGCTTATAATTTATGTGAGCAATATTAAACCCTTCCACAATCTACATCCTTTACAGTTCTACTAAATAATTATATATTATATACATTGGATGTCGACATCCGGAATTAGCCTTCAATTTTCAAATATAACATTTGCTACAGTTTAGACACCTTTAATACATAAAATACATAATATGTCTGGTCGCATTTTCAAATTAAAAAAACCTGTAAATGCTCTACTTCATAACAATCTGGTGAGCACCTTAAACAAAACTTTGAAATGGTGTGAAAAAATATTTTAGATATCATATGATAAATAGATATACAGGCTGAGTTTTTCTTAATCTACATAGACAGTACCTTAAAGCTTGTATCAACAATCCCGCTTGTCGGGTGCTTTGCGCCGAACAAGGGTAGTATAGTAAATTTCAAAATGTACCAGTAAGCACATTATGCCATTGTTTCTTGTTTAATAACTTTGTAACTAATTAGTAATTTGTATTTTTAACATTTCAATGAATTTATTTCGTTTATTTATTATTAAAAATACTCTTTGTAGTTCTGTTTACTTTTCTTTAATAAAAATATTCATCATTTTGGTTATTAAAACACCTAAATAATAAGTTTAGCTGTTTTTCCAAAAACATTTATTTTTCTTCTCTCTTGGTTATTGCAGCTGTCACAACAGTTGCTAAAAAAATCAGCCTGTAGACGTAGCCGTAGGTATTTAATGTATAATGACATAAACTACCTGAGGATACCTATCCCAAAAAGGAAATAAAACCTTTTATTTTATATCATTATAGTAAACTTAACATCGAGAAATATCAGTATTATTTGTAAAATATTATGTCTTACAAATAGAATTAATTCCTAATACTCGGTATGGCTATCCCTAAATTCATTAAAAGGTTTCAGTATACCTACAATAAAATAAAATATTTACAACATTATAATTATTAATGGAATGACAGCAGCAAACAATTTTATAAACTTTGAAATACAGTAACAAAATACAGATCAAATCAAATTGCACTATTAAACAATGCATACTTTGTCTTTTTTTTCATATCACACTTAGTATAGAATTTGGCTTCATAATACAAACTAGAATAAGAAATGAACTAACATGGGTAACTACTAAATAAAACTAAGATGGAATTGTAGGAATGGTATTTACGAGACCTAAATTAGGGTGGGATCCTTCGATTAGGAAGTAGCCAATAACGTTTGGCCGACCTGGACCTCATAACTAAAAGCAAGGAACGTCAAATAAACCCCCCTCAATAGCTATGTTTTAATCTTATCGTATATTTTAGCTGACCCTTCGACGAGTCGCTTAGTTTGGGTTGTGATATTATGAATTTTGTACTGCTCGCAGATTTGTATTTATGAAATTTCTCAATTAAGACAAACGCATTTTTTCTGTGGCTGAAAATTGCTCTCGTCTTTCTTCGAGTTGCCATTTTATCAATGAAATTATTTTTTTCTAAGAATACCCATGGTTGCCATTTTCTTCCAGTTAGATCTGGATTAAACATATCTTTTTTTGATGTACTAGCATAATGAGAACCATTTTCACTTTTCTTAATAACTACTTTAGGTATAGATTTCTTAATCTTTTTATTTTGCTCTTTATGCATCTTAATTTGTATTTCGTCTATACTTTTAAGAACATCTTCAAAATTTGGTTTTGGTTTCTTTGGAAGTTTAGAAGGCATACTACTTTGTTTATTGAGCTTTGGTTCATCTTTGGATGTTTTTATTTGCTTCAGTTTTAATAAACTGTGTTGAGGTAAGGATAACTTTACTTTAAGATCACGAATAGTTTCTTTTATTGGTGGAATATATTTTTGAGCAGCTTTCGTAAGTAACGGTCTTTTTGGATTAAGCTTATCATTTGGATTTACATAATCAGTTTTCTCAGTAAATTTGCATGAAATGTTATTATTTTTATTTATATTAAATGAATTAATTTGGGATATTTTAGTGCCTTTATAATTAGTAATTTTTAATAATAAACTAGAATTCTTTTCTTCAGATGTAGTAGATGAAACCTCAGGTGAACTAGATACTTCATAATTAGTGCTGTTATCTTTATGCTTATAAGAGAAAACATTATCAATACTGGATTCACAGGAATGTACGGTAACATCTTGCATTTTTTCATATGTTTTTGAACTGCTATGGTCCGTTTTTATATTATTTTCTACTTCATTAATAACACTGAAACATTTTCCTTTGAGGTTTAATTCCGATAATGTATCAACCTTTGTGTTTTCTTTGCCATTTGGAGTTAAATTACATTCAGGAGACCCAGAAGAAATAACGCATTCGGTGTTATCACATGGTGAGCCACCCTGACTATTAGATTCGGAAAGAATTTTTTCTAGTAACTCATTATCATACAGTCCATTAAACATCTCACAATTCTGAGACTCTCTCAGTAATAATGATCTATTTTCATCCATTTGTGAAGACTCGCATAGATTCAGTATATCGTGATCACTATAATGAACTTCATCTTCATATTTGAGACTGTCAGTTAATACATCGTGATCTTTATCACAATTTATATAACTATCCGATTCTCCAGTATCCCAAAAATCTTGTTCCTTTGGAGTAGAAGCAGAACTAATAACAATATCTTCGGCAATGTCATCAGTGACGACAGTTTCCACACATGCGATATCCTCAACCCAAGCCTGATCTAAAGTTAAGCAGTCATCATTAACTGTAATATTTTCAGAATAATCACATTTTATTTCTTCTTCGCATATGACGGTCTCGCTTGTTACGTCCACATTGTTTTCTTCACATTTGTAAGTATTGTTAATTTCGTTTAAACTGTCTTCTGGGAGCTCGGTGTAACAAACTTTATCTGCCTCTTCATTATCTTCATTTTCTTCTGTTAAGATAGTATTATCCTCTATCAATATACAAAAGGACACATCTTCATTATAAACTGCTGAAATGGAATTTCTTCTATTATGTTGTAATATGTTACATAAATTTTGAGCAATAATTTCAGACTCGTTCATATTTTCAGCATGAACAATTTTGCTACGTTTGAACGGCCAAACAACAGATATCTCTTCCCGGTCTGATTGTAAGTCATTGTTAATCATGTCTAAAGCAGAATCTGACAATGACCTCTTTAAAGACATTCGATGTTTTTTGGTGATTTTTTTAATTGTAGATGAATCAATTCTATTTTTATTTTCATCTTTTTCGTTAATATATTCAACGTGAGTATTATTCGATTGCTCTTTCACATCTAGTTCTAAATCAGCTTGATCTATTTCTTCCGAATTATCTGGCTCAGTTGTTCTATTAGCACTGTTATTTTTATTCAATTCTTGATTTATTTTATGTTTCGTATCTATTTCATCACTATTTGAAGTTTCGTCATCCTCAATATATCGTGGATGATTATCTTGGATATTATCAATTTCATCTTCATTTATATTTTTTTCATGTAACTGCTCACTGCATACAGGATATAATAATGTGTTGGTTTCAGTTCCCAGATCTTGCTCACACTGCAGTGTTTCATTGCTGATAACATTACTGTAAATATTTTCAGAAACTGTAGATTCGGAGGAAATTGGGTCGTTTAAATTGTCCGTGCAAGTTTCATTTTCTACAACTGGCAAATTTGTGACTATTTCTAAATGACCTTCACCTACGGAATCTTCATTTTCATTACCAGTTGACGAAGTAAAGCAAATTCCTTCATCAAACATGATAAGTTTTTGAATCCACGGCGAGTAAAGTTCTTTACTGCCATATCCGTAGCACTTGGTAATATTCCGTACGGATTCATTGCCTTTTAGTAGATCATTTGTATTATTTTCTATATATACATCATTGTCTACATCATTATTAGAATGTATGTCCTTGGTACAATTCTCGTTTAGAATAATACATTCAGCATTTTCGCCGAATTTGGATATTTCAGTTATGTCAGTATCTTGTTTAGACTCACTAGTTTCCACGATAACATCATGCAAAACTTCTTTCTGTTCGGGCTCTTTGGAAATTGGTATACTAATATTGCCAGTTATTTCTTGATACCTGGTACTATTATTCTGTTCATTTACTTTCGATACCGCCTGAACAGTAGTGTCAGTTTGTAAAATATCCTCATTAATGTCATTTTTCGTGATGTCGCTTTCACTGACTGATGTTTCACTTTTAGGTGGTTCTGAACTATTAAATAATTTTGTATCTTCTGTTGGTTTAATAACATTACACCTTTCATATGACTCGTTAGAGTCTCCAAACTCTTGGGCTTCATTTTTAAATTCAATATCACTTAGACAGCTTACACTACTTTCAACTTGTAGTTCAAACAACGTTTCTTTATGGCTTTTATTCAACGTTTCAACTAGAGTTTTATTTTCTTCTTTAATTTGTAGTCCTGAGACTTCACTTTCAGTTGTTTTTTGACCGGCCATAATTTCTTCCGGAGTGCGTGGTAAATCGGGAGATGGTTCCATTTTTTTTACAATATCACTAACACCCAAACTTACTGTTTCAGAACTAGAAGCAAAAGACTCTATATTGAGAGCTGGAGCAATAAATGTATCATTTTCTGTATGTTTACCAGTTGATGAAATATTATTAATTTCTTGACCCAACATGCCTGCCTTATCTAAACCAGGACATTTGGTTTCTTCCTCTTTATTTTTATAAAATTCAGAATTTTTGCTAAATATATCTTCTTTAGAAAATTGAACTGTTTCACAATTTTTCACAATATTATGACTAATTTCAAATGTTTCACCTACAATTTTAGGTAACCTGAAGTCTATTGCCATTTCTGGAGAATTAGGTGCAGTATCAATAGATTTAGTTTCATTTATTATATTGGTATTAGGAATCGTAGCAGTTACAAAATCTTCTTGTAAAGGTAAATCATCAGGAAATTGTTGATTCATTTTATTTATGATATATTGTTCTTTATTGGTTTCTAAAGCTTTTACATTTTCCGGATTTTTTATAATGACACTGTCGGTTCTGATAGCTTTTACTGCTAATTTATCTGGTCTAGTATCAGACATGTTTGTTTTAGTTTTTCTATATTTACTTAATTTTGTGAACTCTCTTTCTGTTTCAACTTTAGGAGAAACTACATTACTATCTACATTTTCAGGTGTATTATCATTTAACATCTTACCTGTTTGATCTAATTCACTGAACTCTGGTAAATCCATTAAATGTGTTTTTGCAACTGGTTCTCCTTTATTTGCATTAATGAATTGTTGATTGACCTCAGGAAAGTTTAATTCAATATCATTATCAAGTCTTGGTAATGAAGCCAAACACACGCCTGCATTACTTTCTAAGTCTTGAATGCTATAGTTGGTTTTGATTGAATTAGTGATCGGGTTGGAAAATTGGGTATTTATCATATTACAACTCGAAATTTCCTTGCTATGTTCTAATATAAGTTGATTTTGTCTACTATCAGGAATTTTACAGTGTTCAATGTCATCTATTCCGTTTAACATAGGTGAAGAAATCATTGACAGAGGATTTGTTACTTTTTCTATGACTCTTTCATTTAATATATTTTGAACAGGAGCAGCAAGTTCAACATTCAACATTTTAGGGCTACATGGCTTTATTTCGAAATTACACCCTACTTCTTTATGTATAACAGACTGGCTGATTTTCGCTTCTACATCCAATGGGGATATTGGCCGTGGCAAAGTACCTATTGAATGTTTAGGTACACACTGCTTTACAGGAGCATGAAATTCCTTAGGTACAGACATTTTAAAGCAATTCATATTTGATGCTTCAATTACTTCTTCAAATTGATTAAGTAATTCTATGCTGTTGTAGCCCTTAATGTTTTCTGGTAGTTTGGACACTTTTTGAATATGTTCGTACTTACTTAGATCTTCACTTGGTACATTTACTAATCCAAGAACATAAAGCTGTTCTTGATTTTTCATGGCTACATGTGGATTTGAAGTATTATTTGGTTCATTCGAATTATTTTGAACAATTTCTTTACCAGCACTATTGTCAGTATTATCATCATCTCCTTCATTCCACATTTGTAAAAATTTTCTGACATCCATATCTTTTTTGTCTTTATTATCGGTGCTACTACTATGGTTATTTCTATTTGTTTTAGATAACAGGGGAGCAGTTCTAATGATAGGACCATATCTGGGATCATAATATTTTGTATAATAATCATTTGGTATTCTGCTATTTCCTAAATCTATACTCCTTACACTTGCTGTTGAAGACTGGCTTACATATCCGCAGTCTTCATGTGTTGTGCCATGTGTTTGTAAAGTATCATTACTTGTATTAGAGTCAGTTGGTGAAATTGCTATTGCATTTGGGGAAAACTGTGAAATTAGCCTTTGCGTAGGACTGTTCAAATTAATTGTATGATTTAAATTTTTATAATGATTGACATATTCATAGTTCTTTATTTGAGGGTTGTCTATTTTGTAATAAGCATGAGGAGGGACTGAAGGCATGTTTATTGGTGGATAATTCGGCACAATTCCTTTTGGTATTGCATGATGTCTGGACATTTCATTGGGATAAAATCCCTCAGATGGTGGAAATGGTTTTGCTCTAGTGTTGTCATAGTCAACATATATTTTACCATTGCCATCATAAGGCAGTTTATTTGAAGTTGCTGCTTTTAATGCACCATCTGATGGGTATGGTGGTATTTTAGATTGGGAATTGTTAGTCGTCACATGTCCATATTGAGGGTGCATCTGATTACGATATGCTATATTGTAACTACCTTGCTGACCAATTGGTCTTTGATACCCCTCCAACATAGATTCAGGCATTCTACTATCTATATACTTAAAATGAGGATACCCAGAATATGAATGTATAGGTAATGATTTAGGTAGGTTATATTTCTGTGGAGGACATGGGGATGGGTGGAAAGGGTTGGAATAATTGGTAACATAATCATACCTTGGTTGAGGATATCTCTCCTTCACATTTGGATATGGCTTGAAGCGGATGTTTGGTTCTGTATAGTAATGTTCTGGATACATATAGCCACTCTCTTCAGGAATTGTCCGATGTGGTCGAGATACAGAAGCGGGTCGGGGACCAGCACAGCTGGGATATTCAGCGAACTGATACACATCAGTTGAGACATATGGCCTCTGTGGACGAACATTGATCCCACTGGGAGGCCAACCATGAGAAGGTCTCCCAAGATCTGAATTCACATTTGGTAAACACATTTCTACACTTTGTACATTCTTTGGGTCATTAGTAGTATTATTAACAGAGTAAGGCACATCACAATACTTTGCATCAGTAGTCACATTCACCTTCTGTATGAAACCAGCATTTTCATTATGTTTCACAGAGTTGTATGTTGGAGGCACCCTAATACGCTGCATATTTTCTTGGAATGTCTGTCTTGGGGATATATTTCTTGTTGGATTAAGATAGGCAGCAGCCTTATGTGGATATTCAGGTGGACGATGGTACCCAGTATCCGGGCATGGCCACGGTTCGACTGGGGCTTTTTTTAAATACGCGTTATTAGGCTCAGACGGCAGGACGATTCGATCAGGCCCAATGACTGCGCACGGACGCGAGCTCGCCGTGTCCACTTTAGCCGCTGGATTTGATCCGATATCATGATATGACTTATTTCTGTTACTTTGGAGCGTCGTTCCGCTCTGGGTGTACTTACTGCCATCACTGCTTCGTTCACTCAGAGCGGGCTCAGTCCTCAAGTCTTTAGCGTCCATTGTCACTAAAATGTTGACACATAGTATTTTTTAGTGTCCTCATTCTCTAACCGTGTATTGGTGCACAATTTATCCAAAAGCACTGTGACCAACAAATTCCAAATATCATTTCCATACTGAAATATAAACAAAATATTAGTATCATTGACAACTGTCAAAACACTGCCACATAGACTTAATTTAGTTCTTGTTAGGGAAATGAATTTTAGTATTACTCAAATTTTAAACAAATTGGCATCGTATACCTTTACTATTTCTGTTATTTTAGGCTTTATCAATATTATTTCCAAGGAAACTCTGATTTATTGCGACCCTCGGCTGTCGCCCATTTGTTAGTGTTACCCAATAAAATATTTGTTTTGACTTTTGCAAGTTAAGTGAAGAATTAGTCGATTATAAACCTTAATATTGTAATCGATTACGTGATCTCCAGTAAAAAATATAAATTATAAAAATATAAGTTCACAACGTTTTTTTCTAAGGGATAGGCCAAGGTGTAACTAAAGCAATGTATACAGTATGTTACATAGCTACCGAAAAGCTGAAAGGAGGTTAAATGGGGCCTTATAACGAGTCCATTCCAAGAAGTTTATAATATAACTACTGGAGAGCGCGGTACACACATTTTTGTGAAGACAAAAAAATTACCTTTTGAGCTGTTTTCCATCTCACTCACTCTTTAACCTATGTTGCCAAAGCTTACGGATTATTTCCCCACCCATAAAAAAATATCAATACCGTTATTGTCGTCTCAATCATATATATATAAATATTTCCAACATATCTTATATAATGATATAAGTACTATTTTCATTTCAGAATTATTCTTGTTGAATACGATATCCTTAAGGTTTTTTATCCTTATTAACATTTTAGTTAAACAAAATTTCCTCATTTAATTGGTAATTGCGAATACATATTTCGGCAACACTGTTATAAAACGTTAAGTTCGATGTCAATATAGTTGTCAAATAAATGTTCACTTCGAAATTTTCTCTGTAATTATCTATAATAATAAGTGTGTTTTAGTGATATTTTAATGTGAATTGTGTAGTTCATGGTTGCAGAAATATTTGGCATCCATCATTTAATGTGAAATTCTACAGGTAAGTTCATTGTAATCAATATTGTGTAAATATTATAATTTTATCAATATTTATACGAAATGTAATAAAATACGTGAATATTTTATAAATGAACTGTAGAAAAATATCGCTTAATGTGATTTGCTTTATATATGACTACTTGTTTCATATTAACGTAATGTTAAATGTGATTTTTTGTATTGTAAATAGTGTATATAAACAAGAGGCTAGGGTGACCATGGTGTAAGCTTTGGTGGACCGGTTTGACAATGGTGCTAGAGTATTTGTAATACTAGCCGCCTTACTAATGAATATTATAAAGCTTATTAATCTTTAAATAATCATCGTAAATAAAAACTGAGGATCAACAGTTACAATCGAGTTCTCAGTGTATCCAGCATTGATTTATTGAAACTTTTATTTAAAATAAAATCGAGTTTGTATTTCTCTTTACAGATTTCTTAAAGATCTAGATAAGCAAAAACGTGGTTAAATATAAATACCATTAAAAGGTCAATTTGATGTCTGCAAGAATTACTAGTCAACATTTAAAGACAGAAGATTATGATTATGAATGTGATAATGTGTCTTCTACTTCTCGGAATATGGCAGTAGATGTCAAAAATAATTATTTATTACCAGAAACTCATGCTGTAAGTATATTATTTTTTATCATTTCACTGGTATAATTATGATCCACTTAGACTTTATTATTTACTAGCTTTTGCCCGCGGCTCCGCCCGCGTGAATGTGTTTTTCCGGGATAAAAATCACTGTTTATATTTTACTGGGATGAAAAGTAGCCTATGTGGTAATCCAGGACATGATCTACCCGTGTGCCATATTTCATCGAAATCCGTTCAGTAGTTTTTGCATGAAAAAAACATCCATACATCCAGACATTCTTACAAACTTTCGCCTTTATAATATAATAAGATTAGTAGGATAGGGCATTAAGCTTGCGACCCACCAAATTTTATAACGGCGGCACATTGGGTGATATCTGAGTGTACTAAATGGCACCTCTGCCTATGTCTAAAATGTATAGGTACTTAAATATATTATTATTGATTGATATTTACTTTTTACGTTACATGTCAGCGAAATGAATATGAACCACCATTGAAACGTCAAGACTTGAAAGATTTCAATATATCAGTTAATGTGAAGACATCCAGTGAAATAAGTTTAAAGAAATAAAAGAAAGTATTGCAGCAGAAGATGAAGAGATAAAAGAAGAAAATTAATTACAAGTTATTTCTTATTAAAGTTGTTCATGATTATACAGTCTGAAATTGAAAATATTTTGCAGTGAAATTTTGCTAATATTTGAGATTTTTTTAAAAAGTATATTCCAAGTAGCAAGCAAAGAAAAATTACATATAGTGATAACATAAAGACTTTTGCTTTAACATTACACTTTTAGTCGCCGAAAACATTTTTGTTTTATAAATTCAAAGATATATTTGCCGAAAGAGAGCACATTATGGTGATCTTTAGCAAACTTTAATTGTTTTGTTGGCTTCTTACAGAAGTTTTAGAATATTAAAAATAAATTTAAGGACGAAACCTCACCCGCAGAATGTAGCGTTAATTTTTGATTCCATGGCTCTCAAACAAGAATTTATTTAGTATTGTAATTTGTAAAACATCCACGTGTTTAATACTTTTGCTATAAATATCTACACAACTTTGTTTACAATCAACTTACCTATGGAATTTCACACTAGATGTTGGATTGCAAATAATTCTGCAACCATGAATTACACAACTCATAGTAGAATATCTGTAAAACACAATATGTATTATTATGGATAATTACAGAAAAAAAGTTCGCAGAATACTCGCAAAAATTGTAAAATCACACAAAATAGATATTCGTAATATTTCAAAATTACTTACTGAAAATTAGGTTATTAACTTCCTAAATGTGTATTATTTTTTCATGTATGATTGTTTACTTTTATGAGTATGTTTTTTATTTTTTTTTATTATATTTAAATGTAACAATAACTGTAGTTTTCATTTTTAAATATCCCAATGTTTTTCTGTCTAACCTTACAGTCTCCATATTTGGTTATAAAGGCCGGCAAACAACGTGAACATATCCAGTCGCGGGGGAAAGTAAAACATATACAATGTGAGGCTGTGTGCCGAGCAAAAAAAAAGCACGCGGGGCCCCGTGCGAAGCAAATAATTTTTTTCAACAGCTTTGTAAGTAAGGTGCCAAAAAACGGGCACCCAAGGAGCTGCAAGATGCCCCTGTAACTGCGAGGCCCCAGGCGGTTGCCTGGTTCGCCCCCCTCCTCCAAGGCCGCCACTGAATTCACCACCGCGTGGTGAGGTATTTTTTTAATGTAAGTGGAACTAGTAGTTCCGAACTACACATACCAAAAAAGTATGTAAATATGCCAATTTTGTTTGGAATAAACTTTCTAACTCAAATTATATTTTTTAAATATCAACTATTACTAGGCGCTGTAGTTGGTTTTCATAATTAATTTAAACCGCATTACTTTATAGAGATAAAAATAAATATTATGGTGCGATGTCATATTATTACACACTCACACACTCACGCCTCTCATCCCCCGGGTAGACAGAGGCGCAATTAGTGCACCCACTTTTTGCCGTTATTCCGTTCCATGCTGTGATAGGGGGCGAGCCTATCGCCTTATCGTATACAAATTCCAGACTCCGAGCTGATACTGAGTGGAAAATAATCACTTTGCCCGACCCGACTAACCCGGGGATCGAACCCGAGATCTCAGCATTGCAGTCGTACCATAATACAACTACGCCACCGAGGCAGCCATATTATATCATATCATATTATTATGGACAGTTAATTATGTTACGTCCTGGTTTTGAAAATAAACCTTTGTCACTCTAAAGAGAGAGACAGCAGACAGTTGTGACGTCACATTTTATTCTTCAGTTTGTTGAACGGAATGAAAAATCCATATATGGGTATAAGATTCTTGGTCCATTCACAATATTTTAGGAACCATAGTAACGCTGTATAACATACTCCAAAAAAATAAAAACCATATTATTATTTTCACTGACTGCCTCGACTGCCTCGGTGGCGTAGTTGTACTACAGTACGACTACAAAGTTGAGGTCTCGGGTTCGATCCCCGGGTCGGGCAAAGTGATATTGAGTTTTTCTATTCAGTATCAGCCCGGAGTCTGGAATTTGTGCCCGATATGGCGATAGGCTCGCCCCCTATCACATCATGGGACGGAATAACGGCGAAAAGTGGGTGCACTAGTTGTGCCTCTGCCTTCCCTTTCGGGGATAACAGGCGTGAGTGTATATGTATGTATTATTATTTTCACTGATGTGCAAACCCTATTTCAGTTAAGTTAAAGAGTAAACTATGCAGAATATACCTACATTTTAGATACACATATACCTACATTAATTATGTACTTACATTTACTGGTGGTAGGTCTCTCATAATATGTAAGAGTCCGTCTAGGTGGGTGCCACTGCAATGATTATTTCTACCGCCAAGCAGCAGTGCGCATGCACTGTTGTGTTTCGTTTGAAGGGCATTGTAGCCAGTGTAACTACAGGACCAAATGAGACTTAAACATCTTATGTCTTAGGATGACGAACGCAGTGGAATGCCACACAGTACTTTGTAAACCAAGGTTCTGGATGGTATTTCTACTGTTTATGGGTGGTCATATCGCTTACCATCAGGCGAATGGCATGCTCGTCTCGTCATTCAATGCTATAAAAAAAAACATGTCTACCTAATTCTTTAAATTAAATAGTCTTCGTTCTTCTACGTATACCTTCATTTCTGATTCGATCGCGTAGACTGTAGAGAAACACCTAGGATAGCCTTCTCCATAGCTCACTGAGTGACCGTGAGCCAATGCCGCAAAGAGCATTATAATACTACGGAAATAGAGAACCCACTCATTCCTTTTTTATGCCAATCGTCAATTGTCAAATTACGGCACGTATAAACGTCTGTGTAATAGATGCCACTGGTGATGTTTTATCGCTAAAAAAATCCTGCAGGTGGCTCTATAATATCGCACGTCCAAATCAATACTGAATTATCTCGAAAAAATCTGTGAATCGAGTTTTTGTTTTGTGTAAATCGGCAAATAATTTACCGATTTACACAAAACAAAAACACGATTCACAGATTTTTTCGAGATAATTCAGTATTGATCTAGGCGTGCGATGTATTGTGTAATATTTTAGTTTGTAGAGATTGTTAATATACTGCAACATAAGGGTTCTAAAAGTACATAAAAAGACGGTAAGCTTAATTTCTAGAACATTGTTTCACAAATATTTCAATATCTGTCGTTGCAACGTAATCTTTTTAGACCCTTATTTAACAGTATATAACAATCACCAATCACTTACTATTGATATCTGATTATAATAATTATAGGGTAGCTAATTAGTAAAACCTTAACAATCAGAATATGGATTTATTACAATAAGATTTAAGTAGGTACGTAAAGTAATAAATATTGTACAAAACTTATCACAATAACTATATCTAATATTATAAAATTACATTTTAAAATTAAAAATATTTTCGTGTTGACTATTAAAGATTAACAATTTGGTCTCATAATGTAATTATGCAGCTATAAATATTGTATCAACATAACATTGAATAGCTTGTTACTAGCTATAATAATCTCTACTAATATTATCAAGAGGAAAGATTTGTATTATTGCATGAGTTTAACGAATAAACTCAAAACCTACTGGACCGATTTTAACAGTTCTTTCACCAATATAAAGCTATATTACATTACATTAGGTATCAGCGAGTAACATGAAGTACTTTTTATCCCGGAAATACTTATTCAACCGGGCGGAGCCGCGAGCAATAATTATATAAAGTAATAAGTAGTAAGTAATATAAATATGCAATTTCTCTCATGGATAATCGTGTTTAATTTTATTTTTTTGGCAGATTAACCTGCTTACATAAATATTACATTAAAATTTAAGCTAAAATTAAATCTGATTAATAATAACTAACACATTCCATCTATTTAAAACAAACCGATCTCGATAATTAATCTACAATTAATTATCAAGTGAGAACGTTAAAATAATTGCACTATCTTTTGATCTATTAGATATAAGTATGAACATTATTAAACACTGCAAAAAATTCGCTGAAACTAACGGATTTGGAACACTTTTGTTATACTAAATCTAATTGTAATATACATTTTGATGAGGAGCAAATTTTTATGATTCAGGATACCTCCAAATGGTGGGAATAAGAATAATAAATTCATATTTACTTGTATTGCAACGAAACTATTATTTCATTTATCAGGGTGTTTCACTGTCACCGATTATCACAAATGGATGAACCGTTGTTTACAATAAAAATAGCATATTCCAAAAATATCTAATATCGGCATATCAAATTCTGCATAATTATTTTAATCGTAATAATATGTAATAAATATAAGGTTGAATTTGTTAGAGCGTCACTGAAATACTAAATATATTCATCATTAATGCGTCGAGAGTTTAATAGTTGCCTATATTAAAACTAAATTACATAGTACAGTTAACGGCATTTTCCCTTTTCAGGGGTAGGCCGAGGTGTATCACATCCACATTTCGCCATCTATATTAGGTCCCATGTGATAGGGGGCGGATCTATTGCCATTTACAGGACACATTTCCGGACTCCCGGACTGATACCGAGTACAAAAACCCAATACCACTTTATTAGACCTGGGAATCGAACCCGTGACCTCAGCACTGCAGTCGTTCCGAAATACAACTACGCCACCGAGGCAGCCACAAAAACAAAACAACTAACCATAGTAATTCAACTAAATTAATAGAAAATAAGAACAACTCTTTGGAAAGTGGTTATTAGATACGACGTTATAATATAATATATGCAGAGTCATATAAAAAATTTTTAAGAGATGTGTGAGTAGTTTGTGCATAAAAAAGAACTTAACTTCTATTAAATATTGCCTCACGATGTAGTATTCTATAAGAAACTACAAAAAACACAACAAATCGAGTACCTACAATACATGCTTGCATAATATTACAAATTGAAAAATAAACGAAGTATAGACGATTTTTAAAGGCCATAAAAATTATATTTGTCTTCATTGACTGAAAAAGTCTTTAAAATGCTATATCCTCCTATTCAAATTATACTAATTGCCTATTGATATGAAGAACGATATTTTGCGTACGTAAATCCAATTAATCCATGAAACAAACCACGTGACCGTTAAGTTTTTGACTTAATGAAAAATATATTTAGATCGATTTCACAGTCCCATTGTATTCACAGAAAAAGGAACTACAAAGATTAACAAAAAACAAAAACACATTCTAATGTGCGCTGATTTATAATAATTTGATGTAAAAAATATTTAATGCATCTAACAATTAATTTAACAATAAATTATAAGACAAGATTATAAATCATAATGTTAAGAACTGCTTTAAACAGGTCTATGAAGCTATGGATTAAACATAAAAAAGCACAATAGGCATGTGTTACTACTAGTCGTCAATCAAAGTGTATAACAGAGTAGTTTGTAATCTAAAGTAAATATTCACAGAACAAAAGTAGCATTCGAACAATGATCGTATTAAAAGCTTAATAATTTCGGCATTATATACATAATATTACCTTTTTAACTAATTGCATTGATGAAATAATTTAAATACAGTTCGAATTCCAACAGACAATAAATACGAAATTAATTATATATTAAATCAAATCAAAAAGATAAAGCGCAGGTAAGTTATACAAAAAAGGCGCTTGCAATATAAATATAAAAAAAGAATTACAGGGTATTAAATAAAAAACAAACCAACTGAAAAATGGTAATAGTGAATCGGATCAAAATCATCCATTTCAATTTTTTTTTTTGTGGAGTTATGTTGAAAGTCCTCTTTAGGTATCACTAAATTAAGTTATTGCAACAAATCTATTGGGTCTACAGTAATCATACTTTTAAGACCTTTATACTATAAGTACCTATATTAGAATAAGATATTCTGCTACAAGCCTAACATGATTTGGATGGTTAATTTTCATGATTACAGGTAGTGTCTTCAAAACACAGGTTATACAAAAAATCTGTGATTTTAGAAGTTATACTTCTTTAGGCGCGTTATGAAAAAATGATGAGAGTAAATTTTAAGATGCGCGCGCATCATGTAATACATTTAGACTAATAGTAACACAAAAGTCACAGGTTGGGCGCGCGCATCACTGTAATTTAGTTTTAATACTATTAACAGACTTAAATAAAGGAGGTTCTTAATATCCTCACGTTATTCTATAAGGAACTTTACCTTAGAGGATAGAGTAGGGCTTCTAGTGTGGCGGGTCTACTGTACTGTGCACCTGACAACCCCACACCCCTTTCACCCCCTGAAAAACCAAACCACATTTGACCCTTATTGACCCACCAACCCAAATTGATCCCCCCTTGCCTATCAAACACATTTTTAACCCCCTTGACCCTAACCTAATTTGACCCCTCTTGACTCCGCAAACACATTTCAACCCCCTTGACCCCCAATATAAATAGACCACCCACACCCATTTTCGACCCTTAACCCCCCTAATATAACATAATTAATACTAAATACTATTATTAAATTATTTAATGATGACAAAGAAGTATAACTTCTCACACGCGTACATAAGTACACGCACCCTTTTCTTTTTCTCTCTTAGAGCCGTTTGAATTTCCTCTTTTACGTAACCTACAGATTTCACTGCGTAACTTCTTCATATTTTTTTGGAATAAACCTGAGTGTTGTGAACTGCGTTTCATCTGAGTCTGCTCGTGAGACTATATGAGTGTTCTTTATTTATTTCAGCCCCATCTGAAAAAATAAAAATAGTTATGAGAAAATAAAACTAACAACATACATACATACATGCATATACACTCACGCCTGTTATCCCCGAAGGGGTAGGCAGAGGCGCAACTAGTGCACCCACTTCTCGCCGTTATTCCGTCCCATGATGTGATAGGGGGCGAGCCTATCGCCATATCGGTAACAAATTCCAGACTCCGAGCTGATACTGAATAGAAAAACTCAATATCACTTTGCCCGACCCGGGGATCGAACCCGAGACCTAAGCATTGCAGTCGTACCATAATACAACTACGCCACCGAGGCAGTCAGATAATTTATTTTATTTGTTAAAACTAACAAATAACATAAATTATCTGGACTTTACGTACAATATACAGTGTGACTGGTAATATGACTTATTCCCGTTAAGAACATGTAGATTCGGTCAAAAGCAATCGATTTTGCTTCATGAAGCCCTATCGGGAATTCAATACTTTTCGAGCAATTCAAGATTTATTGAATTTTAATTATTTGAATTTTAAGATATACCTACATATGCATATACACTGACGGACCCATAAATTGCATCAATGTTGAAGACTCCTTTGAAATAAACATTTTAACCAAGTATTCAAACTTTTTCTACAAATTTAAATTGAAACCTATAGTTTGGTTCGTTAACTTCATAACAGCATAGTATGAACAAGTATGAAGTATCATATTATTATCCTTAAGTGTGTGTTTGTATAATGGAAAGGACCAATTATTTTTTTTAACAAAAACGATAAATGTAACAAAATTTGGTTCTGGTTGGTTTGTTTAAAAAATGGTATTTAAATAAAAAAAAATTGAAGCACAGGTTTTTTTTCTTTTAATAAGGTGTATTGTTTCCACGTGCATTAATTACAGATTCTAATCGGTTCTGCATATATCTGATTAGGGTCATTAAACGGTCTTACGGGATATTGTTCCATTCTTGTGAAATCGCTGTTCTTAGTGCTGCCACTGTTGTGGGCACAGGATTTTTCGCGTATACCGCTTTTTTATAGTGTCCCATTTTGTGGGACATTACAGACATTACAGCTGTATTAATATGTTATATGTAAATATCAGTCATTTTAAGACATAACGTAGTAACCCATAATATGTGACATAACATTAATGTCTCAGAGTGACGAGAGCAGTGTAATACCTCGCAGTGATTCGTAATTCAAAGTTTCGGTGGTTTGTGTAGTTGTGTTATTTACCAACAGGCAACCAGCTTGGACATTTTGTCATTTATATGAATAAAAAGTATAATAAGTAATGAAATATTATACGTACTTACAATATTAGCGACCGGATGGTTAATCGAGCTTGAGGCATCCTCAGACACCGAGCAAGTGTTTTCAAATTGTTCTGGAACGCAATTAAATTTTTATTTAGGGTGCATATTGCCTATGTCGTTTTATTGTTCAAGCTTACTCTATACCAAGTATTTGTGAGTCTATGGAGAATAGACACACGTACAACAAGTCGTATATTCAAATTAAAATCATTTATTCAGTAATTAGGCCTCTAAGGGCACATTTACACGTCTTTTTGAAAATAAAAATTAAATAAACTAAATGATTCTACCAGTGCTTCGGAAAAGCCCACTGACCTGAGAAGAAGCACCAAGAAACTCAGCGTAGGTCTTTCATATTTTTTTTAAAGTATATGTACAGGGTGTCCAGTATTTAATAGATAACCTTGAAATGTCTTATAGTAGAACTTATTGCCGTTTAGAAAAAAATACGAAATAAAATATATTATGAGTAGTACCTGAGATATGAACTTTTCTAAAAAAAGTCGCAATTTTTTTGACTTATTTTACTTTCTTGTACACTACGACCAGAAATGAAGGAAATCCATAGTTTTTTTGTTATTTTATTATTATACACTAACTAGGCTAATAGAGAGATCCTACTATCCTACTAATTTTATAAAGGCGAAAGTTTGTAAGAATGTATGGATGTTTGTTCCTCTTTCACGCAAAAACTACTGAACGGATTTCGATGAAATTTGGCACACGGGTAGGTCATGTCCTAGATTAACACATAGGCTACTTTTTATCCCGGGAAAATATAAACCGGGACTTTTATCCCGGAAAAACTTTTTAAGGCGGGCGGAGCCGCGGGCAAAAGCTAGTAGTCAATAGTTTGACTAGTTATTGCACTTTTAAAAAAACATGCAAGTACAAAATTGTAATCGCAATTGTATTACGGCATAGCTGCGATGGTCTTGGGTTCGCTCTCCAGGTCGGGAAAAGTGATATTGAGTTTTAAATTAAGTATCAGCTCGAAGTCTGGAACTTGTGCCCGATATGGCGATAGGATGCCCATGATATGATAGTGCCCTATCATATCATGGGACGGAATACACTCAGCAAAAAGTAGGTACATTAGTTGCGCCTCTGCCTTCGGGGATAAAAGGCGTGAGTATGTGTGTGCGTCATAATTGTTTTCACCTAAAAACTTCCAAATCAATCACAAAATATTAACCTTACCCATCATAAGTACATAATAATATGGAAAAATTGCTTACCTAAATCCAATGTTGGGACTTCGTTTTTGTAAGGCGTCTACTGGGTAATATATACTTAGGCTCAAAGTGTCTGTAGCGTAATCGAACATTTTTTAAATATATTATTCTCCTTTTCAACGCATTTCCACCAAGAACTTTTGCCCACTGCATATACCCGTCATTTTGATGACTTTCCGATCTAAAAGTAAGCGCACTGGGAAAGTGGTAAAGCGCACCTGGAAAACAAAATGATATAAGTACACTTATTATGTATCTGAAAAATAATATAATAAAACTTGCCATTATATATTATCTAAGTACTATTACACTGATGAGTGTTGGAAACTAGCCATCTCTTATAAAAACATACATCACCCTATTTATCCCCAAAGCGATAGGCAGGGTTGCAGAGGTGCAACCAGAACACTCACTTTAATACCGTGTGTGTTCCATCTTATGGTGTAATAGTAGGCGAGCCTATGGCTACCTCGGGTACAAATTCCCGACTCCGGGCTGACAGTAGAAAAACTCAATATCACTTTGCCCGACCCGGGATTCGAACCCAGGATCTGAAAGCAGTGGTCGATACTGACATGCTATACAACTACGCCAACAAGGCAATCCACTCCTCGACAAGGCACAGTCACCCTTGTACACCACACTAAACTAGAGTGGGTGGGCAGACTTAACATATACTCCGCGCCAGATAACGTAACATTAAAGCACATTGACCTTTATTCATTTAATGAGGTATGACAAACCTTTGGCACAGTTAAAATATAATTATTTATAAACACATTTCAAAAAGAACGTTACAATTGACAGCTAAGCCAAGGAAATAAAAGTCGGTTAAAAAACTAAATATTAATACTGCCGTGATAAGCAACGTTCTGGCTGAATACTTCATAACTGGATTAATAATAACCGAGAACATGTGTCACACTACTAAATACCACACAATACCTAAACTAGACAGCAATAAGGTTCAATTTTTACTGGGCGACATTGACTGGTCCCTGGCGCTCACCTACGATGATCCTAATGTTATATTAGAAATTAAGTCAATTTAATTCAGTATATGATAAATGTAAGTATAATGGTAGTATAAACATAAATAAACGAAGGTCATTTAAATGGGTTCATAACAGAATGGTATATTTGTGTGAAAAGAAGAATCAATTACTCAAAATCTGGACAGTGACTAAGTTTTGGCGAAAGTATTCGTTATTCATTGATGATTTTTGGCACAATGTTAGCAGAGGCATAGACGAATATGTGGTTTTATTTAGTAACGCAATGTAAAAATGACGCTGTATATACATGTATGTATATACATATAGAAGCAATGTCAAAATTATTTGTATCTCTTGTGATAAACCTTTTCTAAATGAGATAACATATACAAACAAACCTGAGCTAACCATGAAACTCAATAAGGCTAAGAATGATACTATTATGACCATAATTAAACACATGAATGATAAAAAAGTCCAGGTTTTCATGGTATTCGTCCTTGTGATATTAAGAAGTATGCAGAAATTCCTGTTATTATCCTATTCCTGTTATTCCTGTTATTATACACATCTAATAAACTCGTTGCTAAGGGTAGTTAACCAGATGAGTATTGGGAGATTTTCCGGCATAAAAGTACCGCTTTGTATTCCCCCGGGATAAATTATACATACAAAACTTCTTCTTGAATCACTCTATCTATAAAAAAAAACCGCATCAAAATCCGTTGCGTAGTTTTAAAGATCTAACCATACTTACGCACAGACAGCGGGAAGCGACTTTGTTTTATACTATGTAGTGATGAAAAATAACTTTTTTCAATTCTAACATTGGATCCGTCTTTTGTACCTACAGGCCTGCCCAGATATCGATTTTGAGGTCGATTGGCCTTAAAACAAAGAAATTCAAAATGGCGGCCACTTTTTTTTAATTCTAACATTGGATCCGTCTTCAGTACCTAAAGGCCTGTCCAGATATCGATTTTGAGGTCGACTGGCCTTAAAACTAAGAAATTCAAAATGGCGGCCACTTTTTTGAATCCTAACATTGGATCTGTCTTTTGTACCTAAAGGCCTGTCCAGATATCGATTTTGAGGTCGACTGGCCTTAAAACTAAGAAATTCAAAATGGCGGCCACTTTTTTGAATCCTAACATTGGATCTGTCTTTTGTACCTAAAGGCCTGCCCAGATATCGATTTTGAGGTCGATTGGCCTTAAAACAAAGAAATTCAAAATGGCGGCCGCTTTTCTCAATTCTAATATATAATTAAGATTTGCATCCAATGGAAACCCAAAAATAAGCTAAAAAGAAACAACCTGTAGATGTTCAGTTTTCATACATTTTGCAGAAATCGGCCCGAGCGTGGATCCACGCTCCCGGCAGAGTTTGAACACTTTTTTTGAGCGTGGATCCACGCTCCCGGCACGCGAGGGCTTAATAAAATTATAGAAAGATGCTTAGGAAATTAAATTAGTAAATATTTGATCAATAATAACATTATCCATGACCATCAACATGGATTTCGGAAGAATAAAAATATATCACAATTATTCTGCAAATTTACAAATGAAGTTCATACACACTTGAATAACAAAAAAGATGTGATTGCTTTATTCAATGATTTTAGTAAAGCCTGCGACGACACCCTAAGATACCCTATATATAAAAATCTCACGTGGTATATAAGGCGCTCTCTTAGATTTATCGAAAACTATCACCTTAACTGCCAAACTACAGTAAAAATCAATAATAATAATATCAAAACTTACGAGAGACATATTACATTACTAGAAAAAATGGTTTCACTCACATATTCTTGGTCAGAATCGCTGACCAGTTTCGACCTATTAAGTAGGTCATCTTCATAGGCGAGTGCTGAGAGGACGTCGCGTCGCGGAGGCCTCTTGATCACTGCCAAACGGATTCCGAAGATGTCGCAGCTGCTAGACATCATCATCAGAGAAAGTTAATAATGCTTATAGCAATTTCGTTCTCATTGAAGAAGGTACGGCTAATAATTTCACCAATTGAATATCTACTGTATAGTCACGACATGTGCATCATATTTAGTGAGGGTTTTGTATACCAATTTGCTGATGACACCTGTCTGGTTGTTGCTGACAAAATATTCTTATTGCCCAAAATGCTATGCAAATGAACTTTAAGCCCTCGCGTGCCGGGAGCGTGGACCCACGCTCAAAAAAAGTGTTCAAACTCTGCTGGGAGCGTGGATCCACGCTCGGGCAGATTTCTGCAAAATGTATGAAAACTGAACATCTACAGATTGTTTCTTTTTAGCTTATTTTTGGGTTTCCATTGTATGCAAATCTTAATTACATATTAGAATTGAAAAAAGTGGCTGCCATTTTAAATTTCTTTGTTTTAAGGCCAATCGACCTCAAAATCGATATCTGGGCAGGCCTTTAGGTACAAAAGACGGATCCAATGTTAGAATTGAAAAAAGTGGCCGCCATTTTGAATTTCTTTGTTTTAAGGCCAATCGACCTCAAAATTGATATCTGGGCAGGCCTGTAGGTACAAAAGACGGATCGAATGTTAGAATTGAAAAAAGTGGCCGCCATTTTGAACTTCTTTGTTTTAAGGCCAATCGACCCCTAAATCGATATCTAGGCAAGCCTTTAGGTACTGAAGGCGGATCCAATGTTAGAATTGAAAAAGTGGCCACTTTTTTCGTCTCAGATTTTGGGGTCGATTGGCTTTAAAACAAAGAAGTTCAAAATGGCGGCCACTTTTTTCAATTCTGACATTGGATCTGTTTTTTGTACCTACAGGCCTGCTCAGATATCGATTTTGAGGTCGATTGGCCTTAAAACAAATAAATTCAAAATGGCGGCCACTTTTTTCAATTCTAACATTGGATCCGTCTTCAGTACCTAAAGGCTTGCCTAGATATCGATTTTGGGGTCGATTGGCTTTAAAACAAAGAAGTTCAAAATGGCGGCCACTTTTTTCAACTCTAACATTCGATCTGTCTTTTGTACCTACAGGCCTGCCCAGATATCGATTTTGAGGTAGATTGGCCTTAAAACAAAGAAATTCAAAATGGCGGCCACTTTTTTCAATTCTGTCATTAGATCCGTCTTTTGTACCTAAAGGCCTGCCCAGATATCGATTTTGAGGTCGATTGGCCTTAAAACAAAGAAATTCAAGATGGCGGCCATTTTTTTCCATTCTGACATTGGATCCATCTTTTGTGCCTAAAGGCCTGCCCAGATATCGATTTTGAGGTCGATGGGCCTTAAAACAAAGAAATTCAAAATGGCGCCCACTTTTTTCAATTCTAACATTCGATCCGTCTTTTGTACCTACAGGCTTGCCTAGATATCGATTTTGGGGTCGATTGGCTTTAAAACAAAGAAGTTCAAAATGGCGGCCACTTTTTTCAACTCTAACATTCGATCTGTCTTTTGTACCTACAGGCCTGCCCAGATATCGATTTTGAGGTCGATTGGCCTTAAAACAAAGAAATTCAAAATGGCGGCCACTTTTTTCAATTCTGTCATTAGATCCGTCTTTTGTACCTAAAGGCCTGCCCAGATATCGATTTTGAGGTCGATTGGCCTTAAAACAAAGAAATTCAAGATGGCGGCCATTTTTTTTCATTCTGACATTGGATCCATCTTTTGTGCCTAAAGGCCTGCCCAGATATCGATTTTGAGGTCGATGGGCCTTAAAACAAAGAAATTCAAAATGGCGCCCACTTTTTTCAATTCTAACATTCGATCCGTCTTTTGTACCTACAGGCCTGTCCAGATATCGATTTTGAGCTCGATTGGCCTTAAAACAAAGAAATTCAAAATGGCGGCCATTTTTCTCAATTCAAGCATTGGATCCGTCTTTTGTAACCAAAGATATACCCAGATTTCGATTTTGAGGTCAATCGGCCTCAAAACAAAGAAATTTAAAATGGCGGCCGTCTATGCCAAATCTTACAATGTTTCTGAATATTTTAGTGACCATTGATCCTCAATAAATAAGTAAATAAATAATTAAAAAAAAAGGTCTAAAAGAATTTTATGGTGTATAAATTAGAACATCCTTTACATTGAAAATCCGATTTTTTCAAATGTATGGGCGGCACGCACGCGTCTTTTACGCAAACCGAGCCCGGCATTCCAGGGGTTAATACTCTATGCAAGTGGGCACATGATGTGGGCCTAACTTTTAATTAGTAGTTTTAGACCGCGGCTCTGCCCGCGTTTCGATTTTCCAGGATAAAAGATGCGCTTTTTATTGTCCCGGGATAAACTGCAGCCTATGTATTAATCCAGAACAATATCTACCCGTGTGCCAAATTTCATCGCAATCCGTTCAGCAGTTTTTGCGTGAAAGAGTAACATCCATACATCCATACATACTTACAAACTTTCGCCTTTATAATATTAGTAGAATTCAAAATTTATTCACATCCACTCACCACACCTTAAATCAGAAATTATGCCAACTATCCAGGCTCATACCCACCAATGCATCCACCATCAAAGTAATTAATACTTATAATTGTAAACTAAACTGGAGACCATACATTGAATATGTATGTAATAGATTAAGACCCATTGTAGCTAAACTATCCCTACTTAAATGAAAATTACCTTTTAGCACACTGAGAATGTTGTATAATGTGTTGGCTGACTCTGTCATAAGCTATGGTCTCAGTAGTTATGTTAGAACATACAAGCCTTATATAGACGAGATTTATAGATTACAAGTAACACTTTTAAAAACAATTGTACCCTTAAATATTAAACGCAAGTGTAGTAAATGTAACTCTGAATAATTTAAATACTATAGAATTGTAGACATATAATAAAATAAAAATGTTTATAATATGTAGGCTATGATAACTTGCTTAAAACCTAGAACAAGAAATACCTCTAATTTGCGCAACCTATCGTATTTTTCTTAAATATACATTACCTCCATGTACTAAAAATTATGGAAAACGTACCGACGGATATATGTTACCATCACTTTTAAATGAGTTAAATAATGAAATACATGACAAACTGTTCATTAAACCGAATAAATGTAAAGTAATTCTTAAACCTTTCGATGGGATCAAATGTGTAGCTCTAGTGTTATAAATTAGTTTGTGCGTGTAATTGTGTATTTATAAGCGAGTCAATTTGTAACCGCGATACAATATAAACCATCTTAGGTTTTCTTTCACTGATATTCCTTTGGTACCTACCCTTTCGTTTTGTTTTATTTTCGATAACTGTTAGTGAATATTTGAAATAAGACTTACCGTCCACAGCACAGCGAAAGTAACTTTCGCCATTTTACAAACACGCGTGCAATACGACATCCGTGTATCCGTAAAACAATCAAATCGAAACCAAGTCCGAGCCAGGGGTCAAACTTTCCGGAGTATTATAATGCTCTTTGGGTCAAACAAAATTACAAGATCACACAATATACAAACGGCCACAAATCGCAAATAGAAATTGAAAACATGGCCACCGGATGACGGATCACGAAAATAAGGCTGTGTTACCACTTCACTTAAAATAATATTCCCCACGAAAAATATATAATTTAGTTACTAAGAAACATAACGTAAATTTTAAAATTCTGTAATTATATTTCAGTATATAATTTATGTAGAAAATAGTTTAATTATAAAATATAATCATGTATGTGTCACATGTCAAGTGGTATAAAATAATAAAATTACACACTTTTGTGCCATTCATAAAAATGTGGCAAACTTACTAAACATACTTCAAACATCGTGACATTTGACTTCATTCATATCGTTCAGAAATTGGGTTCAGTTCAGTTTTAATATGAGTTTTGTAGATTTCTAGACTTCGTTACAGTCTTTTTGGATCTAAGCGCCGCCAAGAGTTGGGGTGCATAAAACTAAATGAGAACGAATGAAGGAACGAGTGAACGAAGGTACGAAATCACAGAGTGACACCCCCCTGCAATGCCGTCTTAAGCGATCCACTGTCAGAGGCCACGTTTCAGTGCCATACGTCATCAATGGTAGCAGTGGTAACACACATTGATTGAAGACTTTTGTCTTTAGGCACTGAGATATTTTGGACGAGAAAGACCTTGCTTAGTTTTTCGAACGCTGCCCAACCGAGCTGGATTCTATAGTTATACACGATAATTGGAAAATTAGCGAAGTTTTTAGCGTCCCCCTCCCCCACACACACAATGGGGCGACCTTAGACCACTTCAAATTTTTGACGAGTTGGACCAGAATTCATTTAAAATTAGGTACTATTTTACTTCTTCGCCTCTCCATATGCAATTTATGAGGCGACTTTAAGTTCGGCTACTTCACAACGAATTTTCAGCGACTTCAACCATCATACATCTGGCAATACTGTTGTCAAATGTCAATATCAAAAACTAATTTGTCAGTTTCGAGTTCAAGTGTGGGATTATTTTTTATGCGGCTTTATTCCTATTTTTTATTAACGTTAATACTAATAACTTTATTGAAATGAAATATGTATCGGTTACTTTGATTCTTACTTTAATATTTGCTGGGTATATTATTAATACAATATGGACTTTGGCTGAAATATTCATACCACCAGAATGCAGTCGTGGCGAAAGATGTTTTTCATCGTATTTAGCTGCAAATCCAAAGCAGCATCTCGTTTTGTACACTTCGGTGAAGAAATATCCGTATTCGGAGGGTACATCCTCAGAAGCGGTGACAAAAATACACACATCTTTAAATTTTGAGTACCAAAATCCAACCACTATGTAAGTATTAATTTTCTTAAATTTCTAACGGGAATCAAGAGAATCAAGTAACTACTTATGTATTCTCAATCAAATTTTTATTTGTATAGCGAGATAACCTTGAAGATACCTCGAAAAACTCGCAACAATGGGACTTTATACATGCATGCTGTGTTATTAGATGATAGTCAACTTTATAAATCGTTTGATGACATTCACCGAACGGAATCGGTACACACACTGCCTCTCATAACACACATCGAACCCCAGGCTGCTACTTTCAACCTTCTTCAACAAAACGTAAGTACATTAAATATGTAACATTTAAATCTAGTTTTTTTAATTTCAAGGCATGCTGATAACAATACAAGAGTAGTGTGACATATTCATAGAAGCAATAAAATGTTAACAATTATCACTTTTCATTAGACTCTACTGTATTATTTGGATGTAATTGATAGATTTGAGGAAATTATATAAAAAGACTGCCTCGGTGGCATAGTTCTATTATGGTACGACTACAATGCTAAGGTCTCGGGTTCGATTCCCGGGTCGGGCAAAGTGATATTGAGTTTTTCTATTCAGTATCAGCTCGGAGTCTGGAATTTGTGCCCGATATGGCGATAGGCTCGCCCCCTATCACATCATGGGATGGAATAACGGCGAAAAGTGGGTGCACTAGTTGCGCCTCTGCCTACCCCTTCGGGGATAACAGGCGTGAGTGTATGTGAATGTGTGTGTGTATTTAAAAAGAGGGTCTTCTTTGTAAAGTGTTATGGTAGTAGTACTTAGAAGAATATTGATCACCAGTGCAATGTTACACAAGTAGTAGAAAAGGGCCCGCATTACAGTTGTTTGTCACTATATTTCAGGTTGAGGAAGAGAAGAAACAGATAAAAGGCTTAAAACCGTATTCTCATATAACAACAGTTGTACCATTGTCAATACTCTCAGACAAATTGAATCTCCCTGCTAATAAGATACCTGGTGAGCTATATCCATACATCAGGTAATGCTATTATAAGATACCTAGCAAGTTTATATAGTTCTGCTCATGTTAAAGTACATTTCCATAATAAAAAGTAGTCATAACACTCAGGGATGACACAGCTTCCTATGTTAATACTTTTATTTCCCTCTATCCAAACAAAAGTTATATTTGGAATATTAGTACTATGTACTATTAATTTTATTATAAATAGTATTCTAACTGCCTTGGTGGCATAATTGTGTTATGGTACGACTCCGATGCTGAGGTCTCGGGTTCGATTTCCGGGTCAGGCAATGTGATATTGAGTTTTTTTATTCAGTATCAGCTCGGAGTCTGGAATTTGTGCCCAATATGAATGAATGAAATGAAATCCTCCTAGCCAGTTTCGGCCACGGCGGGCCAATCTCAACGGAGATCAGCCAGGTACGCAGGAGATATTATAGTGCACAAGTGTGTGCGCAATACACAGGTGCACTCGCTATTCCTTCACTCTCATAGTCCGGTGAGACGGCAATCCGACATGACCGGAGAGAGATCAGGCGCAGGACCAACGGCTTTACGTGCTTTCCGAGGCACGGGGGTATCACACCGCCAACTTCCTGACTCCGAGCTGCGACTGAGTAAATTTTAAGATGGAAAAACCCAGTCACAATTTTTTTTTGGCTCGACCCGGGATTCGAACCCAGGACCTCAGCGCGCAAATCGTACTCGTAATGCGTACGCAATACCACTACGCCACCGAGGCAGTCCCAGTCGTGTGCCCAATATGGTGATGGGCTTGCCCCCTATCATATCATGAGATGGAATAATGGCGGAAATTGGGTGTACTAGTTGCACCTCTACCTACCTCTTTGGGGATAGAGGGTGTGTGTGTGTGTTGTATTTTAATCATATTAACAGTCTGGGTGGTTTTATAAAAATTTTGGTCTGTGTACATGTAATTTGTTAATATTCAGCTAAGAACTTCAACTTATAACAATGGTATTTTAAGTTTACATATTCTGAATAAGCTGCTGTGTAATATATTGTGTCTTTTAAGTGTACTCAGTTTAATGGAAATTCTTGTTCAAAATAATATACATAAAATTATTTAATGAATTGGTTTCAGGATAAGGAATGGAAAATTTTTACCAATAATACACCACAATGTGCTGAAATCACGAATAGTTCATCTTCAGTTACTTAACACAAGTACTTCTAATGTTAATGTGACTGTAAACATAGCCCCTTCATCATATGGTTCCTTCCGTTTGGCTTTGCATGTGAGATTGGCTTTAGAACAACTTCATATGCTTGGATTCAGTGAGAAAGATGTTGATGATGTCAAAGGAATATTTGCAGATACAAATCTGTATTTATTGTCTGCTACTGTTTTGATTGCCAGTTGCCATGTAAGTATGACAGTTTATATTCAGTTTGTATAATGTATACATAGCATCATGCCTTTTCCCAAGTCAGGGTTAGGCAGAGGTGTATCACACTCACATTTCACTAGCTATGTTAGGTTGTGTAGCCATATAATAAAGGGGTAGGCCTATTGCCGTTTACTGGGCACGTTTCCAGACTCTGGGCAGCTACTGAGTACAAAAACCCAATATCATTTTACTCGACCTGGGAATCTAACCTGAGACCTTAGCACCACTATTGTACCATAAAACATTATGCCATCAAGGCAGTGTACAATATTATAGACTAGTTTTGGCCTTATCTATGACAACTGCAATGATTTATTTTGCTGTAATGTGAATAATATAGGCAGTTTTGATACTATAAAATTTTATTTTAATATTCCTTTCCAGCTACTATTCGATTTCTTGGCATTCAAAAACGACGTTTCATTTTGGCGAAGCAAACGTTCACTGGCTGGTCTGTCTGCTCGCACAGTGCTGTGGAGAGGATTCTCACAACTGGTCATATTCTTTTACCTCGTTGATGAGCAGACGTCACTACTTGTTCTCATACCTGCTGGAATCAGTGCAGTTATTGAGGTGAGATTGTTGTTTTATTGGTTTGTATGTTGTATTTTATTATTATCTTTGTGATTTAATTTGGGTGCTTAAAAGGGTTGTTTAAAGAATTGTTCATATTTAAACAGATTTCGAAATTACAAAAAGTGTAAATTTATTTATGATGACCTGGCGAACTTCGTTCCGTTAAACAGTCGATTCTTAAATTTTTCAGTGCAACATTACTTTATTTTTCTAAAATAAACGTAGCCTAAGTTACTCCTTATTACATCAGCTACTGCCAATAAAAGTCCCGTCAAAATAGGTCCAGCCATTTTAGAGATTAGCCGGAACAAACAGACAAAAGTTTTAAAAAATGTTATTTTGGTGTATTTACTGTATATTTCATATACATGTAGTAAAAAAGATTATTTTTGGAATTTTTTTTTATTGCCTTAGTAGGAAAACGAGCAAGCGGTCAGCTTGGTGGTAAGCAGCATCCGCCGCCCATGGGCTTAACCAATGCCAGAGGTACAATCAAGCCGTTGCCTAAATATTACAAATAGACAATTCAATATTACAAACAGACAGCCCAATTTTATTTATATGTATATACTGAATTGAATATCGCACCTTTAGGATGAAAACGACACAATTCAAAAAGATAGAAAATTGGGTAATCGTCATAAAATTACTTAAAACGAAGTACTCAATATAACAATAGTTCAAACACAGCCATATTCAAACAGGAAAAGGACAAAACTGTTATATAAGTCCCTTTTTATTATATTTTTATAATAATGGACTAGTTTTTAGTCAGTTAAAAATGTCAACTCAATTTTCTATATTTGGAATTGTTGACTGCCTCGATGGCGTAGTTGTGTTACAGTACGACTGCAAAGCTGAGGTCTCGGGTTCGATCCCCTCGGGTCGGGCAAAGTGATATTGAGTTTTTCTATTCAGTATCAGCCCGGAGTCTGGAATTTGTGCCCGATAGGGCGATAGGCTCGCCCCCTATCACGTCATGGGACGGAATAATGGCGAAAAGCGGGTGCACTAGTTGCGCCTCTGCCTACCCCTTCGGGGAAAAAGGCGTGAGTGTATATATATATGTATATGTTGAATTGTGTCGTTATCATCCTAAAGGTGCGAATTATTATTGATTGTTTGTCAGCTGTGGAAAGTGAAGAAGGTGCTGCACGTGCGCGTGTCGCTGTCGGGCTACAAGCTGCGCGTGTGGCGCGAGTGTGGCGCGGACGCGGCCGAGCGCAGCACCGCGGCGGCCGACGCAGAGGCCATGCGCTACCTCGCCATGCTGCTCTACCCGCTGTGCTTCGCTGGTGCTGTCTACTCGCTCGTCTACGAACCGCACAAGAGGTACGATACCTACTGCAAACATTCCTTCACATAAGTATTGGTGAACAACTGTTGAGGTGTAAAAAAATCGACTTTATGCTTTTGGAATAAATAAAGAAACACCATGGAAAATATATTTTTCTAACATAATTGGTGTTTTTTATAAAATATTAAGATTGCATAACGGTAGGGCTGCCATCCATCCGGAATTCCCTGGATTTGTCCTAGTTTGAAGTGTGTCCAGAAGTCGTCTGGCAGGGGTTTTAAAAAGTGTCCGCGTTACACCTGGACACTTGATGTCAGGGGAAATCCATTATTTTTTATAGATAAATTGAAATAAATCTTAGTTAAAAATTCATTCATAATAACCCGCATTCAAAAAGGCACGGCAAAATATTTTTCAGAGGTGTCTGGGAAAAAATCTATATTGCGCCCAAATGTCAAACAATTTTGTCGTGTGTATCCAGCACCGGCAGTTTAGGTGATGGCAGCCCTACATAAAGGTGTCATTTCATTACCTGCAGGAAACACCAATTTTTTTCCAAGTCTGCGTTAACCTTCAATACCTCAATAACAGACACGATATACCTGTCACAGTCACGACATGCAACTAAATATTATTCTTGGGTGTGTGTCATAAGTTAAGAAATAAACATAATTGTATTTATAGCCTATAGTTCTTAATGTGTTATTGTTTCTTAGTTTATAATTGATACCATTGTATGTCAGTTGTGTCTGTGACCAATAAAATACATTTCCTTCCTCTTTCTTCTTGTTCTATAACCCGTCCACTATCCAGCTGGTACTCGTGGGCCCTGCACAGCGTTGTGAACGGCGTGTACGCGTTCGGTTTCCTGTTCATGTTGCCGCAGCTGTTCGTGAACTACCGGCTGCGGTCGGTGGCGGCGCTGCCGTGGCGTGCGTTCATGTACAAGGCGTTCAACACGTTCATAGACGATGTGTTCGCGTTCATCATCACCATGCCGACGGCTCATCGCGTCGCTTGCTTCAGAGATGATCTTGTGTTCCTCGTCTATTTGTATCAAAGATGGTATGTATAGGCTGTATTGAAGTGTTATTTATTTTTATTTTATTTGTTACACACAAAATAGGTTACAATCGGGCACGTATAATATATAGAAATGTTTGAAGTTTTTTAACATAATTATAACCCAAAAACTTGTATTCCGGAATTAATATTAAGTGTTAATACTAAAGTATGGATTGCATAGCCAATACTATACTAATTTGTTAGGATGTTGAAGGTGGGGCTATCTTATATTACTTCTTACTATTATTATAAATGCGAAAATTTGTAAAAATGTTTGGATGTTTGTTAGAATTAAATGCAGAAACAAGTAAACGGATTTCGATGAAATTTAACACACGCATAGCTAATGACCTGTACACATAGGCTACTTTTTATTCCGGTTTCTTTAAGTAGAGCGCGCTGGTGTCGTACTGTGTTTTTGGGCCTTTTATAGCGGGAAAGATTTTTCACGCGGGCGAAGCTACGTGCAACACCTAGTATTGAATAAAATTGTAATTATGGTCATTAAAATAGTCTGTACCTGGCATACATAGTTTATGTCTTCATGCAATAATCGTTTTACAATTTATTGTGTGTGTTTATGTATTTTTTAACTCAATTAATCAATTTATTTTGCAAATATGGGGACATTATTAGGTGGCGTATTTTGTAGCAAATTGTCTTGCCATATTTAGTCGAATGACGTGCAAAAATTATTCATGTTACATAAAAGATACAATAAAGTCGGATAATAAAATAACATCTTAAACAAACCAAAAAACTACTATCATATACTACTACTTATAATATACAATAATAATATACTATTTAATATAAGCAATTGTTGTCTTCTAGGTTATACCCTGTTGACAAGACCCGTACCGACACTGCTTCCAGCATGGACGAAAGCCCAGAACTGCCGGAGCCTGCTAAACAGAAAGAAGAATAATTTTCACACATTTGAAATTCTGAATATACAGATTACAGAGGCTAATGAAAAACATTTTTATTGACTGCTTGTATGGAAGGATAAGATAATAAATTATTTAGTTTGATTTTTCACTCAAAGTGATTGTGATGAATTTTAAATCTGATTGACTGTAAATTAACTTTTTGTTAATGGAATAAAATGTGCTTTCAATAAAACAGCGATAAGTCTCATTGAGATGGATCAACAATTGCTAGCAATAATCGCCAGGACATTGCATCGTACTGCTCAGACGCAGGCGATTATTTCGTGCAAGAGCCGCGCGAGCCCACATTCTTACCCAGTATGACTAGACGGTTTCATTTTTTTTTAATATTAATCAAAATACTCCTGTGCGACTTGTTCAGCTAGGCGATTATTGCCTGTCAACGCGAGCGAAAAGTTCTTCACCATTGCTATTGCTGACAATATTATGATATTGACTGTCTCGGTGGCGTTGTTGTATTACGGTATGCCCGCAATCCTGTGGTCTCGGGTTCAATCCCCGGGTCGGGCAAAGTGATATTGGGTTCTATTCAGTATGAGCCCAGTCTGGAATTGGTGCCCGATATGGCGATAGGTCCGCCCCCTGTCACATCGTAGGAAGGAATATGAAGGGCGCAAAGGAGGTGCACTAGTTGAGCCTGTGATCACCCTTTCAAGGATATAAAACGAGTGTATGTGTGATTATATAGCAATTATTGCTGCGTCTTAATAGGACTAGACGTGTAAAATAGTCTTAATATGTGCTAAAGTAGTGTATGACAAATCCTGTTGATATATTCAACATGTGTTTGACGGTATTTTAATTTTACCTGGGATACAAAAATGCTGCAGATACTCTATTTCGCAAAAAGGAAGGAGTATAATAAAAGAGCATAAGCATATATTTATTATTCATGAAAATCATGAACAATAAACATATTCGCGTATAAGATATAAGACTCGTTTTGTAATACAAAAACATTATCAAATATAGCATTTTCTTTTTCAATGGTAATTGTGAAATATAACCAAGAATTCAATAATGACACTAAGGCCTGTTTTTTTCAACCGTGGTTATCTTTTTGCCCGGGTCTTATAAAGCTGGACACTCGCCTCACGCGGCGCCGTCGCACTCGAAACGAAGGAATACCCTAACCACGGCTGAAAAAAGCGGGACCAAGTTGATCCGTCCGGTGTTTGACCTTTGTATGATGTGTGGTATGTTTTATCAATTGTTACCTATTGTGTATAATTTAATTCCTTTGCAAATTCCACGAATTTATTTATATTAGTCAATATTTTAATTTAAAAGCTCAAAATGCATGTTATTTTAAACTAAATAGACAATTATATACTCGAAAGGTTTTGAGAAATATTTGTAATTGTCAGTTTTAAATGGACTTTGTTTTTTTTTTGGATTGTCTCTTTTATTTATTGCTATTTTCGTAACAAATGGGTGAACTGGGGCAAGTTGAATCGATGCTGTAAATTGTGTTAAAGTTTTTCAAGGCGTTTTTACGTAAATTGAAAAGGAAAAAAATATATTCTTAAATTAACGAAACATACCGGCTTAAAACTTTTTTCTAGCTAGCTTGCAAGCAGCGCTTGGTAAAATAACATTAATAAAAACTTATAAGTTTTATTTCTGACCATACATCCCCCACGCTTTGCCAAATATTAAAATTTGATCGCACGACCGTGTCGTCTGGCATGGCATAATCAATTATCGATACTCTTTCTGGACGCCACTCTACTTAGCATAGGATGCAGTCATGGGTGTCGCTGGGGGGAGCAGGTGACGGCAGTTGCACCTCCTTTTGTAATATACTCGTATTGAAGTATTGGAACTGTGTCTGAAATTTCAGCTTTGCCTCTTCATCCAATTTTGAGATTATCTCTTCCCCCTGGGTTGAAAGCTGGTGACGCTCATGAGTGCAGTTGAATTACTTTGCCGTTCCAGTATGAAAAAATGCATACGATATGAATATTATCGGCCTTGTATTGTTATAATCCCTACTGAGGGCGTGGTTTGTCCACAAGGAAAGCCTAATGCGGTATACTAGAATTTTCTAGCCTACCTTCAAAAATGCAGACTCTCTTACCAATGTTTTTTACGTATTGTAAATTTTATGATTAGCGTGCAATAAAAATATTCTATCTGAAATAATTGTTTAATATCAAATCACATTTGTATTACAGGCTTCTATATTACTTGCCAAGGTAAGTTTTAATTAATAAGTGGTAATTACAGCCAGGTAAGTCTAAATAAGTAACAAAATTACACACAACGGTTACACAGCGTTTACTCTACGCTATCGTAAGTACAGGCATGGCTATAGTCTTCACATATGGGTCCAGGGATACCAAAACATAGGGATAGTGTGGAATCTTGCCGTCCGATACGGAGTCTGGACACCTCCCCTCTCCCCTTATATACTCCCGTGATCGTAAGGCGCCATTTGTTTATTACGTAAGACTATTTTCGATAGTTTTTACCCCCTCCCACCCTATTATAAGAAAAAATAAGAATAGGCTGACACCCCCCTCCCCCCCGTTTAATAAATATTACATAAGAATCTAAAGGAAAAAGTAATTACAAGTTTGGTTTATTTTAATGTTTATCTTTTACGGTATCAAATTGTTTATCGATATTCGATGCGCATCCGAGCGAACCTCGGCACACTTGCGGTTGACCTCTTTTTCAAAATACATATAATTTTAATTCGCACATTTTTGTGTCTTACGTAAAAACTATCGAGACTCCCTCCCACCCCTTAATAAGAAAAATAAGACATGGTCGACTCCCCTCCCCCGCCTAAATCGTCTTACGTAAGAAATGAATGAACTACGTTAGAGCAAGAACTACGGTAGAGTTTCTGCCCATAATAACCAATAAGTGTTTGCAAACCACAAAACAAAATAATAGTAGGTAAGCTTGGACTCATAATAAAACTTGCGGCATTTCGCCTCACAGCCGGCCCAGCATTAGCTTTTACTTATATCTAGTTCTTTAGATTAGATAGATTCTAAAAACTCTCCTAAATAAATAGAGGATAAATCCCATTTAAGTAATTGTGAATTGCGAAAAATTGTGTTAATATATGTTTGTTATAAGTAAACGCAGAAATAGCCGAACGGATTTGGATGTATGGCACACAGATAGACCATGTTCTAAAAAATAATAATAAAAAATAATGCCAGCCCTGTATTATAAATAATTATATACTGTTTCACTGCTGGGCACGGGCCTCCTGTACTACTGACAGGGTTTAGGCCTTAGTTCACCACGCTGGCCTAGTGCGGGTTGGTTGACTTCACATATCTTCGATCACATCTATCACGTAACTTTGAAGTTAGAGGTGTGTACCTTAGGTGGTTTTGAACCTCCTGACAGTCTCGGCAGACCGTTCCATTCCCAAACAGGCTATCGTCGACCACTGTTGTAGACTACTTTTATCGCAGTATACGCATTGCTTGTTATACCTGTTAGACTAATAGTGTCCTTTTGTTTTATTTTATGTATAAATTTTAAATTACTATCATTAGGTATAATTTCTACCTGTAAGCTATCTTTAGTGTGAGTCATCGCAATAAACGCATTTCTTTCTTTCTTTCTTTTTTTCTTTCAGTAATTTGTTCCCGTGCGTGTAGTCATCTTTTTATAATAGATGGCGCTGGTGCCGTACATACCGCGTCACGGATTGCTAAAGTGATTTAGGAACTTTTGTAGCACGGAAGGCTTTTCACGCGGGCGAAACCGTGGGCATCACCTAGTACGATTAGTACGATAGTACGATAGTTTATGAGACAAAATTGGGAATTCTTGATTAATTGGCACGAATATACAATAGTTTCCGCAACGTATTCGAATATAATTATAGGTAGGTACTGGGGTCTTGGTGTGTAAGTAATGGTAGATTACATGGCATTTATTATTGTTATCTCATTAAAAGTGTAGGTATGATTTAAATATAGTGTACGAGTAAGACATAACGTACCGGATTCAAAGGTTAAAAAAGAATCCTCTACGAACAGCGCGTATTTGTAATTCTTATAGGTAATTTTTTTTTTTTTTCTTTTTATTAGGTTCACTAAACTGGTTACCAACACATGCCATTCGTATGATACAGTGATAATGTACAATATTCAAAAATATTTGTAACCTACTCGAAGTGAACACGACATGCATATAAGAGATAACATAGATGAAAAGGAGAAATTGAACACCTAATATGAGGTAATAATGCAATGATAAGCTTACGTTATTATATTTCACTAGATGTAGCCCAGTGTCATAGCAAAGTGTTTTTTTAATTGTATTGAATGACGAGACGAGTATGCCTAATGGTAAGCGATACAAGTTACAATCACCCATAAACTGTAGCAACACAATCCAGCACCTTGAGTTACAAAGTATAGGTTATAGTTCTACTGTGTGGTATTCTACTACGCTCGTCATCCTGAGGCATAAGATGTTAAGTCTCTTTAAGATGTTAAGATTTTATGTCCAGCAGTTAGATACACTACCGCCTACCTGTGTGCGAATGCGAATCAGTTCAGCGGTTTCTGAGTTTAAACATCGAAACACATTAAAAGATTTCACAAACTTTCCCATTTATCTTATTAATAGTAAGTAAGATTGTATTACTACATTAGTAAGATATTAACAACTACCTAGAACAACCCGTGCACGCCCGCGTCGCCGCGCCGGTCTCCACGATACTACCCAACGAGTATTATATACATTAGGCAATATTGCCATTTGGGTCCAAATTCTAATCACGAGAGCTCGTATGTTTACATCATTAAAATCACACCGTGCTTGCTCAATAATATAGACTGAACGAATATGGTCTAGACTAGATCTAAAATCAGTTCAGCGTACAAAACCGATTCGTTTTAATCTTTCTATCTCATATTTTTTTCGATATCTCGTTCCTACAACGATTTACAACTATATTTGTCTCTTTCCTGTTCACACCTGTTCATTACGGTCAAGATATATACTTATCAAGGAGTTGTTACTACCGATTATAAATAAGTCTCGGTTTCAACCCAAAGATAACGATTACAATCCAGGGCGGTATTCAGACACGTTGCTAGTATGCTGAAATAACTACTATTTTTTATAGTGCGTACACCTACTTTTGATTGTTGATCTTTTATATTAATTGTGAATTTCAGAAGTTCAATTTGTTGACAGCTAGAAAATTGGCTGATATGTAACAGTGTCTTTAACCAATTAAGTAATAGTCGCGACATGCGGCTCGATCGCCTGCAGGCAAACAGTATGTTGTTTGCTCATTATTAGTAATAACCTCTACTAGACCTTTAAAATAAGACACAAGCACCATAAGACACTACGCTCGTTACTCTGAAGTATCAGGAGTAGGTTTCTTGCATATGAGACCTATCGTCCAATATTTCACATACACAATGCACATTCAACATTGCATCAGTCATCAGGCGCGGTCGCAGCCGGAAATTTTGGAGGAAGTCACTGATATTAAAATGTGTCGAGTAAATTAGACTTCAATGCATATTACACAATTTATAAAGTCATTTTTCAAGAGATTTTTCACTTTGACGTGTACGATTTGGGAGGGAGTCATGTCCCCTGGGCCCTATCCTTCGGACAGCGCCAGACAGTCATACATATGAAAATAATAGCTACGTACTCGCGACAACACAATTTATGAAATCAACATTGCGATTACAACACAGCGTCTGAACAGTCGTGCGAGTGAACAAATTATTTATTTTGAACAGATCGAAAGCGCAATTTTTCCGGGTGGTAGACCTTTATCATTCATAGAGTTGTTTTTAGCGTATATTGTGAATAAATAAAAATTCTTGTTACACAAATAAACATATATTTAATCGCTTTGTGCCTACAACATGGATTTGTTTGATATTCTTCTGCAGGCTGGGTTGATTACCTCTGTCTTGGCAGCGTACCTAATGTTTTTCCGAAAACCCACAGTGCAGAAGGGTAATTACAGAAGTCCAGGTGAGTTATTTAGGATTTAAAGTTGTCTACCTATTTATGAATTCTGCACGTATACCTACTTCTTTTGAATATAGGTATTATGTAGGTAAGCTGTTATGATGTATGTACCTTTTATCGTGTATGAAGTTGCGTATAATCAAATTATTATATACATATATATACATATACACTCACGCCTTTTATCCCCGACGGGGTAGGCAGAGGCGCAACTAGTGCACCCACTTATCGCTATTATTCCGTCCCATGAATTGACGGGGGCGAGCCTATCGCCATATTGGGCACAAATTCCAGACTCCGAGCTGATACTGAATAGAAAAACACAATATCACTGCACGACCCGGGCATCGAACCCGAGACCTCAGCATTGCAGTCGTACTATAATACAACCTCGCCACCGAGGCAGTCATTACATATAAAATGTTATATTATTAACAGATGCCTATTTATTTTCGTCGTAGAACGAACATTCATACATCAAACATATGTCAAATCTCATCAAATTCCTCGGTAGGTAGGTATATTAAAATTATACTCATCTCATAAGTCATTATTGATCACATTATTTCTCCAATTCTCCTCACTAATTACTAATGGTCATTTCCCTAACATTTAAGTAGGTAATTATGTAGGTACAGTCAGCCGCATACGTAGCTGAACAAATACAAAATGTTAAATCGGCTATACGCGTTAAGTTTAATTGAAATTTCTTTTTTCTTTGTGTGTATTTTTTCTTTGTAAGCGAACTAAATCCCTTTTATTATTGCGAAAAAATTTTGTTAGAACATTACAATTTTTAGGCGATTTAAAGGTTTGAATTCATTCATCTAGTTATTTCGCTGACTGCATGCATGTTGCATTTTTGTATAGGCCAGGCGATAATAAAATAATTGCCTGTCAATGCGGACGAGAATTGCCTCATCTTTGCCATTGCTAGAAGCAACAAAATGAGGCTTTAGACTATTTATTGGTTACTAGCAATATTATCAGTAGGCAAATTACATTCACCTTATTTTGCCGTTTATCACTTCTTATATATGCGCATGAAAAATAGACAAAAAAATGGTATTAACATTTGAATTTCGGGTGCTGTTAAACATCTTATTAAGTTTATCTTTAAAATTCTGTGTCATTGTTTTTACTACCTACTTAGTAATTACCTCGAGATAATGCCAACAAATTAGGACAAACGCAGACAGCAGAAGGCAATTTATTAAACTCCTACATATTTATGCTAAAATGAAATAAGAATAGGAACTAAACATATAAATTAATATAATTATTCCTTCTTCCAATTATATTGAAAAAAAAAAATCTACACCTACATAAAAAATATGGCATAAATAAATGATTTATAGGGTTCTTTTTACATAGGTATCAATGTATAAAAAGCAGTTTTTTCCATGCTCTACTTCCTTTATACACATTGACATACGGCAGATTACCTATAGGTTTTTAGGCTTCCGTACCTCAAAAAGGACACCTTATAGGATCACTTTGTTGTCCGTCTATGTATTTGTCCTTGATCTCAGGCACGCGTAGGTACAGATAGGTATTAAGTTGAAATTTATATCAAATACTCGGGTCTACGGTCTCTTTCAGTTGTAAAAATCTACCTTGTTAGTCAACGCGATCAAAAGACCGTTTATGTCGCTTATTTTGCGACTTCAGAACCCTTGGCGCGCCGGTCCAACTCTCACCTGTCCGCTTTTTTTCCTTTACTTGCGCTATCTAGAGTCATAATCTGGTCAATCTTCCTGCCTGTCATTTTGCCCTTACATAATTATTTTGCTCTGCTTGATATTAGATAACCCAGATATTATTTCTATGTCAATGAACTGGCGTTGTGACCTCACGATAATAACTAATAACAGACCTTGAAATGTCATTTAAATGCGAACTATGTTTTTCTAATATCCATTTATAATACTTGTACCTACTATGTATTCAATATTCATTAGGTACCTGTTATGGCCGCTTAGACGAAGACGCCATCCTGATACAAAAAGACATTCTAACTCTAAGACTATTCTCGTGGTGTATTAATTTTGTCTATCTTTCAGTGCATACCATCATTATTTATTTATTTATTTATAAAATGGCACACCAACAGTTAATAGACTAAAACTTGTTACATAAAATCATCTTGTTAGAATACAATAGACTAGTCTGCTCACCAATTACAGGTGTGAAACAGCTTTCGTAGGAGATAATTAAACATTTATCATTAAATTTATAAGAAAATAAATAAAAAATTAATACAACTAACAATAAAAAATTATCTACAAATAATAAATATCTATTGAAATTTAAATAAGCACATAAACGATACCATGCATAAAATAAACCCACAAGCGGAAGTCGTCGATCATGATTTTTCGTCTCAATTTGAGAATCGAATCCGAGAATACATCCACAGAAATACAATGACATCCAGAGCTCACTTTCTGTGGATGTACACAAAAAGTGAGTTCTGGATGTCATTGCATGATCTTTGGATTCTGTTGAGCGGTGCAAACTTCCCTACATTACATCTGTGCCGACACACAAGGAATGTAGCCCTATTGATGCGGCTAGGTCTACCGATGAGTTTTGGGATATTAAAATTTAGTTCCCCTAGAAGTGAGGGTTCCGATACAGCACCATTTACAATTTTGTGGAGAAAAGACACGTCCACATACAACCTTCTCTCCTGCAGCGAATTCATCTTGAAGTGTTTCAATCTGACAGCATAGTGAGAACGTTGGTAAATGTTGGTATCATTGTTACATTTGGCTTTGCAGACCAGAAATCTTGTGAAAGATCTTTGTATTTTTTCAAGCCTGTTAATGTGGATTTGGTAACATGGATTCCATACTTGACTACAGTATTCGAGTCGGCTGCGAACTAGAGCACAATACAATATTTTTATAGTACCTATTGACTTGTTTAAAGTTCATACCAACTCTCTTGATAAAGCCAAGCATCTTATTACTGCTTTGCGCTATGTGCTCAATATGGCTTATGAACTTTAGTTGGCTGTCGAGAATTACCCCCAAATATCTTATTTTATTAAGGTCTGTTAATTTTATCCCATCTAGTGTGTACGTTGAATCATTACCTAAGTATTATATCAATTTATACATAAGTGCATTGTTGTACATTATTATTTAGGGAAAAAACATTATGCCTTTAGCGTTTAAACAATTTCTATGAGCTAAAAACCGAATTAAAGTAATTCAATAAAATAATATACTTATTATTTAAATGATATTTGCTAATAAGGTACTTTGTCCCAAAGATGTAGGTAAGTGTATTATAATCGAATTTTTAAATGATTGTCAGGATGGAATTATCCTCTGAAACTACTCGTCGCGCGGTTGGTAGTAAAGCGGTGGAAATCCCAAATACCGGAAACCAAAGCAATCGAAATGTCTCGGTCAACACAACACGAGGGTTGGGATAGCATATGTTTCCGCGCAACTGCACCAAACGGAACCACAGTGTTGTTGGGAATACGTAAACTGTGTGGCAGACAGCCTCTCGCCGAAGTCACAGTTAACGTGAAGTTACAAGATGGTACCATATACAGGCTACCACGTAAGTATTGTCAGTATGTATTTTAAAGTACCTATTAATAATCTGTCATAGTTGCTAATTGTAGGTGATAACCTTGGGAAAAGTCACATAGTGTAATAATATTACCTATGTAAAATAGCAGCACCGGTTCTAGCTCTCAATCAAGGTAGCGCGAGATTTTGGTGCCCTTTGGTCAATGCTTTCGGTAATTTTTCTCTAGAATTTTTTTTTGGTATTTGGCATTTTGGCACCCTTTGCTATCTGGCCACCTATTGCTCTACCGTGCCACAGTTGTAAAAAGGCGCTTAGCAACACCGTGGGTTTTATTTTTTAAAACAAAATGTAATGGTTTTAGTTGATATAAACTTCGATATTGGATTGAACGACGATCCAATATCGAATATCAATAACTTGTCTCGTCATTTATGTAGGTATTTAGAAATCCATGCATGCAATTTTTTTTATAACTAGTAACACTTATTGATGTAAGCCAGAGACTTTAAATCAGTAAGTTTTCTACTCTATTGGCACACCACTAGAGTTGCAAAAGTATTTAAACGAAATAGGTTTCCATTAAAAAGGATTAACAGCTTAATTCCTGTTATAAATATACATATAGTTACAAAATAAAAATTAACATTCTATACTCTACTTTTTACCAGAACATCCCGATACGGCTGTAGGCGAATGGATAGCAGATGATGACGAATGGCGTGCAGGAGGGCTCAAATTTCAGATTTTAGAGCCCGAGCTTCGAGTGAGGATTCTGTTCAATAGTCTTCTGACTAGAGTCCAGGACAATGTAACACAACACGTAAAAATGAATTTCATGTAAGTTTTGGAAATCAAAGCGAAGGAGAGGTTTGGGTTTGGGAGCAATGAAAAAAAAATGTGATAGAGTCACCTGCCACGCTATAACTTATTATGTTTACGATAATTCCGTAGCTAATCTGTTTCTATCAGAGTGGAGATAGTTTCACAGATAAAAAAATCTTTGCTAATACGTTTCACCCGGATCGCGAGACTTCTCGTAAGGTTATGAACCCCAACCTAATTTTTAAAAGGTTGTTAACAGACCCACAATTTCTACAGCATTATGTGTCAATGCACCAATGCGCTGTGATTGTATATTAGATACGGAAGTGAAAATCCGGAGTTGTTTCCGTGTAAATCTTGTTAATTTATTGCAGATGGGCATCTGTAAGTAAACCTATTCATCACCCTAAACATTGGAGCGACGAATTAGCTGCGCAGACGCTGGCGTTAGAGCCATGGCGGGACGACGAATGGACAAATATGTTGTAAGTTTTTTGCTATGTAATAAAAAAACTATTGATAATAGAATTCAATCGTACCAATTACAGTTACTCGCAAGCTATAGTCAAGTCAAACACTTGCCAAATTCTTAGTATTGTTTGGAACTTTTAACCTACCCTATCTTTACAAACGTATCAATAGAATTTTGTAAGTGCAATACAATGAGGTTACTGTAACTTAAAACAATAACCAATTTACATTATTTCTCAGAGGAAAATGGGAAGACGGGAGCTCACTTCTTTGGGGTGCGATACAAGGACGTTTCCAATCCTTCGATATAAGCGGAGCTATTGACAGGAGTGAGTATTTGCAGACTCGAGGTGTGAAGGAGCGGTCATGGGCACCGCACGGGTACGAGGGCGTGAGACGATCCTTTACTTTGACGGCGATAGCCAGAGATGGCACGGGAGTGATGTTGCGAGGAGTTTCGTACAAGAACGTGTTGACGCAGTAAGTACCTATTTCTTGCATGTTTGGGTTAAACGATCTACCGAGACAGTGCGCTTACGGTAAAAAAAGAACACACGTTAAAGCACGTAAAGCCCGCGGTTCTGTGCCTGATCTCTCTCCGGTCATGTCGGGTTGCTGTCTCATCGGACTATGAGAGTAAAGAAATAGCGAGTGCACAGCTGTGTATTGCGCACACACTTGTGCTCTATAATAATATCTCATGCGTACCTGGCTAATCTCCGTTGAGATTGGCCGCCGTGGCCGAAACTGGCTAGGAGAATTACGTTTTACGCTAAAAGAAGAATTCTCCAAAAATAATTTGGAAGGTATGTGCGCGGGTACATACTAGGCCAGCGTGCTGGATAATGAGTAAAAGACAATGCAATGCACGTTTTGGGGCCCTCTTTCCCTTTTTAGACTCTCTAAAATAATTTTTTTCTACCACAAACTATTGTCATTTCAGTTAGCCATTGTTGTTACCTAACAAAAAAAATCTTCTTAATAAATCTAACTTCATAAGCCACTACAAACCAAAAAATATTGTGCTTTATATAAACGAATTGAAATATGATGTATATAAAAAAAATAATCAACGCAACAATACTGTCATCGGGTTTATTAAATACAAATCGTAAAACATAATTTATACTTATTTTTTCGGGACGAAGAGCCACTGACCTATGCCGGGCCCTTAGGCAGTTTCCTAATTTTCCTTTAGGCTAATCCGGCCCTCGAGTATTATTATTGCAGATACTATTTTTGACTGTGCTTATGGAAGAAACATTATTGCAAGGTACTAGGACTATTGTAATTTATAGAGAAGGCGGGAATTAAAATATGGGATCTATGGACACATCTAGTTCGACGGGTTGCTGGGTTATTGATTGAGACCGTAGGATGCCTGCCAAGTGAAATGTATCGATTTTTATATTCAAGGCAGACGTTGACTTGCCCTCCACTAGGTAGACATCCCAAAGTGGTGCATGTCGAGGACGCAACATCGGCGCGGGTGGCGAAAGGGTTTCGAGAAGTGTGCACCGATTTCTCATAGTGCGTTTCCTCGCTATTGCGCAGATTGAGCACTTCTGACGCGGAGGTCAAGTTCTTAACTTTTGCGACTTTCACCTCTGGCTGGTCGGATAATGCAAGCAAAGGGCTGACCCTCGAGTCTGAACTCAGGAGCTTTCCCCTGTTCCCGAACCCATGCAAATGGGGTACGCGGTGTCTCCATGCCACGCACAGTGGGGTCGCTACAAATCCGCCTGCAGACTTATTATAGTTATTACTAATCAAATCGAAACGTCCAGCGATGAAAACATTGTTGATTATGAATCTTAGTAATATTACGATAATCATTCTTTGTCTGACGCAATTTTAATCACCTGCTAATCTAATAAACTCTATTTTTAGGTGTTTATCTGGTTGCGTCAGGTTCCCAGATTACACGGTGCAGAGCATTAAATCTACTAATCTGATAATGACAGACTTCTGCGAGACTGTCCAAGAAATTCCTAAAGCTTACTCAATAAATGTTAAAAGTGAGTAATGAAAGACTTTCACTTCATTTTTCATAAATTATATGGCCCATGTCGCTTATAGGGACCCGGAGCTACCGAATTATGATCATAATGTTGCTTTTGTATAATATACAGCCAAGAAGCGTGAACTGAACCTGGTCATACGAATCAGCGCCACTAGCGGTCAGCTACATAGCGGAGTCCCTTACCAACAAGACTTTGACTATAGGACAGTTGCAGTAGTAATTGACGCGGAACCAGGAACTGGTGTCTTAGAACTTACCTACCCACCTGCCGGTAAGTTCAATGCTTTTATTGGTTATTAGCAGTAGATACAGAGCTTGCGAAGGGGACGGAGAGGCTGGGGCGATTGCTCTACTGCGGCGCCAGGCTTTAGATGGAACACCACAGCCTCACGACTTTCAGCTCAATGCATTTATTGAATTTGACTAAAAAGCATAAAAGAAAAATAATCGCTAAAACAATTTTTCGACTGAAGAAAAAAACACATTGCCCAAGGTGCCGGGGAGCTCAGCTCATTAAGCTAGAAGCTGGACTATTCCATCAAAAACCTTAAAGTTCGTTCAGCCTTTTGGAAGGTAAGTCTCAACAAGGAAACATAAAACATTTAAACAAACAGAGGCACATTTTATGATTTAATGTGAAATTAGCAGCTTAGTAATCCCCAGTCACTACAATGCTTTTGTAAGATACGTTTTTGATGTTACCCTGTCAATTTATGAAATTAAGATCACACTAGTGTGTATGGCAGTTAGTCTAAGGTATAACATAGGCACCTATGCGTTTCCAAATACTGCATAATATTCATCAACACCAATCCATGCCTGAATCCTTCCATGGCGTGGTGGTATTAGTGTTGCAGATTTTACTTGTTAGAAAGTAAAATGGATGACTCAACCGATGAATGTAATTTGTTAGAATAAAATACTTTAAATTTAAAATTTAATAAACTCACGCCTATTATCCCCGAAGGGGTAGGCAGAGGTGCAACTAGTGCACCCACGTTTCGCCGTTATTCCGTCCCATGATGTGATAGGGGGCGAGCCTATCGCCATATCGGGCACAAATTCCAGACTCCGAGCTGATACTGAATAGAAAAACTCAATATCACTTTTGCCCGACCCGGGGATCGAACCCGAGACCTCAGCTTTGCAGTCGTACTGTAATACAACTACGCCACCGAGGCAGTCCTATAAAATATAAAATCCTTATTTCTAGAAATATTGGCACCAACTATTCCATTGACTCCGACACCATTATTGAAGTGGTTGGATGAGAAACAAGCTGGACGGGTGGGGTATTGTCTTGCTTTTGAGGATCGAGCAGCTGCCTGTCCGAACTATGTGGGAGGGAAAGGAGCATCCCTGGCGTTACTGGCATCGTTGCAGGAGGACGAAGTATGTCTAATGATTTATTAATTTTATTACGGTAATTGAAGTCTGGACGATAGCCTAGTTGGGAATAGAACGGTCTACCGAGACAATTTCCGAAGATTCAAAACTTTTCGAAGTCACGTGTGGAGGACAACATCGTGAGGAAACCTACATACCTGAGAATTCTCCATAATAAATTCGAGGGTATGTGAAGTCTGCCAACTCACACTACGCCATCGTGGTGGACTAAGGCCTAACCCTTCTTAGTAGAAGAGGAGGCCAGCATTGGGCAGTATATAATACAGGGCTGATTGCATTGCAATATGCTGTTCTTGTGGAGAGACATCATTTGCTTTAAAACAAAATTATCTGCAATGATCTTTACAATCATTGACTGCCTCGGTGGCGTAGTTGTATTACAGTACGACTGCAAAGCTGAGGTCTCGGGTTCGATTCCCGGGTCGGGCAAAGTGATATTGAATTTTTCTATTCAGTATCAGTCCGGAGTCTGGAATTTGTGCCCGATGTGGCGATAGGCTCGCCCCCTATCACATCATGGGACGGAATGTCGGCGAAAAGTGGGTGCACCAGTTGCGCCTCTGCCTACCCCTTCGGGGATAACAGGCGTGAGTGTATATGTATGTAGGTATGTATGTATCTTTACAATTTTGTTTGATATTAGGTGCAAAATTATTTGTCACGACGGTTTATGCCCACACCTATTTTTAATTAAACCACAATTAAATTCCTAGGGATACCGCGTACCTCCTGGATTCTGTTTGACAATTCGCGCTTTAGAACAACACCTGCAAGCCAATCCAAAACTATGCGCAGCTATACGTGAGATCGAACAAGCCAACGAAAATTACGATGAGGCTAACTTTAAAAATAAATGTGAAGTGTAAGTAAATTTCAAACACAAATCACGATTTTAGGTGCCATTAAGGTTTGCCTTAAGATTACTTATTCTCGTTTTTTTAACAGGGCATCAAAACTATTCGAATCGACTTACATACCAAACGACGTAAGAGACGAAGTTTTAGCTCATATGAAAGAATTGAGGCGGAAAGCTTCCGAGCAAAATGTAGGTCCGGAATTACGTTTTGCTGTTAGATCTTCAGGTAATTTAAATTTGTTAAACAATTTTTATCATAGACTATAATTTTCATGTCTATTTTGTATTTTTTTGCAGCGGTGGGTGAGGATAGTGAGGCGTTGTCAGCGGCGGGACAGAACGAAACGATACTTGGGTGTATCAGCGACGAAGATGTACTGAAGGGAGTACAAAAATGCTGGGGATCTATGTTTGCTTTCACTAGCGCTTACTATCGACGGTAAATATATTTACTTCCAACATGTAATATAGAGAAACTTTACAACTACGATTTCATTATTTAATTGTTGTAATTGTAAAATGTAATCAGGTACCTACATGTGGAACCTAGTGCTATTATATACTTTCTTTAGGGCTCTTAGAACCCGTGACTTTCGACATAACAAAACATGGTGAAGACGTCGACAGGGTTAATATTAAACAGTCAAAGTTCTAAACCAATGAGTTTGGTAGAAATCAGTAAATGGATTTCGTCATGTTAAAAAAACTATTAAATTTTTCAAAAGCGTGGGACATCAACAAACCGTATAGCCGCTTCAGTATTCTGTTAAATTACCCATTAGACTTCAATAAAGTTTTCTTATGTTTACGCGAATGTTAGACATTTAAATAAAATTATTTTACGGATTTTGTCGCGGTTTTTTAATTTATATTTTCTCCCGAAGTTTCGAAGGCTCTTCAGCACTCGTGGTCAGTCCGCCCCGTGACCACGAAGTGCTGAAAAGCCTTCGAAACGTTAGGAGAAAACATACATTAAAAAACCGCGATAAAATCCGTAAAATAGTTTTATTTAAATCCTTCCTTTTAATATTATAAACGCGAAGGTTTGTAAGAATGTATGGATGTTTGTTCCTCTTTCACACAAAAACCACTGAACGGATTTCGATTAAATTTGGCACACGGGTAGATCATGTCCTGGATTAACACATAGGCTTTTTATCCTGGGAAAATATAAAACGGGACTTTTATCCCGGAAAACTCATTCACGCAGGCAGAATGCGGGCAAAAGCTAGTGTTCAATAAAGTATATTGTCGACAGACAGAACGGGCAGGCGTGTCTGTGCGGCGGCGGGGTGGTGGTGCAGGCGCTGGTGGCGCCGCGCGCGGCCGGCGTCATGTTCACGCGACACCCTGACGCCGGGGACCCCGAGCGGCTGCTCATCACTGCTAACTACGGACTTGGCGAGGTAAGCGTTATAACTGTAGGTACAATCTATACTAATATTATAAAGCTGAAGAATTTGTTTGTTTGAACGCGCTAATGTCAAGAACTACTGAACCGATTTGGAAAATTCTTTCACTAATAGGAAGCTACTTTACTCCTGAGTGCTATAGGCTACTTTTTATCCCGGAAAAACTTTTCACGCGGGCGGAGCCGCGAGCACTACTAGTATTCTATACTTTTAAAGCAACACAATATTTGCTACCTTTATAATATTTATATACATAGATACTGATCAGGTACTTATGCTGTCTGATTATGAAACTCAATGTCAAATCAGGGTGCCTCCAACTCAAAAGAATATAATACCGCACATGATCGACACCGCTAAATAAAATGAATAGAATGACTACATTTAGACTGCAGCAAGTATATAAGTACCATTTATTGTGGTTGCTGTGTCTCAAAATAGTTAAAATTTTTAGAGCGTGGTTTCCGGTGCAGTGGAACCAGACACGATAATTGTAAAGCGGGAGATGGATGGTGGCCTATCTATTCTGAAGACTGATCTAGGATCGAAGACGCAACGAGTAGCGACATCTGGTGCTGGGGTGGTCATGGTAGACGTGCCTGAGGATGAACGGCGTGCTGCATGTATATCCGAAGATGAAGCTTTAAGACTGGCGAGACTCGGAGTAGCTCAGGAGCAGTTATGGGGTGCGGGAAGAGACATCGAATGGGCTGTTACTGAGGTTAATTGTATTTTTTATTATGAAAAGGTGCATTTACTTTAGTAAAAAAGGATGGAAGCAAAATGAATAATTGAACAACGCAGCCTAGACATTTGGTAGCATAGTAGATATAAAAATAAGTTTAGATCTGAATAATATTGGGCTACAATAGGTATAAATAGCGTAAAAATCTAATTATGGTCGCCGGTGGCTGGCGGATCATGATAATAATTTCCGGCATTATAAAATCTATTGCTTTCATAGAGCATCTGAGAGCAAAATTATTTTTTTAATTAGAACATGGAGAAATTAAAGAAAATAATTTCAGAATGATATATTCTTACTACAAGCCCGGCCTATTACGTCACTGGAGCGGTGGACTGACGAGGAACTGTTGCATGAACTTGACTTCCCCATCATGGCGGATGACGAGCTCACGACCTTCGGCAACACTGGTGAGGTAGGATAATTATTGTGCGTCTTTCCTCACTCTACCCTTGTCTGCTATGGTATAAATTATCTACACTAATATTGTAAAGAGGAAAGATTTGATTTTTGTTTGTTATGGATACACTCAAAAACTACTCGACCAATTTAAAAACATCTTTCACCGGTGTAAAGCTATATCAGCGAGTAACATAAGCTACTTTTTATCCCGGACAAATGGGACTATAATCTCGGAAAAACTTTTTTACTCTGGTGGAGCCGTGCACAAAACCTAGTGTTTTATAACTAAATTATGCAACGAATAACTCGCTCGCCATGATATTTTTATTTAGACGGATCAATTAATTACATATTGTTAAACATTAAGTACGCATGTAAATAGTATGAACCCCGTCTGAATTTGCGCAATGATGAGGCAATTCTCGCCCGTGGTCATATATTCAAAAGATGATTATTGCTATCCCGAAGTCTGGAATTGTGCCCGATATAGCGATAGGCTCCCCCCTATCATGGGACGGAATACACACAGCGAAAAGTGGGCGCATTAGTTGTGCCTCTGCCTACCCCTTCGGGATAATAGAGGCGTGACTTCAACACTTTTAAAATTGAATAATCTACAATTGTCTTTTAAAGGTACTGCCGAAACCGATAACGCCAATGAGCTATGATGTTATGATTGGCCCCCTCTCAAAGGGGATGGACGTCACAATCGGTACCAATGGTAGCGGATTCGACAGCAGCGTTGTGATTACTCATAATCGATGCGCTCTCTCTATGTATAATGTGAGTGGGTTAATATAAACTACGGGTGTACATTCTAGTGGTGTCATCGAGAACTTTATAATCGCCGAGTAATAAATTATCACAAGTACTATCCCTAGTACTCGATTGCCTCGGTGGCGTAATTGTATTACGGTACAACTGCAATGCTGAGGTTTCGGGTTCAATTCCCGGGTCGGGCAAAGTGATATTGGGTTTTCTCAATAAATACCTATCAGCCCGAAGTCTAGAATTAGTGCCAGATATGGCGATAGGTTCGCTCCTATGACGTCACGTAATCAGCACAGCGAAAAGTGAGTGCACAAATTGCGCCTCTGCCGTACCCTTTGGGGATAAAAGGCGTGAGTATCTGTGGGTGCATTACAGTATTTTATTTAAATTTACAGTCGATGTACAAAAGAATTCCAAAGGAGATCGACGTCAATATCCGTATGGTTGAAATGGCTATAAACGGACACAAAGTAGCTGACGAGGAGATATTGAAAACAGCAAACCACAGGCGGCCACCACAATGGACTGATAGACTGGTCATGATATGGACATTGGTAAAGGTAGGTAAACAGTATTTGAAATTATTATGTTTATCTCTACACAAACTATTGAATATCTTTGTCTCTACATCACCCTAAATGAGAGAATGCCTTTACCATTCAGTCTGCCTTTATTTTTATACTCTTTCTGTATAATCGGTGTGTTCAAAAGGTGACTTTGTATTTTTATAAAAATACTAGCTTTTGCCCGCGGCTTCGCCCGTAGTAAAGAGTTTTTATGTATTTTTTTGTCTGTCGCGCTTCGCCATCGGGACAGACAGCGGAAAACAACTTTGTTTTATACTATGTTAAGATATTAATTTATCAACCAATATGTATGTAGTCTCCTTCAAACTAATACCAGATACAGTACATTTGTGCCAACGCTTTTCCCAATTCTCAAAGCACTTCTGCTAAGCACTTTTTGGTAGAACGTTACCTAAGCTTTTTCAGCGATGCGGTCTTTATGTCTTCAACCGTTGCAAATCTCCGTATTTTCGTAGGCCTCTTCAGCTTTGGAAAAAGAAAGAAGTCGTAGGGGGCGAAATCCGGTGAATGTCGTGACTGATGCATCATCACTGAATCCATTCTGTTGAATGACGACCGATGCTCATGCGATATTGGTTCTTATGGTTAAAATTGACCAGTTTCGGACAAACATCTCATGCTCAAAACGTAAAAAAATGCATGGCACGAGTCAACCGAGATGCCGAAATACCCAGCAACTTCTCTAATAGTGATTCATCGATTTCCTAAATTTCTGTATTGGTTCGTTTTCATGTTGTGGACGTACCTACTGGGGCATCCAGAGCGAGGTTCGTCATTGGCATCTTCACAGCTGTCTTGGACGAGCTTGTACCACTTTTAAAATATCAAGTGTTTTTGAGCACTTTATTTTTTACCCGACTGCGAAAGGAGGGTTATGTTTTTCGAGGGTATGTATGTATGTCTGTATACTTTTTTGGCACGCCCTAGAGCCATGTTGCACGGTATGTTGTTTTTTATGTGAAGGGTGTCAATCGTCTGTCATGAGAGTGACACTGGCTAGGTACCTACATCAAAATTAAAAGAAAACAAAATTAAGGATTTTTGGCGGCAAAAGTAGGTACCTAATCTAAAAAAAAAAAAGGTTTTCAAAATTCATCGAGTGTGTTAACAAAATAAATAATTTTTATGTTTTATTGGAGTTTGGAATAGGAAATCCTTTAATAAAGGTGCTTGAAAACTAAAACGATGTAAATAAAAAAGAAATATACAAAAATCCCGACTGCGTCAATATCTGCCATCTCTATTAAATTCATCGAAGAACTGAAAATAAAATAAAATAAAAAAATACTTTATTCATCACGTAGGCGAACATAGTTGCACTTATGATATGTCAAGATACATTCAATTAATAATTATTATTACAAATAGTCACTTATATAACTAAAGACACATTTAAAGGGAGCAAAATCAATGTAAACTAAATATAAAGAAGCCAAGCTCGGGCTGGCAGGAAAGAGATAAAAAAAAGAATATTTTTTATTAAAATTAATGGGAGGCACGCGTCGCGATCCTCACCGTTTAAAAGTTAGGAACATGATTTTAATTTGAACATTTTATTTTGGTTTTGATTAATCTTAGTTGACAGTGTCCACAAACGCTGTCGGGTTGGTTGGGAATGGAACGGTCTGCCGAGACAATGTCCGGAGGTTCGAAGCCCAAGGCACACACCTCTGACTTTTCAAAGTTACGTGTGTATTATTTATCAATTATAATTGTTCGCTTTAACGGTGAAGGAAAACATCGTGAGGAAACCTACATACCTGAGAATGCTCCATAAGAATTTCGAGGGTGTGTGAAGTCTGCCAACCCGCACTAGGCCAGCGTGGTGGACTAAGGCCTTAAACCCTCTCAGTAATAGAGGAGGCCCAAGCTCAGTAGTGAGCAGTATATAATACAGGGCTGGTATTATTAAATGGATTTGTACCTTCTGCGCGTAATTTTAAAGTCACCTTACTTTTTGAACACACCTCGCACAATATTTTCTTAAAAATTGCGACGTTCACATTTAACACAATCACAAAATAATATAAACAAAATATTTCTATGTATATCAACAGTCGCTAAGTACATCTAAGAGAAAAATGAATGACTCTATAAAATTAGCTACGCAACTGACAGTGGGAGAAGAATCGAAAGATATCCACTCGCTGTTGGGTGAATTATTAAAATTGGACGAGTTAATGACACGGTTCGTGTACAACCACACCATTACGAGCACTGCGAGTACCTCGAGCCAGTTCATTGTCATGAATGTGCTTCTGGAAGGAAGATCAGGTAATGTTTTTTTCAGCTAAGCTACTAAGCCATTTGCCTGATGGTAAAAACATCAAAAACCTACCATAGTGGCCCCCCTTAAATTCCGGGAGCAGCCTGTGTATCCAATTTCGAATAGGGCTGCATACATATTGACAAACTTCGTGGTTATATGTCGTAGAATTCACACCAGAGCTGTGCAACGAAATCGGTACTCTACTAAGTGTGGGGGATGTGCTCTCGGCGGAGGTGCCGGAAGCGTTGGCGAGACTCGCGAGACAGCTGGAGCAGTCTGGAATGTTCGACGCCTTCCGCGCACAACGTCCTGTAGATGCCATGCAATGGCTCAAGAAGAACTTGCCGCATGTCTATTTGGATGTTTGCATTTTTCTAGAACATCATGGGCATAGAGCTATTATGGAAGTGAGTAATGATTATAATTATTTTGAAGAAGCTTTTTTATATTGACTATCTACACGTATAGCCCTCGAGACGAGACTTATTTTACTGATAGGTAGTTTTCATTTAGTCCATTTTAAAAGGAGGATTTAAACTGAACCACTATCTTTTACTATAACTTCATTGTAATGTTTAGCATTACACCTGAGCTCAACTCTTGAATTGAGATTCCTCAAATACCCATTAATTTCATAGTTTATCCTTTTATATTGCTGCTGTTTCGGAGCCCTAGCATACAAGAGTAGGTAAATTTCTTATAATGTTGTTGCAGTTTGATTTGGCTACTAAACCGTGGATTTTAGTGCCTGAAGAAATGATGAAGGTGCTGCAAAATTTACGAGCAACGCCAGAGGAAACCCAAAAACCAAAAACTGTTGAGGAGACTATCGCGTCATTGAAGACTGCTAAGCAACCTAGCACACTGTAATACATTTTTGCTATGAATTGTGTAGCTACCCTGATGATAAACTATGGTCCATGATAATTATTTTTTTTTAATATTTATCTTTCTCGAAAAGCGCATTTCCATGGATTTATTATTTTTTTCCTACCATGCATATTTGTTATCATCATGCATATTATTTTTATTTTAGGAAAATTCTTCCATGGGTGTTGCCGCTCTGCCGCAGAACAGTAAACTACCGAGAAGGAACCAAAGCACATTTAATATTGGCGATACATAAAATTCGGCTTGCTTTCTTGCGATTGGCCGACATGCTAATTCGGAATTGGTATCTGCCGAATCGCGATGTCATCTTTTTCTTTCGTTTGCATGAACTGCAGAAGTATGTGCAGACCAGGGATCCTGCGCTTTTGAAGAAGTAGGTATTTTAAATTGATTAAAAGTTTGAAAAAGTATATCTAATCGTGACAAATATTCATTAGCATTACTTCCAAACGTGTGAAGGTCAGTTGCAGGTAAGCAATTAATTTGCACGCGTGGAATACAAAGTGATCTAAGACAAATGAAACTTCATTCGTTTTTCTTAGAGCATTGCAGCGCCAACAACACTACGCGTCGTGGTCAAAGCTGAAGTTTGCTGAAGTGAACTCGGGCTGGGTGGTGCCACTGGAAGCTAAAGGACCTTCCGTGACTGCTGGTGATGTGAAGATAGAAGCGACGTCGGTGTGCGCTGGAGAGGTCGTCGCTAGAGCTTGCGTAGTTAAGGACCTTTCTGAGGTATACAATCGGTGTAAATTATATATCGGCTGTTAGTAGAAAATCCAATATCACTTTGCCCGACCCAAGAATTGAACCTGAGACGTCAGCACTGCAGTCGTAACGTAATTCAACCACGCCACCGAGGCAATCTACCGGACCGACCGTAATCTAACTTTCTTTTTTTGAAAGACCGACCGCGCACTCGTGCTGCTTTATGGAGAGTCGTTTACCTACTCTTTTTACTGTAAAAAAAATTTACTAATATTATAAAAAACGAAACGCCTCGGGGGCGTATTTGTATTACGGTACGGCTGCAATGCTGAGGTCTCGAGTTCGGTCCCCGGGTCGGCCAAAGTGATATTGGATTTTTCTATAAGTCTGGAATTTGTGCCCGATATGACGATAGGCTCGCCCCTATTCACATCATGGGACGGAATACGTACGGCGAAAAGTGGGTGCACTAGTTGCGCCTCTGCCTACCCCTTCAGGGATGAAAGGCGTGAGTCTGCGTAATAAACGAAAAGGAATTATTCTGTTTTTCAGATCGGTCAACTGCAACAAGGCGATGTGCTGATTACCCACGCGACAGACATCGGCTGGTCACCGTACTTCCCATTGCTCACGGGTATTGTTACTGAACTCGGCGGGCTTATTTCACACGGTACGTTGTTTTTGTATTAGATTGTGTCAGTGAATGATCTATTTTTACGTTACTACTTTTACAAATAGGTATTGAATTAATGTATTAATAGTCTTTTCTGCAAACTCAAGAAATTCACGGATATAGTTGTGATAAGTTAAAGCGACGGTGAAATAATGTAGTATAATGTATGGTTTAGGTGCAGTAATCGCTCGTGAGTATGGCTTGCCGTGCATAGTGGGAGCAGCAGACGCCACCGACGTGTTCAAAACAGGAGACATGGTGCGACTGTCGGGCACCAAGGGCGTCATAGAACGTGTCCAAGTAGACGAGGAACTTTTGGAGTGCGTCGATTGTCAATAAATTTGAAGTGTCAATATTATTAAAACCATATTCAAATAAAGTATTTTTATTACTGTAAATAATTATAAACATAAAAATCGTACCAAAATTCAAATAACAAACATCAAAACTAAAACCATCGTAATACAACGAAACCAACATTTGGACCAAACAATAGTGTACATTAGTGACGTCACGTGACTCATCAGTCGTCACTCGTCAGCAAGCACGAGCAGTTCATAGCAGTTGAACGCGAAGGGCCGGTCGAAGATGACGACGTGGCAGCGGTAGTGCGGCGCCAGCACTGCGCCGAGCAGGTGCGAGCCGCGGTACAGCACGCGCCCGGCCAGCACCCCGCGCGACACACGCACCGCCCGCGCACCCCCCGCCACACCCGCGCCCGCCCGCCACGCCGTCCACCGCACCTCCGCGTTGCACATCACCTACATGATTGTAACAGGCTAGCGTCGGTCGGGTCGGTCCGCAATGAAAACATCCGCTTCCTAATAATCGCACTCTTAATTGGGGATCGCAAACCGGGATCCCGGATCCCGAAAATACCGGAATACTACGGGCGGTCACCTCCCTCGAAGCCAGTCTCCGACCGAGACGGGATGCCTCTTCACGCCAGAAGCATACTGACAATACTGAGAATTAGATGCCAAACATGTCTCATGTTTGGCATCCAATTCTCATAGCAGAGTACCCGTAAAGACACAGACCACCTCATGGGAGACCGTGCGATAACCACTGATGAGTCACTGCTCCACCAAACGCTGTGGCTTACGCAGAAGAACTTCGTATCGGACATTCTGAGACTCGAACTAAACGGGGCAACCGTATAAAGCTATGGACCGCCCAATTCCAGAGTATAAACCTCGGCAAGGGTTACCGGGAATCAGTCTATCCATGTATTCTCTTCTGAATACGTTTTGAAAAGCTTGTCGCTATTTAATTACTTATTCAAATGTATAGTAATAATACCTACAATTTCTTCAAATCCCGGAATACCGAAAATACCGGTATTCCCGTATTCATCACAGATCAGTACTGAAAATACCGTTATGTCAGTACTGAAAATTAAAAGTGGTCCGGTATTGCGACCCCTACTCATAATAAAACAATGACCTAATCCATAACTTTGGCTAGAAGGGTTTTAGCAAAATATGGACCCTAAAGGGCAAGCTGCATCTACTAAGAAAAAAATGCGTCTTTTCAACATGGGGAATAGGTTCAAAACTGTTTGAATTTATTTTCGTTCGTTCCCTGCGCAACTTAAAAAAAAAATCGTATATAGTTAGTTCTTGTGACGATACCCACAAGTCAACGATTTTGGATTAGGTCATTGTTTTATTAAGAGTGCGCTATATATTATATTTTGTTTAGAAATGCGTTCACTAGACGCATGACGCATCACAGCGGAACGGATTACTGCGCGCACCGGACCATTGTGGTCTGCCCCGGCCCGTTATAATGGACGCTAAGCTTAGCGAACGAACAAGACCCAAGTCTTAAGCTTTAGATCCACAATATTTGCGGTCTTTGTGAGTAGGGAAAGAGTGGTTTGTAGTTGGGCCATTAAAAAAAAACCCCAGTGGGCCACAAGGGTTGGAGGAACAACCAAGCGACGGCAGTGCTTATGTGTGTAAATTTAAATTGCTCCAGCAGAGTTCTACAGCAACTACTGCAACTTGTGCGTTCATTAACATGCAGCAGTATTTTTGAAATAAATCTAAAGCTTACCTGATACTTTGTGTAGTGATGCACTGCCCCATCAGCGTATACTATACAGCAGTGCTTGGAAGGGTGCAATGCAGCTGGCAACACGTTACACCTGCGCAGACGAAGGTTTGTGTGAAATTGGACATCTACTTCATTGGAAGTGAACAAACCTACAGCCTCAGTTGGTGCAGCCAAGGGCTTAGGCAGGTGGGCGAAATTTAGAATTTTGCCCCCCCCCCCCCCCCTCTGAATTGTAAGCTGATACTAATATCCTACCACTAGCACCATTAAATCTGTAGAATTTTCAATACAATTCCTTACATATTGTAAAACAAGGTCCCCTGTCGCGTCGCGATAAGCTCAAAAACTACCGAACGGATGGAATTTGGTATGGAGATGGTTTGACACCTTAGGAAGAAGACAATTTTTCTCCCGGGAAAATATATAGCGGGACCTTTATCCCGGAAAAACTTGACCCGCATGACCAAAAGCAATAGCAAAAGCATAGTAATCACACACTCACGCCTTTATGCCCGAAGGGTTAGGCCGAGGTACAACTAGTGCATCCACTTTTCGCCGTGCGTATTCCGCCCCATGCTGTGATAGGGGACGAGTCTAGTTCCATATCGGGCACAAACTCCAGTCTCCGGGCTAATACTGATCACAAAAACCCAATATCATTCTGCCCGACCCGGGAATCGAACCCGACAGCTCAGCATTGCAGTCGTACCGTAATACAACTACGCCGCCTAGGCAGTCAATAGTAATTAGTAATACTTAAGGTTGCAGGAACGCGTTGGATGCGGGCCGCTTTTGACAGGTCTGGAGGTCTTTGGGGGAGGCCTATGTTCAGCAGTGGACGTCGTGTGGCTGATGATGACGATGATGAATATTTAAGTAAGAAATATGACATACTTGTGCGTGGTCCTTGCGACCCAGACCACTTCCCCATCGAAGACCCCGGCGGCGACCGCGCCGGAGGGCACCGCGCCGCACGCGCTAACCACCCACACGGGGCCGGACTGCTTACACGCTGGCAACCAATCTGGGACAAATGGTAACTATACATTGTACCTACTATCTATATGTATTATAAAGCTGAAGAGTTTGTTTGTTTGTTTGAACGCTCTAATCTCCTACTGAACCGATTTTGAAAATTCTCTCACTAATAGGAAGCTACATAACTCCTGAATGCTATAGGCTACTTTTTATCCCGGGAAAATATTTTTGTACCGGAAAAACTTTTTCAGGCGGGCGGAGCCGCGAGCACTACTAGTCTATAATAATAATAATACAATACCAGCCCTGTATTATATACTGTCCCACTGCTGGGCACGGGCCTCCTCTACTACTGAGAGGGTCCTTAGTCCACCACGCTGGCCTAGTGCGGGTTGGTAGACTTCACATATTATATTTGAAATTCTTATGAAGAACTTCTTAGGTATGCAGGTTTCTCTTTCTGCACTTATTCATATTATTATTCATATACTTTAGCCGATAAAACAAATATCTGTATGTGTAACACAAAGCCTATCTCATGGGTTTCGGAACTACGAGGGCTTTAGAGCTCACCGAGTAAAACCTCCAAGACAATTTTACATCACAATTTCCCCGTTGCTGAGCGGAGGTTACCCGAAGGCGAGCAGGTCGACGTTTGTAGTTTTACACAAATTAAAGAATCCTTTTAGAAGCTGATTTTCCTTTAAGAAAAGTATAAGAAATGCTTTTACGCTATTAAAAATACGTCATACAATTTTAAGGGTGTCACCTGCAATAAGTGATCTATATTTATGTTCCCAACACACTTTCAAATGCATGTTGTACTTGTCCCAGTCTTCGGCGTATTCTTCCACTTTTGATTTAAAATACCGCCAACGCCTGCCATAACAATCATGTTAATCATAGAGTGTCAATGATGTTAAACACGATTTTAACCCTAATCTTTTAAAGACTAACTACTTATGCACATTTTGTAGTCACAGAATTGACAATAATTTATAAATTTCAAATTCAGTTTCTTTACTTACATTTCTTGTAATGTAACATCCGATTCTGGGTTTTCATGCAGAGAATCAGTTTCTTTCAACTAAAAAAGTTTATTTATTTTTATAACCAAGAGATTAATATTTGCTTTTATAACATACTAGCTTTTGCCCGCGGCTCCGCCCGCTTTAAAAAGTTTTTCCGGGATAAAAGTCCCGCTTTATATTTTCCCGGGATAAAAAGTATGTGTTAATCCAGGACATGATCTACCCGTGTGCCAAATTTCATCGAAATCCGTTCAGTAGTTTTTGCGTGAAAGAGGAACAAACATCCTTACATCCATACATCCAAACATCCAAACATCCATACATTCTTACAAACTTTCGCCTTTATAATATTAGTAGGATACTACTATCCTACTAATATTTTAAAGGCGAAAGTTTGTAAGAATGAATATTAGTAGGATACTACTATCCTACTAATATTATAAAGGCGAAAGTTTGTAAGAATGTATGGATGTTTCATTTCCAATGTGTACATCCTACGATGTACTCATTGGAAATGGCAAATCTAATAATACAAAATCAAATACCTATACCTAGTTATTGTTGACGACTATAATAGCTACATCATGAAAATAGTACTTACGACTAATGTTAGCCACTGCGTCCATCGGTTGAACATGTCAATAATGTCCAACATCTCTCTCTGGCACTCCATGTACACTTGCGTCTTCACAGTGGCACGCGTTGGCGACACTATCTACACAATATTTGGCAAAAACTTAATACCTAGATAAATCCTCTCTATTTAAAAAAAAAAATTACTCAATTTTATTGATCACAATCATTATATTCTTACTCGTTTATCCCGATAACGCAACACTAATCGTAGCGTAAGTTGCCGGCTGAACGTGTTGTATTGACGCCACTGAAGGGCTTCCGTCGCCACCCTTCTTTGGAATGTAGCCCAGTTCTCGTCGGTTTCAGCTGTAAACATATCATGGTAGTTTCCTGACAGCATCATTAAATATTAGAGAGAAAGAAAAAAATATTACAGGAGCGTGAACTACCACAAATATTATACCGAGGACTAAACAAAAATAAAAATTAGCAAACAATAAAAATCTTTAAACAGTCATTAAGGAACCTGTCCCACTAGCGCATAGCGATGAGTAGCGATGAACGAATGCAACTAAAAACTATTAATGAGATGGTGCGGCGAGCAGTGAAATGCAAGTTTTAAGTATGGTAGTTTGTAGCTAGGCTGCAAAGACCCAGTCGGACACAGCGACAAGATAACAAGCATACCGTTCGATTCAGCACGAGGCTGTTGGAAAGCCAACGCACGGTCGATGTTCTCCTGTATCCAGTCTCTCCACGCCTGCACGTTCCACATGAGACTCACCATCATGGCGTGCCAGTCAGACATCTGGTCCGTCGATATTATCGGCGTACCTAGAAATACCATAACCTTGGAACAGGTATCATGTAATGTAGTATTTTTCATGAACTCTTCTATCTTGCAACTATTGCTGGCAGCGACCTTATAGCCTCTAGGCGTCGAATAACAGGCGATCGGTTTCGGGTAACACATCTAACTAATGGATCAGATGTACCTTGTCGTTTAATATCTTCCAGTCAGTTGCGACCACAATAGTAAGCCGTAAATATTTCCATATTATGGATTTAATAAATATTATAACACCTTGCATAAAATAGAGGTGTTATAAAAACAAACAGACTTCGGGTTTTCACAAAAATAGCATTACTTTTCATATTTATGGCAATAATTTGACTTTTTAGGAATTTAAGAAAATCATCTTATACAGGCCATCATGCATTTAAAATTTTAGCATTGAATAACGTTACTGTTAAATCATATTTGCATTTCTTCCTGACTTAAGTGTATTTTACGCTATCTCTACTGCTTAGATGTTTAACATCACATGATCAGAGACCCACCAAATAAAAATAGTGTTTCTATGGCTACGTAAAAACTACTGATGTTCGCAGGCGCAATTGTAATGAAGGTACCCCGCTTTCTCAAACCTCAGGTGGTTGACAGAATCAATTTGAAGGAAAATATTGGGCATTAGTCTAGGGGCTATATAGTCGCTGATCGCTGGTATTTGCAATTGCAGAAAATAGGAACCATAAATTATACGGTCGTTCAAAAAACATGAATTTTATTACTCACGAGCATTGTATCCACTTCTCAGTCGACTGTTGTTTCTCGATGATGGTTCATTTTCTGGTGCTTGCCAGTTTGTTTGTTTGTTTGTTTCTCTGGAGTACCTCGCGTACGTAGCTGTAGGATTTTGCGAGAAAGGCGTATTGACTGTGTCTGCCATCGAAGCGTTATTTGAGCTAGGTGGAGTGTAGAATGAACTAGAGGTTGAAGCTCCAGATATCATTTGTTTGCGCGAATTCTGGATAGGTTCAGTCTCTCTTTGCACTAGCGGATCGTTTTCATCATGCATGTCGAAAAAGTGAGATCGTAGCGGGGAAGTGGACGAATATGATGCCAATCTTGAAGGCGACGGTGAAGACGGCGTGGCAGGAGTTTGTAGCGAGTCCGACGGTGTTTGAAGAAGCATCTGCGTGGAACTGGGTTCGAAGCGGCCTCGTATGCTGTACTCAGTTGAGTATAGAAGATATGACGTGGTTGTCTCGCGGCATCCTTCAGTTGCTTTGGGGGCTGGACACGGTTGCCTCGTGGGGTTTTCGCCGACTCTTGGACTTCTTGTCGGTCTAGCAGGACACTGTGTGAGAGATATATCAAGACCAGGAGCGAATGCTCTGGACGAGCCAGGGCTGATGCGCAGGCGCTGTCCCGGTGCCAGGTCTTCGAGTGCCTGCGCGGATATGTGTCGTGAGCACGTGCAGCAAGGACGAGTCACGCGACGCAATATCTCGTCGCACCACAGCTCGCATTGAACGAACACGTTCTTCATACATTTGCACACCTTAATTATGTCTGAAGAAAATAAATTAAATTAGCAACTTATTGTAAAAACGTTATTCTAATTGTAATTACCAAACAGAATAGAAGCTTACGCGGTTGCAAAAAGTGTACAGCCAAATACATGGTAGCATCTTCAATGACATCTGCAAAATGATCATTGTTACTTTCATTTCATATTATAATATGATTTATTTGTATACTTATAATGTATCTAATATCTACATTTTTTTTATTTATATAATTTAAATTAATATACCGTCAATGAGCGGCTCGTAATTTGATGGAGTACAGTCGCGCATTAAATTGTTAAGCTTTATTTGTATTTTCCTCGCCACTACGGGGTCCGCACTCGGTACGCTCAGTTGGTCCGTATTTTTGCCGCGTAGCCTGAAGAAAATACAATGAGGTCAATTAATGATGATTTAGATAAGTTATTTATTCTACTTTAAACGCAACGTAGTTTAAAATAAAAAATAAAACGCCATTTGAAATTTCGAAAAAAAAGTTGTTACAATTTTTTATTAAAGCTTGTACTAACTTGTTAGCGCCCTCAACGTACGATTTTCGCAGGTTCCCATGACGCAGTAAAACACATTCTCCAATTTGCTCCATTTTTTCAATCATAATTTTAAGGGCTTCGGTTTTCTCACCTAAAATTTCAAACAATAAAATTTAAATTCACTTTTTGTAAAAAAAAGTACATCATCCATATAAATATAAAATATTACATAATATATCGGGCTCTCAGTAGTAAAAGAGACCCGAGCTCGGTAGTGGACAGTATAATATAATACAGGGCTGATTGCATTGCCTTGTTGATTGCATATTAGGTTTAACTCATGATTCGTGCAAAAAGAAGTACTTATTTAGCAAAAGACAGCAAAATAAGATTCTTCTCTCTTTTATAAATGATCCTAGTTACTGACTGAAACTTTGAAAATGAGTTTGTATTACCAACCTTGAAGGATAATGTATGAAACCAGCAGCCGAGTTGAATCTTTAATAACACCTAAACCAAAAATACACCGGTTGTATTAAATTTGTAACAAACTTGTGCACTAATCAAACTTACAAAATGACTACACAAGACTTATTTCCGAGTCAACATAAGCCAACAAAACCTACCGCATGTTAAGCATTTAAAAATATTAGACTGATCTAAAATCAAGATATTAATACTAAACGGAAATCTTTTACGATTACAATAATATTACTTTTTTTTTCCCGTGAGTATTCTGTCTGTTTTTAAAACGCTTTTATGTATTTTGGGATAAAAAGTATAACCTATTGCTATTTGCTATCTTACCGTGCATTACTGGTACACTATAACCGCTTGTGGTTACGTTGGCCATTAGGTTTTTTAGTTTTCCCTCTGTCGATGCTTGAAGAGTTGAATTAGCACGTCCGATTTGGTCCTCAAGAGACGTCAATTGGCGGAGACTACAATTTCTATTCTTTAGTATCTACTTTGTTAAATTTTAATATCAATTTATTAGAATTTTTTGACACAATTTTGATATATTAAGAAAAGCCGTAAATCAATAAAAAAATATATCTAATATTATGTGTAAACTCAAACTCAAACTCAAATCATTTATTATGTAATTAGGCCCCTAGGGGCACTTTTACACGTCATTTTTAAAAATGTTTTTTTTTTTTAAACTATATGATTCTACCAGTGCTTCGGAAAAGCCCACTGACCTGAGAAGAAGCACCAAGAAACTCAGCGTGGTTATTTTTTTCATCTTGTTTTTTTTTTAACACATATTTAAATACAAATGTCATTTAACAATATAAATTCATATTATGGAACATGTGAGCAGCCTAATCCCAAGCATTTGTATCTTTCAAATAATCTCCTATAGTGTAATAATAGCCTTTTTTGTAAAGTCGTTCTTTGACAGTTGTTTTAAATTTTTTTATTGGAAGATTAACAATATAGGTACTATTGTATATTATGAAGATTTGAGTTTAAATAATATCTAGTTACTTACGTATTTTTAATATGTAGGTATATCAGAAATATAAACAAAAAAACAAATTAGGTAATTACTAAGCTGCCGCGTCCTTATATGATTTGGGAATGTTTCCTTCTATGAGTAACGCGTCTCCGGCCGCCTCCATTTCTCCCAACAATGCCACATAAGCTTCAATTTGTTCGTCTGGAATATAAAACCATTTTTATTATGGATGACTCGATATTTTCAGAATATAGACACAGATTTAAACAGTTACTCTTACCTGGTTTTGTGACAAGTTCAGATAAGTAGTCCGAAGCGTCTTTCACGTGATCTGAGAATGCAAAATTGTTATAAATCAATGCGAATCAATGCAATCAATGCGAAAATCAATCTTTTTACCTTTCATAGTCGCCGTAAGCTTTCTGGCCATTGAACGACATCGGATCATGTCATCCAATCTTTTGTTCAAATAGTAAGCGACTTGACTACATGGTTCCTTCACTTCCATGGATTTCGCTTTCTTTAACCTAAAGTTTTTTTTTTAAATTAAGTTTGATATGTTTACGTAGGACATTTTTGTATATAACATATTCCATTTATATTATGTACCTTTGCGCAGAGAAGAAAAATGTTTCTGCTGCCCCATCTACCTCAATCAGAATCTCGTTTCCACGTCTTTGCATCTCTGATATAAGAGCTTCTCGAACAAGGGCTTTGTAATCTATATTGTGCATTAAGGATGGATAATGTTACATTTTAAAGTTACCACAATTTACCCAGTGGAATGAATTCTTAAACCATGCAAACATTTAAATATATTTAAACCCAGAGAAATTAAATATTACTTACTACTCGAGATAAAGTATTCCGACAAAATTCGAGAAGACTCAATTATCACATCTGTAAAAGAGGCAGTTCTTTAAAAAATATATCTGAGAGCGATATTGTATGTGAATATGTGAATTGTGAAGTGTGTATCGGCCAATGTATGTCTATTCTTCAGTGCGAAACGATAATTTTCCAGGAACCATTATTTTTTATTGGGATGATTATGTTTGCCATTTCAAATTGCTAGGTTTAGTTAGAATCTATTGTACGGTTTCAAAAATCAGAGCGTAATAAATCATAGGTCAAAGATAACATCGATACGTGGTGAATCACGAATTTCATAACAGAAATAGGAGCTTTCTGTGATAGTGAAGACTTCTGTTAGGTAACTGTAACATTAAATACCTTGCATTGAGTCATACATATCCGTAGGAGTGGATTTTGCTACAAGCAAATTCAATTTCCGCTCAAATTTCTTATGAAGCCGGCTGGTATCTGCAGATTCCTTCACACTCTTATCAACTTTCATAGGTGGTTTCATGCCTATCCTAATATATACGTGAAAAATAAAATTTGATGCGTTGAGTACAATTTTTTTGGCACCTGCTAACTATAATAATAATAATATAATCTTAATGGTCTTTTCTCGGTATTTTAAACCAACAGTATGAAATAATAAATAATTTTATTTCACATCAAAGTCACTTTGTAACTCACCAGTGTGAAGCTTGAGAATGCGTTAATTCTGTTTGCGGTTGCTTGTACAAGATCTCTTTGTCACGTGCACGTAACTGATTATGCAATATTGACAGCGCTTGTTCGCGCTCCCTGTCTTGGTCTGTACGATACATGAAGTAATATATAAGTTTTCCTTCTACAAAGTTTGTACTAAAAACATTTACCTTTTCCAAAACAATGTACGTACCTGCTGCAGAGGGTCGACTGGGTTCACCAGCCTTTTTGTCTCGATTTCCCCCAGCTTTCCTGCTTACATTGGCTTCTTCCAATCGCTTTCTCTCCTCTTCCTCCCTCTTCCTACGAGCTTCTTCTTCCTCATTCCTTTTCCGTTCTTCTTCTAATCTACGCATTTCTTCTTGCTCTCTTCTCTTACGATCTTCATCCTCAGTCCCTTTATTTTTGTCTTCTTCTTCTCGCTTTTTCCTCTCTTCTTCTTCCCGTTTTCTTCGTTCTGCTTCTTCCGCTTCTAGTCTCAGACGCTCCGCTTCCGCGTCAGCTACATTTAACGTTGAAGCAGATTTGCCTTTTCTGCAAACCACAATCTTAGTTGTTAATTAAAAGGTGGGTAAATATGAATAGAATTTAAACGTAATATGAAAACTTATTGTTATAAATTTTCGGAAAATATTGATGTTAATGACTATACCTGTCAAGCGCAGCCAACGCTTTAGCGTCCAAGCCACCTGTGATATGAAAATAATATGAATACTGTTATATTAATAACGAATATAATCAGTTACTGACAAATGAAAGTTACGATGATTGAAATTTATGGCATTTCCAAATAATATAGAACTTTAATTTGTTCTCTACTTACATTCCTCGGTAGCCACGCCAGCAACATACGCTGTTACGATACTTGTTGTATCTGCAAAAAGCACCATGTAAATGGTAATATTTTCTATTTATCTGCGGTATGTAGAAAGATAATCCAAATCAATACAAATTCTAAGATCATAATTATATTTCCAAAACAACCTCTTATGATATTGTGTCCAATGACCATTTAAGAGTACGGCAATAAGTAGTTGGTTATCATGATCACGTGATCAATTTTAGCATTACGAAATTGCATCGAAATACTGCACATCTCATCACTGCCATATTCTCATTTACGGCAGATTTCAAAGAATGATTCGAATCTTTAACTTTGAATGTCAAGAATAAACCAACCGAAAAAGTCATTACTCATTACCTAGTAAACATGTCTAATAAACTTAATTCTGCTTGGTCCAAATTAGCTATCGGTCCAAAGATAGCGATCATTGGAATTGGCGGTGAGACACTACTACAGAAGTTATTACCGTCCATTTGTCTCTTGGCGCCTTCTGAAGCCCCAGCTTTGGGTAGTTCGTCAATACGCTCTTTAACCTTGTCCACAATCACAGGAGAGGGATGTTGTCCGCCAAACTTGTTGGCTTCACTTATCCTGGAATTGTATACGCATTTAATTTTGTGTCCCGAGAGACATTTGATTAGTTTGGACTTCTTAATCGCAGTCTTAATTAAATTAGACTTCATATTACGTACATGGAAGCTGCCTCTCCGTGGGTCTTCTTAAATTTACCGATAGTAAGAAAATCTTTGCCTTTTCTATCCTTCATTTCATCGTGTATTATTTGTATTGCTTCTCCTGATTAAAAAAGGTATCGTTCATTAATAATCCAGAACATAAATAAAATGAAATTAGAATCTTAATGTTCGATCCAATATTAAGAATATACCAATAAATCATTTGTAAGCGTGTAAAAAAACTAGGTCCACTTTCGCGGTTAATCGAAATAAAATATTTAGATCGTTCATTTACAATCGGCGGTTACCTAGTGATTCTAATAGCATCAAAGACAGCTTTCCTGTTTTTTCAATTTTGTATTCTACATATTTTTTTTTCTAAATCTGTGTTACATTTTTGTATTTAAATCACTAGAAGTTAAGTAACAAGAAGTATTTTACCTCTATCATGGATAACGTCAGTTAAATATGCAGCCCCTTCATTTGCAGGATCTGTAAGGTTTTACCGGAATATACTTAGTATTTTACTATAAACGCTCGAAAGGTTCTGACTACTACTACTAATAAACAAAACAACAAAACTTCAAAGACTGATCAGATACGAGCAAGAAAGAACTTCTTTTAAGTTTTTCTTAAATCACACGTATATTACAATAAAAAGATACCTTTTAAAATATCTTGCATTTTTTTATCAGGTATAGCGGAACTGATCCTATGATGCATTTCCTTGTTCTTGGCCGCATCGCTAGCTGTTACCACACCCACTGGGGCTTTCATTATTCTGGTGTTAGTGTAATAGTTTAAGTTACCAAATTTGTTATTCAATGAGAAAATAAATGATGTTATAAATAGTCTTCAATCTTAGTCGTCAATTTTTGTTTTTGTGATTCGATAAATTAGAAACGTTTTTCAGGTCACGAAAGTGTACCTCAATAAGAATAAGAAAGACTTACTCATCGCCAGCTTCGGTGAACGTCATTTTGTACAAACCATCTTCGCCTAAAATTTGGTCTCCTTTACGACCCATCAAATCAGCTAACACTTGGCGTTTTTCGGCATCCGCTGTTAGACGACATTTAAATCATAGGTATACATAGACGGATAATTCTCTCATGCATTACTTGACATATTCAATCCATTTTACTAAACTTTCACTCGTGTGATTCAATTATTATTTAAAAAGGTAAATGTAGGTATATTTTAATATTATATCTCTTTATCTGTATCTTTTTTATCGTTGCTGTTATTTCGAAAATATTCGCGACTTTGTTGTTTGTTACCTGCAGGGCAGACAGAAGGATTGCCTGATACTTTAATAAAATTTCCATATTTGACTCTTGAGACATAATAATATTGCAACTTTTTCTAACTTTTCGCCAGTATAACGTTAGTGGTATGTACTTACTTTCTGGCACAGGAGACGACAAAAACTTAGAAGATTCATCGACAAGTTCTGAAATATGAATATTATATTGACAACGATACATATAAGGTAAAGATTGTTGTATATTTAAATATTAATTTTATAGTAATACCTGGTAGATATTTCTCGTTCTCTGGTGAAGGGTTCTCCGTTATAAGTTTAGTCAGCTTGCCTCTCACATTTTCATAAACTCCTTTATCAATTTTCTCATTTGCCAATGAGGGAGCATTTTCTATTCTAATGTGAAAAATCTAATTTATCAAATATTTCATTACCTCAATATGATACGGTAAAATAAAAAGAAGATCCAAATCTAGCTATCATAATAATCTGTACAAATTGCTCTTAAATAATTCGAAACAAAAATTAGGTAAAATAGAACATACATACATACATATACACTCACGCCTGTTATCCCCGAAGGGGTAGGCAGAGGCGCAACTAGTGCACCCACTTTTCGCCGTTATTCCGTCCCATGATGTGATAGGGGGCGAGCCTATCGCCATATCGGGCACAAATTCCAGACTCCGAGCTGATACTGAATAGAAAAACTCAATATCACTTTGCCCGACCCGGGAATCGAACCCGAGACCTCAGCATTGCAGTCGTACCATAATACAACTACGCCACCGAGGCAGGTAAAATAGAAATTTTAAAAATATATCTACCTTCTTGCACCATCATTGTATGTCTGTTGATATCCTTGCAGTTGGCCGAGAGTGGACAGGCCTTTTTGTTTCATAGCGCCAACAAGGTAATCCAGCGCTTTGCCTGTTTAAGATATCGATAAATCGTATTTCGAGGATTAGATAAAATAATACATTAAAACCCAAAAATCAAGTAACAATTCTGATCAATATAATTATTATGTAGATCCATCTCGCAAGTAAACCAATAAAAATCTTACTTAATTGTAAATTATAAATACGAAAGTTTGTAAAAATGTTTGGATGGTTGTATGTTTGTTAGAAGAAAACGCAGATAAAACTAAACGGATTTGGATGAAATTTGGTACACGGGCAGATCATGACCTGGATTAACAATTTTATCCTATATCAGCCGTATGGCGTTCGGATTTAGACAAAAAACGTATAGTATATTTTATAGATGAGAAATTTTATTACAAGCAGAATAAGGGCTGCTCAAGACCGGGATGGTTGGCGCTCACTTGGGGAGGTCTACGTTCATCAGAGGACGACGATAGGCTGATTGATTGATATGAAGCAAATAATAACAAAGTACGTAAAGAAATGGAATTGTTACAAAACTCACCTTTTTCCGTACCAATTTTCGCTAAATGTTTGGCAGCGTCAACCGATATCTCTGATGAAAACAAGCAAAAATGTGAATCAATTTTATGTTTCTTTTAATTATAGATTGAACATTTTAATCAATATTATGATGTTTATGATAATAGTTTCAATTTATTATTATGAATTGTTACCGTCGAGCCCAGAAGCGATGGTCGGGGCAAGTTTTGTTGGCACTCCTCTTTTCATTTCACTCATGATTTCGTATTGCAATTGCTCACATTTAGGGTCGGATTCAAGAGGCCCGGCATATTTTAAGCTGTTGGAAATAGAGATGGTGTTTTCTACACGGCTAGAAACTGCATTTTTTGTTTTATGTATGTATTTACTTTATTACATAGGTATACAGTTGCAAAAACTTGTTGCAGACCGCAGGCAGCAGGCTTCTACGTTTCAAAATACCTACATCCTACTAATATTATAAAGGCGAAAGTTTGTAAGAATGTATGGATGTTTGGATGTATGGATGTTTGTTCCTCATTCACGCAAAAACTACTGAACGGATTTCGATGAAATTTGGCACACGGGTACATATGTCCTGGATTAACACATAGGCTACTTTTTATCCCGGGAAAACATAAAGCGGGACTTCTATTACGGAAAAACTTTTTAACGCGGGCGGAGCCGCGGGCAAAAGCTAGTATTCTCATAAAGAAAGATTAATACGAAAGTTGTGTAGTTTGTAGTCTATGGTTAACCCTATAACACCTTAATGTTATGATTACGACGTAGACGTAGGCGACGGTGGCGTAGTTGTATTACGGTACGACTGCAATGCTGAGGTCTCGGGTTCGATCTCCGGGTCGGGCAAAGTGATATTGGATTTTTCTATTCAGTATCAGCCCGGAGTTTGAAATTTGTGCCCGATATGGCGATAGGCTGGCCCCTATCACATCATGGGACGGAATGCGCACGGCGAATAATGGGTGAATTATTTGCACCTCTGCCTACCCCTTCGGGGATAAAAGGCGTGAATATGATTTTTTATTATAATTAATTAAAGTTTGTACATTTTACAGTATTAAAATGTTACATACACATCAGCGGCATCAGAGTAAGTTTGGCCATAAGATTTAAATTTAAATAAAGGTCTGGAACCGAGTGCTTTTGTTACTGCAGTTAAAAAGTTTAAAGGGTATCGAGTCCCGGCTGCACCACCTGTGATTTAAAGAACACGTTACATAGTATAAATGTGCATGTAATATTTATTCTTTTCATATATTTTCTTACTTCTAAGCGCAACAGGTTGGGATATATATCGTGATACGTCTTGTACCGCAGCTGAAAAGAAAGAGACGTTATTAGGCACAGCTTTATAATTTATTATCTTATAAGTTTAACTAAGGGTCAATATAATCGAGTTTATATCATTAACATTGATTATAATTGTAGGCGTATATACAGTAGCCGGGTGGTCCTTTCCAACCCCGGAATTACCTGGTGCCAACCCCATGCATTTTGAAGCATCCTGCTACTACCATACATTTTAAAAACGATCAAAATTATCAAAACTGCAAGTACACTGAAGTCATTTCGTTTTTGACACTGACCCCCCCCCCCCCCCTCCTCCCTGGAAAGTTATTCCAGCTACGCCCATAATTATAATAGATGATTTGATATACGGATACACACATTTCATCGCGGTTTTTAATTCAGCTGGAGTGACAGCTTCAACATCTTTATTGAGGTTATCTTTGCCTTCGGTTGCTATGTCCTTGATGGGAAGAAACGGGACTACTATTGGCGCTGCTTCGGTCCTAAATCGGATAAAATTTTATCATATACTAGCTTCTGTTCGCGACATCGCTTGCGAAAATATACGTTAGCTTCGTACCTATCAGTAAAATAATGTTCAAAATCAGAACAGTAGTACCATAGATTAACGTGTACAAACAAACAATAACTACAGCTCTACAATATTAGTAGATAAAGGTTCATGTTTAGAATCCGGATCGGGCAGTGGTATTGGGTTTTTCTACTTAATATCGGCCGGGAGTCTGGAATTTGGGCCCGATATGGTGATAGCCTCACCCCCTATCATATCATGAGACGGAATACGCATCGAAAAGTGGGTGCACTAGTGCGCATCTGCCTACCCCTTCGAGGATAAAAGACGTGTGTGTGTGTGTGTGTGTGTGTGTGTGTGTGTGTGTGTTTTTATATTCTTACTCGGTAGCAGCCGTGCCATAGTCTATAGAATAACCCCTCCGTTTCGTTAGTTCCTTCGTGGGATTACTCTTCATAGCTTTCAATAATATTTGCATGGCTTTGTCTGTGAGGAAAAATTTAACCAAATATAAGTGACTAGCTTTTGCCCACGGCTTCGCCCGCGTTAATAAGTTTTTCCGGGCTAAAAGTACATACATAAAAACCTTCCCGTTGAATCACTCTATCCAACACATTTATTTGTATAAAGATTAATATTATGACGTTGATACAACTCTTAACAAATAATGCATTAATTTCGACCAAATTTGATTACCATAAAAACGGTTCTAGAGAGTTAATTTTAAAAGATAGACATATACTGTCGCGGACTTTTTTTTAGATAATTTCAAGAGGAATAATTCTTTCATACATATATTTTTGGTATCTTGAACCATTTTCGCAGCGCACGCAATGGAAGCCCTCAAGGATGAATAATTTTCCTCGCATTTTTCACATTTTCCATTATTTCTTCGCTCCTAATAGTTGCATCGTGATGTTATATAGCCTATAGCCTTCCTCGATAAATGGTCTATTCAACACAAAAATAATTTTTCAATTCGAACCAGTAGTTCCTGAGATTAGCGCGTTCAAACAAACAAACAAACAAACAAACAAACAAACTCTTCAGCTTTATAATATTAGTATAGATGAAAATATATAATTCTAAAGGTCAAATTTCATCAATTTCTTAAATAACGAACGTTAGTTTATCGGACATTAAAATTAACACGTTGTTAAATTATCGGGCGATCCATGAAAGAACACCTAGCTAAGGGTGATAATCGTCCATTTGGTGGGACACTCAAAAACCCTAACAGTCCGTTAAAAGAGTTAACAGGCTGTTAAAGTAACTTGTTAGTTGCTCTGTTGGGCATGATGAAATTAGGCTTTAGAAACTAAGTAAAATTAACCTCGATCACGAACAAACGCAGAAAGGTAGTTGCCACAACGCTCATCCACATCTGAAATTACAAAACTTAAGTTTAGTCAAACAATTTATTGCTGCGTATTAGCTTCAATACCACATTAGGGACGGCTGCGGGCTTCCTCTGACTGAAGTGTCTAAGTTGTCGTCCCCAACCGCCCCTACGCAGTGCCGCTTAAAGCAGCCCGTCTCCTCTTGTGGGGGGGGGGGGGGGGGGGGGCATACATATTATCTCGCGGCGGACAGCACCCGTGCCGACCGACCCGTTTCCCCCTGGTCCCTATTATTCGCCTCTTACGACAGGCAGGGTATACCGTGGTGGAATTCTCCAAACGCCCCCAAACCACAGGGCGGGGAGTAGCTTCAATACTTGATAACTGATACCCAAAAATCCAGGTACTTTTGGGGACTGACTATACCTGAAGTAAATACAAGTTTTGTAATATTTTCATACCGTGCATTTCTTTCTGGAGGGCCTTCGGTGTTCCTGCATCGGCGGCCCTGTGCAGAGCTGCTACGAAAATGGGCGCAGTGGTCTCATCTGGCGTGACGCTTGATAGACCGGGGGCTGTTTTCAACCTAGTCCGATAAATGTAATAAAATTTTATGCATGCGTTATACCAATTTTATTCAGTTTTTATCGTTCGAAACAAGTATTTTGTTCTCTTTTACCACCCCTTGAGTATTCTTTTATGGGGTCAACACACACTTTTATGCGTATATAATATTTCAGAAAAAAATTGATTAGTTATTACGACCGACGAGTGTTGCCAACAACGGGTTGCAGCATGGGATGCGAACCCAATAGGTACCTCCCAATACATAGCCAATATATCTACGCTGTTAAGTACACTAAGAAGACGATAGTCTAAAAAAAAATCGATGGTATTATAGAAATGGTTTCCATTACAACACTATAATATTTTATGTAAACTCAGGGGGGCTATTCCGTCTACGAGGGTGTATCTACGGCTTTGAAAGACGCATAGATAAGAGTAAAAAATCCCCCATTTAACTAAGTGTACGACTATCACAGCTGTCCTTCGATTAGAACGCCCATAATTAGACAGTCGAGTAGACGGAATAGGGCCCCCGACCTTATAAAATATAAATGGTGCTAACGCGTAGGCAGCAGCATATTTCATGCCAATCGGTGTGAACTCTGGTGTGAAGGAATCTGCACCGCGCATTTCTAATTCTTGAATCAACAAATCGAACGCCGGCCCGCGTTCCACTGCACAAAATGAATTTTGCTATACATTTTGTTATTACGAGTTGCATTACCTAATAGATTGTAATAATATGTATCACATACGTTCGTCGATAGCACGTTGCGACAAATACTTCGAACTGATATCCACAGTTTCTGTATTACAAAAAGATTTTAGTATTAAATGTTTTATGAGAAAAACTTGCAAGAATATAAATACTTTTAAATATTTACCCGCCATATCAGTTTTCAATTCATTTGGTGTAACATTTTCCATTAATTGTGTGAGATTTGCATGGATTTCTTGTGACAAGTTAGGCTCATCGTGATCGTTGTCTAATCCCTTAGCTTCTTCTAGTCTAGAAGCATAAAACACTTTAGGGTCGATTTTCCAATCAACAGATAAAAAAATTTGATAAAATAAATTATGATCTAACGGAATAATAGAATACGAGTGAACTAAATTGCTTTAGGGTGGTTTTTAATTGTCAGATAGTAGTTATCCATCAAATAACTACCTATAAACTAGTTTAGAACGATTTCACCGCTTGGTGATAAATGCTACTCGTCACTTAAATATGTAAGCTGGCTAAATACCTCTTGTATTTGGCTTAATCTAATCACACTCTAACCTATGCTCTTAAATAGATGGTAATAAAATGAATAATGAGTTCTACATAAGCTGTTTAATAAAACTGTGAAAATGTAATTGAAACCTGTGAAACAAGCCTCAAATATAAAACTGAGAATTTAACTTTATTCACACAACCGTCATTACCAATATGATTGTGTTGCATTTTAATCTAAGAATAAGTTTTATCGAATTATTGCATAATCAAACATTTTTGAGTTGGGATTTCGCGTGTTGAGAGGACTTTGATTATTCCTCGTAGTGTGTGTGCACTTATGGGTATTTAATATGTATTTACAGAACTAAAAAATAAGCAGAAAGTTGCACACTTGGACTGTAAGCGATTAGGAAAATTAGTAGAGCGCGTCATCGTGGATGACAATATTATCTAGTTATAACTGACATTTTTTATTTGTTCGTGTTATATTTTATCCCACGAATAACAAAAGTGACGATTAAAAATCAACCCTTAGTTGAGCGCTAAGGATCTATAATTATAATGAAAGTTTACTCAGTTGCTGCCTTGCTGTAAGTCTTCCGTAGTTTATTCTTTTCAAACAAAACTACGCTGGATCTACTTCGCATCGTTTGAAGTAGCAATTTAAACGCAGGTCCTTTATCCTCTACAGTAAAACAATAACATCATTGAATACTGAGATTATAACCAAAGATAATAGTTTTTATTAGCAAAGGACTTACTATTGTACTCTGCATTCTGAGCCAGATAATTTGAACATATATCAACCATATCTGTAAGGAAATAAGGTTAGTATTTGTATCAGGAAGGAGTTTTAAACTTTAATATCAGGTCCTAACTTCTACCTAGTACCTACCCTTCATAAAAGGCGCAATATTATTAGGCGTATTAGGTTTCGCCGCTGCTGCAAGGTCCTTGTTGAGTTTTTCCGCTAACGTGGTATCAAATTCCGATGCGTCGAAATCAGGCGCTTGTTTTAATCTAAAAATATTTGTAAAAAATCATAGCGCTATAAATTATCGTATAAAACCTGTAGGTACACTTACTCCTAAAGTACCTAATGTACGTTCTCAGACGTTCTTTTTTAATTCCTTTGTAATTCGAACATTTGCGCTTTATCCAAGAATACATTAATTTGACATTACATTACATTTACATTAGACTGCCTCTGTGGCGTAGTTGTATTACGGTACGACTGCAATGCTGAGGTATTGGATTCGATCTCCGGGTCGGGCAGCGATATTAGGTTTTTCTACTCAGTGTCAGTCCGAAGTCTGGAATTTGTGCACGATATGGCGATAGGCTCGCCCTCTACCACATCATGGGACGGACTACGCACGGCGAAACGTGGGTGCACTAGTTGCGCCTCTGCCTCCTCCTTCGGGGATAAAGGGTGTGAGTGTGTGTTACATTAATTTGAGGCTGATTATACTTATTCTGTTAACTTACTCATTAGCTCCCTCTTCGTAAGTTTGAGTGAACTTTCCATGCGATAATAATTGCTGACTAGCTTTTTTTTCCATTGATTCTGTCAATATCATGAATGCTTCTAGCATTTCACCTAAAGGTATATATTTTTATGATATGAGTGTTTTAGAAAGAAAGTAACTAATTTGATTATTAAAAGAACATAGTGCGCAATACTTAGGTATCTAGTACCTAACTATCTACTGTTTAATGAACCCTGGATTGTAAAATATTAAGTAACAAACATGACTAGTAAGGGTACGTGGTAAATAAATGGTCACCTACCAGTAAACTTCAAATAAGCTGGTTGCGCTGTAAAAGAATCACAAACATAAGAAACATTTGGAAGTTAATAAAATTTTTAATGATCGTATAATTTTTTGTTCAAAGTACTTACATTAACAAAATTATTAGATGTTATATTATTGGATTAGTGTCTTAAAACAATGTCACTAAGAAATTACTACACAAATTATTTTGTTTAATAATAAATAAATTAGTAATAGTATTCAACTTAAAAAAATGCTTACGTCCTTTAAAGAGACCGCCCTGAAAAAAATAATAAAAATTACATTAGTATGTACCTTATAAATAATTATCTATCAAAATTCTAAAAATTACAGAACCATCCTTCATTCTCCAAATTTATACAAATGAACACAAATAACCAAATGTTGTCTAATAAACACGAGCATGCTTTTGAAAAAAAAACACTTTGGAAAATGAAGAATGATTTTATACGAAGTCCATAAATACAGCCAAAATTACCTTGGTTTCCGTGTTCACTTGTAAAAATGGGAAATATATTTGCCACAGAAAAAACAACCGATTCTACTTATTTTGCTTTATTTTTTTATATTACTGCCATTCAATTGAAGCATTCATAGTTCTTTATTTTTTAATGTACTTTAATGTTTATAATAACATTTAATGCCATATGCGGCATATATGTTTCTTTTTCAGTTAAATATGAAGTCTTATTCGCAAAATGGCTTCAGGTTGGAGCTGTTGAAGGAGGTCTATTTTTGGGATAAGTTTTAAGGACTGTTTCTATTCCTCGATTGATTTGCTTTATATCCCCGTCGGTAGAAATATGCAATGGCTTCACGTCCTGGCAAATCAGCAAATAATTACAGATCTAATAATAGGTGATTAATCTGGGGTCAAAGGAGCATAACTAGTGTCGGATTTATATTTTCTTTTAGGCCACGACGCTGGGCAAAAAAAGTCATCAGCTAAGGCACTCCAATACACAAAAGGACCCGAATGAAATTTCTGAAAGTTCGCCACATTATTTATGCCGCTCCTACCCTTAAATATGCAGCCCATAAGCCGCTGCCACCCCCAGGCCTATAGGGCTTCTTGACATAGGCGTATATAAGGGGGGGGGGCTTTCAGGGTGTCCGGACCCCCCCCCCCTCCCTCCTTATTTTACAATAAACCACACTACGCCACTGACCGCTGACATTTGAGGGACATCCCCTTGCTTCTAAAATACGGCGTCATGCGAGGCAAGAGCGCACGCCCCCCCCCTCCATGTGAAAGCTATAGCTACGCCCATGCCTCTTGACCAACACTGGACATAGCGGTATAAAAAGCAAACTTTGTTCCCCAAAACTAAAATAACTAAGATGTCATTTCTTCTGTAATTTTTACTGCATGATAATATATCGACGGCTCCGTAGAACAAAGTCGTATATGCAAAATGTTAGCTTTTCAGTAGAGCGCTTTGAAAGTCGTTAGTTTGTATTCATGTGCGAATTAGTGCTATTTTCACACATTGAGTTCAAAGTTGTTTCTGAACCCTATAGAATATAATGTTTTGTTCACTATAACTTGTGATTTTCATAATTAACTTAGACTTTCAAAACGCTCTACTGAAAAGCTTCATTTTGCATATACGACTTTGTTCTACGGAGCCGTCGATATATAGGATGAAATTATAGGTATATAGGATAAGTATAACTTGTTTTATAAAACAATAACACTTACATCACCCATCATGTTTAAAAAATCATCGGCGAATCCCGTGTCTCCGAACTCTTTGAAGAGGTCTGTAAAGAAATTTTAAATAGATGTCCTTTAACAACATGAACAATAAGGTAGGTTATTTTTTAGAAGTTATAACATCATGTGTCTTGTGTTTTGGGCAAGAGGGTAGTAGCTATCTTTCTGTGAAACCGTGTCAAACGAGAGGCAAGACGTTACGAGTAAGGGATGATGAGTTTTCACTAACGTCATCTTTGTTGTTCAATCATGTGCTCACCGCAGCTTTCTAGATATTAAAATCTCACAAACCCTATGATTCAGACAACTATTTACTTACAAGGAAACATCCACTTACTACTCTTTTGCCAAGTTAGTTTTGGATGCCCCCGGCGTGCCGGCGGCGCTGGGAGCGGGGCTGGCCGCTGGGGTCACAGCGGGCGTGGCGCCCGGCGTCGTTGCAGGCGTATCACCAGGGGTCGCTGCGGGAGTCTGCCCCTGGCTCTCACTACCCATCGTATGAGAAGACTCTGTGGTACTCGCAGGAGTTCCCTCCGGTCTGCTCGCATCAGCAAAGCTCCTCTCCACTTCTTCTCACAAGTAATGCCCGGGGTTAATGTCAACCCTTGATGTGGCTAAGAAAACTGGGGTGTTCCGTTTGAATTTGTAAACAATTGTTCGGTGATGGTAATTTCGACTGACCCCATTTCTCTCAGCACAGCGGTTGTTATAATGAACAGTTGTCACAAGTTCAAGCGGACCACGTCTTACCTGGCGAATGAATCAGCCACACCGCGCGACCTGCACAACTCGTGACAATTGTTCGATATTGTTCAGGTTCCACTTACCTTCGTCTTCATCGAAATCCATCATAAGCATCCTGTCGTCAGATTCAGACAATATTTCATCAATCCAAACCGCGATCTATACAAATATTTATTATTAAATTAGAATTTTATGGATCTGTTTAGCGACGAAGTGGGTATAAACTGTCGTTAAAAGAACTAATTAGTAGGTATTAAGTACGAGAACATATTGTTCATTCCGGAAGACAATAACAAACTTAAAAATCTTAAACATAAGGTCTCGTTCCCCTTTTATGTGCAAATAACTTTTTCAGGGGCTATTCCGGCACAGCAAAGAAGGCAGGGGTTTTAAACATAATTTTATTTGGTGCACTGCAAAGTGAGAAGACACCAATCCGGGTTTTTTTTAACTCCTGAAGACAGTGTGGTTCTCCTTTCACATTTTTTTCAAATACGTGATCCACTATAGAACCTAAACGTACTTTTTTAAAATGTTACAGGTCATATTAGTTGCGTCTCCGTAAAAATGTTTACGACGCCTGAAATGGTTATGGCAGCTAGATCGTCATATGACAATTTAACCCCATGCAAAATAGATGGAATAAGGCACTTGTAATTTAGCTCCTACATTTTTCACATTATATAATTAAATATTTAGGTACACCATTTTCTTGCAAAACATCGACAAGCTATGTTTAAACGGACATTAAATATTATATATTACAGTCTTCTGACACTGTAAGTTGCATAATTTTATATTTATCTGCAATACAATGGCTTCACACGTCACTCAAGTTTCACTTTCAAAATAAAATTGAACTTCAATGCTCGTTTTATCCTTTTCTATAAAGACTTATGACACCTAGGTGATTTTATTCGAACTAAGAAATTATGCTATTTCATCTGTACAACTATCAAAGATATCAGTCGATTAGAAAGCCCGTAATTGCAAAAAGACAGATTTACCCCGTAGATGGAATTGGGCCCCCTGACCTTAAGTCAAACTTGTACTTAATTAGTTCCTACCTTATCTGCAATATCCATCATGAATTTAGCTTTAGGATGAGTAGAGCGTCGGGAAGGAATCCTCATGCCCATGTAACCACAGATTTCGTTCAATATGATGTCGGACAATCTCAGCATACTACAATAAATTGGATTAAAAAAATAAAAGACTAAAGATATAATGGATATAGTGCGCACCAGATAACTCTGCGCGTAGATGATAGAGCCACTTGACCGCTCATTGGCAATCAAGTGCAAAACAAACTAGTTTTCATGTAAGTCTGTATGTTATATAAATTGTCATGATTGTACTCTGTTTTGCATCTTAATTAAATAAATGAATAAATACATAGGCTTAGTCAAATATGAATTGGACGGCGACATAGAATGGCGATTAGTTCCGATTTTGGCCGCGCGCTGACTTATCTGGCGAGCACTATAATACAACACATAAAGAAGATCTAGAACTTTATATTCCTATGGACACCTAGTTCTGAATATATTTCTGGTGTTTAGCAAAAATGGGGTTTGACTGATAGAATGTATCAACAGACATTATAGTGCCTATGAAAATCCATGTTCTATTTGAATGTAATTTATTTATAAAAATCACCCGTCGGCCAAACTAAAACGGCCAGGTCTTGAGAGTCGCAGCTGGATGCCTCTGGCGAACGCTACAGTAGCGTTTCTCGCCCATAGAAATCTCTTATCGCCACACATCGCCAACACGTCTTTTTTAATTTGGTTTACACGAAGGCTGGAAGAAGTAATTAATTATGGTTGTTCAATATGCATACGTATAATTACATACAATTTATATATTACTCAAGAATTATAATAATTAAGTAAGTACTTATAATCTTAGTGCAATCCATAGCCTCGAGCTTTCATTGCAGAAGTGTCTGTCTACATGAACATAACATATTGGTACTGACAATGGGTAGGTACTTACGCAGTGTTTTTCTTCTTCGACTTTTTCAAGTTTATAAAATACTCGTACGCTTGATCCGGCTTGAAAGGTTCATCTGCGTCGAGCATGGTTCGCAACCGAGAGATCTAGTAACATTTTATTTAATTGTGAAACAGATTTTCTTTCTTTAGATACCTAATGCCGAAAAACGGCCGAAACGAAAAACACTGACTGTGACACGTTCTTAGTTCTTACCGTTTCGGGCGGTAAAGTATCAGCATGCTCTCGCCACATGTTTATGATGGCTCTTCGCGGCGGTTTCGACAAGTGCTCCAGGTGATCTGTGAGGACGGCCCCGTGCCTGCGCAGACATCTCGCGTGCGCCCGCGCCGCGCGGCGTGACACCTTCACGTCCGTTGCTTTTGGACCTCTATAGATACACGTAAACACGCAAGTCATCAACTAGCAAACGCTATCTATATCGATAAACGACCCAATGACGTACAGTTAGCCACATTAGCACCTACCTGAACAAATTCAAAAATTCAAATCGCCTATACATTTTTAATTTTTGCTTTCTCTTTATAAAAATAAAATATTAAAGATATATTACACTTAAGTGCTTAACTTACGTAAAACTCGGATTTTATGCTCACTTTGATTTATAGGCATAGGCGACTCTGCTACTTATGCAGCAACTTAAATAGTTAGGTACAGCTACTTCGTACCTACATGCTACAAAAAAATATCGGGCTCGAACCTGTGGCCCAGATCTATAGCTTCTGGCGCCTTCCCTAGGAACTGGTGCCTAAGCCGGAGCTTTATATAGGTGAGTCATGGGTGGGTCGTGAAACGAAGGCATACTTGGGTCTGGCCGGTTTCGGCGGCGGGCGCACAAGCTGTCTCGGCAAAGATTTGTACTGCAACCGCAGGTCGCGGCCGGCAATTATAGTGTCGGCAACGGACGGAGGCGCGGGCTCCGTCGCGTACGGCGGGTACGGCGGAAACGTCGTTGCTTCTCTTGTTGGAGATGCTGCATTACATATAAATGTTCATAGCAACGAATGTATAATCTCCATACACACACTGCAAAATGTATGAGATCAACTAATTTCATTTACCGCTAGTAATAAACTGCAAAAGGGATCTAGATTAGGTACATTTCGTGAGGGATGAGTAGGGACTCAATAAAGCAAAACAAAATGTCCTTAAAAAAACCTCCTATTTTTTAAGTCGGTTAAAAAGATATGACCTGTGTCCTGTGGCCACGGTTGCCTGGGGACTGGGTTCGACACCCAGGTCGGATTATATACCTAGCAGATTGGTCTGTTCAAGGAATAGACACTCACCTTCTCCCATTTCCGAGACTGCCATCTCGCTGGGAGCAAATTCTGAAGCCGTGGTGGATGGAGCGTCAGCCATTCCGTAGTATTAATACAAAGAAATAAAAAGAAACAGTCCTTTTATTATTTTAATTGTGATACAGAGTTTGTAAGCCGGCTGTTATGATGATTGCATTTTAAATTGTGACAGATATTTATTGGCGTTAAAGAAATAGAATCGCAACAGCCAGTGCGTTCTGAGTCACACTTAAAGTCGATTTTTTTTTAGTTATTTTCAAAACCTGCTAGGTTACTCCCGACGCCAATACAATCGATTGATACACTTCAAAACGTCGGATTACATCGAAATTTGGCATACTTATGAAGGACCGATAACAATACAATATTTTAAACTAAAAAACATGCTTTATAGAAAATCCAATTAAACAAATAATACTTGTAACACAAAGTTTTCCTTGTGCTTCAATAGGCGCCAGCACAGAATTATTTTCATTGGGTTCGTTCGAGCTAGATGAATATTCTAAATACTTGTAACACAAAGTTTTTCTTGTGCTTCAATAGATGGCGCAACTAAATAAATGATACTTGTAACACGTTTTCCTTGTGCTTCAATAGATGGCGCTAGCATGAAATTAGATCGCGCCATGGTTTACAAGCAAGTGAAACTATAATTAAGTTCGCACACTCTTAACTAGAGATGATCATTAAACACTATAACCATTAATTTCGTTCATTATAAAAAAAAAATAACAGTGAATATTATAAACTACTATTGCAATATCCATTAAACGTTTTAACTAATAAATTGAGTACGAACTACGGAGGCAGTTAACGCCATCTACTAATTTGTCATTCAACTAAAATTGATAACCATTTATCTATCATAGAAAAATGGTAATAACGCCATCTATGAGTTTCTCACTAAATTAAAATTTTATCTTTAGCTACGAGTTAAATAATGACTCGTCGTGATTAAAATGTCTGTATCATGTATTAAAACGCAGCTAATATTGATTGCTCAAACGTGTTCATAGCAATTAATGTACTGAGAGTTTATACGAATATGGTCCTTAAAATGTCTGTTTACTATATCACAACGTGGCTAATATTGCTTGACCAAGTTATTCATAGCAATTAACGTATGTAATAACAAAACCGTAAGTAAGCAGTTAACTGATCGATTGCCGCGTATTTTGTATTCACGAATTATGGTGTTATTTTTCTTTCTAGTGATAAAAGTGTTGCTAACGAATAATTATGTTGAGACGTAGCTATGCAGTGATTTGGAACTATTGACAAAAAATTAATATGATCAATACTTTAACTCTACTTACAAAAATCACAAGTAGAATTGCTACTTGATAAAAGAATTTGTCGTATAAATTTACAACAACAAACTGCGGATCCATTTAAAGTTAAACCATGTATCGGTGTATTGTGTACAGTGAATTTATTGGTTCTTTGTCGTCAATGAATCAAAATCAGCGTGTATCCTTGCATGATAATTGATAACAGTGATGGTGGTTCAGGTACTATAGTAATACTTTCTTGTTTAATATTTTTCGGTTATTCTTTCCGCAGTCAGGTTTTAGTTACTTATTTTTTATTCCACACTTTTTAGTATTTCGTGAACAACAAAAAATTTGTTATGTTAAGCGTTGTTCTATCTGTTGGTATTTTATTTACTAAATTGAGGATCTTTGATTAATTATATACTTAGATAGACACTGAACGTTTCAAACGCGTCAAAAAAAATAGAGGGGAACTGTTCCCTACTAAATGAATTAAAGTGAATTATTTTTTGTCGTTTTTCTACTCCTAAGCAGTTATAATTTTAACTATTAATTTAACACATTATTTTATTTTAGCAATTAATTAATAACCATTAATAATTTTTAACCGATAATCACATCACTACTCTTAACGCGCTTCTTTTCATTTTATTCATTATGTGTAAGAAAATCCTACTCCTTTTTTTTTACAGAACCAAAAAATTAAAAATAAACAGTTTGCAAAAACTAAAAAACACGCTATACAGAAAATCCCACAAATAAAATAGAAAATAATTTAGTTGGATTTTCTCTCCAAGCTTAGTCTGCTATAACGCTGCATGCGTGCAAAGTGCAGAGGCGCAACACCCACTTTTCGCCGTTATTCCGTTCCATGATGTGATAGGGGGCGAGCCTATCGCCATATCGGGCACAAATTCCAGACTCCGGACTGATACTGAATAGAAAAACTCAATATCACTTTGCCCGACCCGGGGATCGAACCCGAGACCTCAGCTCTGCAGTCGTACTGTAATACAACTAAGCCACCGAGGCAGGCAGTGTATTTATGTATTCAATATTTTTATTTACATATGATTATATACATATTTCCTTATAAATTTCATGTTACATAACTAAGTATATTGTACGATTGCATTAGTATTTAACGTATTAAAATATCTACTTATGTAACGTCCAGTACAGCTAGGGTTCACACCTTTTTTTGTACAAAGTACGTTTTATTTACTTTTTATTTTTAACATCTTTTAACAGATAAAATTATCTATACAAAACAACTGCACAGCATCTTTAGCTTTACAGTCTATATTAATTGAATAAAAGTAAATAAGTACTTCATTTTTTATCATCTTCAGATGCTTTTCTTCGTCTCGCCATTTGCTATATTCATCACAAATAATTCTCTGGGAATGCTGACGTGGGAATCGCTAATAAAAAGTAAATAAATACATGATTTTTTTATTTATCGTTAGTCTTGTTAAATACTTTTTGCCTATTTACGCAATATTTCTTACAACCTACATTTAATTGAATTTAAAATGTAGGTAAAATCAGTACCAGAGAAATGAATTCGAGCTAAATAAAGTACTTTCGCGTACTTAATAGTTCTCATAAAGTATAGAGAGCAATTACCCAAAATAACGTACAATGCTTTATTATAAAGCACGTGTGGCCACCCTAACCGCAGTACCAAAACTAATTTATATTCACACACACACACACACTCACGCCTGTTATCCCCGAAGGGGTAGGCAGAGGCGCAACTAGTGCACCCACTTTTCGCCGTTATTCCGTCCTATGATGTAATTTCATCGTCCATTTTGAAACAATTTTACACTTATTTAACTTCATTGTGTTCTCAATAAATCAACATTATAAATAAATATTATTATTATAATTATCTAACTATTTTTTAACTACAGCAGTTTCTTACTAGTGCAAGAACTTTTAGAAAAACATGAATTGTTGCTGAGATAACCACTAATCCAAACTTACAACTTTAACTTTATTAAATACTAGATTTTGCCCACGGCTCAGCCCGAGTTAAAAAGTTTTTCCGGGATAAAGCCCGAGTTAAAAAGTTTTTCCGGGATAAAAGTCGCGCTTTTTATTTTCGTGGGATAAAATGTAGCCTATGTGTTAATCCAGGACATGATCTACCCGTGTACCAAATTTCATCGAAATCCGTTCAGAAGTTTTTGCGTGAAAGAGTAACAAACATCCCTACATACCTACAAACTTTCGCGTTTATAATATTAGTAGGATTAGAAACTTTCGCGTTTATAATATTAGTAGGATTAGTATAATTAGTGTAATATCTGCTTGCGAACTATGAATTATGCAGGAAGACGTAAAAAATACGTTTTATAATCACAAGAGTAAAATATTACATCCATTAACAATTATTTCATTACTCATTGCCACACAATACCATCTTCATCTTCTTCAGACTCATCAAACGCATCATCATCCTCCACATCAACTATATGTGTGGAATGATTTGGCAGTATAAACTTATTGGCGTATCTTTCTTTGCCCGGCACTGTCAATACTTCGAAGTTCTCCACAGCAATTTCTTTGCCGTTAAATGGTATGTAGCAGACTCTGTGTGATGGTTGAACTTTCCCAGGAATTATATGCCCGCAATGAAATGCCCTGCCTACATATAACACTTCTCTTCGCACTTCTGAGAAACCTCCCTCCACAGCTCCCACTGGTATTCTGTCATCTCCGGTAGGAACCCATTCACAATTGTATCCACATAATACCTGGAAAAAAATAAAATAGTAAAGGTGAAACTCCTATCGCTATCATGTTTTTATGTAGTATGTAACTGTGGATTTAATAGAATATTCTCCAAAATACCTCAAATTCTGTCTTTTCATGTGCTTCACCGCCCCAGGCCAGATACCCGCATCCTTCCGATGGCACAAACTTTCCTGGCGTGCATGATCCCCTGTGGATAGCTCTAATGATGTATAAATTTTCTTTCTCAAATCCTCCAATCAACACATCATCAGGTAATTGTGTATTAGTGAGCACCCAACGTACATCACCTTTAGTTATGTTGTTCATTGAAGGTTCCTTCAGTAATGGTGGCACTGCAAAACATAATTGATTACTTTTGATCATTCATTTACGCCATGACCAAAAAGAATTGGCCAGAACAGGCTAGTCTATTTTGCAAAAAGCTTGTTGAAACTGTAGGTGCACAAAGCATAGATTGCCTACGTTTTCCTCAGCATAGAGTGAGCAAATAAACAAATCCAATAAAGACTATATTCATCAATTGATAATTGCCACAGAAAATTTGAGTTCAAAATGTGTTCCCTTCTCCTCTGGACCAAATTTGATGTAAGTCATCTCCATACTACAATCTAGTCTAATTCTTGACTGAGAGATTCAGTTATGAGTGATTCAATACAGTTTTAGATATCATCATAGAGCTGAGAATATTTACCAATATTTTAATCTTGTGCTGAATATAATCATTTAAAGTAATTTTAAAGACAATATTGCAAACATTGAGGTTAAAATACTGATAATGCTTGCACTGTGTAACTATCAGGCGCATCAAATTTACTTGCTTGTGGGAAGATGTTTGTATTTGCACAAAACATGTAAAACCTGCTAAAGTGGACCCTAAGTGTGGCATATTTTGAAGTCAGCCTGTATATTATAACAATTGTGGTTTGTAAGTTGCAACAAGCAAATATAATTGTGTCAAAGTAAATTATAAAAATCTTACATTCAACTTTCCAATGTACACTAAGGTGGTACACTTTGTCTGTTAAAAATGTAACATACATGTATTTAGGCGTTTTGCTGGAATATTTAAGGATTGGTTCAAGAAATCCATCTTTTCCAAGAGTTATATTGTCTCCAGCCCATGACAACCATAATCTACTATAAAAATTCCCAGCAATAATATCTGGTGTCTTGGCGGTCACTTTTTCTCTTGGATTTTTTCCAATCCAACTTCTATCATTATCAATTCTGACCTAAAATCAAAAACATTTATTAATAGCAGATTCCTTTAAATGATCTTTACCACTATAATTAGATCCATAGTGTAAATGGACCAATGAAAATAGTGATGGTTTGATATACTTACAGATGAGTAGTTTTGATTGGTACCTATATAGTTACTATTAACTTGTAGTTAGCAATTAAGATAGTTTACAATTTTCTGTAAATTAGTCTATTGATATACAGTTATTTTAACATTGCACCTTTAAATGAAAGCACACACTTATCTTCTTGAAAATAACATCTTAACATTAATTACTCCAACAGTAGATGTGGATAGAAAGTGCAAGTTTGGAACAAAATAAATGTCAATAAAAAATCATTTAAAATTTATAAGAGAATTTGTTGCAACAGCAACATCACACTTTCAGTCAGAAATACACTCATGCACATGCCATATTCACACTAAATTATAAAATAATCAATAGATCCAAAAGTAGGCTTGTCTAGCAAGTGACAAGGATCCAACTACTGCATCTAATAAGCTACAAGTACAAATGAACAAAATAGACCAATGGCTAAGTAAATGGAGAATAAAGGCTGTGTAGAATAAAGTGTGACCAAGTCTACACAAGTTACATTCACTCTCAAAAAAGGAGATTGCGCACCTGTATCCATGGAGGGCAAACCATTACCAACTAGTGACTGTGTGAAATATTTGGGTTTACATCTAGACCGGAGACTAACATGGGCCAAACACATAAAGGCGAAGAAAAAGGAGGCTACCATACTGTATAAAAATTTAACATGGTTACTAGGGCGAAAATCGCAGTTATCTCTGTGTAACAAACTGCTAATCTATAAAGCCATTATCAAACCGATATGGACTTATGGCATAGAGCTGTGGGGTTCTGCTAGTAACTCCAATATAGAAATTCTTCAAAGATTTCAGAATATTGTCCTTCGCTCGATATCAGGTGCAGCCTGGTTTGTACGAAATACTGAAATTCACGACTACCTGGAGATGTTTACAGTTAAAGAGGAGGTCGACAGGAACAGTATACGTTACAAGGAGAGACTTATTGAACATACGAATGAACTAGCTAAAAAGCTTCTGAACACACATGAAAATATAACTAGACTAAAAATACGGCACATATTTGACCTGAGGGTCTAAGATACTACTTGAAGGTGAATCTTAATGGAGAATCACCTAAACACTACACCCCACCGAGACCACATCTAATTATGGCTAAGAAAGCCGATTGTAGATGGAATATAACAGGGGAGAAAAAAAAAAAAATAAAGATCCAAAAGTAAAACCAATGGCTACAATGTCCTTCAAACCAAATCACGTGTTATGCATCGCTGGGGGAAAGCGATTGACAGGCATGGTGAGGCTTTGGCTGTGAGCATCGACATAGGCTAAGGCTTTTGATAGGGTCTGGCACCATGGTCTCCTTTCCAAGCTTCCGGCATACGGTTTGCCCAACAACTTGTGTGCATGGATTTCTGGCTTTCTTGATTGGATGTAGAATACGTGTAGTCGTTGATGGGCACACTTCGAAGTTCATGACAGTAAATGCAGGTGTTCAACAGGGCTCGGTGCTGTCGCCCACCTTGTTTCTTCTGCGCATCAACGATATGTCATCCCTTGGCAACATTCATTGTTATGCAGACAACAGCACGGTTCATGGGCGATACTACTATGAGCCCCCTAGTTTGTGGGTGGACACTGTGAGGAAGCATAATGATCTTGTCATTGAACTCAACCAGACTCTGAATCTCAATTTCACATGGTGTTCCATGAACCTGGTTGAGTTCAATGCCAAGAAAACGCAGGTGTATGTGTTCACATGCAAAAGATCCCCGTTTTCTCCTCTCCCCAATCTTCAGGGTTCCACTCCCATTGCGGAATGACCTGAGAATCCTTGGTATGGATATCCGCTGTGATCTGAATCCAAGGAATCACATCGAAGGCGTAATATCTGACACATCACGCAGGGTTGGAATCCTGAACAAGGTGTATAGGTTTTTCACGCCCGGTCAAATCTACCACTTGTATAAAGCAGAGGTACAGCCGGGTGTGGAATACTCTTTTTACCTCTGGGACGGTTCCGCCCGATACTTGCTCGATGCCTTGGATGGATTGCAGCGGCAGGCCATCCGCATTGTGAATGATGCAGCAGTGACGAGTGCAGTCGCTACAGTTGCAGAGGAATGTCCCTTCTCTAAGCGTGTTCTACAGTCGTGTATCATGGCGAATGAGATAACCATCTGCTGCCATTCGATACTCTATCTGGACGGCATCGCAGTTACCATCAGGCAAGGTGCAGTCACTTTGCCGTGCCCAAATTAATAAAAAAAAAAACACACACACACACACACACACACACACACACACACATTAGTGCATACACACTGCTACTTGGTGGTAGAAATAAACCCAGACATACAATTACATATGAGAGACCTACCAACAGTATCAGTGTTCCAAGGACTATTAAAATACTTACCGAAATATTATCCTTATTTCCTGGTTTTCTAGACAAAATTATAGTTGCATATTCAGGAGTCTTGGCATCGAAATTTATTCCGCTGGATGATATTTTAAAGCATCTATGACCCTGTGATGGCGATGTGGTGAATTCTGGAACAGTCATAGATTTTATAATCTTACAATATTAATAACAATGACTCATTTAAGACAGTAGGCATTGATGATTAATACGCGATTGTTAGGTACTATATCACAACGTTGAATATACAAGGGTATATGTGGAAATCATATAAAAGTAAAATTATAATCCTTAATATATATCCAACATAAATATACCCTTTAACAATAATTTTACTGATGTTTGTGGCCAGTTTTGAGCTTAACTTTATCTGCGTTAATCTTTATCATTACTTATTGAAACAGTAAAATTTAAGTAAGTACCAATGATATCACCCATTTCTGTGTAGTTGAATATTTAAATTGAATGCTACACAAGAGAAATCACCAAAGAGCATTATAATACTACGGAAAAAATCACAATTCAAGAAAAACTCAAGAACATAAGTCAACCTAGTGATGCGACTCGAGTGACTCGAGTGAATTTGTCAAAATCGTACTCAAGTGAAAAAAATATTGATTCGAGTCCATATGCACTCGAGTTGCAGAGTCAACTCGGCGCAACGAATAACCTCAGTGACCGATAGAAATTACTAGAAGTCATTAATTCACTAGTCGCTGTCAATGCCACAAACGTTATTCCTACCAATTTTACATTTATATGGCTAATTCAGCATTTTCATGCGATAGAGAAAGCAGGAATTCAATTTAACTAGTGAATAATAACTATTGTATTGTACATAATTTCATCTTCTGGTATATTTGTAATTACATAATATTTAAAAATGGTAAAATAAATCTTACTCGAGTTACAGGTTGTGTAAAAAGTCAACTCGAAAAGTCGAGTACAACTCGAGTGACGAACTGAAATTTCTCGAATGATTCGAGTCATAAAATCCTACTCGAGTCGCATCACTAAGTCAACCAGGGAACCAGGAAGTCAACTGTCAAAATATGACAAAACAGGTTCGTCCCGTGTCGGCTTATTAAAAAAAAAGATATTTTTTTACAAATGAATCGATATTTCTAGTATCGATGTATCAATTTATTTATTTCAGGGTATCTTTGTATCGATATATTTTTATCATGTTATTTTGAATCTTAGTTAAAGTATTAATTGTAGATCTGTGATTTGAATATAAACAAAATAAATCTCTGATCTGTTTTTTGATTGATGAGTTCTAATTTGATAATAATGGATACCCGCCAAAAGGGTATGGATTTTTCAAATTTCGAATATTTTGAGAATTCTCATAATAAACCGCAAACATACCGATAATCGAAATATCCATATACTTTACTATAAAAATATCAATTAGTATATTAAATGAATATCAATACGATGCATATCGTTTCTTTTGCTTTTGCATCCTAAGTGGATTTTTTTACAATTAATTTTTGCTTGTCCATGGACACCAGTCCGTCAGACGCATATACAAATTACTTAGGAACAAAGAGTATTATATACTGACTTAGGAAGCTACGCTTCAGATGGATATCTTCCAAATTCAATACATACATTTTGCTCACCACTCTTATTTCTTTTTTTAAATTATGGCTTCTACCGATTATCTATCGGTGATTTCGACAATTTCAAATAATACCTACTAATAGCAGATACAAAACAATAAATATAAATTCTTAGAAATAAATAGTTGTCGCCATGTCGAGAAACAAAATACGACCCGAAAAAACTGCTCACCACTCGATTCAACTATCAGTGTGACAGTTTTTTTGAAGTTATATTAATTCTTTCGCGTTATCAAAAAATTATGAGTGAAATTTTACGATGCGCGTGCATGTGTGACAAAAAATTCTCACGGGAGAAGTTGCCCAAAAAAGGTTGAAGCTGTTTAATGAAAACTTTTTGATAAAAATGAAAAGTAAATATTAAATTAAGAAAACAATAAATATTTAAATAATTAATAAACTTAAATTCAATTTATTAATTTACTTTTAAAATATTAAATAATCAATAATAAATATTTAAAATTAAGAATCTTATAATATTTAGTTAAAATGACGTCATACATATTTATTATTCGCTAAATTATATTTTTAGTAATTAATAAATAATACAACAATAGTAACAGTTAGTAAGTTGTCGAGACCGGCCGTTAGTAGTGTCCTTGTTAATTATAGGTAATTAGAGATTCAAAATACTTTGAAAAGGTTTTAAAATATAATTACCTACTTTTGAATTTTCTCTTTAAATAAAATTAAACATAAAAATATATTTTTTTGTGTGCCCAGTGGCTAGTGGAGCGCGCGTGACGCTTATTTGTTGAAATTAGCTTTTTTGTATTTTTAGGCCTAGTACGGATTGGCAGACTTCACATACCCTCGAAATTCTTGTGAAGAATTCTCAGGCATGTAGGTTTCCTCACGATGTTTTCCTTCGCCGTTAAAGCGAACGATAATTGATAAACAATACACATATAACTTCGAAAAGTCAGAGGTGTGTGCCTTGGGTTTGAACCTCCGGGCATTGTCTCGGCAGACCGTTCCATTCCCAACCAGGCTATCGTCCACTTCAGCTTATTAATTCTTTCAAATAATAAAAATTGACTGCCTTAGTGGCGTAGTTGTCTTACGGATTTTCTATTCAATATCAGCCCGGAGTCTGGAATTTGTGCCCGAGATGGTGATAGGCGCGCCCCCTATCACATCATGGGACGGAAAATGCACGGCAAAATGCGGGTGCAATAAATGCGCCTCTGCGTACCCCTTCGGGGATATAGGGATTCGACATTGGACTGAATTCGATTTTATCATTACAATATTATTGATTCCGTTTTGAATATTTCTTCAAGACGATTTCCAAAGCAATTCTTCATTTGAAGATCAATGTAACCAATGGTGAACGCCGGTATGTATTTACACGAGAAGTCAGTGAAACTTACCTACTTTAATACCTGCATCCAAATTTAATCTCAGTTCTAATGAATCAATGTTATTTAGACGTGTATTGCTTAGGTACCTATCTATACTAATATTATAAAGCTGAAGAGTTTGTTTGTTTGAACGCGCTAATCTCAGGAACTACTGGTTCGAATTAAAAAAATATTTTTGTGTTGAATAGACCATTTATCGAGGAAGGCTTTAGGCTATATAACATCACGATGCAACTATTAGGAGCGAAGATATAATGGAAAATGTGAAAAAAAACGGCGAAAATTATTCATCCTTGAGAGTTTCCATTGCGTGCGCTGCGAAAACGGTCCAAGATACCAAAAATATATGTATGAAAGAATTATTCCTCTTGAAGTGATCTAAAAAAATGTCCGCGACAGTATATGTCTATCTTTTAAGATTAACTCTCTAGAACCGTTTTTATGGTAATCAAATTTGGTTGAAATTAATGCATTATTTGTTAAGAGTTGTATCAATTTCATAATATTAATCTTTATCCAAATAAATGTGTTGGATAGAGTGATTCAACGGGAAGGTTTTTATATATGTAATTTTAGCCCGGAAAAACTTATTAACGAGGGCGAAGCCGTGGGCAAAAGCTAGTTGATTATAATCTAGATAGTATTATACCCACACCTGAGAAGGCCTATACCATTTAAAGCCCTATCTTAATCACGATGATGTGTTTGTAAACATACACCATTGATGTATGTATGGGTTTTTGTTACATCAATGACATACACAGACTAAGTGAAATATAGAATAAAAACTTACTTCAGAATAGGTGGAATCCAGTATAACCAAGAATTTTATACTTAGATAATATTATAAACTTCTTGAGTATAACTGTCGATCGAAGAGGTGAGTACCTAATGTATCATTTGGCTCATGTAAGCAAGTATAGGAAGCTGGTCTAATTTAACTGTTTAACCAATGAAGTCGGAATATCAGGACGGGACACATGGATAACGTGGTTAGGAAAATATAAAGCATCTTTAGCATGGGGTGTATGTATATATACTTATGTAAAAAATAATTTAACAAGACATTACGCTACAATCATAGCAGTAAATTATAAGTTAGAATGATAATGCGGTATATCATAACAGAGTAGACGCAGTAATAAAATATTTGTTTGGTACCATGTACCTTCACTTAATTAAATTACACATACATTTCCACAATTAACAACTTAGTACAAGCAGATCTACCGTTGCAATGGAATCAATTTGACATTGACCTCAGTCTAAGTGCGAATAATTAATCAGGGTACGTTAAATGCATTAACAACATTGTTCAGCTTAGCACTAACGAGAATAACAATAGACGTTTAAGACAACAGGATTTCATATTCTGGGAAGCCGAGCTCTTGTCCCGCGAATGAAATGTAGCAAACTCCATGCGAGGGTTGCACCTTGCCAGTTGTCATGCTGCCTTCGTGACGCACACGGCCGATGAACAGTGGTTCACCATCTTCAGATTGGCCGCCTGGGAAAGCTCCAGGAGGAATGTTGGATCCACTAGTAGGGACCCAGTTGTTGGGACCGCCGACTAATACCTGTTAGAACATAGCACAATAATTTTAAGTTCTTTGTGAAATAATTTTAAAATGGGACTCTAGGTACAGGTCATTATAATTTTGTATTTACTTCAGAATTGAACCAAATATTTAACATAAGTAGGTATATGGCTTAACCTATATCTATAACCATTTAATGTAGTAAACAATGTGTACACACCTGGTATTGGGGTTTGCCCTGTTCAAGCCCGCCCCAGGGGACGTAGGCGCATCCATGAGACGGTACCAGTTTGCCGGGCAATAAAGCTCCCTCGTGCTGCGCTCTGATTACATACAGTGGCTCTCCGGAACAGTCTTGGCCGCCGACTACAGCGCCAGGAGGGACCTGGCCACCAGAGACGTCGATCCAGGAGCCAGCACCGCCGGCGGGGGCTGGACCGCCTGGATACCCGGGGGGGCTGCTGTACAGAGGAGCAGCCACAGGAGCAGATGGAGGCACTAAAATTACATATTTATTCAGTGAAATAAAATTAATTCAGGGATACTTTAAAAAATGTGCCAAAGCGTATAAAAAAAATATATCAGGAAAGGAAAAAGTAATTGCTTTGTTTTTCGAAAAAGCGATATACTTTAATGGTTCAAGAAAATTGGTCTAATTTATTTATATTTAAGTTCTATTTTCCTTCCCTGAATATGTTAGAGTTACAAATGTTATGTCATGTAGTTGATGAAAAATAATCGCTTGCCTACCCGATAAAATTAATCATGATGCTTGTTATTAGTATTAACTTTGAAAAAAAAAAGAAAATGATGCAACGACATATATAATAATTTCAGTTAATCGTGGCTTTCGTTATTATTTTGATGGTTAATCATGCATGTAGTCCAAGTCTATTTTACAATGGCCTTTTTTCATTTTTTTTTATCGTGGGGAAAAACGCGTTATCGCTACCACCACTGGGGGGTGAGTGGAACGGTTATGTTGGTTTCACACAGTCTTACGGCCCAATGTCGACACTCGGGAGTATAGCCTAACATAATAAATGAGTTTACAAACTATGCAATGATTCAATGAAATAACTTCAACCAACAAAAAAAGCTTAATCACAAAATGTACCCAACATACCACAAATTTATCATCCAAATGCAGACTTTAAAAAAATACACAAACGTAATTTGCATTACCATTAAGAAATATATTTTTATAATCAAGGGAAAAAACTAGCACACAACGAATAAGTATATCAAACATTCGAAACATCCACTAATCCAAAAATTCTATTAATGTTAGCAATTAACACCCAAAGCATTCTCATTGTGGAATAATTGGACACTCAACGTGGCTGCGCGCCGCTTTTGGAGAAGTATGCGATTTTCCAGTTGCCGCGTGCTCCGTATCCTGTACGCACACCGAAGTGTGTGACCGGGAATGGGGTAGGGTCCACCCATTCCATGATCACCGCGCCCGACACCTTGTCACGCACCAACAGTCTGCCGCATCTCCATTCAATCAACAATTTCCTGAACTCGTTAGCATTCATGATTCCGGGCGTCGGGACCGTAACCTATGAAGTATTAATAATTCCGAATTTGTTTTATGCAGATATAGCATACATTACAATACCACGACGAGCATGCCAACTCTACAATACCTTGTCTGGTTTCTGCCTGCAGTACCTAATGACTGACTGGGTATTCTCCCAGCCACCGATGATAAATTCGTACATTGGGTCGACTTCTGCGGGAGCATTAGTGAGACAAACATGGCAGTTGTGGGGACCGCGATATTCGAAATCCAGCGTACCGGCGGCGACGGGTCCAAATTTATACTCTAATTTGTCCGGGGAATCAAATTCCGCTCCATCTGCATCGATAATTCAGTCGAAAGTAAATTTAGAATCGTTGGGCACATTTTGCAAAATTACCTACAGAGGGGTACGTACCTTCAATCTTCCAAGTGCCAGTGGCACCCCAGCCGGTGCAGACGCCGACATATTGGATGGGGAAAGGTTCGGGGTCTGACCACGAGATGAATGGAATAGCTTCACCCTCGCGTCCGGCAGAGATGATGCCGTTGTCCCATCGTACCCAGAAACCGCGGAATTCGCCTCCGTTCAAAATATTTGGAGTTTCAATCTCGACTTTGTCTGGTTTGGTTTTGTTACGCCTGATCACGCTTTTTGAATTACCCCATCCTCCAATCATGACCTGAAAATTTACACAGGGGAATGATTTAAGCATTGTTTAAACTTTATTTAATTTTAGATACTAATCAAATTCGTTACATACCTCATACATAGGTTCGGTTTCCTGAGGTCCCATGGTAAGTGCGATGTGTGCATCATGGTCGGCCCTTACCTTGAACTGCACAGAACCACTTGAGACAGGGTAGAATTGGTACTGAAGGTTGTCCTCCGTGAATACATCTATAACAAACGCAATATTGTAATCAGGTTGGTGTTAAACGCAAACGATAGGATTGTGCACATTCAATAAGGTCACTTGCCCCACTCTTGCATTAAACATTCTGCCCACGATTTCCTTCCGTGCCTATTTGGTCTGGTATAATATGTGCTATCCCCACATACCATTCGGAGCATGTCTCCTAACAGTGCATCTAAATATAGTCCGTCGATTTGGTATGCGAGTAGGCGGGGAAAGGAGTGCTACGACTTGGTCAGTATACTTGGATATAAAACGATATTCCAAGCTTACTATTTTTTTTGGAACGTGGATAATTCACCATAGACTTGGAGAAATAGGTAGGTACCTATGTATAGTATATACCGGCGCTTAAATGGCATTCTCGTTGGTTCTCTAGCATAATAAAACGGTCTGATTTGATGATATCATCCAATCAAGTTGTAGGTACGTTTACCGAAGTCAGAATTGAAATTGATCATTCGATAGGCGTTGTCTTAGACTGGTGTTCTTTTAAATTGATCGAGCGTAAATGTTTGGCCATGTTAATCAGTTTATTTATATAAACGTGTGCCTTAAGAGATTATAAGGCTTACGTAATAAAAAAATACGGTCTTGACTATTAGGTAAGTATCTACTATCTATGTAACATTTTTTTATGTCGTATTTGTGTTTCAAATATTAGGAAATATTTTCATACATATCTCTATATACATAATATGATATACGTATAGATAATTATAATAATTGCAGCTCATTGTTGCATTTTTTGCTGTAATGCAATTTTCTCACGTAGCCTGTCTTCATTCCAACACGAAAAGCCATATAATGCTTAAATGACTGTCTGGCCTAAATAATACCTAATGTATATTTTGTATCTAGTTATAAACTACAGTTATTTATTTCGATAAGTATTTTTTTTCAACTGATGCCTGAGCTGATGGGACGAGCAAGAAGCTCTTTTCGGCTGATGTTTATTATGCTAACTGCATAATATAAACAGTTACAATGCCACTCAGAACTGTGAATTGTAAACTGCACCTCACTAGTCACTACTGACCAGTATACTAATTCCAATGTCAATCAATCTGAAACAACAATGCATTGCTGTTCGTTTGTCGTCAGAATTCAGAAATAGATGTAGCGGTATTATATTCCTAGACCAACTTTAGCCTAAACATATGAACTTCTACTTAAGAGTTAGAGGAATTGTAGGAACGAATGTGTATAACATGGTGGAACACTTGTCAAAAACTAACAAATGTAATATTATACAACTGATTGTTTTATAATTGTAAATTACCACGTACAGAATGCTTACGGGCGGCAAAACAGACAGTGTAAATTTATTTTTAAATACTTTTTATAAATCGTATTGCACTGCGATCGTGTTGGCTCTAGTTATGAAGTTCAGATATAGTTTGGCTACAAATATTCATTTTTTGTTTACGTAGGTACCGTAAGCAAAATATGTATACATTACATTGCGCATAGATTTGTACGGGGATAGATTAAGGGGGCAGTTGGCTTAGACTAAGTTAGTAGTGAGGACAACCTATACCCAAACATAAATTAAATAGTCTATTGTAAGTCATTCGCCGTTCCCATAATCAGTGCCGGATTAACCACGTAGCAAGAGTAGCAATTGCTACGGGCCCCGCGCGAAAGGGGGCCCCGCATATTTAAACCCACTCAATTCTGCCTGAGCGTAATTTTTTGAGTGAAACTTTTTAAGATGTGGTATGTAAATTTTTTTTGATATCACAAAAACGTAAAACGTTACAACTTTTCCTACTAAGACAATCCACGTCAGACACTCGATACCCGACTATTTCCTTGGCGTAAATAATTCAAATAATTTCATACGGTAAACACACAAGTTCTACAAAAAGTTGCTTGTGATTGCAAGCTCTCTGACCCAACACTTAGTGTGTAACAGAATTGAAATAGCTCGATTTAAATTGTTAGAATTTTCCATTTATTTATAAGATTAACAGTCTACATTATTTTTAATATAATTTAGTAACCATATACCAAAAATCTATTTTCTAGAATATAAGTATACTAGCGGCCCGCCCTGGCTTCGCACAGGTAGCAAAGCATAGTATTTGCACATTTAATTTTCTGTCGTACAAAATACTTATGACTTATACACATAACCCTTCCTCTTGAATCACTGCGTCCATTGGTGAAAAACATATGAAAATTCGTTCGGTATTTTTTGAGTTTATCGCGTTCAGACAAACAGATGCGATGGGGGGACTTTGTTTTATAATATGTAATGATGTAAGGACATATCCTTAAAAATAAAAAGATAAAAGTAACCTGTCCTTCCTTGGATCTCAAACTATCTCCATATTTATTCTCTCACGGTTTCACCCGCAAGAAAATATTTTCCGGGATAAAAGTACCGGTTTATATTTCTCTGGGATAAGCAATAACCTAGGTGATCCTCAAGGTCTTAAATTATCTTCCTACGAAATTTCATGGAAATCGGCTGAGAGAGACGGCTACAACAGCGAGGTAAAAAAAATTGGGATAAAAGTCCCGGTTTCTATTTTTCCAGGATAAGCAGTAGCCTATGTCCGTCCCTCGGCCTCAAACTATTTCCATATTTGTTTTTTTGCGGTTCCACCCGCAAGAAAATATTTTCCGGGATAAAATCCCGGTTTATTTTTTCCCGGAATCAGAAGTAGCCTAGGTCCTCTCCAGGGTTTCGAACTACCTCCCTACCAAATTTCGTTGAAATCGGTTGAGTGGTTTGGCCGTCCCACTCGTGAGAAAAAAATCGGGATAAAATATCCGGTTTATATTTTTCCGGGATGGGCAGTACCCTGTGTCCTACCCTGGGTCTCAAACTATCTCCATACTTATTTCTTTGCGGTTCCATCCGCAAGAAAACAGTTTCCGGGACTAAAGTCCCGGTTTATTATTTCCCGGGATAAGAAATATCCTAGATCCTTTCCAGGGTCTTAAACTATGTCCCTTCCAAATTTCATCGAAATCGGTTCAGTAGTTTGGGCGTGACGGCTTCACTCACGAAAGAAAAAATCCGGGTTAAAATTCCCGGTTTATGTTTTTCCGGGATAAAAGTAGTCTTTGTTTTTCCTTCGGTCTCAAACTATTTCCATACTTATATGTTTGCGGTACCACCCGCAAGAATATTTTCCGGGATAAAATCCCGGTGTATTTTTCCCGGGATCAGAATTAGCCTTGGTTCTCCCCAAGATTTTAAACTATCTCCTTACCAAATTTCATAGAAACCGGTTTATTGGTTTGGCCGTAACGACTCGCGAGAATAAAAAATCCGGGATAAAGTCCCGGTTTGAATTTTCCCGGGATATAAAGTAACCCATGCTACTCAGGGATACAGGAGCATTCTAATGGTGAAATAATTTTTGAAATCGGTCCCGTGCTTTTTGAGTTTATCCTTGTCAAACATACAAAAATACAAATCTTTCCTCTTTATAATATTAAATGAAATCCTCCTAGCCAGTTTCGGCCACGGCGGCCAATCTCAACGGAGATCAGCCAGGTACGCAGGAGATATTATAGTATAGATGACTGCCTCGGTGGCGTAGTGGTATTGCGTACGCATTACGAGTACGATTTGCGCGCTGAGGTCCTGGGTTCGAATCCCGGGTCGAGCCAAAAAAATTGTGACTGGGTTTTTCCATCATAAAATTTACTCAGTCGCAGCTCGGAGTCAGGAAGTTGGCGGTGTGATACCCCCGTGCCTCGGAAAGCACGTAAAGCCGTTGGTCCTGCGCCTGATCTCTCTCCGGTCATGTCGGATTGCCGTCTCACCGGACTATGAGAGTGAAGGAATAGCGAGTGCACCTGTGTATTGCGCACACACTTGTGCACTTATAATATTAGTATACCGGGTGGAAGGGAAACGCTCTCTATACCGGATCGGTAAGAGAAAAGAACCATAACATTAACGAAAAACTATATTCATTTGCAAAGCTAAGCGATAATACTTACGATTTTAGTATTTCCGTAATTCATGCGCGCGCAATGTAAAGCGTACAAAAAACTGGACGGCCGCCGCGCTGCTCCGGCACCGGCCCGCGGTCGTTAACCCGTCAGCTGATGTACGTGTTTCATTACGATTTTTTTGAAATATTGACCTTTTTACTAGTTTTTCAGAATAATAGTTTGATTTATCTATCCATACGTGAAGATGTACAGAAATTTGAGAAAATCCTACTAAAATTGTAACAATGCGATCGCGATTTTTTTAGTGCCATCACGTCAGGAATCACCAATACTCACCTGTGTTCGTTTCCGAGAGCGTTTCCATTCCACCCGGTATAGATTGAGACTGCCTCGGTGGCGTAGTTATACCGGGTGGAAGGGAAACGCTCTCGGAAACGAATACAGGTGATAGTATTGGTGATTCCTGACGTGATGGCACTAAAAAAATCGCGATCGCATTGTTACAATTTTAGTAGGATTTTCTCAAATTTCTGTACAGCTTCACGTATGGATAGATAAATCAAACTATTATTCTGAAAAACATAGTAAAAAAGGTCAATATTTCAAAAAAATCGTAATGAAACACGTACATCAGCTGACGGGTTAACGACCGCTGGCCGGTGCCGGCGCAGCGCGGCGGCCGCCCAGTTTTTTGTACGCTTTACATTGCGCGCGCATGAATTACGGAAATACTAAAATCGTAAGTATTATCGCTTAGCTTTGCAAATGAATATAGTTTTTCGTTAATGTTATGGTTCTTCTCTCTTACAGTTCCGGTATAGAGAGCGTTTCCCTTCCACCCGGTATTATGGTACGACTGCAATGCTGAGGTCTCGGGTTCGATCCCCGGGTCGGGCAAAGTGATATTGAGTCTTTCTATTCAGTATCAGCTCGGAGTCTGGAATTTGTCCCCGATATGGCGATAGGCTCGCCCCCTATCACATCATGGGACAGAATAATGGCGAAAAGTGGGTGCACTAGTTGCACCTCTGCCTATCCCTTCGGGGATAAAAGGCGTGAGTGTATATGTATGTAGATTGAGTTATAGAAGTTATAACTAAAAAAAAATATTTTATTACTTCAAGAGAGATTCTCATGATCACTAACTGCAGTGGCTAACGTTCATTTTCGACAAATGATTTAAGGAACACACACTATGAGCTCAGACTAATACTATGAGTCAAAAACGTCTGAATTATCTCGCTTTGATGAATATAGAATATGATTTGCTCAGAGAAATTGATACAAATAATATTATTTCTAAATTTGCCCACATGAAATCTAGAAAAGCTACTTTGTAAAAGTTTAAAAAATAATAAGGAAACAGATAAATAAATATAAAATATAAACATTATTTAAAGTACACCATTGATTAAATATAACATTAGCTATTCCTAAAAATATAACATACTTTGTATTAAATACTAGCTGACCCGACAGACGTTGTCCTGCCCTAAAAAGGTAACTAAAATGGCTATTAAAAAATAAGGGTTGATCGTAGAGGGGTGAAAATTTAGGGTTGTAGGTATTTTTGTATGCTGTATCATAAAAAAATTAAAACAAAAAATTTTGTCTGAAAAATAAAAAAAAAAATTTAGGGGTGGTCCACCCTTAACATTTGGGGGGATGAAAAATAGATGTTGGCCGATTCTCATAGATACCGGATAAGCACAAAAAATTTCATTAAAATCGGTCAAGCCGTTTCGGAGGAGTATGGCAACGAAAACTGTGACACGAGAATTTTATATATATAGATAAACTTTGAAATATGTATTGAAAAAAATATTTTGTGTAATATCATCTGTTTTCAATTGTTAGTTTCCTATCAAAATTATTCTAAATTGCCAGGAAATCTCATCTCAGGCTTTTTGTACTTGTCAGAGCCTAACAGCACCTATAGTAATTTACTACACTATTAATTACCCACAAAATTGTAACCTATAGATAGCAAATAAACGTATTGAGTATTGAATTGTATCTTTACCACTTTATACTTAAGAACCCATAGCAGATCAAGGGCTCTTCGAAAGAATTTGCTACGGGCCCCGCGCTTGCTTAATCCGGCACTGCCCATAATAGTAGGTAGGTACTATTTATGTAATAACTATACCACACCATTCCTAAGGGAAGGAAAAGCTAAACGTAAAGCAATTCCTAGAAAATGGTATATAAATAATGTATATAAAAACAACATCATAAAGTTATGACACGAGAAATGAGCATCGTCTTTAGTATTAAATAAAGTGGTAGAGGCCATAAAAAGCTGATTTACAGTTCTTCCTACCACTGACCCTAGGACGTGACGTCTATAAACGTTATTATTGAGTAGGTGCTTAATTCATTAATTCTGTAGCCAGCTGCCTAACCACTGCGCAGTGCTGTGTAAGGTTTATTTATCAGTCACTAGTTAAACCTGCTTATTTCCATAGTAGAATTTGCAAGGCGAAACAACTGACAGACACACAAGAATACCCACGACGCTTGGTTAAATACTCAAAGCATGACGCAAATAAACAAACTCGTAGGACTAGGGACAACCTTCATGGTAATAACGATGATGTCATCGCTCTGCAGTAAACACTTAAACAGAGACAAGTCGTGTTAATAAAAATTAATAGCTACCTACTTACTTATATGAAGGTAAAGAAAAATCATTAAGTATTTGATGAATTCCTAGCCATTACTTAAAAATATTATAGAAAACAGGTAACAAATTCATTGATTTGTAACGAACTTTCTATGCGAGCACCACCACACCCGGCTTTGGCAATGCGCCAAGAAAACAAGCTTACCGAAGCCGGTATATTGAACTTGTCTATTTTTCGAATTTTAGAATTCGATAAAAACATTGGTTCTCGCTCGCATTCCGAACAGAGAATATTGATAGATATCAAGTTCAAATAGGAATGCAAAACAATTTGGAGGCCAAGTAAATGTTTTTAAGCAAAGAATACCTTCTAAGCAACAAAATAAATGATAATATGCGTGGAGTACTCACCCATGACGTTAGTCATGATTGCAGAATGTAATAAAACTTTTCACGGAACGATATAGGACGTGAGTGCACGATGAGTGCTATTTCAATACTAAGAGGCAAGAGCCGCCACTGGCCAAGCGAGCCGGCTCACATCCCGAGCTAACGCGGCCTCGACGCCGACGCTACGTAACCCAAGATGATGTCATACTATACTTTGGAAGTAAACTTCGATTATAATATTATTTTGAAGGTGTATTTACAATTCTATACCAAATTATATGTAGGTCTAATATGGTAGTCCCTACTGCATTAGTTCGTTGAAAAATCTGTCAGCAAAAACGCGTTGATTGATTCACTATTTCACTATTATTAGGTATACCGGCTCGGCTATGTCACAGGTCTGCCAGGTGTCATTACAAATTTACTCAATACAATCATTCATATATAAAAAAACTACAATCTAAAATATTTACTTACAAATAAAGGTGTTTTCTGGAGTATCAGACAGTTCAGAATTTTAATATTCATAAACATTATACGAGATAAAATTTACTCATCGAGCTATTTCATTCTACTACAGTAGGTAACCATCTTACAATGATACCACAATGTCACAATAGTATTAACGAGCCAAGGCCAACAGACAATACATGACCTTCAGAAGCCCTTGCTGGTCAGGGCTAGTAAGGCCAGATTACGTTATAGCGTCAACTGAGATTATCGCGATTTCTAGATTAAATTCGTCAGTCAGCTGAAAGGTCAGATGGTTCATCACTCGTGCTTAATCGGTTAAATGATTGGAATGGCTAATAGATGAGTCATCAGTGACGAATGCGTTCATTTACAGATGATTACACTCCATGATCCTGATAATTTAGATGTTTATCATGATAATTAATCACTGTGTTTAGATAATGTAAATTTGATTGTTTTCGTACACATATCTGCATGTAGATTTGCGGGTGCCACAACTTGTCGTCTCGTTTATTTCAGTTTTTCATCATCATCCTCTGCGGTACATTAGCCTGTTAATTGTTTCCCATTAATTGTTTAAAAATCTATATGTATATACTAATAGACAATATTAGAAATAGTCTGAATTTGAATTTAGACTATAGCGCATTTAAAACATATTGTATTTTCAAACTACCCAAATTAATTGGCTCAAACTCATATCAAAACATAATTTTTAATTATTCATCATAATGAGCAAGATTACAATAATTGCATGACTTCCTAATGTTTTGTATAGTTTTACAACTATTTACGTAGCTAACGTAAATTTCTGAAAACAATTTATTGATGTGATCAGTATTCTGACCTCTGAAGAATGTAGGAAGCATTCATACAACGCATCTTAGGGTAATGAGGACATTGCTATGTAAAATCTTTCCGAAGCTCAGGGTGGCGTTGCTACTGTTTATGTTTATTACTAGACGAAAGTCGTTTTTGTATAGTCATTTAGTTGTTTATTGTTTAAAGCAAACCTTACGGTGTCGGACAACTATCAAAATTAATATGCTACACAAAGGATAGATCTGAACTAGCTGTATTCCCATGTGCCTTTATACCGTGAGCTCTATCGATGTCCGCATGCGTCTTAGCCTCTTAGGTCTTGAAGAAATGTTTTATCCCGACCATAACACATGCCCAAAAAAAGGGCAACCGAAGTTCCTACTAATCTGTAGAGGTTATGAAGAAATATTGTTTTTTAGACTTTGTATTTTTCCACCTGGTAGTACCTACTCGTGACGCCGTATCATAAATATTATGCTTGGATTCATATCTGTTTTTATTTTTCACCGTTTTAGAGGGTGAGCAATAGTTTTGTGCAGAATAACTGTACAGTAAAAATATTATATGTACAAGATTCTGTAGCAGTAAGTAAAAATACTAATAGAAAAGGAGTGTAGTGAACCGCGGAGTATTACCTACCTACGGTTTCTCTTGCGGTCGATTCTGGACTACAGCATTGCGGCTAGAAATATATTATTACAGCGCTATACTATGTTCAAGTTTTACTGCTAAACATTATGGTTACGGTTTAAAAATGTCATGCATTGTGTTTATCACTATTGCATGCAAAGTTAGTTGCAGTATGTCGAAAATTAATTACGGGCATGTAAAACGCGTCTACTGATTTTTTCTTTCTCTACTTTTTTGTATGGTTAACTAAAGTATACTTATTTTAAGCACAACGAACTTACGTAATTTGTATATAATAATAAAGTAGGGTTTTCCGTCAATGAGTTATTTTTATTTAATGAAAAAATAAGACTTTTTCGCAACGGTTTGTAGTCATTCTTTCATAGGAGTGAAAACCCTAGAACTAGGATAAAGTTCAGTGTGTTTGAAATGGTAATGGTGAATGTATTTGGTTAGAATTGCCCCCAAATATTGCTATGTTATTAAATTAAACGAAGGTCAACCTTTTATCGATATTAACACCCGTATTATATGTAAGCGAATATGTAAGTCCAAGAGCGAATGCTAATGGAATAGGTATAGTCTATAGAATTACAAAGTATCCCATTAAAACACACCATACAATTAGGCGAAATGAATCATTCAGACTTTATTTACCGGTCACGGTCGTTGTTTAAGGTGCGGCGTACAAACTGCCACCCTGAACGCCTTCCACCACCCTCAACTATTCGGTCTCAGAAAGTCGATAAAAGTCCGTGAACTGTTTAGTTATGGACTTGCAAAAGCAGTCTATATGTGTGATAAGTAAATGTTGGGGAATAAGATATATTTTAATACAAACTCATGTTCGTATTTCTGGCGGTGTGACCAGAGATGACGATGAATATTGTGTGCAAATAAAGTCCGGACTTACTGATCCACGGCTTGGATACACTGCTCCTAATACATTTGATTAAAAAGAGGTGTTTTCAACCACTCCATTTCATGTACTGGAATATAATATTATGATGTATTCGTTTGTAATATTTATAGTATTTTTAACATACGTCTGTCGCTACTAGTTTTGATTGAAATAGTCGTGTTTGCAACGGAATGTATGGTATGGTATTCAAGGACTTGTTTTGACAAAAAACTGGTTTACTCTCATCCTCCACTGCGTTCATATCAGTGTGTTAAGACCATAAGACTTAAGCCGTGTGCACAATATCTTCGTACTCATATCATGTATAGAATTCCGCTTAAGCGTTCTTTCGCAGACATAATATTATTGAATTAGGAAAAATAATTGATTTTATCCTGGAGTCTGGAATTTGTGCCCGATATGGTGATAGGCTCGCCCCCTATCACATCATGGGGTGTGGAATTCGCACGGCGAAAAGTGGGTGCACTTGTTGCGCATCTGCTTACCTTTTTGGGTATAATGTGTATGTGAAAAATGGTTGCAGTTTGTACTGCAGAGTCTGGAAACGTAGAAAAAGAATTCATATGTCGCTATGTATAAAAAACCTTATCTGTGTGTTGGTGCATCGTTGCTTATAATATGTATTATTATATGTGTATAGTCGGCCCGTGTTTATGTTTCCTTGGCTGATTTGCGACTATAAATTAATATACTAAACATCCATGAGCGATGTTCATCTTCACGATATTTATTATTCAAGTATGTATACAGTATACACCGCTTATACACGACAACATGGTTGTACGGACCGTTAGCTAGAAAAATCATTAAAAAAATCCGATAGAAGCACACTTTTTTATTTAAGTAAATTGAGTGTTTTTTTTTCTGTCCTGAGAAGTTTTATATTTATAAGAATCGCAATCATTGTAAATATCTTGAACCCTCAATCGATCGCAAAAATCTTTCTCTTAGGAAATTAAATGTGGTGGTAGACTCGCGTCGTAAGTAGTTTTGGATCAATTCTATTTATTGATGTACATTTTTTTAAAGTCTATTTCGTAACAAATAAGTCTTATTACAAATGTTTGCTAGGAAAGCGTCCCTTCTATTATTTTTTTTTATGGCAATTGAATGACGAGACGAGCAAGCCGTTTGCCTGATGGTAAGCGATACGGCCACCCATAAACAGTAGCAATATCATTCAGCACTTTCGGTTACAAAGTACCTACTGTGTGGCATTCCACTGCGCTTCGTCATTCTGAGACACCACATGTTAAGTCTCATTATGTCCAGTAGTTGCACTCGCTACAATGCCCTTCAAACCGAAGCACAACAGTGCATGCACACTGCTGCTTGGCGGTAGAAATAGACATTGCGGTGGTACCCACCCAGACAGACTCTTACATATGAGAGACCTACCACCAGTATCTCCATAATTATTAATTTTTCATACCTGAATATTGTTATAAAGTGATATTGAGCCAACTGATGTGACAGTTTGAATTTATCGAGAACTTGCGTTGATTTTGGTACGCTCTTAACTTTATTTCGTTTATAGGGCTCAGGGCCAAGGGGTGAGAGACGTTGAGTCATAAATACTCTAGTGAAGGTAAATGTCAGGTCGAATTTACCTGCTTATTTAATATACAAAATATGTTACTTATGTATATCAAGCTAGTATTTAATAATTGGTCAGCTATTTAAGTAACTAATATTGTAATGTTCCAATGTTGCGTTAAAATTCTATTTTTTTTCAATGTGAAATTTAAATAGGGCACTGGACAGTGGACCTTTAGCATAAATTTAAAAATACCGGTAGCCATTAAACCTGGTCTAATGCGTTGGTTTCCCTAGAGGCCTTTTTGCTTGATGTAGATTCATGAGTATATAGAGTGGTTCTTTCTTGGTTATATTGGTTGAACCACGTACATTTTGATTTGAAAATAATGTGCAACATAGAACACAGGAATATAGTTCATTATGTTGTCTGTTATTGGCTATAATATATACATAATATATACATAGCTTCACCCATTTTCCCATTTCAGGGGTAGGCACAGGTATGTCACAATATTCAGCGATTTATGTTAGGTCCCATGTTATAGGGGGTGGGCCTATTTCCATTTGCCGGGTACATTTCCTAATACTTTCCCGACACAGAAATCGACCCCGGGATCTCACCACTGCAGTCTATAATAGTAGAAATATAATAGTAGAAAGTCTATAATAATAATACGGTACCAAGACATTTTTAAGAAATATATAAAACTAATATTATTTATTTTGTTATTTATATTATTTATTTTGTTAAATATTCTATCGTTTCCCCCGTGTTTACGATTAATAAGTATGCAAGAATTTGATCTGCTTTTAGCAACTAAGTTGATACAGAATATTTTACTACCGATATCAGCTAAAATGTGTGTAGGTATCTTGGCTAAAACTATCGTTGTCTCAGAAATAATATAAACAGGTATGTCGTCACCCTCGATACGACAAATACCTTTGACATTTCGATTGCATGTGAATAATTATTATTTTGCTTCACATTTTATTTAAAGTAATGACGTAGTCGCAACCATCACGTCATCCTTGTTCAGTATGGTGACGAATGTTTATGAGTAATATTTTTGTTGACTTCAGTTATGGAGTGGATACTCTTATAATCCGTGCTTGAAGTGCAGGTGTTTTGTTTGGTGTCGAATTTTATTGACGCTCTGAATATTGAGGAATTTAGTCTAATTTACGAATCTTCGTCAGTTCAAAATTCAGGGCACGTCTGAGTTTTCTAAGTTACTGTGTATTGTTTATCAATTATCGTATGTTTTAGCAGTGATGGATTACATTGTAATAAAACTACATACCTGTGAATTCTCTAATAAGAGAATTCACAGGATTAAAGACATACACATAAAGAATTTCGGAGGTATGTGAAGTCCGCCATCCCGCACTAGGCCAGCGTGGTGGACTAAGGCCTAACCCCTTGCAGTAGCTGATTGCATTGCATTATTTAAAAATGAAGGACATGCCTAGAATGATGATTATTATGAAATAACTTACAATAATAATTGAAACTCTACTGTTGCTTAGTGACATCTTTTGTGTATGGTAAGAATTACTTCACTCTGTTATGTAGAGTTCACCTTTAGGGAGCGTGCACGAATTATAGAGGGCAGCACAAAATCGACATAAAAGCCACAGGTGGGTAAAAAAAAACGATTACTAGTGTAATAATTTGTTTATATATTATACCTTTAATATAACTTAAATGATAAAATTGTGTTCCCGCCGAATGTTATTGATACCCAACGTGTCCAGAATATGCCTTTTTTTTAGATGGAAGCTAGTTATTTAAGCTAAATTAGAAAGTTATGTTCCCTTAATTAGGTACAGATTTTTTTGTATTGAATATTATCTTCAAAACATCTGTATTTTTAACCCCCGACAAAAAAGAGGGGAGTTATAAGTTTAGGGTGTGTATCTGTGTATCTGTATGTCTGTCTGTGGCATCGTAGCTCTCAAACGAATGGACCGATTTGGACGCGGTTTTTTTTGTTTGAAAGCTGATGTAACTGCGATGGTTCTTAGCTATAATTTACGAAGATCTGTTCAGGCGTTTGAGGATTATCAGCTCATTTCCAACTTAAAAAATCTGATTGACTTTAACTTTGGTGTACTGTGACATTCAATATATTTGTAAACATGAGCTGATGCTGTTGCATCAAGTAGTCTGCGGGATACCCAACTCCTTAGCAACTTATAGCAAATATAGTGTGTTTGGGCTCATAAAGATGGGCTCAACGAGTAGGTAGTTGATTATCAAGGCCCCATGATGGAGAATAAAGTAATTTAAAAAGTTTGAAATAAAAATTAAATTAAAATTTAAATAACCCCCGACACAAAAAATCTCTAAAAAGTAAAATAATAATAGTGTCTTTGTCGTTTAAGTACCTAGTAATATGTTGACCCAAGCGTCCTCACGTCTGGGGACCGATCTCCGGACCAGGGAGATGAAAATACTTCTTTAGCGGTCCCCTGGCGCGACGACGGTTGGGTCAACATATTACTAGGTACTTAAACGACAAAGACACTATTATTATTTTACTTTTTAGAGATTTTTTGTGTCGGGGGTTATTTAAATTTTAATTTAATTTTTATTATAAATTACGTAATGAGACATAATTTGTAAGTGCTTTTAGAAGTCATAACTATGTATGTTTTATGCAACATTTATTATTTTTGTCGCTTTTCACATTACTATGGAATGTAAGTACTTAGGTTCTATTCTTGGATACATAATACAATTTCACACCATTTGGTTTGTTTATTATTATGTTTTAGAGCATCTAGATACACAACTTTATATTATCAACAAATTAAATGTTATTTCTCATCCTTATAATGAATATTTTACGTCAATGCCAAGAAGCGATGTCCTGAAAAGTGGTAGTTGTATTACTCAGATTGCGCTACTAGATGGCAGTACTTACGACGTGCACGTTCCTAATACCATAATAATTATTGTTGTCTTCAACTCAGCTCAATAGTTCTTGATAACGTTAATAGATGGCGTTGGAATTATATATAAGCTGCCAAATTTAAAATGAAGGAGATGTCCACTTTTCGTACGGATCCTGGGCCCCAAAATCTAACCAGGCGTTTAGGGATATTAAAAGGATAAAACATGGCTCTAAAAAATATTTTTAGACCCTCCATTTCTAACTAACTTTTTTAAAAACGTTCATATTAAGTGCAGTATTTAGGCAAAATAAAATTACATAAACCTCAATATCAGAGGAATTTAAAATAATACGATTTCTTACAAAGGCCTAGTTTTTGGGAGTACTCTCCAAATATACCTACAATGTTACTACACTAGTCGGACTTCTAAATGGTTTTATTGTCCTTAATATAAATCCCATGGTTTTATTTGCTTCCGAGATTATGTGGTCATAGTGAGGCACATACGTAAGTTTGGAGTCAAGCCAGATTCCAAGATCTTTCACCAAGTTTTGACGTGCTAATGTGACGTTATTAATGTGGTATGGGAAGTGAACGGGAGCTTTGTTTTTAGTGAAAGTAATAAGATGGCATTTTGAAATATTTAGAGTCATATTGTTATACTCACACCATTGTACTGTCAGTAGTAGACTTGACTTCGCGATTTTTTTTTACATCATCTGCGTAAGCAAGACAGTTAGACGAAATGGAATCTAAAAGATCATTGACGTATAACGTGAAAAGTAGCGGTCCTAAATTCGAGCCTTGTGGTATACCTGACTTGGCTTCAGAGGGATAGAGGTGTAGTCTTTAATTTTAACAATTTGTGACCTGTTGGATAGATATGAGATGAGCCAGTGGAGTAGCACACCATGAATTCCATAGTGACTAGCCTTTCGACATAGAATATTATGGTCTACCTTGTCAAAGGCCTTGGAGAAATCCGTGTACAGTGAGTCCACCTGTATTTTTCTGTTCAATGCAGAGTTTAGAAAATGTACGTATGTTAACAGGCATGATACTATTTATATTTTACTAGCTTTTGCCCGCGGCTTCGCACGCATGAAAGAGTTTTTCCTGGATAAAAGTCCCGCTATATATTTTCTCGGGATAAAAGTAGCCTAAAACCTTCTCAGGATCGCGAACCATATCCATAAGTACCAAATTTCATCGAATTCCGTTCGATAGTTTTTGATTTTATCTATCGCGTAGATAGAGACGCGGCGGGCGACTTTATTTTATACTTTGCGCCCCTTTTTTACCTCCTTTGGGGGGAACCCCCATATAAAATTTGAGACTTCTAGCACGCAGTTTCTGAGATTTCGCGATGAATGAGTTAGTGAGTGACCTTTCCCTTTTAAATATATAGCTAGGCCTAAACCCTCTCAGTTGTAGAGGAGCCCGCGCTCAGCAGTAGGCAGTATTAGTATTTCTAGGCCGGTATTAATAAATGAATCTCAAGTTTGAGTTACATCTCAAGTAGACATAATGTATATACATGTATATACACCCTAGTATGGTATAGTATATCTATTTATATACAAAAAAATAAATCCCTTCCTAGCCGATTACGGCCACGGCGGCCAATCTCAACAGAGATCAGCCAGGTACGCAGGAGATATAGTACCTATATAAGTGTGTGCTCAATACACATGTGCACTCGCTATTCCTTCACTCTGATAGTCCGGTAAAACGGCAATCCGACATGACCGGAGAGAGATCATGTGCTTATAATAATATAGGAAAATATCAGACGGTAAGACACGTCGAGCCAGTTGGTTTTTCACACTATTAATACAGTTGGCATTTATACATTTTTGCATTAAACTGTGCAACGTTATGAGTAATTTATTTATCTCTAGCGCAGTTTTCTCAGGAAGTCTGATGCAGTTGGAAATTCACCTTCTATTTTAAAATATTATTCAGCAATTAATGAATTAACCAGAAAACTCAATTACACAAAATACTTGTTCACATGCATTCGTGATTTATGCACTTTTGAAATAAAACTCCGTAATTTACACATTCTAAGCCCTGCTTTACCACTCTAAACTTTTTTATTAACTATTATATGCAATGATACATTAAGGGCCAATTTCACCGTTTGCTGATAAATACTATTCGTCACATAAATGTATAAGCTGACCAAATACAGGCAGTCACACTGTAATCTATGCTCCCAAATAAATATTAATAAAATGAGTACCTACTATCTACATTGGCTGTATAATACGATAACTATACAATAAAAATTACTTGAAACCTGTAAAACAGGTGTAATTACATCAAATTATTTTGGTTAAACTTGACAAAATTAATACTACATACACATACATGTGCCTCGGTGGCGTAGTTGTATTACAGTACGACTGCAAAGCTGAGGTCTCGGGTTCGATTCCCGGGTCGGGCAAAGTGATATTGAGTGTTTATATTCAATATCAGCCCGGAGTCTGGAATTTGTGCCAGATATGGCGATAGGCTCGCCCCCTATCACATCATGGGACGGAGTAACGGCGAAAAGTGGGTGCACTAGTTGCGCCTCTGCCTACCCCTTAGGGGATAACAGGCGTGAGTGTATGTTGACAAAATTAATCTTCTTCTATATATATAAAAGAAAGTGGTGTTAGTTACACCACTTATAACTCAAGAATGGCTGAACGGATTTACCTGAAAATTGGTGGAGAGGTAGCTTAGAACTAGGAGACGGACATAGGATACTTTTTATCCCGGGAAAATATAAACCGGGACTTTTATCCCGGATAATTGTTTTCTGCCAGTGGAACCGCAAGAAAACAAGTATAGAGATATTTCGAGATCCAGTTGAGGACATAATTACTCTTATCCCGGAAAAAGATAAACCGGGAATTATATCGAGCCGCCACGACTAAACCACTGAACCGATGGCGATGCAATTTGGCAGGGAGATAGTTTAAAACCTGGGAAGAATCTAGGCTACTTCATATCCCGGGAAAATATAAACCGGGACCATAATCCCGGAAAATAGTTTTTTGCCAGTGGAACCGTATGAAATTAAGTATGGAGATAGTTTGTGATCCAAAGGAAATCAATCTCAAGTTTGAGTTACATCTCAAGTAGACATAATGTATCAACAGTTCAATACATTATGTCTACTTGAGATGTAACTCAAACTTGAGATTGACCTATTAATACCGCCCATAGGCTACTATTATCCCGGAAAACAGACACCGGGAATTTTATTCGGGATTTTTTTCCGGAAAAAAATATGGTTAGGTATTATTTACGGGGGGGTGGGGGTGTTTAGGGATTTTAAAATTTCGTTAAATAAGGACTCATTTGGTGGCAGGGAGGTTTTTTGCAAGAAAATTACGCGGAAAATTTGAAAATTTAAGAATACTTAACCGCCATATTAAACGTGTATGTCACTGAATTCCTCCTAAGCGGCTGGACCGATTTTAATGATTTTTTTGTGTCCTCAGGTGGGTTTGAGAATAGTTTCGATTAACAATTAGATCCGGTATGTGGCGCTGTACTCGGGTTCTAGGATTTCATTTCCTTTTTAGGGCAGGACAACGTCTGTCGGGGCCGCTAGTACTAATTAAATTTAAAATTACTGCCCAAGAGTTGCGAATGCAATTTATATTTGCCTAAATGTAGAGACGTTCTTTGGTTCCCGATCCTTAAAAGCTATTAACTTGCACCATTTATTTCAAGTGTAATTTAATTAAATGACGTTTACGAAATCGTTGTATATTAAAGCTGGAGCTACACATGCCTGTAGTTGGCTCACTTGCATGCCAGCCCCATGAACGCGCCACCTACTGTCATTTGTATACGCTGACTGGCATGTCTGTAGCTGGCAAGCAAGCAGATGTTTTTTTATATTAAGCAGTTATTTAAAATAGCACTACTTTTGTTATAATACGCTATTCGACTCGCAAATACAAGCGTGCAAGGATGCAAATTACATGCAAGTAACTCGCAAATGTATACGCTGTGTGCAAGCTACTTGCACATGCTGCTAAGTGGCATGCATGCTACTCGTACGTTTTACAGGCATGTGTATCTCCGTCATAAATCCAGTTTACTTATTAAAATAATCACCTCATTGGTGACGTCCTTTGGGGTCTTGAGATGTAAGCCGTAGGGTTCTTACTTGTTAAAATAAACGCCTCATTAGCGTCGTGGTTGAGGTCTTGGTCTATAAACCATGGGGTTCTAGATTAGATACCTACTTCGGGTAAAAAAAAATATTTTACGTGTTTTTCGATTCGTACCGCCTTCATTAATTAAGGACGTGTGGTAGAAAACGCTGTAGGCATAATACAATTATATACAGAACGAATGGTCCGCCTCTACCGTGGCAGTACCAGCAGGGCCGTAGCTTAGGGGGGGCATTGGGGGGTAATACCCTGCCTTAAAATTCCAATGCCCTGTCCTAATAATTAACTAATAATAATATAACAAGTGTAAAGCAGATTAAGACGGAAAAAATACGAGCGTAAAAAAGTTCACAAATCCAGAAAGTCAAAATTCGATTAACCAGAACATGACCAGAACAGATCAAGTAACATTTTTACTTCCGCCCTACCTGTACCCACAGCTGCCTTTAGTTAAATTCAAGCCTAACTACGGCCCTGAGTACCAGTGATTTATAGAATACCAACGTGGAATGATTTTTAGGCATTCCGTATGCAACTACGATTTCCGCAAGTCGAAATAATTCTCGTTCCTTATTTGTTTTTATACATTTTTTAAGCTTTGTCACCTAAAAAAACTTGAATCTAGTACACAAATTCTGATTGCGTAAACTAAATACCTACATAACTAATTCAGTATACGAATCACAGATATCATGTTATTTCAATTATTTATTGTATCACTCTCAAAACAGTTCGACTCTGCATTTCAAATCTAAAAAATCGGGTAAGTTCTATATTATATTATTAGATATTACAGCTGATGAAATGTTTACGTACATCTATTTTCTAACTCATCTTATTACCTGTAGATGACCGCCTGCTCTATTTTCCCTACGTAACTAAGGTTGTCTGAAAGAAATCGCCAATGGCGGTAAGACAGCCATTTGTCCTTCTTATTGTTTAGCCTAGTTTATATTATATATTTGTTATTTCTACTTTGCCTTAGATGTACAATAAAGATTTTATAAATAAATAAATAAGTTCTGTAATTTTATCAACAACATAGTTAATTACTGTTAACACATTATTCGCGCTAGTCATATTAATATTATCTCAGTTTACTCTAACGATTTCTGGTCCTCAGTAACACGGCAGTATGATTGCTTGAGACATAGATCATAGTTTGAGATATTCAGGTGTCTGTATTACATAACAAACACATATGTTCAATAACTATGTGTTGCTCACGGCTCTGCCTCGTCGCTTTCTTGCTACAAGTCACTTAATCACTGTACCGAACCATCGGTAATTATCCAGTGCCATCGGGAAGACATCCACCACAATCTATTTAAAAAACAAGACAAAATATCAAATAATGGCTACGGGAGTACATTACCGGGACAAAAGGTATAGCCTATATGTTAATTCAGGATATGGTCTATCCGTGTACCAAATCCGCTCAGAGGTTTCTGCGTTTACTTCCTACGAACATCCAATCAAAGATCATCTTGCCGACCTGTAACAAAAGATAAGAGGAGTACTATGCGTAGATACCGAGGTACCTCAAATCTGTTGGCCTCAATGCATGTCAGATGCACAAAAAGACCGTATCAGCTGTTTCATATTCCTTTAACACAAAAAATTTAAGAAAAAAAATTACTCGCAATTTCTCGCCAAGTATTGACGATACGTGACAAGTAACCGTTGGGTTCAGTAGAGAATTAAAATTCGATGTTTACTAGTTTACATACATTGAATATTCCAGTTTTAAGTAGGTAATTAGTAATTTACATTTTTATAACAGAAAGAACGAATGTTTGAATGTTGATTGGATTCTAATGTAACTATCGCAATATCCTGATATTTATAACGTGGCTCATAATGAACGATGCTTTAAATATACATAAACTTTAAGCAACAAATGTATTCTGTATACTTAGCTGCCCCCTTATTCTCTATGACACGCGTTATTTTCACCGTTCGTAACAAGCGCGTAACGTAACTCGTCGCGTTTATCACTATGGAAATTGGCATACAGAATACCATTTTACGCACATTACACGAAGTGAACGTGACGCGGCCGCGTTACGAGTTAACAATGTCATAGAGAATCATGCCTCTGTACATTTAGTTACCAAGATATCACAGAATTAGCCCAACCATATTATATTTCGCTTTTTTTATTATTTAATCATTAAAAGTGTTTTTGGCATAGAAATCCCGTTTATATTTCCCCGGTTTAAAAATAGCCTATATCACTCAGGAGTAATGTAGCGTGAAGCGTCCTATTAGAGAGATTAGCCACTACAAACCTATAGAAACATTCACAAACTTTTCCTGTTTATAATATTATTATACATTAAAAAAAGAAATAGGGTAGTTGACTACTTTTTTAAATACATTCATCAAAAATGTGTGCTATTAAAATGTAACAGAATAAGAATTTCCAAAATTGACACAATAATAAGTACTTAAGTTATAAACCTTCGAAATTTCGTGGAAGGGGTAGCTGTCAGATAACAGTAATATCAGACTGACGTCAAACGAGTGTCATCGCCAATAACGCTGCGTGCGTGCGAAAAAGACAGCGCGATATTCCCGCCAAGCCCCCACTTATAATATCAATATTTCAAGTATGAGTAAGGGCTTTATTTTTTAACCGATTTTGATGCTGATTTCGCAGAAGAATTTCTGTTACATATAAAATAATGAATGAAATCAAACATAGGAAACTACCCTATCTCAACGAATAATTTCCATTACTTAAAAATCCTCGCGAAATACTTGCAATCAGAACAATTAAATATTAATATTACCGATATCAAATATTGGAATCCTTTAAGTAAGTACAGCTGCTCGAGGCTATACTAGCAAAATTAAAACTAAGACCAACATTAAGGAACCCTAGAACACGGTATGGACCCCGTGTACAGTTTCTTACCTGATAGCTGAAGGGTAGGAAAGCCGGGTGGGGGTCGAGGGTTCATTGATCGCGGCCATTGTTGAGCGTGCGCGTGCGATGACAGCTGCCGCCCCGCGCCCTACTAGGGCAGATGGTATTTTTTTATTGAACAATACTGTATTGCGCGTCACGGATAAATAAATCTCATGGCACATGAAAATATATTAATACACATTCACATTTTTATCGAGGACGGATAGCATAGTAGCAATAGTATAGTAGCACGGTGACAATATTTTAGTGACGATAAAAATCCTGGGCAATAATAAATACTAGTCTATTCCAAAACATTGAAAGACTTTAATCTATATTCCGAAGTAAATCATAGCTAACGGACTTGCCTATATTAGCTAACCTGACGATATTTTGTTTCAAATATAAGTATCAACATTCTTTAAAACGATAAATATACTTCCTATTGTTATTAATTGTTGTTATAACGTACTGATAGATTCGAGACCTAATCCAATGGAAACTGGAACCTGAACAATCTCCCTTCTAGCTGCCAAACGAAGATATTGGGCTCTATTTCGCATTCATCAGCGTGGTTGCCTACGGTCCAAGCTCTAAAGACCAAAGTCAAAACAATCCAGTCATATAATGTTAAGGAAAGTCTTTTTTTGGATTATTGACATGCCAAAGACAATCCACCGCACCTGATCGTAATGATAGAATCGATAATCAATAATTATGCCTCACCTATCAATACTATTGTATCCCTGATCAAATTCGAATGTACACAGGCTGATCCCGGAACCCAAGAACGCCTCGGTGGCGTAGTTGTATTACGGTACGGCTGCAATACTGAGGTCTCGGGTTCGATCCCCGGGTCGGGCAAAGTGATGCTAGCTTTTTCTGTGCAATATCAGCCTGGAGTCTGGAATTTGTGCCCGATATAGAGATAGGCTCGTCCCCTATCACACCATGGGACGGAATATGCACGGCGAAGAGTGGGTGCACTAGTTACGCCTCTGCCTACCCCTTCGGGAATAAATGACGTGGGTGTGTGTGTGTGTGTGTGTGTGATCCAGGAATGCGACACACGTGAATTACATCAATTATAGCCTACTGAGAAATTCTGTGGAATTATGGTGAATCGGTACTTACATTTATGCCATTACCTATTATTATTATACACGCGACATGCGCCTTTGTGAGGTTGCACTGCTCCCGCGCACCCTCTATTCAAACTGTATCCCCGAACAAGCTCCCATCATCCGGAACGGGATCGATGCCGGGGACTATCGATTTTTCATTATTATTTTTATTCGCAAACGACTGCAGGAGGCATAAGTTATCGGGGAAAGTTTATAATAAAAAATGTCTTTATACGTAAAAGAATCAACTTAGACGTGAGTCGGAGGAAGCCCACATCCGTCCCTAATGAGCCGAAGATGGCCATTATAAAAAAAAAAATACGTAAAAGAAGGAATGCTACATTAATTTAAAGTTAAGTAATACATTTGAAACCTAATATAATTTCTAATATTAATGTAGAAAAATCTATTACATAGTCATGGTATGATGGTATGAATTATATTCAGAGTTACTACTTGATGTGGAAGGGTCACGTTATAGTCCTGGGGCTATGTCAACAAAACCAACGGGACAACGCGGCCAAAGAATAATCACAATGATTACCTAGTGATACTTAGGTGGGAATGGAACGGTCTGCCGAGACAATGTCCGGAGGTTCAAACCCAAGGCACACACTTCTGACTTTTCGAAACTACGTGTGTATTGTTTATCAAGTATCGTTCGCTTTAACGGTGAAGGAAAACATCGTGAGGAAACCTGCATATCTGAGAATTCTCTACAAGAATTTCGAGTGTATATGAAATCTGCCAAGCCGCACTAGGCCAGCGTGGTAGACTAAGGCCAGTAGTAGAGGAGGCCCGTACTCAGCAGTGGGCAATATATATAATGGCTGATTGCATTGCATTGATACTTAGGTTTACAGAGGCAGGTGACATAAATTTGCAAAAAACGAATGTGATAGATTAGTTATAACTTCATCATCAGCCCCATGAAGTCCTCTACTGAACATAGGCTGACTTAATAAAGATCGCAGGAACACACTGGAAGCAGGCCGCTTTTAGCAGGTCCATCTGGAAATCTTTAGGATAGGCTTATATTCAGCAGTTATAACTTATAACCAATGAATACTTGCTAAACCAACTGCACCGGATAAGTTCTAATTATATTGCTCAACGTTATTAAATTTATTTCCTACTTTGTAAATGTGAGCAAACCTTTGACGCGCCAGACTTATCGGAGCGCAAGGCCGTGGATGGTGGTCCATATCGCTCATACCTTGCGCCACGCCGCCTCTGCAGCTTTGCTTACCGTGTGGTCAGTGAAATTTCCCGATGACCAATAATCCACTCTCTTTCAATCACTTCATTCCATTATCTTACGGTCTTGACATAGATGATTTTTCTGTTGTCATGGATGTTTATGGGAAGTAATTATAAATAGCTTACCTCACGTTACCCACCTACGACTGCTTCGCTGGCGTAGTTGTATTACGATAAGACTGCAGTGCTGAGGTCTCGGGTTCGATTCCCGGGTCAGGTAAAGTGATATTGGGTTTTTCTACTCAGTATCAGGTCGGACTCTGGAAATGTCCCGGTAAATGTCAATGGCTTGCCCCCTATTACATGGAACCTATAGGTACCAATGGCTGGCGAAATGGAGGTGATACATAGTTGGCAGAAGTCTGCCTAACCCTAAAAAGGAAAAACTGTGTGATACTATGTACCTATCTAGACACGCGGCAGCGTGTCAAGCCAAGTTCAAGCAAAGGAACTGCCTGACCAGCGCCGAGTGTAATATTACACGATTATAGTACCTAAACCTAACCTACTTCCAGATGACCTAGAAGGATGAAATTTGGAATCCAGCCCGGTAATTATATGTAAGCGTAGGAAAAAATCTAAAAATAAAAAAAAGTTAAAAATAGGTGGGGTCCCCATACAAAACACTTTTAATACGCGCTAAACATCCGGCCAACAGTGTGTCGTGGGCGGCGCGCGGCACCACATAACTCAATACCTGCCTAGTTTTCTTTACAAAAAGTAATGATATCCCACCAAAAACATAAATGTAAAAAAGGAGAGCCAAGTTCAATACAAAAATTATGCTTGGCTGTGGGCTTCGCCGCAAAAAGAATGGAGATCTTCATTACATCAGTAATTTTATAAAGTTATTCAATATATATATATTTAACTCTGATAAAAATTGGCCAAGTCAAATCCAATCTACTTTAAGATCTCACATTTTTAAATAACAGCAATTGTTATAGGTATCCAATAAAGCAAAGAAATAGAGTTAAATACTTGTTCATAATGTTATTTTGTTCCTATAAATACATATTTGGATTTTGCATAAAACTAGGCACTCATTTAGATCTCCATTCTTTTTAGCATAATTTTTGTATTGAACTTGGCTCTCCTTTTTTACATTTATGTTTTTGATGGGATATTGCATGTACGTTACCCACCTACCTTCCATAAAATAAAATAGAGAGCCATGTAGTAGAGATAGTTGTCTTCAGGATGAATGGACCTACTGCACTAAAGCTGTACCAACCAGGCTAGTAAAACTGTCTCATAGAATAACTTGAAGTGACAGCTGCCTCTTATTCTCTATGACAGTATTAACTCATAACGAGGCCGTGTTACGTTATCTTCGTGTGATTAGCGTTAAATGGTATTCTGTATGCCAATTTCCATAGTGATCTCTTGGTCCACAAAGGACATGTCCAAAAACGGGCTTAAAATTCTAACCAAGATTGAAGATACTTTATATACTTTGCATTGGTTAGAAGTATCTTAGAATACTGTCCTTTAATATGGTCCCCTTTCTACAACATTCATATAGACAGGATTGAGGCTATCCAGAGACGTTTTTTGCGATATATATCTGCCAAATTCGGGTTGAGACGATAATTACAAACGTACGAAGCTAGACTTGAATATTTTGGAATGAGCACTTTGGAATCAAGGCGTAAGATGGTTCAGTTCTCCGCGCTTTATAAAATATTTAATGCTAAGTGGGACGCTGCTGAATTGTTAAGCCAGTTTTCTATAAAGATAGGTAGTAAGAGAATCCAATCCCTTTTCACCTTGCCTACCAGTAACAATAACTTACTTACAACGACCCCATCCACAGAATGTGTAGATCATATAATGAGCTTAGCAAGGATCTAGACTTGTTCTCTATGACATATCACACGTATCTAGCAACATGTAAAAACAGACTAAAAATAAATGAAAAAAAAAATATACAAATAAATAATTAAAAATAAAATATCAAATTAATAATACCTACTCTGTAACTAATATACCTGTATCAATGTATGAGTTGTGTTGTCCTCTTATACCTGTGTATCAGCGGTAGGGTTCTTGATGTAATTGATTGTATCTAAGTTAAAATAATGACAATTTTCTCACCTGTTGAGCAACTATCTGGGCGTACTATGGGCTGGTAACATTGATCCAGGGCCTGAAATATGTCAATTGGAGCATCATTACACTGTGATTTTCATATATCTGAAGTAGCAGCTTACCTGTCATGTTTCGAACTAACACTGAGATAGTTGAACTCAGCTACATTGAATGACTGATTATCCCGCATTTGTGAGTGTTTCAGGATTGATTCATGTTACTAATGTAAAATTAGCCTCGATGGCGTAGTTGTATTATGGTACGACTGCAATGCTCAGGTCTCAGGTTCGATTCTCGGGTCGGGCAAAGTGATATTGAGTTTTTCTATTCAATATCAGCTCGGAGTCTGGATTTTGTGCCCGACATGGCGATATGCTCGCTCCATATCACATCATGGGACGGAATAACGGCGAAAAGTGTGTGCACTAGTTACGCCTTTGCTTACCTCTTCGGGATAAAAAACTTGAGTGTGTATGTATGAATGTAGTTTTAACTCGCGGCTCCACCCATGTTAAAGTCCATTCCCGGACTTGAAGAAATGTCTGTTTATATGCTTATCTTGGGTAAATTCTAGCTTCTTGCCTATTTTAACGGTGTAATACATTATTTTAAGCGATGCTCTTAGTACCTTACAATATAGAGTAGGTACATTATTATTGTTCTTTTTTTTATTGCATTGAATGACGAGACGAGCATGCCGTTCGCCTGATGGTAAGCGATACGACCACCAATAAACAATACTATCACCATCCAGCACCTTGAGTTACAAAGTACTGTATGGCATTCCACTGCGCTCGTCATCCTGAGACATAAGATGTCAAGTCTCGGTATGTCCAGTAGTTACACTGGCTACAATGTCCTTCAAACAGAAACAAAACAATGCATGCACACTGCTGCTTGGCGGTAGAAACAGACATTGCGGTGGTATCCACCCAGACGGACTCTTACATATGAGAGACCTACGACCAGTTTTGTCCATGATTTGCTTTTTCTTAGAAGACAGAAAGAAAGAAAGAAAGAAAGAGTTTTATTATTGGCACAAAATGCAGTTTTAAAAATAAGTAATTTTTCACAAAACAATTAATGTGCCAACAAAGGGCTTCTCATTTAGCTTAATGCTGCTGCAAAACAGCTGCAGCGCTGGTTCTTATGCGTAGACTTTAAATGGCCATTCTCGAAACCAAATTCTATTAGTTTTTTTACAAATATACAACAATTATTCTAATTAAAGTTAAAAATGATGTAAGTATACCATTGTTACAAAAGACATTTAAGCACACATATTACACAAACGGTTATGGTCGATACGTTTCAAAAATATTGTGTTATTGTCATTGATGTATTTACATCAGTGGTTATTGTACATTATAATTGAACGAAAATCCATCAATCAAGTGTGAATATCAGCTACTGTGTATTTACTAGGTTTGTATCAATCTTATCTGTTGTCCCATATCTAGCTTTAGGCTTGACCCAGTCCTGAGTTTACTCGTATATTATATTGATACCTTCGAACATTAACTTTACTCACACAAACTGAATATATCCACTATTTTATTGGGTTTTACTAAGTATTATTTCACAAAAAAAAATTATGAGTGCCTCGTTGTATTACGGTACGTCTGCAATGCATAGATCTCGGGTTCGATCCCCGGGTCGGGCAAAGTGCTATTGGGTTTTTCTAATCAGTATCAGCCCGGAGTCTGGAATTTGTGCCCGATATGGCGATAGGCTCGCCTCCTATCAAACCATGAGACGGAGTTCGCACGGCAAAAAGTGGGTGCACTAGTTACGCCTCTGCCTACCTCTTCGGGGATAAAAGGCGTGAGTGCCTATGCATGCGTATAAAATTTGATAATTTTTTTTATCATAATTACACTAATAATTTTATTGTTGAGTTTGGTTTAAGCGTGTGCGATAATAACACCTATTGAAGTGGAAAGCAAGGAGTAAAACAACTGTGATAACGAGGCATATCATTAAGCGTGCGTGGAGGGTAGCAAGCAGGACATGGTAGGGCGCGCAACGCATGTGGCCTGGCAGACGGGTGCCGACGCATCTGGTGACGAGGGGGGCGCGGCGGGGGCTAAAATTAGTACCGGAGCGCCACGTGCGCCACCGACGAGCATCAGTCCGCGCTCAACCACCACGCAGAACACCCGTCTGTAGTGTACACCCATCCGCACTCTCGTACACTCGGCGCACCACTCGCGTGGCGACCAGGCGATCATACTAGCAGACCGCATCCGCGGCAGTGACAGTGTCAGTAGAGTGGAACGGTGGCCGGCGCGACGGAGGCTGTGCAAGGCATGTTGATGGCGGGCGCTCTGCCGGCCGAGCCCGAAGGGCTGCTGGCACTCAGCGCTCTGCCCGGACAGAAGGACACGACGTGGACGAAACTCTTCGTCGGTGGGCTTCCCTACCACACCACCGACAAGAGCTTGAGGGAACACTTTGCAGTGTACGGAGACATAGAGGAGGCCGTCGTCATCACCGACAGGCAGACCAGCAAGAGCAGGGGATATGGCTTTGTAAGTTCCTTTGATCAAACACATTAACGTTGTTTTCATGAAAACGCCGCGCCGTGTAAAATTGACACGTAAACCTTTTATGCTCGTGCGCAGCTGAGTCGTGTCGAGACTGAAACAGCCGTGCATATCTATCGCACGTTTACTGCGTTATCGGGGCCTTACTGCTTGCTACCTATACTACACACAACAACGGTGGCCGACACGCCGACTTATAAACCAATTTACATCCAACACGGAAGTTGTGAGTTGTGACTTATGACAGTTTTGCACAGGTGCAAGCGTACCACTTAAGTATGCATGCGACTTACTTACGGCATGATCATAGTTGCGTAAAATATTACGGATTTTTATCCTATAAGTCTAAAGCTAGTCGGTTGGCTCATGCTATGTTAATTAAATGTTTTTATTTATAAACGAAATGTCTGATTACAAAGCAGTTACAAAATGTTTTACCGCTGTTAATATTTTCACCGACGCGATGCGGCGCGGCGCGGCGGCCGTAAATTGTTTCACGTAAACAATACATTGTACAGCAACATTTTGGTTTGTTTTTAATAGAAGCCAATAATCAATATCGGAAGCACATTTTGCGATTTAACTTGTGTTTTAATGTAATAAAGTCGCATGCTTTTTGTCCGGCTGCTTGGGGCTGGTGAGAAATGAATCACAACCCCATTTTGAATTTGTGTTAGGGTGCACTAGACCCTGAGGGAGAAAACTCGTTTTGTGCACCCCTGTGTGATATGCGTACGAAGGTTGGGCGCGCAATTTAGTTGGCGGCACTTTTCCTCACTTTTTTATAAAGTGAAAAATTAAGTCATTTACTTATTATAATTGGCTATTGGTTTCTATTTCTCGTATATTGTATGATAAGACTCGTTCATTTGTGTCCTAATTTCTCAGTTCTTATATGCTGCTACTTTTCCGTCTTGAGAGTATTATTACTACGGATACCACTTCCAAGTTTTTACTCTTTAATTAAGTAAATTAGGTACGGACGGGTAATATGGCCACCTTAAAGTTTAAACCATTGTAGGTATTAATAAAAAGACCATATTGTTCTATGTATAAAGCTTTATTAATATTATTGCAAACTATGAACTCCTAATCATTACATTCTTCGGAATTTATTTTTTAAACATAGAAAATGCCCATATTAACATACCTATAAGAAAATATATATGGCCATCATAGTCACAATATTTTCTTATTGGTATATTAACATTATAACCTTATAAATATCAACATTATAAGTTAAAAATAACGCAATCAATATTCGTCTCATCAATTGACATTTTTATGGACGTTAAGACTAAATTATACTTAGAAAACAATCATAAAAATTAAGTTATCTCAAAAAAAATATTCTTCATGTCATTAATGTGTCATTTTTCTCGTTAGCATTGCAAATACACTGCGGTTTGTCTTATCACATCAAGATCTTGCATGACATTATAAAGTTTCTGGACAATAACAACAAACTTATTCAATGTGGCCTTTTTATGGCTATACTAGCTTTTGCCCGCGGCTCCGCCCGCATTAAAAAGTTTTTCCGGGATAAAAGTCCCGGTTTATATTTTCCCGGGATAAAAAGTAGCCTATGTGTTAATCCAGGACATGATCTACCCGTGTGGCAAATTTCATCGAAATCCGTTCAGTAGTTTTTGCGTGAAAGAGGAACAAACATCCTTACATCCTTACATCCATACATCCAAACATCCAAACATCCAAACATCCATACATTCTTACAAACTTTCGCCTTTATAATATTAGTAGGATAGTAGGATTTACTTATATATACCTGTGGCCGAAAAAAACAATTATTACAATAAGTATTCATAACACTGTTAAAAGCACAATCTACATTAAAACTAGGATAAAAATGACTTAACTTACCTTTTTTACAGCGTAAAATTTCTAGAAAGTTACTATTAAATCAAATTTGCAACATCAAAAATTTATAATCGGCTACAAGTTAGAGCGACTTTGTCTAGGGGGAATATTTAACTAAGAAGGTAGTTCACAGTGACAGCGACTTCATTTATTTAGGTTTCGTAATATTGGAGTCCTATAAAAGTGGCCATATTTACTATCGGGCCATATTACCCGTCCGTGCCTTAATAGCTTAATAAGCACTACATAGACAGTAGCAGTTTTATAAAACACGGAGAAGTCTTAAATTGCTACTTGAATGAAATTCAAGCTGGGATTCTTAATATTTTAAGCCTCTGTATTGCTATAAATAATGTAAATTCATTCTATTCTATTTTAATATCTAATTTTCAATCATGTTCACAGTTCGATGTTCTCATTGTCATTCTATATTTTTTACTTTTAAATAATGTACAATACACAATGATGATAATATTAACATTTATTGGAATCTGGCATCGTATTAAGAACAATTTCTTGATAAAGGTTTGGTAGCTCTGCCTATGAGGTGCTACGCATGTTTTTGGAGTGGTCTATGACTCAACTTTAGCCATCTATTCCCTGCGGTATAATCACTAATTCACTACCAACACCACTACATAGTATAAGACAAAGTCGCTTCCCGCTGTCTGCCCCTATGTCCCTATGTAGGATGCTTAGATCTTTAAAACTACACAACGGATTTTGATGCGTTTTATTTAATAAGTAAAATGATTCAAGAGGAAGGTTATGTATAATACATGCATAATATAGTAGAGAAATAATTTATTGTGACTGCGAGGGCCTTTTTGCGAAAAGTTGGGGATGTACTTATACTGGACGAAAAAGGCGATTTTTTAAAATAAAGTATGCCGGTCTTCGCCACATTTACCATGTTATGTGAGATTTGGATGGGTAAAAGTTTTTGTAGTGCAATAGACTTGTGTGTCTCGATTTTTGTTAGAAGTAAACGCAGGAACAACTAAACGGATTCGGATGAAGTTTCGCACACGTGTAGACCATGTCCTGGATTAACATAGGCTACTTTTTATCCCAGTAATTTGCTCCCATGTGAAATAATGGACGATTTTCATCAGATTTTTTAAACCGATGGCCCTGGCGTCGCGTCGTAGGGACTTTTTTAAGCGGGAAAGGCCTTACCCGCGTGCGAAGCCGCGAGAAACACTTAGAAAATATTTGAATAACAGTCATAAAGATAGATAAGTTTTCAACTTTAATTGAAACTCTAAACTCTATAAAACCTAACTAACACACAGGGCGGGAAATAATTGCAGTCCCTATTCAAAAATATAACAATTTCTAACTGCCTAAGTTTGCATAATCTTTAAAATTAAAAGATAAATTCAGTATCAGGTTTAGATTCTTAATCCCAGTGTATAGTGACAACAACCAGTATCGTGTCGAGGGTTCAACAAAAGAACGTCATACGATACATAATGCAAGATGTGAAACGCTCAAGGCGATCTCAAAGGGACAACGTTTACTCTAAGTGCATTGTATTTGAACAATTACATCCTACTTGTTTGTACCAGCTTGGTTATGAGAATACTTTGAGAACAATTGCAAGTTTATGATATACAATCTGTATATCATAAACTTGCAATTAAATATAATAATATAATATAATATAATAATATATAATATAATAATCTGATATACAATCAGACATTCATTTCGTGAGACTGCTTAGCAGGAATTTTGAATGGATCAGATCATTTTATTTTTGGTTAATGATTTGTTGTAACAGTTGGATTAAGCTGTTCACTGTTGTAACTTCCAAGAGACTTGCGATTTAAGTTCTTTACCATGGTGGTTATATTTAAGTATAACTAAAGGTTATGAAGAAAATCTATGTTAATAGAAGTTGGAAGTTTCATAACAATTTATATGAGCATAACATCAAAGTTATAATCTAGCAGAATAAGAGAATTACCATTTGCAAACATTGGTTTAACTTTTTTTCAAGAACTCATATAATATTTGGAAACTAGGTTCCTATAGGCAAGAGTTAGGCCCTTTAATTGACCCGGCGTCGGACTTATTTCATTGCTATGGATTCGGTCGAAAGGATCGTAATTCAGGGTATGCCTCCACTGTCTATGCTCGGGTTTTTACAGTCGTGGGTAAAAAGCTAAAAGAAATTTCTACGCCTTGACAAGGATATCCACATCAACGTGGGATCTATCGTTCAGTACACTAAAGATCATTTATGGAGCCACTTATTTGGGGTGTATCTGTTATGGATCACCTGTATGGGCTGATTGATTAACTTCTGTTTGATTAACTTCGTTGCGGGTTAAGAATAATTAGTGTTCCCTGAGACTCGCCGAGCTTCACCGCTCGGTGTCATAAAATGCGTGCCACTGTCGATCCTGGCTTACAGGAGTTGCAGTGGTGGGTGTGAGGGCGGGATAGTAAAAAAAAAACCCGTGGGTAATCCTCGGTATTATTAAGCTGCACGCGCTTGCAGCGCTTCGAGTGCGCCGGCGAGAGGCACTGCGAGTGTCCAGCTTTATAAGACCTGGACAAAAAGATAACCACGGTTGAAAAAAAAGGGCCTTAATCATGATTTAAGCTACTCGTATGTGGTATGGTAATTTCAACCACTGATCTATTGTAATTATACTGGTACAAGGGATAACTATGGAACGTGGAGAATGGACGTATTAAAATGTTATTCTAAAATGGGACGTGAAAATAAGATGCAAGATGATTAAATTGTTTTTGTCAAGTAATAGTGATTATAAAAACCTACTCAAAAGGTTTTTTTTGGTGTTATGCTAATAGACTTATGATCTAACACATCATGGACATTTAAGCTCGGTGAACCAAGTCTGCCCTAGTTACACTTCTTCAAGAATGCAGGCGGAATAACTGACCAATTTATAACATAATAGTAATTGGTTTTGTTTAAATTAATCACAGCTATAGTCGATATCTAATAGAGTATGACATAAACAGACATCTCGATTGCAAACTGCAAGACCTAAGATGTTTGGAAATTAGAGTTCATTGTCAGACATTTCGATATGCATTGCAACTGTTTATTAGCAAATATGATGGCCACTTATTTGTCTCGTTATTTAGTTGCATAAAAATTAAAACACTTACTTGTTGTCAGTGGCGACAGCATAATACCAATTACTCGGGTATTGTGAAACATGCTTTAAGTCAATTAAATACGTGTCGATAATTAATTGAGTTGTGATCCAGTTTATTGAGGCGGAGCAAGAGAGGAATCGACAATATTGGGCGTATCTGAGGCCCGCCTCTCTACGGCTCTACGACGTAGACAGCTCTACAATAAATACAATCTCTACATTTTATAGACAACATTTTTCTCGCGCAGAGCGTGAATGGTCAGATAAAGAAACATAATACCGTCTCAGGCAATCGGGTAAAAATGAAAATTGCTTTAGGTTGTAACTTATTTTAGTTTAAAACGTTTAATTAGTCCCCTGCCACTGGAGTGACATGATATGAATTCACACGTCATTAATTCTTCGCTCGTATGTTGAAGTCCGTAGTAATACTTTATTTTCATATTTAAGTAAGTTTTTGAGTTTGTCTGTCCGATAGTCATGCAATCCTACTAATATTATAAAGGCGAAAGTTTGTAAGAATGTATGGATGTATGGATGTTTGTTCCTCTTTCACGCAAAAACTGCTGATCGGATTTCGATGAAATTTGGCACACAGGTAGATCATGTCCTTGGTTAACATATAGGCTACTTTTTATCCCGGGAAACCATAAAGCGGGACTTTTATCCCGGAAAAACTTTATAACGCGGGCGGAGCCGCGGGCAAAAGCTAGTCTAATATATTTGTAAATGTTCTATACCTTATACATAGATTGATTTAAATTAAAATAATTTACTAATCATTGACTATAATATTGGTAACATTTATACTGAGAAAAAAAATCTTTGTAGTGTAAAACATTGCTGTGACTTCACTGCACTGTGATTGCATTGACTAACATGTTTAGGGAACTTCAAACCGAGTCTAACTTAGATTGTGCAAATAATGAAATATAACCCATAACCCCATTTATTCCTCTGGGAACTACCAAATGCGTCATCTCCTACGCTCATAAAATCATTGGCTGTTCCTCTATTGAAAATCTATTATCAAGACTCATGATTTTTGTTGATGTGCACTATCTAATGTTTATAACTGTTAAAATGTTTGGCAGTCACTTGTGTATACTCAGTATTTTCATCTTAAAATTTACTCAGTCGCAGCTCGGAGTCAGGAAGTTGGCGGTGTGATACCCCCGTGCCTCGGAAAGCACGTAAAGCCGTTGGTCCTGCGCCTGATCTCTCTCCGGTCATGTCGGATTGCCGTCTCACCGGACTATGAGAGTGAAGGAATAGCGAGTGCACCTGTGTATTGCGCACACACTTGTGCACTATAATATCTCCTGCGTACCAGGCTGATCTCCGTTGAGATTGGCCGCCGTGGCCGAAACTGGCTAGGAGGATTTCATACTCAGTATCATCGAATTCCCGATGTGAGTGCAAAAAACAAATAGTGGCAACTGCTAACTAGCAGGAGCATTGTTGTTAGCATTCGTTATCGCCGCAGCTAACTACAATTTGTACGCCATAAACAATTCGAGCCGCGATATAAACTCGATTGCAGTGTGTTGAACCGATTGAAATGTTTAATTACGTTTCGTTTTTCACTTGATAAATGAAAATTTACATACAATAAGAAATCGTCGCGTTTCGAGACATTGAAACGTACAAGATTTAATTAAATATAAAGCTGTAACTGCACGATAAATTTCTATTTATTTTTATTGTAGTCATTAATGTATTACGGTTTTTTAATACATCAATGATTGTAGTCGTTAAATTAGCTAACGAATATATTGAATAAAAATGCCTGCCTGCAATGTATTTATTCAAATACTACAGATAAAAAAGTGGAAATATATTATATAAATGTAAATTTGTTGAATTTTCAATTAGATGTTTAAACCCTCGCTATCTGGAGGTCATCTGACGTTTTGCTTTAGTTTTGTCGGTTCGATTGGGTCTTTTTAAAATTCAAGCTAGTTTATTTAGATCTGCATTGTGGTGTTAATTTAAAGAATATATAGGAATGTATAAGGTTCTACGTGGCTGGTCGCATTGATAGTACAAGCGACGAGGTGGCGACCCGCAACTCACGCATGCATTACAATAGGTAATGCTGATTCTACGTCATCCTCTGACATACTATTTTGTATTTAAATCGATACAAAACAAAATTACACAATGAGCAAGAGTCTAGTCCACAGGGTACATTTATAAATAATTACAACTAATATAATGTACGAATTTCAACATAATTATCTTATAATTGAATTTAAAATAGAGATGATTTATGATTAACAAGAATAAACTAATCCGACTAATTCTTACCATAGTTAAAATAAAATTAAGTCTATAGTGGTGTTATTTGTTTTATATACTGGGTACAAATCCAGACTCCGGTTTGATAATTGGCAGAAAAACCGAATATCACTTTCATAATGGGGATTGAGACCGAGTTTTTAAATAACATCTTTACTTGTTTATAAAAATAAGTAATCGCTTCGTATTAGTATACATACATACATATACACTCACGCCTGTTATCCCCGAAGGGGTAGGCAGAGACGCAACTAGTGCACCCACTTTTCGCCGACATTCCATCCCATGATGTGATAGGGGGCGAGCTTATCGCCATATCGGGCACAAATTCCAGACTCCGGACTGATACTGAATAGAAAAACTCAATATCACTTTGCCCGACCCGGGGATAGAACCCGCGACCTCAGCTTTGCAGTCGTACTGTAATACAACTACGCCACCGAGGCAGTCGTGTTAGTACTTAGTACTAAATATTGTATTTGTACTTATAGGTGATAATGGGTGACCGAGCGGCGGCAGAGAGAGCGTGTAAGGATCCAAACCCCATCATCGATGGGAGAAAAGCAAACGTAAACCTCGCGATACTTGGAGCAAAACCACGAGGGAACCTGGCTCCAGGTGAGTAGCTTTAAAGTGAATTCATATCACTAATTATCGCCTTTTTATCAATAATGCCACTATTCGGTATTCGATTTGTAAAATATCTTATTTGAGAGTAGATATGACTAACCACTGAGTATGTTTATCATTAAAGGACTTCGTCCAAGAACTGGCCCAAAATTCTCATGAAGATACATATATATTTGGATAGTACTCCCAAAAACTAGGAATTTGCAATAAATCGTGTAATTTTAAAGATATTTATGTAATTTTATTTTGCATAAAAAGTACACTTAATATGGATGTTTTTAAAAAAGTTTGTAGTTATAAATGTAGAGGCCTAAAAATATTTTTTGAATGGACCCAAGGTCCATATTTTTGGTTAATCCATAAAGTTTGAGCCTTGTTGAATTTTGAAGTCCAGCACCCGTGCTAAAAGCGGACATCTCCTTTGTATCTTAGTAAGGAATTAGTACTTTGTTGTCCTTTCTAAAATATGTGTTTCTAAAGAACCTACATTTTACACAGTACAACCGCAGAGTAGACCAGAGATGTTACTTTGTTAAGTGGTTGCAAGAATGATGTATAACTAGATTTTTGCTCGTGGCTCCGCCCGCGTGAAATACTTTTTCCGGGATAAAAAGTAGCATATATTACTCCCTGATAATATAGCTTTAAATAATTTTTAAAATCAGTGCCGTATTTCTTGTGTTTATTCGTTACAAACATACAAATATACAAATCTTTACTCTTTATAATAATAGTGTAGATATAACAAAAAATAAAACCGACTTCAAAACCACTACAAACCAAAAAACAAATTTAAATTTATGTACGGAGTCGGTGCCTAATTTAAAATTGAACATTGTTCCTACCTATTTAGTGTATTTGCTTAACTTAGCTGGCAATTTAAATTCCAAATATACGTTAAATTATTTTTTGGTTTGTAGTGGTTTTGAAATCGGATTTATTTTTTGTTAAAAAGCTTTTATTTATTGCTTTTTTCTTAGTTTATTATGCAATGGTGTTAACAATACATAATAGATACACGGTTGCAGCGGTCGCGGGTCATCTGCTGTTAGTTATTGAAAAGTTCCATTGTCTATCTCTGAAGAATTCCATCTGATTCTAATAAATTATATACTAAAACTTTCCCTAAAAATATACATTTGAATAACGAACATCCCATTCAAATGGGATTAGTAGTTTTTGAGAAAATCGCGGCCATACAAACATGCATACATGCGGATGGAATACAGAACCTCCATTTTGAAGTCGGTTAAAATGACTGGTTTGGCCGAAAAAATATTAAGTGATAGGTATGTCTTAAAACAACGTTATGTGTATTTTGTACGAATTTAGTTGTTCCGTTTCTAAATCAACACCAAAAAAATACGAGACAGCCAGCAACATGACTCAGCGTACCAGCAAAGCGTTATGGGCTATGGTGAAATAACATAACTATTGTAATTCAAAACGCTATTGTTATGTTTGTGAAATAATTGTTACAAATTCGTCAATGACCGAGCCCGAATACTTCAAAGCTATAACGGATGGCGTAGTTAATCACTATCTTCTTTATTTGCATAATGCGGGTTACTACATTCTCAAAAGCGTCTCGGGCTCGCTTATCGCTCAGCTGTTTGCTCATGGAGCATTTTTTGTCCAACACATGATTGTTTTTTGTGTGCCTCGAAGACGATAGCGTGTTGTCATGGGGTAAAAAATGATCACTGCGCGTGTGATACTCCTTGGGGGCATTGTGTGCTACTTGTTACACATTATGTTCGTCACTTAATTATACTGATCGTAACACGTGAAAATTTAATGTATAATTGTTTCAGAATTTGATTTAGTTTTAAATTAGATATGAGATATAGTCGATTTATACTGATTATATTTTTTGTGTGGACGATAGCCTACTTGGGAATGGAACGGTCTGCCGAGACAATGTCCGGAGGTTCAAAACCCAAGGCACACACCTCTGACTTTACAAAGTTATGTGTGTATTGTTTATCAATTATCATTCGCATTAACGGTGAAGGAAAACATCGTGAGGAAACCTGCATACCTAAGAAGTTCTTTATAAGAATTACGAAGGTGTGTGAAGTCTACCAACCCGCACTAGGCCAGCGTGGTGGAGTAAGGTCTAAATCGTCTCAGTTGTAGAGGAGGCCCGTGCCCAGCAGTGGTACAGTATATAACACACACACTCACGCCTGTTATCCCCGAAGGGGTAGGCAGAGGCGCAACTAGTGCGCCCACTTTTCGCCGTTATTCCGTCCCATGATGTGATAGGGGGCGAGCCTATCGCCATATCGGGCACAAATTCCAGACTCCGGGCTGATACTGAATAGAAAAATTCAATATCACTTTGCCCGACCCGGGGATCGAACCCGAGACCTCAGCTTTGTAGTCGTAGGTACTGTAATACAACTACACCACCGAGGCAGTCGTTTTAATGAATTTTGAATAAATAACGAATAACCCAATTTTAATATAGGTACATATTAATTTTATTTATTTTGCATGTCATATGTTTCCATATTAAGTTGATTTTAAAGAAATGTTTTAAATATTACTTTTGCAAGTGTTTCGTAATCATTGCAGCAATGACGAAACGCGTAATTTTATAAAAAAAAACAACTGTATCATTACAAATATCGTCAATTTTATCTGTATTTTGAACAATTTAAAATTACGATAAAAAAAAAAGTTTGAATTAATTCCTTGCGTGAAATTTAAAAAAACTAATAACGCAATATAACTTATTGGAAAACGAATTGTATTTAAAGTTTAATTTGACAACTACCGTTACCTACTGCAAATGTAACCGATTAACGATTATACCATAGAAATAATCTGTGGAAATAATCGTATTAATTATAACAAGTGGGCTGCGCATATTTGTATCATTTGATAGGGAGAGATAGGGTTGCGATACTCGATAACGAGTGCCCACCGATAATTTCATTTATTATTTTATCAGTCGGTGCGGTCTATGCGGAAATTTTATGAACTTCTAATCTACATTCCTATCGTTTTACTTTAATAATAGTGACACTTAAGTTACATGATAAGGTTCAAAACTCGATATGGATATTATGAGACAAGGTAAATTGCATAATGGCAGTGTAGCATCAATTAATTTTTAAAGACTTTTTCGGTGTCGTTTTGAGAATTTGTGACATTTCATTTGACCATGGTAAAATCTATCCTGAAAGACCAATAATAACAAAAATGTGTCAATTATTTAATAATAATAATAATTAATAATATAATAATATTATATAGCCTTTTATTCAGATCAGATTACACTAATAATAAAATGTTAAAACTTAATCTAGTATTTGGCTTTTTATTTATATTTCTCTTTTTTTTACTTTCTGCTGCTAACTCTTTGATCATCGTGGTGATGTCTTCAGATGTTTTGGCAAATAACACTATGTCGTCAGCAAATTTTAAATGAGTGAGTGATAACCCATCCAAATTTAGTCCGAAATGACTCCAGTTGAGACCTCTGAAGATGGATTCCAGCACTGCGGAGAACAGCTTTGGGGACAGGGGGTCTCCCTGTCTAACCCCTTTTTCGATTCTGAATGGAACGCCTTTCCTTTCTAATTGGATCCTAGCCGTACCATGACCATATATGTTTTTTTTTTTTTTTTAATTTGAATGTATTTCTGTTCAATTCCTTGTTCCAATAGTGCGTCCCATATTTTCCCATGTAGTAGGGAGTCAAATGCCTTACTGTAGTCGACAAACGCAATATAGTATGTGAGCTGATATATACTGAGCTGCACATACGATGCGATTTGGTACAGCCGAACCATTAAAATGGTATGCCATCGAACCATATCGCATCGTGTGGGGCACGGTTCGATGGACATTATTATTATTATTGTTGGTACGGCTGGTTCGATGGCTTGTCCATCAAACTTGGTTGGATACAACTGGACATCGCATGGTACGGTTCGATCGTCTGGCGTGAAGACTGTACCGCGTGACGAATTGGTCGTATGATACCAAATCTAATCGTCTGTTAGTAGTATAAGACTTGGCGCACTGCGTGGATGTGACCGATCACTGAATAATCTTTACGATGTCAATAATTTAATACTAATCTATATAGAAATATTATACTATATAGGAATTTTGTGCCCAATATGACGATAGGCTCGCCCCCTATCACATCATTGGGAAAACGCACGGCGAAAAGTGGGTGCTCTAGTTGCGCCCCTGCATACGCCCTACTCCTTTGGGGATAAAAGGCGTACATGTGTGTGCGTATTATTTTAAGCGTTAAAATTCCTTTTAAAAAGTAAATCGAAAAAAATTACCCATCCTAGAATAGGTATAGGTACCTACCGTAGTTAAATTTTTTAGCCAGAATGATATGAAAGTTCCAAGAATAAATATTTACATTTCTGTGTGTACGATGTATAAAAAATTTATTAATCTCACCGAAGATTATGTCGGGTTGGCTGTTGCTGCGTAAATATAGTTTTGATTAATATTCTGCGTACAAAACTGATGTATATTATTCATCCTATATTACTAATACTACGTTATAATTCATAAATGAGATATTTTGTGAAGATGTTTGGATGTGTGTTAGTATATAACGCCGAAACCGCTGAACGGATTTTTAAACCAAAACCTAGTAAACAATAATATCCAAGATATTGGAATGTACAGTCAGATACATAAGGAGCTCAACAAATAGCACCTTTAGGATGAAAACTACACAATTTAAAACGATAGAAAATTGGGTTATCGTCATAAAATTACTTAAAACGAAGTACTCAATAGAACAATAGTTCAAACTCAGCCATATTCAAGTAGGAAAAGGAAGAAGCTGTTATATCAGACCCTTTTTATTCCATTTTTATCAACAAGGGACTAGTTTTTAGTCATTTAAAAATGACCACTCAATTTTCTATTTTTTGAATTGTGTCGTTTTCGTTCTAAAGGTGCGAAATTCAAAATTTCAAATCGCTTCTACACTTTCGTGTCCTAACCAATTTTTGTTTTCTCTTCACAAAAATTAAAAGGCGATTAACTTTACTTCCCACAAAGAAAAAAAGGTTTCAATTAAACTGAACGCGTGGAGGTGATTTGATATTTAGTATTTGTTCAGCTAGTTATGTGGCTATACAGTACAATAACATAGCAAATTATATAATAGGCCGGTGCAGTTTTTGCAATCGAAAAGAATTGTACAAAATTTCGTTTGTAGGTGTCGATTGCAGACTACGCTGAATCGAATTACATGAGCGTCACCAAAAGTAATCACACACATCACGCCTTTGTCCACAAAGGGGTAGGCAGAAGTGCAACTAGAGTACACACTTAATACATAAAACTCTCACTAATTTTACTATAAATTACCATTTTACATGAATAACCATTTTACATGAATAACCAAGCGAGAAACATTGCAAGTTACAAAAACTCATAAACTTCTATATTCATATGCACAACCAGGAAAGTGCATTGTTCATTATAAAATTAGTTTTCTATTAGTATACAAGGGGCCTTGTCAAAATATGATTTAAATTCACTCAACTTTGTTACATTTTGTTACAAAGTTATGCGTATTTTAACACTTACAACGGAAGGTATTGCGTGCAAACTTTGTGTACAATTTAAAAGCACCATGAAAACAAAACAGTGACAATAATTTCTTAAACCACTACAAGAATAGGGAAATTGGGGTGACAATAATACTTTGAGGTTTTACTTTGTAGAAAAAATAAATAGGTACAATACGAGATTTCAATATAAATAATTTTACCAATAGCATGGCATACGTAATTATTAATATTTTTTCCATGCTTTACCTGTAATAAAAAATCTATTATTAGTAATGACAGTACTTTATACTTGAAAGTCATACTTATTGTTGTTATAAACGGCATACAAAAGTATATGCTGTAACCTTGCATTTTGATTAATGTTCATTTAATTGTCAGATTTTGAATTTCGAACACATGTCTGTCCAAGTAAAATTCCCTAGAGTTGAGTGTACTATAAAACACGGTGAACGGTGGTCGCGCCTCCCCGCCGGAAGTTGCTAAACGCTCGGAAACGGAAGTGCTCGGTGTACGAGGCTTGCTAATTGATTACACCCTACTGTGACACGCACCGAGACAACCCTTATGAGGTGATAGATTGAAATGTATCACCAAATCTGTGCGAGATTGTTGCAGCCAGTGTAACTACTGGACATAACGAGACTTAACATCTTATGTCTCAGGATGACGAGCGCAGCGGAATGCCACATAGTACTTTGTAACTTAAGGTGCTGGATGGTGTTGCTACTGTTTATGGGTGGTCGCATTGCTTACCATCAGGCGAACGACATGCTCGTCTCGGCATTCAATGCAATATAAAAAAGATGTTCACAATTTTGTTATGAACTTTCTTTTCATTGTTTTTTTATGTTGAAATAGTATCTTTTTTCGGATTTTATGTCAGAACTATTTTACAATTATATTGTTACAAATTTCAACAGCTGCATGGAGACTAATTGCAGTAGTATAAAAAAATAGGATCTGTTACCGCCAATAGCAAGCAGCTAGACAATTTCATACATTTATACAAGCATGATGTAGCTAAAAACATTAACGTTGGACATAATCAACGATTCTTTGATAACATCCGTGTAACATCTAATTTTATGCGATAGAAGAACATTACGGCTCGGACTACTATTGTATACCATGATATCGCATTTTACTATTGTAACGACCTTGTCGTTGTATTATTGAACATAACATTTATATATCAAGGATATTATGAAATGGTCGCAGTATGGAAATATAAATTACATATACTTTTTTTATGGTTTATGTCTTCTATACTAATAATATAAAGAGGAAAGATTTGATTGTTTGTTTGCATTGAATAGGCTCCGAAACTACTGGACCGATTTGAAAAAATCTTTCACCAATATTAAGCTACATAATCAGCGAGTAGCATAGGCTACTTTTTATCCCGGGGAAATATAAAGCGGGACTTTTATCCCGGACAAACTCATTCACGAGGGTGAATGCGAGCAGCAGTCTGGTAGAATAATAACTTATGTAGTTAGTAATACCAAAATATTTCACGTAATTAAAAGTCTTACCTGAACAAAAATAGCTCAACAATATTATTGGATAAAATGTTGAGCTAATGCTATTTTCATCTTCAATGTTTTTTTACGTTTTTCAGCTGTAGGCTTTACGATAATTGTATAATTATAAATCACTGTCTGCGGATTTTTCTTTTAGTAATGACCTATTTTATACTTATCTGGCAAATATTAACGAGAAATACTTGAATTACTTAATATTATTATTATATTATACTTGAACACGTGCTGTAAATTTTTTTTTCAATGCTGAGTTCGTCGTGAAACATCAACCGTAAGTGAATTTCTATTTCTATTAAAATAAAAAAAAAATCTGAAATAGGTAGCCTGGACTTTTAAACCTCCAGCGCCTTACTTACAGGTTTTTCTTGTGATGACATGAAGCTGGAAATAAATAACAATTCATTTTTAGACTATTACTTCATTACGCAGTTATGTTACCAAATAAATAATATACCTAATGGTACTGAATTCAAAGATTGGTAAGACAAAAACCTTTTCGCACATCAAACTTACACAAACTGAGTTGTTTTTTAGGGTTCGGTGCCACAAAAAAGATCCCTTTTAGGATCACTTTGGTCTCCGTCTATACGTCTGTCTGTCAAGACCCTTTTTCTCAAGAACGCATAGAGGTATATCAAAAACTCGAGTCTACGGTCTCTTTCAGTTGCAAAAATGAACTTTGTAAGTCATCGCGATCATAGAGTACTTCCCGTTGACCTAGATTCATGAAATTTGGCAAGAAGTATTGTCTTTCAGCACATGTGAAGCCAAAATGAAAACTGTAAATATACATTATAATAATAAAATAAAAGCCAGTTTGTAAGATTTAAAAGAATCTGCCATGATCACGCTTTAAAAGATAATTCGTCGGTCTTTACACCCTCGATCAACTGAATGCGTAAATGCGTTGCGAAGAAAAAAAGCGCATACTATGAATTTATATGTATAAAGTACTACTGTCTTGATTTACGCAGCAATTTTCTTTTATTTATGGTTCACCCGTGCATTCGTCAATAACGGTCAGCTGATCTCTCAATTGGGTGCACGTATGAGAAAACCAGCGAGGTAATTGCATCGGCGATACGAACTTGTACGGGCTGTACTATAGGCTGTATTATTCGAGTTCCTGGTGTGTCGGGTGCGGGGTGCGGGGTGCGGGGCGCGGTGCACAATGGGTGCGGGAGCGCATGACGAGCACCTGGTCGAGGTATACTGGCCTCGCCATATGTCACACTTGCACTCGATGATCATTACGTGTCGCTGCCAACCCTATGTGGCCGCGGTTTTGTTACTTTGAATTACGCAATACGTTGCAAAGAGGGTCGGTTGTAACGTTTTTTGGAGACTTGGTAGAGCTCTCGTAATAAACTATAGATGTTAATAGCGGCGCACATAAGCATGAATAATATAATTAATCGACTTTTTGTACTAAAATCTAGGTACAATAGATTCTATCTATTCCAAAATGACTCTCATCATTCAAATCAGCTACTTTTTACTAATAAAAGTTCTCAATATGAATACTGTAATTAAATTATTTATAAAAAGGAATAAAGAAATATTTTTTTACATTTAACAGTTGGCTAATTAATATTTTTTGTCATCTTGAATGTGCCTAATAAATAACCTCCCACCGCTGTGCGCCGCGCCGTGGTCTACTTTGCTTGCGTTCAATGCGTGATAGGTGACGTCTCTTCGCGTGGGGTGATGTCAATTACGTTCAATTTCACGAAGAATAACAATGTTTATTAGTTTTTATAACAGTGTATTATTTATTTAATCTTTTGTTCAATTTATGTGCATTTGCAGTCAACATACTTACGACCTGTACGCGTCCCGAGCATGTTGTTGTATAATAAAAAGAACATAAACGCCCCTGTTTATATTTTGTAACTCTGAATGATTGATTTAAAAAAAAACTTTTTTAACGTGTTTTATATGGATAAGAGTCCCACTAAATATTTTCCAAGGATAAAAAATAGCCTATCAGCTCTTCCAGATCTATCTCTGAGCCAAATTTCATCCACGTGCGTTCAGCATTTCTGGCGTGATTAACAAATACCCATACAAGTTTCGCATTTATAATAATAGTACCTATCTAACTATATGTATAGAGACCAACTATTAAAGGATATTTTTCCATTTATTAAATCCACTTAGTTCTCTGTGTTCAAAGCCACACTGTTTTAAATCTTTCGAAGTTTAAGCAAGGATTTAGAGCAGAATCAAAGCAAGAAGGCGTTATATCTGTTCACTAGGCAGTAAGTCTGTATTCCGTGTTTTGCGAGCGCGTATGGGTTTATGGCTGCGGTGCATTGTTTGTTTATTGGACCCTTCTGCAACGTCTGTACTGTACCATACCAAAATATTCTGCAATGCCGTTTCATTTACATTTAGCTTTATGTGGCTTGCTATAAACAAAGTGAACTTTGATTACTTTGTTTTAAACTTCCTTTGGGTTTTATAAGCGATATTATAGTGGATGAAACGCATGTAATCTATAAATCCTGGATTCGTGGGTCGTGAGGAATCCTCCTCTAACTTTTTGTTGCCCGAGCATTCACGTTACTTACTTTAACTGCGGCATATAGTATCCTAACTTACCTACATTCCGGAAAGTTGTCCGTAAGTTGGTGTCCGTTAAATTTCATTTGAAAAAATTAAAGTATTAATGTTTTCGTGTCAGTGCATTTTAATTCACGTAAAACCAGAATGGCTTAGTACTTTATATCACAGAGTATCTTTAATAAATACATTTTGGATGATTGGCATTGAGCGAACCGGAGTGACCAACTGAATAAACATAATAGATATCCTTTTTTTGCGACACTATTATTCGTTGGCAAATCAAACCAACGAGTTAATAAATGAATTTTGTTCCCAAGAGAAACTCTAAATGACCTAAAGAGGGTATGTACCGTATGATCTGTTTAGCATATCCAGGTTTTGTATTAAGCACTAGTCCATTTAAAAATGACCGTTGGGACTTGTATTATGGACCGTTTTGTCCATTAGTGCAGCGTTCGGTTCTTTACCGTTATTTCGAGGGTTGCGATTTGCTTTTCAAAAGAGATGCGTGCATACGCAGCCGGTTTAACGACAAAATACCCTTGTTAAGTACTCAGTAGTCAGTGCCTGCGAAACAATTACAACCAGTTCAAATTCTCTGTTGTTTATCAGATGTATTATTTGTAAATCTTTTGATGAATTCTATATTTAGTATTACAAAGCTTTGAGTTTTGTAATATTCAATGTAGTTGTAGTATGCAGATTACAGACAGTTGCATGATGCATCCGTTATTGAATATGGAGCTATAAGTTCTTCTAATATTTTACTAGGCGATGCTCATAGCTCCGCCCTGTGAAAAAGTTCTTCCGGGATAAAAATATTTTCCCGCGATAAAAGTAGTGAAAGCATTTTAAAAATCCGAGATTAGGGCGTTCAAACAAAAAATCTTTTCAGCTTTGTAACATTCGTATAGGTTATTAATTAGTCCTACGTTAAGTTTATGATGTACTGATGGGACTGATCCATAGATCAGTGTCATCAGTACATAATAGAAATAGGTCAATCACAGAAATAGGTTTAGTCATAACTAGACCTATCTCTACAGGTCTATTTTTATTTGAGTGTACAGAAGATTAAACTATAGGTACTTTCGAAAATATCTCCAGTCCAATTCACTCTACGAAAAGGATATTTATTCACAGCAGATTTAAATTACAGACCTCAGATTAAATTACATATTGATAGATACATTCTATATGCAGGATAAGTCCGTGTCTGCGTGAATATTTTTTTTATGGAAATCGATTCAGCTCGTTTGATGGAAGCATAACTGCGTGTCTGTCTTCGGCGCCCGCGCATCGCGGCTCGGGCCAAAATAAATAAGCAAGTCGATCGAGGAGTATTGAAGGGAATCGATCCGATTTCTGTCTATCGCTTCACTATAACTACTCTATACTTAGTTTCATAAATATGTTTGGTATCATATAAATAGTTTACCGTTTTATTGTTGCACACGATCAGCGGTTTACTCGGTACATTCTAAAATTAGATATATGTGTTTACTCATATTGATTTCATGTTTTATTTAAATCAAAACTCAGCAAAAACCGAACGAGATATTTTGTTTATCGTCATAAATGCACTAACCGTCGTACGAAAGTCGTGTAGCCCAGTTTCTAAATACGTCGCGGTTGTACAGGCAGCGGCGGACTATTTCAGCGGGCCTGCACTCGATTATGAAAACATTGTTAAAGTTTTATTATATGGGCGTGTTGATGAAGGCCGAGCGGGCCACTTGTCCAAACAGCGACACATTATGAATTATTGAGTCCACCGAACGCCGCAGTAATCGATTCACACCTGTCTATTAACGGAGCAAACGAAAACACCCGACTTTCCAATTTGCTCTAAGTCGAATTTGTGAGTTTTTTATGTTACTTAGGTATTGTTACTATAAGCTTTTAACAGCTGCAATACTCGAGTACAGCCCTGGAAATATCCTGGGGTCATGGAGTAGAAAAACTTTTTTACAGAAAAAAACAGAATCGATTCTATAAATAAAATAAATAAAGTACACTCATTTCCATTCGTTGTAATACTGATAGTTAATTAAAATTTTCTATCAAGTTATAAATAAGAATTCAGGGCATGTGTTTAATAGACGAAGTTTTGCGGTGACCCGCTAAGCGTTGTAGTCATCATTGATTAATGGCTGGCCGGTCGTGTGCGCTGTTTGCAAGGGGTAGCCCCAGTGTTTGGCATCGCGGCCGGATCGCGTGCGCCGCTCTGCGCCCTTCGCCGGTGCATTACTTATGCATGTTCCCGGGTCCCCCGCCGCGGCCAGTACGCCCCTGCGCCTATTTTTATTTCAAGTATGGGATTTAGGCGATGAATGCACTGATGAGTCTGCACGCTTCGCTGACTTGCGATCGATATTTAATGCACCCATTTGTGCTTCGGGCTGCGGCGGGCCCCGCGGCCATGTTGCATCCGACGATATCGTTGTAAATATAGTTTAAAATTAGTCCTAAATGTACCTACTCGTGGTTATGGTCGGCTCCTAGCTTTACTTGGTCCAGTAATTGCTTTGCGTGGATTGATAAACGGTCTTAATGCAACATCAAAGGCATTGCTGTCTGAAAGTTTTTGTAAGTTTGCGTAACGTGAACGCACTTAGTCTATATAACGATAAATTATTTCATTTAAAACTGAAATCTTAACGTTGCTACCAATCGATAACATCGGGCTTTATCTATTATAATTGTATGAAGCGAAGCCATAATAGTCGCAGCTAGTCGCGTGGCTCGCGCGATGCCGTAGCTCTATCAACTTTTAAAAAACGTATATCTTTACTTTATCTACGGAAACTTGTAATTATAGCGGACGCATCGTATACGTCTCACATTAATGTGATTTCGAGCGTAAACTATTGTACAATAAAAACCCGCGATCACTAGTGACGTGTCGCCTACGTCCTGCACTTTATAATTTATACGTGGAAAATCAAAAGGAAATCTAGATTTAACGTTATATTTAGAGGATGCGGAGAGATAAATTAATCTACGACGTCGCCACACTAATAACCTCGAAGTTGTTGAACGCGGTCCAAGTAAATAATGTAGTATCTTCCGTGTCACGCGGACGTGTGGCATCTGTTACAAAAATCTCAACCGAGTTCGCGCCGCGGCGGAAGGATGAAGCCTGCAGCGTTTAATTAACATTATATTTATAAAAACGTAACCGCTCCTAGACAATACATGTCTGTGAGTGGTGTTAACACAGGAACACTCGAGTGTAGTAGTTCCGCTCCCATTGTCGCATCTGTAACACGATCCCTAGCCACGACATCCTCACGAAGCCCTTCGTTCGATAATCCTACTGCGTACGATGGCTACACGTTTGTTACTTTTAAATAATATTCAATTATAGTGCACAAACATTTGTTTACGATTTGACAAGACGTTGATAAAATATAAAAAAGTGATGATCGTCCACAAAAGATGGAGTAGTGCTTTCTTCGTGTCTTAATTATTATTTATGTAGAACAGCTGGCGTGCAGAGGTTGGTCGAGCTGCGAGCGAGGCTGACTCCGTCCGGCGAACGACGAGGTTATTTATAAAACAGAGTTGCGTCTCGTTTTGTCTTCGGCGCGCTCTTTATTTTGTCTAAATATACGCAGTTTTGGGAACGACGTCGCGGCCGCTCCTGCCGCGACATCGGCTCTGGCACCATGCCAGCTTCTCATCTTTTCTCCCCGACTTGTCTTTTGTTGAAAGCATCACACTGTCTTGGTATTGGCAGAGAAAATTTCAATAGATACTTTAAACATTTTGAAGAGACAATATATCTTTATTGGCTAAAGTGTTAATTGCAATAAAATTTGCCTTGTTTTAATATATCCGTTCCAGGAAGGTACTGTTTTGTTTTATGTTCAGATGCATGTTCCGGAAATAAGTCATAAAAATGAAATGCTTTTAAGCTTAAATTTAATGAGTCAAACATGATTGGCCATATTAAACTTAAGCAAAAAGTGTTGAGAGGCGGGCACGTGTTTGTCCAAAAATAAGTGTCCGACAACTGACGCTTAGAGGGAGGTTATTAATCGTGCAGTAAACGGAGCTTAGCGATAAACGTGCCGGTATCGGATTGATGAGCGGCGAGTGCTGCAGACGACATTAGCGAGATCAAAGAGAAGGCCATTGAACACACGAAATTTGTCATTGTCGCAGACTGTAGTCCAGACTGACCACGCTAAAACCAGGCCATGAAGCGGCAACATTCTATTCTCGCACCTGTAGTCTTGGACGACCTTATTTACACAAATGTGTGCGTGTTTACAAAAACACCGAAATTTTGATATTTAGACCCGCATATTCACACATATAGACACAAATCAGAACTTGTAAAGAAAACTATAACATTTGTAGATGCCTCAATTGTTTGAAGTTTGACAAGTTTATGTAGTTTGTGATAAATCGCGCGCGGTGTACTGGATGGAGGTAATGGCATTGAAATACGTCTGGAAGCTATATAATAATGCGCGCATTCTGTCCCGTTTGCCACGCTTGCGTCTAAAATCGTATTTCCGTGGAATCCTTACAAGCGACGTTAAGCACTTACTGTCGGCTTTGTAGTTCGTCGACCCGGGCTCCAGAAATGTCCTGAAAAAAAAAACGGCAAAGGCACTCAAAACAAAAGTTTCGTACAATCGTAACACCTACGTACATTTGTAATATTTTTAGCCGAGGATTCGTGACTAATTTTTGGCATACTTTAAGACTGACGCTTTTGTCCCTTCTCAACGATGTATACTAAACTTTAAAATGAGTATTAAATGTCTTTTAAAGCTTGTAATTGTTGTGTACTAGAATATTTGTGGGTCACATACATAAAGTATTGACTACAGGCCGTGCGACAGCGAACACAAAGAGTTAAAATTCATTGAATCAAGATAAGGTTTATGGTGGACAGTGGTTCGACCTCGGCCGCCAAATGACATGGCATCGATCGTATGCGGTGGCACATCACGCGCACCACACATCACGCTATCTGCCCCTCACTATAGGAATTCTGAATTTTTAAGTGACATTTAATGCATAAAGACTAACGAGGAATTCTTACATGGCCTTCCGGCTTCTTTACATAACAAAACGTTTACCGTAAAATACGTAATTGTTCAAGTAACTTTTTTGTACTTATTGATATTTTTATTCATCCATTTCAATCTAGCTATGACTTTCAATATTCATATAAGGTCGTGTACCATGGTAAGCGAACCGCGACACCATCCGGAGCCATAGCGGATGTGACCACTATAATCACGGGTGAAATTTCACCATATACAATACAAATCCGTGTTTTAAGCCTAGCGCGAGGCCATGTCGGTTTGATCGTTACCTATTAATCATAAATTCACGATGAAAACGCTCCGTTATAATGATTGCGCATTTCCTAAATGCGACATGTTATTTGCTTTTCGAAATCGTCGCCCATCTATGTCGTAACAACGACTGATATCCAACCAAAGTAGTCGTAGGTTTACATCAGTTAACCTTACGGGTGCCAATCAAGGTAAATGATAGCGCATTATTATAATAATTGGGCGTCGGTGCCAACAACTGAAACCCATTTATAGCGGTGTTTGTCGTCTTCTTGTCAAGAGGCATGTCCCTGGATGCCGATGCCCGGGCGGGCGCGAGCGACCGAAATAGACGCTGCCCCTGCCTCGCGCGACTTAACAATGCAATAAAAAGAAATTAACAGTGACGTTGCTTGCTCTAAGTTGCCTCGTGTGTCATTTGGAAGTGGTCCAATCTACCCGTGATATATTTTAGTTTGACTCCACTCAAGCCGCTTCCGTTAAGTCGGAATAAAAATAACGAATTTAGAAAGAAACACGTATGATGAAAGAGTAATAGTTTTTCTTTTTTGACAGATTTAAGTGTCCTCTTTTCGCTGTCGCCTCATTTCCAACGTGGCTTGGTTTTATTGTAAAAATAAATTTCATTTGTTTCAGGATTTGGCTTGGCAGCAGCGGCTGCAGCGGGTGTCCGCGCCGGCTATCAAACTGTGTTACCGGCACATTACGGGTGAGTGCTAGTCCGATTCCGCCTTAACACATCTGTATCATGTTTCAATGTTGAATGGCTCAACACTTCGATATTTGCCAGCACTAGTGGCGCCGCATGCCGCGCTGTATACATCTCACGAGACAAAAATCAGATTCAAATATGTACTGGCGATGTTACAGGCTTACCTACACCCCACGGTATATTGACTTATACTAAATTAAAATGTTTGAATTAGAAATTTTGAGCTAGGCGTGTAATACAATACAACATTTTGCTTTTGATTGTAACTGATTATTCCAAAGTTAAAGGTGCTTCGGGCGAGGAAAAGATTCTGTCGATACCCACAATTTTTTAGTAGAAGAGAATAGTCATGGCGCCCAAGACGACGAAAAAAGCTGATAAAACACAGGAACTTATTATTAAGATTTGTATAAATACACCAGAGTAGGTATAGAGAAAACTAACGAGACTGCAATAGTGATTCAGAAATGGTAGTAAGTAATAAAGTTCGTGATTAGGCAGTAGTGTATCAGTGTTTGGCTAAATGTTGCTGAGCTGACTTTTGTCTCGGTAGATGAGGCGAGCGGCGTCCCCGGACGGCTAGCGGCGCGGCGGCCGGCGGACCACACCTAGACTAAATTATCAAACATTTTCACATAGGTATCTATGGCAAGAGTGAGCGTGAGAGTGGATTTTTTCGTTTTGGGTGTGAATTAGTCGATTGGGTTTTTTGATGTTTCCGTTTTACAAAGCTACAGCGGAGCATGGGCGGCGCCCGCGCCCGGCCCGCGCCGGCCCGGCTGCGTCGCCTGCGAGCGCCGCCCACCGCCGGCACACTATACGCATCGTTCTCCACACTCTATGTTTTCTTTAATTTTATGTTTTATGCCGTGTTCGTGTAAGATTGTTGTTGATTTGAATTGAGTTTTGTTGGTGGTGGATTTCGTTTAATACCTACACTTGCTAAGATAGGGGCGCATCGGCGCGGGCCGCCAGCGCCTCTCGAGGGTGCGCTGTGTGTGAGTAGGTGTGTGCGCACTCTCGACTCGGCGCCGTCGCCGCGACCGCCACCGCCGTGCTGTCTACCAGCCAAGGTCCTTGTCTACTCGGCACGAACACGCGCCACGCGGACCTTAATGTCCGTGTAAAGCTAATTACCAGCGGCGTAGCGATCGATGCTCGTTTGGAGCGAGCGCGCCACCGTGCCTGCTCAACCACCACACTCGCTTATATTATTCACCGGCACTCCGGTACTAATGGAAATATAATCAAATGAAAGCTTCATTCGATTAATCGCTCTTTGTTTTTGTTTCCAATCAAATAAATTTCACGGGTGCTATTTGATTAGAAGCTCGATCGACGCGCCTATTCATAGACGCTCTTACGCGCGGTACTACAAACAATAAAATTGAAATTAGATAATATGTCTTCAACGTTATATATGTTACTCTTACCTAAATCTATTATTGCTGGGGAGATGTACCAGCTTAAGAACGAAACCGTTATTGACATCAACATACTTTTACATAATTTGCTTTTTCTGTGATTGAATAGACTAAAATTGTTCGATATTTTGTTGCATGACACATTCGTAACCTATTCAAAGAAGAACAGTTACATCTAACATGTCGGCTATGTTATATTAGCTACATACATATTTAATTAAATATTATGGAATTGATTGTTGTGTTGTACCTTAGTAGATGTAAGCTCAGCTTGTTTGATTTATCTGCCAGTATTTAATGCTGTTTATGTTTATTTACTATCATTTACCGATACTTAATGGTCTTTTATGTCTTTAATCTATCATATAGTAGGTAAATAATTACCTCGCTCAATAAACGTGTTCGACCGTGCCTCAGTAAGTGTTCTTTATCATTCCGCAGTTGTTGGAAAACTAAATATTATAAATTTAGTTAGCGTATGTATCTGTCCAAGTTTAGGATGAGTAGGTATTGGAGTTGCGAATAAAATGTTTAGACCACAGGTGGGCGTGTTGTCCGGGCGGAGTTTGAAGGCGGGCGGGAATTACGCATGCGTATTACTCTCCGTATCGTTATATAGCGTTAATTCAATTAAAAACGCGACCGCGCTCTCTGTCTAATGTTATAGTGTAAGACAAAAACAAAAGACGATGCATTCGACGCTGAGTTTGGCGGATAAGTAGCTCGGATGCAGAGGACCCTACAAAAATGCTGACGCGGCGTTGGGCGCCCGGCCCCGTTCGCGACTCTCAGAACATCTTCACTACCTTTATGGGGGAATCAAGCTCGGTCAACATTTTTCATTTTTTTAATGATTCTCTTCGTTTAGAACTGCAAATATATGTATTAGCTTTTTGTCGTTTATTGACTTTTTATATTTATTGTATTTAGGTAAAGTAAAGTCATATGAATTTGATTGCCCAACAGAATAGCTGTAGGTACGTAGTTAAATGTAAATTACATTCATTAGTTGTTTTTTGTTATTATAGAAATAGATATAGAATGCCCATATCTTAATATCACATCAACAAATTATTTTACGATAAGCACACATGCATAAATACAAAACGATCCGGATATTTCGGTCGTAGCGGAGACGGCTTATTATTTTTATTTCCCAGCAATGACGCACGGCGGCGGTTCCTCTTCGGCGACACACGCTCATATAAAATACTTATATAATATTATTTTATAACTTTTACGCGTTTATCAATGTTTACTAACATAACAAGACTAGATTTGCTCGTGCCTGTTAAGGCTGCAAAGGGGCTAGGTATTTTTAGAGTGTGATGACGTTTTAATGCGTATTAATTTTTTTTGAGTTTTGATGACCTTTCACGGAACTGCGAGGCTGGTCACAATGATCCCTTGATGGATTCTATCGCACTTTCAACATTCCTATCAATAGTTTATAACAAACATAAATTAATCTTGATATGAATGTCGACTGTGCATTGTCACTAAGTACTTATTAGTTTTGAGCGAAAACATTTTTAATCGAAATTTCGGCTTATATCAAGGTTTATCTTTCTCGAGATGCCTTCTCGTGAAAGGTCATGCATTGGGTGCTCTGACATCAGACGTTCGTATAACGTTGGGTGTCTTAACGTGAATAATTGTGGAGATTGCAACGTTGTGGTGGTGTTGGCAGGTTATCTCCGGGATATGTGTACGGTACACCGAGTTACATGGGCGCTATGAGCGGAGTTGGGGCTGGTGTTGGCGCAGGCGCAGGAGGCTTGGTGCAGCTGCCCCAACTGCAGCACGCGGCGGCCGTGGCTGCGGCGAACCATCTATACGAGTACCAGGCAGCAGCCGCGCAGGGAGCCGCTGCTTACCAGCAGCAGTACGCCGCGGCAGGATTCGACCCATACGCCACTGCTGCAGGTACGTGTGTATAACTTGGAAGCGAGCCTTAGTACTAATCCTACTATATATATTATATATCACTGCATAGTATAAAACAAAGTCGCTTCCCGCTGTATGTCCCTATGTATGCTTAGATCTTTAAAACTACGCAACGGATTTTGATGCGGTTTTTTTTAATACATGGAGTGATTCAACGGGAAGGTTTTTATGTACTTTTAGCCCGGAAAAACTTATTAACACGGACGAAGAAGCGGGCAAAAGGCTAGTAATATTATAAAGGCGAAAGTTTGTAAGTATGTATGGATGTTTGGATGTTTGTTATTCTTTCACGGAAAAACTACTGAACGGATTGCGATGAAATTAGGTACACAGGTAGACCATGTCCTGGATTAACACATAGGCTAAATTTCATCCCGGGAAAATACCAAGCTAGACTTTTATCCGGGAAAAGCTTTTTAACGCGGGCGGAGCCGCGGGCAAAATCTAGTATCACATAAATGTTATTTGCATTATAGAATTAAACATGTGTCGTTTCTGATATATACATTTTAGATAGTTTTTATACGCGAAGTTATTCCATCAAATCTTTATAGTTAATTTTGACGCTTTCTACCCTATGGTAAAGGGGTCATGGTATTTTCTGATTCGATAGCAATACTAGATAAAAATACGTTATCAATTTAATTATATTCTATACAAGAGTACTTAGATATATAAACATTTTATCAAATTACTTTTTATTAAAAATATAAATTATTGCATAATAGGTACGTAGGTATCAATATAATGCAGTATATAATTATATTGATAACTGGCAATTGGCAAACAAACTTGGCATTGAGCAGTAAAATATATGAAACAATAAATGAACTACTTTTGCCTGAAAAAAAAATGTAACGATGCAAGAACAAGAGGACACTTGTACAAATAATATAGAAAATTCAATTATAAAATATGAATGTAGGTTAATACATATTTTGCATTTAATTTTCGTTCGATGTTGGAAAATATTAACATTATAAAATATTACATTATATAACAAAAACGACTTTAAAAGCGTAGAGTTGCAATTATAAAAACGTATGTTAGACGTGTTGCTGTCATTTATGCCGGCATACTGTCGTATTATGAGGTATTTAGCTTAGAGCATTCATTTAACAAGGAGATGGGATGACCAAGGGATCGCTGTCATTACATTCTACGATGACATTAAGCGGTGCTCCACAGAAATTGTGATTTTTGTTGTGTTATTGTGTAAAAAGCGACCTTATATTCAGCCCTGCACGTGTGGATTTCTTTTTGTTAAATGTGTGCTATCCGTGTCTACCTCGCCCCCCGTCAAGATTAGCAGAAAAAATTGTTTCCGCATTGTTGCCATATCGTGTCCATTGGTTAAACAGTCTAAGGTATTTAGGTAGCTAAGTATTTTTTTGTTAATTTTACTAATAGTTCGTGTTCTTATTTCAGCTGCAGCGGCGGCCGCGTCAGGCGCTGGTTACGTATCGCAGTACTACGCGCTGCCCGGCGGCGGTGTTCAAGGTCCGATACTTCCACCGCTACCTTACCCGCCTCCTCTCCAAGAAGCAAGGATGCAGTAGGCTAATCATGATGAGTACGATCTTCGTAGCTTTGTCTCCAACTATGCGTTCATACGTGAACTACTGCTGTGCGTATTACAGCTGCGTCCAAAGATGTAAAATTGAATAGAAGACATTTCATAAGCTATTGAAGTATGTATTTAAAGGATGGAACATAGGCACCTTAGTGTAAGGACATGTGGTATTTGAAATATGGGTTATTGAATAGGAAAACGCGTTCGGCGTATATTATAATTTTTATAAATTATTTTAACATACCACGTCATTAGAAAATTTTTAACCGCAGTGTATTAAAGCCAAATGTTTAGACTAAAATAGACGATGCGTAGAACTGGTAGAACTATCTGTACCAAAAAGAATATTAAGGAATGACCAAAGCTATGAGCTTTTATTAGTAGTAAGATATTTTTGGGTACTTGGGCCAGTATCGTGATGAAATACATAATGTTACGTACTAATAATAAATATAAAGAGCACATAATATGATAGCATTCATATTATACATTCTTGCCTCGTTCTACTTCCTAACATCACCTATTTTTTATATCTATTAGCTAGTTAGAAGTATTTCTCAATGTAGTAAAACTTTATATTCGTAATTATAATTGTAGAAAGATTAACTTATCGTGAAACAAAATAGCTGATTTATGACAATAATGTGTATTTACTGAAGAAAAGCGTTGACGTTTAACGCCGTATGTTGTTCGAGTAGTTATGCGATTCGATTACTACGTAAAACAACATGCCTACGTATGTGTTATTGTGAAAACCATCTACGTAATAATATGTAAAATATTAAACTATTCGACTTGCTTAGCAGTTTCAATAAGTGCACATTGAAAAGTCTTTGTTATCATAAAATAAGAAGTTAATTTTATGAACTGCCAGAATATCAAGAACGCTGTTATTGTAGCTTCCTTCTCGTTTCCATTTTACGTAGATTTTATTTTTAATATTGTACTAATATAACAGATAAATATACGTTTATAAAGAAAACAATATGAAAATACATGACATCTTATCAAAGACATTAAACAGTATAGTTATTAGAACTCTGAACCTTATCATGATGCGTGGATGTTCATTTTTCAATGTCACCACTCATTTGAATAAATGTATTACAGAAAGGTTTCACTCCATCAATAACGTGACCAGAGAATTATTTGCATTTGACATGGTCAAATAACTTTGGGTGCGACTGTGTATTTAATACGCCATACAAGAAAAAAATGTTACCTATTTTTTAGCTGAACCATAGACTACATACAAAGTTTGACATACATCCATTTAAAGAGAAGAAATTTATATTTATTATTTTATTAAAAAACATCCGTGCCATCACACACGCAAGATTGCAGTAAATAGTAATATTTATCAGTAACTACGCCTATTTAAATCATGTATTTTTCTAGGTTTCCTTTTTCTGTACTAACATGTCCACGTTGCTCAATGAGTCCTAAATAGGATTTGATTTAGCTTAAGATTGTAGGAGAGCAATAAAGGGTCAATATTTATCAATTAATATTTAAATTTAAGTAATGTACTTATTAATATCTCGATGAGAGGAATATTTTTCGTAATTGCCCTTAAATTGTTACTTCACACTATGTTCTCCAAAGCGGTATAGGGTACTTACTAGTTAGAATAATTCAATTACTAGTCCATGTAATTTTAAAGTAATAAAAGTTAGACGTTCGCCGGCGTCCTTCTAGAATCTAGAAATGTCGAAACAGCTGTGATTTTAAAACCGTTTAAAGCAATAACTTTGCGATTTTACCACAGGCTGGTTCTACGGCGATGCGGAAAGAAGTGGTTAGGGTTTATAATTTTCATAAAAGGAATGAGCCATGTTAATCTTATGGTTTCAGCTATGGACTTAGGAAATTTGCCGGCGACATAGTACAAGTTAGAAACACTAGATAGATTAGACAACACCGATGTTTAGCTCGTAAGTTAATTATAATTATTGTAATATGCTGTTATTCGTAATTTATTTTGTTGATATTTGTAAATCTACATGTTGATAACTATTTATTATGTGGAAGATAAATAAAAGTAAAAAAAAATTGTTAAATATTTTAAAGACCGAGGCGGAACATTAGTCACGTCAGTTATAGAAAGAATTTAACATTTCGGTCCAAATATATTGAATTATACACAAGGATTATAATTTTATATGTAAGTGAATAAATTTATAAATGCATTATACCAAACTACACAATGTTAGCCATACTGGTGGCCATCTTGCCTTATACATTATACATAGAATACTTATACGTTGTATCGAATACTTATATCATAATATACAAAATTTACCTTACGTTTATGTACGACGGGATCAATGTACAAGGCAGTTATTTATATTTTGGCGTATGTCACATTATTAAATAATCTATGTCATAATATGACAGAACGTCAAAAGCCTTAAAAGTTGTTTTCCCTTACATATTGTAATGTTTCATGTGCGTTACGGCACTAACCAATCCATGATAGTGCATTTCATTCGCAGTAATTTTAAGCACAATTATTATATTTATATGTATTGTACATGCCCACATACATCTATGGATACATAATAAAAATATCTTATAATTGTTATGATTAATTTAAAAATACACTATAATGTACTTAATTTAGGATATTATAAATGGAAAATAAATTTATAAGGTACCAAATGTGTTTGTTTTGGAAAGCATGAAATTTTTATTATTTGCCAGAATTCGCCACTATATTAAATACTAAATCAGACTCTGTTCGCGTAAAAGTTCTTGGACGGGAAAAAGCTCTCCAGAATAATGTAGCTTTCTATTTTTGAAATATTTTTTGAGAATTAATCTGTCGTTCACAATTTATTTATTTAAAATAATTTACCTCTTCTTTCTATATATTTTTTTCAAGGTGATCTAGGTCTTTATATAACGTGGAGTTGAAAAGTGGTAGTATTTCGTAATTAAGAAACGTGTGTGAGGCAAGCATCCGTTTTTTCAGTCTCTTAATGCCGTTTCTGGATTATGAATGCCACAAGCCCCACCTAAGAGTTAATCAGTACAAAGAACGAAACATGATGTGGTACTCGTATTTTACTCTAAGCTGATGTCATTCGCTCTGATTGGTGTTCAGCATATCATGACGGATTGCATTATTTTGTAGTTCTATTCTACCAAAATAATCATTAATGTCGCGCATGATATTAAAATAACTACGAGTTGTAATCGATTATTTAGGTTTCATTAAACAAATGGAAACCCTAGTGATTTTTGTTTACTGTCATCATGCCTATTCTTTGCAGCGGCAAGATCATATTTTCAGTCAGAAATACACACACGCACACGCCATCTTCGGACTAAACTACAAAATGATAAAAAGTATTTTTAAAACCGGGATTTAAAGTGAAAATACTGGTAAGGTTAAAATGTGGGTATTCTACTGACCCACTGTTGAGCAGTTGACTCTATATGTATATCAAATTAATAAATTCATCTAAATCAGTCCATCGTTTATGTAGTTAATTACTCGATAGATTTTAATTGTAGTCACTTAGTTAAATATATAGTTTAATTTTTCGTGTTCATTTTCTATTAGACTGCCTCGGTGGCGTAGTTGTATTATGGTACGACTGCAATGCTGAGGTTTCGGGTTCGATCCCCCGGTCGGGCAGTGATATTGAGTTTTTCTATTCAGTATCAGCTCGGAGTCTGGATTTTGTGCCCAATATGGTGATAGGCTCGCCCCCTATCACATCATGGGACGGAATAACGGCGAAAAGTGGGTGCACTAGTTGCGCCTCTGCCTACCCCTTCGGGGATAAAAGGCGTGTGTCTGTGTGTTTCTATTTAAGTTTGCGTTGCAAATTCTCGCGTTTCGTAATACTTATACTTACTTTAAAAAATAGGTCGGAAATCGGTGTCATCAAATAGTTGGCAGTTTACCAAGTTTGCTATACGTAGGTAAACATTATAATATTTCATTAGGAAATTTATCACTTCCATTTCTTGGCTTGATTATAAGATTTGTTGATAATAAACAACAAAAACCGGTAAAATTATAGTGCTCTCATCGATCGTGCAGAACTTTCCCATGCTTGCAGCATAAAACCGCGATTTTGTAAGTAGGGGAAAAGGGGATAATCGGAATCACTTAAGCAATAATTGAAATAAAAAATGGAATTGTGTTAAGAACTTTACAAAAATCAATTATTACGGTACTTTAGTTAACAAACTATCAGTCTAAGATGATTTCATTATCTTTGAAAATACAGTTTAAAAATTATAGCATTCGAATGAAAAAATAGCTTTGACCACCATTGTCCGCATATGCGGATAATTATGGTCACTCAGTGGACAATGAGAGTCAACAGTTGTCACACACGTATCCTCGTGGTGTAATGCAGTATTTGTGCACCCATAACTCACAGGAAGTGCACCAGTTTCATTACTCACTATAGCGGTCAAATCCTTCACATATTAGGCAGATATCCTCAAAATCATAGTAATTTTCATTATCATCAGCTTCGTTGAGGTCACCTATTTGATTAAGTCTAGTGTATGATTCAGAAGAAATGTTTTCTTGAAGCACACGCCCTTTATTCTTATGTAACACCCTTTTTTGATGTTTGCGCTTCTTACATTTATTTATTTCCTCTATCTTTTTTTTTCTTTCTTTTCTTTTGCTACTATCTTATATTATCTTTTAATAAGACTTCTTTTGATGGGTGTCGCTGTAAATATTTTAGCGTGGGGCTTCATTTGACTGCTTTTTACCTTTTAAGAATATATTTTACAGGCTAATGGAGTTAGGTTTTAGCAAGGATTTCACTGACTCTCATTGCCCAATGACATCTAATTGCCAAGAAAAAACATAATAAAATAATTTTCTTCTAAATCACCACAAAATGTTCTTAAAACTGTTATTCAGACATACAGTTTTACAATAAAGTAGTTTCATTAGTTATTTATATTAAAATAATCCATTTATCTCTTATTTTGTGCACACGTATACTTGCATGAAATACGCGCGAAAACGTGTAAAGGCAATGCCTTGCAAACGATGGCTGTGTGCTGACCGCACGACGCGGGGGCCATGAGAGGCGTATGTAAGGAATCTCTAAGGATGATGAGATTCCTTACATACGCCTTGACGATTTGAATGTTATAAACGTGACCAATATTTCCCACTGACTCCCATTACCCCTTTCACCCCTACCTAAGTATGAATAAATTACTATAGTAGATAACTATACTTAACTGTTGACTGGCGTAATAAAAAAATAATGTAAAAGCTTAAAATTATCGAGTTCAGTATAACCATTTTTGCGTTTCTCACGGGTTAAATAAAAAATGTCTAAAATCTGATTATGGACCACGCAGAGGCAGTTTATGAGGGTGAACACGAGGGGCCTAAAGGCCTTGAGGAGCGCGTTAGCAACGTCAGGGCAATTTTGAATGCGGGACCTTTTTAAAGACTGGTGTGAACATAGCAGGTATTCGCGTATCAAAGACGTACCTATATTAGAAAAAGGGGACATTACTTTGGTTCTGCTCGGAGCTGGGTACGGTCCACAGACTACTCAGAAGAGGAACGGTCCGCCACTAAGCTACGAATAAGTAGAATGATGTTCATCCTTACTAATATTATAAATGCGGAAGTAACTCTGTCTGTCTGTCTGTCGCGCTTTTATGCCAAAACTATTGAACCGATTTAAATGAAATTTGGTACACAGATAGTCTAGAGCCTGAGAAATGACATAGAATACTTTTTATCCCCGGATAATATAAAGCGGGACTTATATCCCGGAAAAACTTTTTAAAATAATAAAATAAAATAAAATCATTTATTGGTCAAATAGGCTTATAAAAAAGCACTTATGACAGGTCATGACATGAAGGTAGACACAATAACAAAGGTACATAATAAACCAATGAAGTAATTTAAAGTTAAATATCGAACAACCAGCACGGGCTGATAGGTACAGAGGACACGGACATTAGGCACGGGAATAGGGCTAGGGAAAGGAGAAGTGGAGCTGATATAAAAGAAAGGGAAGGAGTATCTTTACATTACGAGGAAAGGAAACGCCACGGTCCTCGCCGGCGAGGATAAAAAGGTCCTAGCCTAGCTAACCTACCAGCCTTTCACTAGCTACCTAAGCGATGACGACCCGAAGAAGAAAGGCAGAAAGAAACTCCGGGCTTAATTTTTTCGTCATCAATTGTCATGATATACTGCATTTTTTTTTAAATATATATTTTACAGTATGATTATTACATAGGTTAATGCATACATGAATGTAGCCCTAAGATATAAATGAAATACTACTACGAAGCAACCAAATAACAATATATTGGCGTTCATGATGCATTAACCCACGCTTACAAATATTATTTTTTTCACGCGGGCGGAGCCGTGATCAAAAGCTAGTTTATAATAAAGGACTGTTAAACTGGGAGATTGTTAAATAAACTTTGTTATTTTCAATATTCACTAAATCAACATACAATAAAAGCAGATACAAGAATATGGAAAGTTTTCTTTTAAAAATTATCTTAAGCAATAGGGTCACGCTATATTTGTATATATTTGGATAGTACTCTCAAAAACTAGGCATTTGAAATAATACGTATAATATTTTTAAAGTCCTCCAATTTAAGGTTTGTGTAATTTTATTTTGCTTATAAGCTACACATAGTTTGTTATAAATGGAGGGCCTAAAAATATTTTTTAATGGATATACGATCCATATTTTTGCCCCTTTAATATGCATAAAGTTTGAGCCTGGTTAAATTTTGAGGCCCAGCACTCATACAAAAAGCTGATACCTCCTTTTATTCATTAATTTAAATTCAGTTTACGAACGCTTTATCATCGCTTGGGAATTGTTATTTTTGACCTAAGTCGACAAGGTCCCATTCTGATCGCACGCGGATTGTAATACCACTCAGGCCCCGTTTATATCAGCCCTCACAACGTGTCACGCCGCGCCGGCGCACTCAAAGCTCTGCGAGCGCGTCCAGTTTAATAACACCGAGGATTACCATAACCACGGTTGAAAAAACCCGGGCTAATCCACAGAAACCCAAAGTGACAGTTTGCTTTTGCTTTTCGTATATTGAATAAAAGGAAAGAAAAGAAAAGAAAAGAAAAGAAAAGAAAAGAAAAGAAAAGAAAAGAAAAGAAAAGAAAAGAAAAGAAAAGAAAAGAAAAGAAAAGAAAAGAAAAGAAAAGAAAAGAAAAGAAAAGAAAAGAAAAGAAAAGAAAAGAAAAGAAAAGAAAAGACAATATTTTTTGTGGTTGGCACAGATTACTTTTTATCGCGGGACAATATAAAGCGGGACTTTTATCCCGGATTTTTTTTCTCGCGAGTCGTTACGAGTAAATCACTAACCGATTTCAATGATATTTGGTAGGAAGATAGGTTAAGACCCTGGACAAGACCTAGGGTACTTCTTATCCCGGGAAAACATAAAGCGGGTCCTATATCCCGGAAAATCTTCTGCGAGTGGAACCGCAAGAAAATAAGTATGGAGATAGTTTGAGGTACAAAGAAGGACAAAGGCTACTTTTATCCCGGGAAAATATAAACCAGAACTTTTATCCCAGAAAAACTTTTTAACGCGGGCGGAGCCGCGGGCAAAAGCTAGTTAGTTTATAAAATTATTGGAAAATGTTATAAGAATATAACGAACACATTAAAATCCTTTAAAATATTATAAACTAGCTTTTAAATTGAAATGATTAAGTTACCGACGTCGATGTATGATGTTGCAGTCTTCGGAGGACACTGAAACATATCGGAAGCTCGATTGACAGACAGGGAAATCCTCCTGACACGACGTCCGTGCTTGCAATGTTGAAAGCATCAAGAAGATGATCGAGCGGACCAAAGGCTACAGAGTGTTGAGGGCCACATTGACTATTGTCAATGTACATTAAAGGGCCGAGGTTGTTGTACAACAACGCCACCATGTCAGTCCAAGTACAAGAGCAGAGCACGAAGGCTATCCACTACACAGAGGCGTGATACAGGGAGATGTTATTTCTCTGAAATTATTCACTGCCACGTTGGACGATATCTTCAAGCTTTTTGATTAGAAAGGATATGGAATTAGCTTTAATGACGCGTACATTACTCACCTTTGATTTGTCGCAATATTGTCGTTTTGTCAGAATCATTTGAGGACCATAGCATTATATGCTCAAAGACCTCAACTAACTTACCCAACTGGTAGGCCTTAAAATGAACAAGACAAAAATCTTGCCCAATGCTCATTTTGTGCATATGCCAATTGGTGTTAAGAACGCTACTCTTAAAGTTGTTGACGAATCTGTCTATCTAAAAAAAAAAAAAAGTGGTCCAGTTAGGCAAGTACAACTTCAAGATAAAGGTCAAAACCAGCTCAGTTGAGCAACGTTGGTCTTCGACGACTAGGCAAGTTCATGCATAGGTACATACATATACACTCAGGCCCTTTATCCCGAAGGGGTAGGCAGAGGCGCAACTAAGTGCACCCACTTTTTGCCGCACGCATTCCGTCCCATAATGTGATAATGGGCAAGCCTTTCGCCATATCGGGCACAAATTCCAGGCTTCGAGCTGATACTGAGTAGAAAAACCCAATATCACTTTGCTCGACCCGGGGATCGAACTCGAGAACTCAGCATTTCAGTCGTACCGTAATACAACTACGCCACCAAGGCAGTCCACGCAAGGTCCTCTCATTTAAAATACCTCAGTGCTTAAAGGCAATAGTATTTAATCAATGAGTGTTACCAGTGATGACGTACGGCTTTGAGACGTGGCCTCTGACTATAGGCCACCCAAGAGGGATCACGGTCCCTGAGCGAGCTATGAAGACGCTCGATGTTTCTCTACCCAATCAAATTGGAAATGAAGAGATTCGTAAGAGAAAAAATATCGCTGACATATTTCAAATAGGCCACTCTATCTGGACTCTATCAGGTGCAGTAAAATAAAATACTTCATTTATCACGTAGGCGAACATAGTTGCATTTCTGATAAGTCAAGATACATAAATTTGATTATATTAATAATAATATTAATACCAAGGGTCACTTACATAACTACCGACATTTTAATTGGGAGTAAAATCAATGATGAGAAATAAACAAAAAAGCCAGCTCAGGCTGGGGGGTCACTTTGCAGCTATTATAATTTAACGTAATGTACGATAAAATCTTTTGGTGCCAAATAAAAATCCCATATTTGTATTCGCATTCGCGAATATTGGAGTGAAATATTCGCATTCGCATTCGCGAATATTGGAAATTGGACATTCATTACATCACTATCCCTCCTAGCCAGTTTCGGCCACGGCGGCCAATCTCAACGGAGATCAGCCAGGTACGCAGGAGATATTATAGTGCACAAGTGTGTGCGCAATACACAGGTGCACTCGCTATTCCTTCACTCTCATAGTCCGGTGAGACGGCAATCCGACATGACCGGAGAGAGATCAGGCGCAGGACCAACGGCTTTACGTGCTTTCCGAGGCACGGGGGTATCACACCGCCAACTTCCTGACTCCGAGCTGCGACTGAGTAAATTTTAAGATGGAAAAACCCAGTCACAATTTTTTTTGGCTGGACCCGGGATTCGAACCCAGGACCTCAGCGCGCAAATCGTACTCGTAATGCGTACGCAATACCACTACGCCACCGAGGCAGTCAATCATCACTATAATGTGTATGTGTATGATGAACAAACTTTCTTTGGGTGCATTTTTAAATGTTACGTTATGACAGTACGAAGGTCGAAATTCACCTGAAGGCGTAGGTACTGATTTTATACAAAAACAAACTCAGACGTCGAGGGGCGTCCTGCCATATCAGTTTTTATAACTTTTACGACTGTGGACGTCCTGTCCATCTACGTGTTAAATTATAATTATTATTCGCATTTAAAGTTTCATCATTATCAGCCACATGACGTCCACTGCCGAACATAGGCCTCCTCTAACAATTTCCGACGCACTCTCGAAGTTGTCACCTGTCAAAAGCGGTCTGAAAGTTTACCTTTCTGAAACAAGTCGGGTGGATACTTGCGAAAAGATATATTGGTTATGTACGTACTTTTTTTAGAAGAAATAACAGGTCAACACGGAACTTATTATTATTTAAGTAAGTGTTAGTTATAAATCCATTATCTCCAGTCCACATGACATTTAAAACACTCCTATTTTTTATGAATTACAGAGAGTTAAATAGGTACATTTGTACAGTGGCAAGTAGGTAATTCCCAGAGAGAAGTTTACATGGTAATTTATTTATTTCTCATACATACAATTGCCGCGTCAATCATAATTTATAAATCCCGCCAAAGTTCTATTTATTTTTATAATGATCAAAGGAGTTTAGAAACACCAACGGAATTAGAAAAAATGATACAGATAGCAAGTAAACAGTAGTGGTTTTATTTGTTTATTAATTATCCAAATAAATAAATACTTTAACAAAAGGTTATATTGTAACCAGTTTAAACAAATTATAACTTTTTGCAAGTATGTTGATGTGCGATACGGAACGTATTTTTTGCTTGACACTGCTGACACTTGACACTGATGGTCTTGGGGATGTTCGAGCTTAACATGACTCGATTTTTTGACATTGGCGTAAATATCGATATCGCACAAATGCCCATTCACTAAAAATAACAAAAACATGACTCGCTTTATTTTCGATTCGAACCATTGTAATTTGTATGTATTGATTAGGACGTCAAAAAAATTCCAAATAACATTATAAATATTCTCGTTAGTCTAATATTTATAATTTTTAGAACGGAATCACTCAGCACAAAGCGCATTCTACTCGCGTGAATATTTTATTCTGGGATAACAAGTACCTTATATCCATTCCTACGTGTCAAACAATCTTCATATCAAAATTCGGTAGTTTGTAAGTTTATTGCCTTCAGGCAGACAGACGCGGCGGGAAACTTTGTTTTATAATGCAGACTCGTCATTCATGCTGTGAAAGACTGCGAAGGCTGTGAATCGCGAGTGTAGATTGATTCGCGGCTTCGTGGTTAGGTACAGTTTGCAGCTACGCATTCGCGGTCCGCGGCGTTCCCCGAACGGAGTCTGTTTCTTGTTCCGCGATAAGGGGTACGGGCTTGGTTCACGACTTGTGATCGCGAAAAGTATCCACACTTGTGTCAAACGCCAGTAGCGCGCTTCGTGAGAGTATTAGAGTTCTGTGAGCATGCGAGACGTAGTATCGAGCGGTCGTTTGTAGGTATATTGGAAAAAAGTGTAAGTATAACATTATCTATACGGTAAATAAAATAAAATAGTATCTATATTATTAAGAGTTATATCCAACATTATACAGTGGGATGTTTAGTATAGGTGATTTTTAATTAAATTATAATTATATAGCGCTAAAACAAAAGCGTCACAGAAGCGGCGTCAACCACATCGACGGCACAGATCACTAATACTCTCAGAGCGACGTCCGTTCTTGATTGGCGCGCGAATAAAAGGTCTTTGCAGACCTTGCGAAGCTTTGCGAGTGTAGAGACAATCTTTTTTCACAGTATCAAACGCGAATCTCTTGGCGTAAATCACGCCGTGATCGCGCGCGAATGGAAAGCCGACATAATATATAAAATTTACACTGTCGTCTTGTAGTACCTCACCTCATGGCTTGTAAGTTGCAAAGTGTTCGCCTCGCAGCTCGCGTGATTTGAGTTTCTACCGCGAGCCGCGAGGTGAGGCGCGAGCGCACTCTTTACACTATCGTCTTAACGCTTCTCGCGCGAGAATGTAAATGAAACATACAAATAACGCATAATTATTATTAATGGTGCGAACAGCCAATACTATACGTGTTACTTTATTTTCTTTGATTATTCGAATAATTCAATTGATTTATATAATGCTAGAATCGACCCGACTCGTGGATAGTTACGCATCACTATGTGTCAGACATGAGACATGACATTACCATCAATATCACGGAAATTGGGTTGGCGGGAAACTGCGAATAAGGAAAGGCGCGCTTTTTGTTTTATATATTTTAAAAATTAGTTTCACTTGTATATTCTGTACATACTTGCACATATTTTATTAAAACATACTATTAGTGTGTTCATAATTAATTAGCCCATTAAAATGGGCAGGAAGAGGCGGCGGAAAGATGAGTTGAATCCTCCGGATCCGGACCTATCCGTGATCGAATCTTCAGACACGGACTCGTCGGATTCACCTGTAGCAGGTTCAAAATATAAAGATGCAAAAGATAACGACCCGAAAGAAAAATATCGGATTTATAAGGTAAAAGGGTATACACGTAAGTATCCTGAAGACACAAAGCAGACCGAGCTTATAGTCTTCTTAAGCCACATTGAAGAAAACACCGTATTTAGCGATAGAGATCGCATGGCACTTTCAAAAGGAATACGGGAGCATGGGGTCTCTGGTGTAATGCATTTGCGCTCCATCAATAGGTATAAGGTTGGCATAACATTCGATTTGCCAAACAATGCAAATATGTTTCTTCAAAATAAAAAATTGCTCGATCAATTATCTCTGACTGCAACGATACCCGCCAGAGATACGGAGGTCACCGGAGTTCTCACTTCGGTTCCCATAGAAATGAGCAATAAGCAGGTCTTCTCGTTGATTGGTAGCTCTAAAAATGTCATTCAGGTCAGGCGCTTTATGCGCAGGACGAAAGGGACCGACGGAGTTGTAAAATTTGTTCCGACTCAGGCTGTTGCTGTAACTTTCGCCTCCACCATCCTGCCTAACTACATTTATCTCGACTCGTGGCGACACGAGGTGAGTAAATATATTCCTCCCGTTAAGCAATGCCTTAAATGTATGAAATATGGACATATTGCTAAATTTTGCCGGAATGCAGAAGTGTGTTCAATTTGTACTTTAAATCACAACTTTAAAAACTGCCAAATTGATTCCAAAGATGCCAAATGTGCCAACTGCAAAGGCAATCACATTGCTATTTCCTCGTCATGTCCTATAAAAAAACAAAAGATTGAAGAGAACAGAATAAAATCTAAAAATGCCACATACTCTGAACTTTTCGACTCCAATGCTTTTCCAGCTCTTTCTGCACGTACTTTAGACACCCAAATTAATAATTTAATGAAATCTGATATATTTTTAAGCACTTTAGTTGAAACAATTATTAAAATAGTTAGTAATAAAGATGCCCCTATTAATTCTACGTCTATTAAAGAAGTTTTAAGAACAACGTTAAGTAATAAATTCCCTGCATCCTCATAATGGATTTATCAATCATCAATATCATACAATGGAATGCCCAAAGTCTCAATAGTAACAAACACATATTTATTAACTTCCTTTATTCTCACAATATCCATATCGCTATTATTAGCGAAACATGGTTCAAACCTGAACAAAATTTTAGAATAAAAAATTACAATATTGAAAGGAATGATTGTGGTAACAAACACAATGGAGTTGCAATTATAATACACAAAAGCATTACTTACACTAAAATAAACACCTATTTCGATAATTCATTACAAAATGTTTGTATTAAAATAACTGTCAACAATAAAGAAATATGTATAGTCAGTTTCTATAGCCCTTTAAACTCTAATCCAGCCTTCAGCAAAAATAATTTTGATGCATTGGTTAAGTCTATCCCTAGTCCTTTCATATTTGCGGGAGATTTTAACGCCCATCACACTTCTTGGGGCTGTGGTTCTGACAGCCCACGTGGTCGAAATATTCTAGAGGTCATTGACGATAATAATTTAGTTTTGCTTAATGATGGCCAACCAACAACAGTTGGCTCTTTAACATGGCGACCCAATGCTTTGGATTTATCGCTGGTATCTTCATCACTGGCCCTCAGTTGCGAATGGTCTGTACATGATTGTCCTCTTGGTACTAGTTACCATATTCCTACAATCATAAAATTAATGGTTAGTCAATCTAATATGCACACTCGTGAAAAATGTTCTAATGCTAAACATTTGCCCATTTACCCAAACTATAAACTGGTAGATTGGCAAATGTATAACAAATATGCTGATGAATTATTGGTTTCTTTTGAAATAGATAATACAACTCCTCTTGACTCATATCTCCGTTTTTGTACAATTTTGCGCACAGCAGCTGCGAAATCTATTGCTAATTGTAATCGTCCAAATTCTTATCTCACATCAAAAAACACTGATCATTCATGTCGCAGAAATAATAGGAAAGCTCCTTCACATCCTTGGTGGAATCAAAAGTGTACAGAAGCTGTAACAAATTTCAAAACTGCATATATAATTTTTAAAAATAACCCAACCCAAGAAACTTATCTCCATTTCAAAAGGCTTAGAGCAGTTAAAAAACTGACATTAAAAATAGAAAGACAAAACAGTTGGTTCTCGCTTTGTGAAACCTTCAATAGATGCACACCATTGTCCGTCATATGGAAATTTATGCGTAAATTTAATAAAAGTTATAATTTTAATAATCATGAAGATAATTCATGGGTATCAAATTTTTTAAAAAAGCACACTCCGGACTTTGTACAATATAATACAGATTTATTTATTACCGATAACATAAATGACAACAATAGGTTTTTACTCAACATCTTTACTATAAATGAACTCAAATCAGCCATATCATCTCGTAGAGATACTGCTTATGGTCTTGATGGAATGCCTTATATTTTATTTAAAAAGCTCAGTGTCACAAGTTTAGAAATATTTCTAAAGGTAGTGAATCTTCTTTGGGATAATAACATAATACCTCAAGACTGGAAAGTGGACTGCCTTGTACCAATTTTAAAACCAGACAAACCAAAGTTATGTCCTGATTCTTATCGTCCTATAGCACTTACTTCTTGTGTTGGCAAATTATTTGAACAACTCCTTAAACAGCGTTTAGAATTCTATGTGGAAAAAAATAATATTTTACCCTCCAATCAATTTGGTTTTCGTAGAAATCGTTCTGCTAGAGAAAGTCTCTGTCAATTACAGCTGGATATACACAACTCTATATTTACAAATGAAAACTTGGTTGGTGTGTTCTTTGATGTTGCAGGAGCTTTTAATAGCGTTAATATAGATATTTTATGCCTTGAGATCTCTCATATAGGGATACCTGCAAAAATTATAAATTGGATTAAAACATTTCTTACCAATAGAGAAGTATTTACTAAATTTAATAAACATCTTTATGGACCTCGACTTTCTTCGAAAGGAGTCTGTCAAGGGGGTATATTATCGCCTTTAATATTCATTTTGTACATACGTAGATTAAATTTAATCTTAGGGCCTCAGGTTAAAAATTTACAGTTTGCAGATGACTTGGTTGTTTATTCATCTGGGAGTAATATTTCACAAGTAGTTCTAATAATTAATGATGCATTAGTAAAACTGTATAAATATTTCTCTTACCTTGATCTCAGTGTCAACCCATGCAAGTCTAGAGTTGTTGTGTTTGGTAAACAGTGTCCAAACATGTCTTCTATACAATATAATAATTGTGCATTACCCATTTCACTTGAGGTAAAATTTTTGGGTGTTCATTTTTCATACAATTTATCCTGGAATAATTACATAAAACATATAATTAGTAAAGCAAATAAAGCACATAACATATTAAAGTCCTTGTCTGGTTCATATTGGGGTGCAGACCCCAAAGTTTTGTTATTATTGTACAAATCATTAGTTCGTAGTCATTTTGAATATGGTTTCTACTGCTTTGCTGCAGATGCCAGAATTGTAAATAGTTTAGATGTTTTGCAAAACAAGTGTTTGCGTATAATTACAGGGGCATTCAGAAGCACTCCTATAAACGCAATGCAAATTGAATGTAATGTTCCACCTCTACATATTCGATTTAATTACTTAAAAGAAAGATTCATATTAAAACTTTTTAGTGTGTCTAATAATCTTCTTTTGACCAATATGTTGCATTCAGTTACTCAGTTACCTTTAAAACCGATTTATATGTTACAAGGTCTTCAAAACTTCTTTAATTTTGTTAAAAAAATGAACATTTACCAATCAAATCACATTCTGCCTTGCTATGAAGGATCTTATATTAGTAAATTTCCAGCTATTGATATAATTTTAAACAATAAAAAGAACCTGTCTTCTAAAGAAGAAGTAAATGCTATGCTGTTAAGATGGTCAGATCACAAAGTTATATATACTGATGGCTCTAAAAATGATAGGGCTGTGTCTTTCGCCATATATGATCCCTCCTCAAATATAGGCATTGGTCAAAAAATGTATAAAGTTGCTAGCATCTTCACAGCTGAAGCTGTCGCCATTTTGAGTGCTTTAAAACACATAAAAAATAATTATTCAGAGCATAGTAAATGGTTAGTAGTTAGTGATAGCAGGAGTGTGTTAGAAAATCTGGCAAATAATCAACTACGTGCTAACACTAACTATATAATCTATTTAGTAAAACAGCTATGGGTTGAATTGTCTCAATTAGGTATAGTAGTTCGTTTCGTTTGGGTTCCTTCACACATTGGCGTGGTAGGGAATGAAAGGGTAGATTACCTAGCCAAAAAAATAGTTGAGTTAGAAGATCTAATACCAAATCCTAGTAATGATATGAGTGTTTTCATACCATACACAGACGTTGTAAGTATTATAAGGGAACGTATGTGTCAAGCATGGGGGAGACATTCATATGAATACACACATATTGCTAATAAAGGAACCTGGTTTGCTAATATGGATGTTCAAATAAACTCCACTCCTTGGTTTTGCAAGGATATTAATTTTATTAATAGAAAATTCTACTCAATAATTTGTCGTATGCGATTTGGTCATTACAGATTAAATGGTCATCTTCATCGCCTTAAATTAGCGAATTCTCCTAATTGTGAATATTGCCAATCACAAAAAGTTCAATCGTTAAATCATATAATTTTTGAGTGTTCATCTTTCAGCATTCAGCGCCTTGTGTTGTCGGATGAGCTTTTAAAAATCTATAAAAAGCCTGATATGGTCCCGCAATGTTTAGTGGAGTTGCTTAAGAATGCCTCAACTTATTTATACTTGTATAAATTTATAACAAAGTCTGTAAATGATATTTAGTTGTTTGTCGTCTTCTTCGTTGCGATATTGGGTTACATAGTAGGTTATAGCACTGTAAATATTATTTAAATTATATAATGATGTTATTTGCATAGCGTTTCAGAGTTATGTGCACAGATTATTTAGAGAAGCTAAGTTATATTATGTAAAATGTAAAAAGAGCATTTAATATTAAGGAAAATAGAGTGCAGAAACAAATACGGAGTCTAGTCTAGACCAGAACTTGAACTATATTGACAGATGACATCTGTCATGCCTGAAGAAAAAAATATTATATATTCCCAACAAAGAGAACAATACATGATATGGAAAATGCCCAATGCATGGGACAAAAACAATGGACCTTGACGTCGGTAAAACCACAGATGAATGAGCATTATAATAAAAAAGAAACCAATGATGAAATAAAAATAATTACGTAAGACCAGGCAGTATGGTCAAAAGACTATAGCCTGTCCTCTGGACGAAAAAAAAAAAAAAAAAAAAATCACGGAAATTGGTTATGTTTTGTAAACATTTTTACAATTTGAATTATTGAGTTCTGTAATTGAAGTTTAAAATACTGTGCTGGGTATAACATTGTGTTTTACTCACCATGGCTGGTCAAGGGCATCAATTTCCCGGCAACTTTCAAGGTAATGCCGGAGGAATGAGGTCTGGTTTTGGCGCTGGACCTATGGGAAGTCAAATGCAGTCAATGCCGAATCAACTAGCAGGTAAACACTATGAAAAAATAAAGAATATTAATCTAAAATGTATGAAAACTAAAACTACTACAACACAGTAAAATGGTTTTAGTTTATGAATGGTGTGGATTGTTCTTTACGCTTGCCGCACACGTTCGGTTTCCTAATTAGGTTTCCGGATCAGGAATTCAGATTCGGAATTCCGAGTGACTAGCGCAAACGTCCGGTTTTTTGTACCAACACGTTCGGTTTCCTAATTAGGTTTCCTGATCAGGAATGCAGATTCAGGAACGTGTGCGCGTTGTTGAACATTTTCTATGTAAGCGGAGCATTCAGGTTTCTGAATCTGAATTCCTCACCAGGAAACCTAATGAGCAAACCGAATGTGTGCGGCAAGCGTTAATCCAGTATAATGTTACATTTTCTGTTACTAATCATAATTTCTTGTTACTCAGGCGTAATGGGTGGTCCAATGGGAAATACAGGAGGTGTGGTTGGAATGGGAAACCCCATGGTGCCTCCATATGGAAGCGCAATGCAAAACCAAATGGGTAACATGGGAATGGGACCTCAGGTAATACTAATGATTTTATTTTGATTTTCATTATTTTAGTTATTCCAATTTTGTTCTCTTTAATGTAAAATTTATAGTTCTAAAATCAAACTGTGTCATAAAGTGGAATTTGTAACGGAGAATATTTAGAGTGAATTTAATGAGTCAAGTGAAAACACAAAATGTATTCAAAGATTGTTTACAATTGCAGGGTATGGGTGTTGGTGTTGGTGGCGCTCCAGGGGGTGGTTTGGGATCTCAAATAGTCCAACAACCTGGTTTGTAATAATATATTGGTGAAATTATACATAATCCATATAAGTACAATGCGATTCAAATATGAATAGGAATGTCAATGACCTTTATGTGTCAAATCATCGAGGATATTGCAATACTGTGTAACTAAAATTGGTAAGTACCACACAAGTATAAAAAATGTACAGTATTATGAATTTCAATTAAACTTTTTTTGTCATTTATGTGTTATATACCAATGCTAGATATGCACTTTTGCACTATCCCTAATGAAATGTCGCTTGAAAGGTAAAAAAGTTGTGTAGAAAACTTATTAGCATATCAATAATGGCTTAAATAAAACATATTTCTTTCTTTCTTTCTATTTTATTTTGTCCAATTGACTATTACACCAAATTTAAATAGAAATGTTACTGCTAAATTAGCTTAATGTAATATTTAAAGATTAAGATGTCACAATATGGCACAGAGAGCATCCTATTCTTATTTGAATCACATTGTAAGCTCATAGATTGGTGTAAGCTCACACTAATTTGAAGCATGGATAGAATTGATTGATTTATATAGTATTTTCTGCCTGTGTGACAACAATATCTTTATCTGCTGTATGAAGTAACTATACCACGATTGGCATAGTTAGAAATTTTGTCTAGGATGGGCATTCAAAGGGTCATCTTAATTCAAAGGGTTGCGAGCGCCTTCTGCGTTCACCCTAAAGACCGTTGTGGCCAGAAAAGCCGACTCGTGTCAGGCTACTGGCAGTAGGTACATTAACAAAAAAAAAAAAAAAAATAGCATGGGCAGTCAAGGAGAGCATAAAGAGGTCACCAATTTTTAAGTACTATGTAGGAAAGGTGCTTTTGCACTTGTCAGCATGAATATTTTTCCACCCTTGCTCCCCATAGCTAGGCATAGGCATGAACACCACTCAAACTTTGAATTGCAACACACTGTATTACATTTAATTACTCAGTACACTAATTAACTAAAGCTTTATATTTACTGTGGATGTATCCACCCATTTGTGCAATACCATCATAGTAAATGTGAAATTCCAGATGTATTTGTAAATACAAATATGGTATTCCTCTTACAGGTGGGATGCAAGCTGGTGGTGCGGTGACTCCTGGTCCTCCAGCGCCCTCACAGGCCCCAGCAGCTAATCAGCCACAGCAGAGCAAAGAATTTAATACGGCTTCACTGTGCAAGTGTGTTTTATTTTTTTGTACATTCTAAAAGAAAACTTAGTTTAACATTTTGTTATGAATTTTTACCATACAAAATTATTCATGTACTTATTATATTAAATTATCTAATTTAAAATGTTTTATTTAACTTTCAGATTTGGACAAGAGACAGTGCAGGATATTGTGAGCAGAACACAAGATGTGTTCCAAACATTAAAAGCAATCCAGGTAAAATACCAATAAATAGACATAGGAAAGATGATGTTAAAATTATGAATACTTCATTAGAAAAAATGTTCAGTACCTATGCATATTCTGAGGTTAATGGTTGAAATTTATGCAACAGTCTTTGATTGGCTTTTGAAACCCTCTAATGAGTTTAAATTGTAATACCTAGCCAAACTTTACTATCATTCGTTGCTTAAAAATAGATTATTTAAATGAAGATAAATTCAAGCACTTTCCTCAGCATCTCTCATTAATTGGCTCTATTGTTCTCTGCCTCATTTCAGCCTCCAAATGGTACGCAGCACGGTGAAAACGCTAGCAATGACAAAAAAGCGAAGATGCAGGAACAGCTGCGCACGATACGTCTTCTGTTCAAGCGGTTGCGGCTTATATACGAGAAATGCAATGAGACTTGCCAGGTATTTTATACATTAGCTTTTTCCACGGCTCCGTCGCGTAATAAAGCATATCCGGGATAAAAAGCCTGTAGCACTCAGGAGTAATGTAGCTTCCTATGAGTGAAAGATTTTCAAAATTGGTCCAGTAGTTCCCGAGATTAGCCATTACAAATCTCCAAACTCACAAACTTTTCGTCTTTATAATATTAGTGTAGATAAAATATGTTGGTACATACACATCCTTAATTCCTGAAAGATTAGTTAAAGTTATTGCCCTTACCTAAGATTATGCAAAGGTACAATTAGCGCACTGACTTTTCGTCATGCAGATTCCCATAATAAGAGACTTTGTGTCTATGGAAAATTCCAATCTAGGATAATTCAGTATGTTATTGAAGAAAGTAAAAGGCTATTGTTAAACCAGAATTCTCGTTTGTTTCAATATTCACTGCCAGTAATAATATTTATAGACCTGCATAAGACTGCCTTGGTGGCGTAGCTTCATTACGGTACGACTGCAATGCTGAGGTCTCGAGTTCGATCTCCGGATCGGGCAATGTGGTATTGGATTTTTCTATTCAGTATCAGTCCGGAGTCTGCAATTTGTGCCCGACATGGTGAAAGGCTCGTCCCCTATCACATCATGGGACGGAATACGCACGGTGAAAAGTGGGTGCATTTAGTTGCGCCTCTACCTACCCCTTCGGGAATAAAAAGGCATGAGAGTGTGTGTGTGCATTAGTCACTTCTAGTACATATGTCTACTTTTCTTACTCAGGGAATGGAGTATACCCACATGGAAAGTCTGATACCGCTGAAGGACGAGGCGGAGAATAAAACATTGGATGAGAGACGCAACACCGAGTCGTACAGGCTAGCGCTAGAGGAGAATAGGGACTTAACTGAACAGGCAAGTTTAATTATATATAAAGTTACTTTTAATTGTTTTTTTTTTATGTGATGTGTATACTTAAGACACTTTTATAGATGCAGGGTATACAGTAAAGAGTAAAAGAAAATGTATAATTGTAAACCAATCATAAATATAGTCTAACTAGTCTTCGTCTACTTATGTTCAATGGTCTACTTCAATAGATTGACATTGTAATTCAGTAATATTTGAGATTCAAATGTTTATAATATGTTCTTTTCTGCAGGTCGTTTTGAAGAATAAACAACTAAAGGAAGTGATTACGAATCTAAGAACCATTATCTGGGAAATAAATGTCATGTTAACAATGAGGAGATCGTGAAATTGCTATAATTAGTTCATTTTAGTAGTTATTTGTGGCAGAATGTTAATGTAACATTCTATGCGAGTGTGCCGCGCCTATGTTGGTGCAGGGCCGTAACTAGACTTGAATTTAAGGTGGGGCAACTGTGGTTACAGGTAGGGCGGAAATAAAAATGTTACTAGATCTGTTCTGGTTAACCAAATTTTGGCTTTTTTGACTTGTGAACTTTTTTACGCTCTTGTTTATTTTGTCTTAATCTGCTTTACACTCCTTATATTATTATTAGTTATTTATTAGGGAAGGGCTTGGTAGGGCATTGCCCCACAATGCTCCCCCTTAGCTACGGCCCTGTTGATGTTTTGGTAATATTCATATTTCCGAAGTAGGTAATTCGTAAGAGCCGGGCAGAAATTGACACTTTGGTTTTATAGATAGTGCTAACCACTAGGATTATATTTTTGCTACTAAAGTAGCACCATAATAAAGTGGGTAAATTGTCAATTTTCACCCTTTCTCTACTGCCTTTATCAATAATAGTGACACACATACCCACTCTCCTCCAACCAATATTTGGTCAGCATAAAATTATTTGCACTCATATTTTGTTGGGTGAAGCGTAAACAAAAGGAATTACAACCAGCTATGAAGAAAAAAGCACTAATTATTAAAACTGGTGGCAATTGTTAGCCACTGAAATAAACTTTTTTCTAGGAAAAGATTATTCAGTTTTGCTAATAGTACATAGGTGTTTAATTGTAATTAACTGAATTCATGTAAATATATTGTAAGTAATGAATTTAAATATAAGAGTTTTCTGAATTTCATACTGTGCTTTTATATTCCATTTCATTCTAGAGTATGTGTCAATTTATTTGTTCTTAGCATTTATTGCCTTTTTCTGAGTGAAAGCTTCCCGGGATAAAAGAATTATTGTGAATTTTCTGGGGTGAATTACTATTATCATTTTTCTTCTAGTTAAATCAGTGTGCTAATTTTCATCCAAAGTCACCCAGCAGTTTTTGCGTTTTCTCCTAAGAAACAACCAAACTCTGAGATCCAAACGTCTTCCCAAACTTATATAAGTAGTTATAACGTTAGGACTAACCTATCTCACTATGCTCCTTTAACACGGGCTATTCAATTTTTAAACCTCATTTCACAAGACATTGATATATTTAATTGTAGCCTAGCGAAGTTCATTGAAGCAGCATAATTATAAATGTGTAGAACAAAGATAAGAAATAAATTTACTAATAATATTAAGTTTATACTTATGTATTACTTATAGCATCGTATTGGTTTTAAACTGTAATTGATGTTATAATTTAGTGTAGGGTTTTTTAATACATCAATGAGTGTAATAAATAAACAAAAAAATATTTTCAAATAGTGGTAGTAAATTAAATAGGAGTATGTAAACTGTAACATACAGCGTGCAGTGTGGCTCTGTAAGGAGGCAGGCTCTACCTAGTGATATAGTCACATTAGATTTTCCGCTAAGCCGTACGCACTTGTGTATTTGAAGGACATTGTAACCAGTGTAACTACTGGACATAATGAGACTTTAACATCTTATGTCTCAGGATGGTAAACACAGCGGAGTGCCAAGTACTTTGTAATTAAAAGCTCTGTATGCTGTTGCCACTGTTTATGGGCGGTCGTATCGCTTATCATCAGGCGGGCGGCAGGCTCGCATCATTCAAATGCAATAAAAGTAAATAGTATTACACACACACTCACGCCTATTATCCCCGAAGGGGTAGGCGGAGGCGCAACTAGTGCACCCACTTTTCGCCGTTATTCCGTCCCATGATGTGATACAGGGCGAGCCTATCGCCATGTCGGACACAAATTCCAGACTCCGAGCTGATATTAAATACAAAAAATCATTATCACTACCCGACCCGGGAATCGAACCCGGGATCTCAGCATTGCAGTCGTACCATAATACAACTACGCCACCGAGGCAGTAAATAGTATTATAGCGATATATATTATGCGCTTTTTCACTGACGTGGACAGTTTTACTACATGTGGGTTTCAGAATATTTTTTGATACCCATATACGCTCATTACCTATGAATTTGACTCTCTCGGCGCGGTGGCGTAGTTGTATTGCGTACGCGTTACAAGTACGAATAACGCGCTGAGGTCCTGGGTTCGAATCTCGGGTTGGGCCAAAACATTTTGACTGGGTTTTCTGGTTGGCGGTGTGATACACCCGGGCCCCGTGCCTCGGAGAGCACATAAAGCCGTTAGTCCTGCGCCTGATCTCTCCCCGGTAATATCGGATTGCCGTCTCACCGGACTATGAGAGTGAAGGAATAGCGAGTGCATCTGAGTATTGCGCTCACACTTGTGCATTATCTCCTGCGTACCTGGCTCATATTCCTTGAGGTTGGCCGCCGTGGCCAAAATTGGCTAGGAAGGGATTATCATGAATTTAATGAGCATACCTTTCGTATGAATAATACTCAGTATTACAATAAAGTATGTTAATTTATCAATATCCACGAGTAGAATGTTAAATACATGGCAAGGTTTGTCGTACATTACGTTAATTATTGAGCAAATAAATAGCTATAGCATTTAATAAATAAATGGCAAGCTTCAATAGGACGTCAGTTACATTTTATGATAGTAATTCAATTATCAATATGAGTCCATGGTATTTAAATATCAGTTTTCAGATTCAACAATGGGAACTGTTTTACTTTTTCCTTTTACCAATATAAGTTTGATATCATAATACGTATAAAATTTACTATAAAAAGAAATATCTAAACTTAAAATAACTTTAAATTAATACGCATCTCTATCGCGCCTATCTACGTTCAATCGGTTTTGAGATTTCGGCGGACGCTTTCTTCTTTTTTTCTAGAACCTTCTTCTCGTACGGGTGGTTGGGAACTGCTATATCCTCAGGTGTTTCTGGCTGCGGTTGGTCAGCTTGTTCGGGAATTTCTTGCGATGCCTCTAGGTCTTTGCCTGCGCTGCGGCCGGCTGGTAGCGCGTGGAAGGCCTCTGCGAGTTCTGGATTGATCTCTTCAAGAGGTGTGTCTCCGTTTCTGATGTACACTGGCACGTAACCTTGCATGGGTGGCAGGAACTGCCATTTTGGTCGAGCCTCTGGAAACAATAATATAATTATTAGCAACATTTTTTTTTATTCTATTGTTACCTTGCATGAACTGTTGCTTTTGAAGCTAGTAGTAAATAAATGGCAACGATATATTATATCTGACCCTAATTATTCGAAAAATAAATTATTTTGTGTATTTTGATCCGTTCTATTCATACACTTTCTCTAAATTTTTTTCTAATCTCTATTACATGTACACAGCATTTTTCAGTGTTAATAACTCGATAGATCTTATAACATATGAATTAATTCATATTGAAGATACATACATATACACTCGCCTTTTATCCCCGATGGGGTAGGCAGAGGCGCAACTAGTGCACCCACTTTTCGCCATTATTCCGTCCCATGAAGTGATAGGGGGCGAGCCTATCGCCATTTCGGGCACAAATTCCAGACTCCGAGCTGATACTGAATAGAAAAAGTCAATATCACTTTGCCCGATCCGGGGATCGAACCCGAGACTTAAGTATTGCAGCCGTACCATAATACAACTACGCCATCGAGGCAGTCTTCATATTGAAGATTTTCTCAATAATTTCATTAATAGAGCACCAATCGTTGAGACCTATATTCAAATGCGAGGGAAAGTTATTGAAATTTATTCGTCTGTATTTAAAAGTACTGTAGTCACGTATATCGACTAGTATGCTGCGTGCTATCAGTCTGCCTACATTAGCCGAGCATCAGACCGCTACGACTGCACACACGAAAACTATTTTCTTAATTTAGATCCACACAAAATAATTGGTACCGAATTTTGCTGCATGAAAGCATTATAAAGGTTACGAGAAACATACGTATCACACGAAAGAAACATACGTATCACACGAAAGAAACATACGTATCACACGAAAACTATTTTCTAAATTAAAATCCACAAAAAATAATTGGTAATTTTGCTACATGAAAGCATTATAAAGGTTACGAGAAACACGTACCTATTTGTGTGTTTGATATTTAAAAACTAAATATAGAGTACAAACACTTTCTAAAGTAGAGTGTATATTTAGTGACATTTAGAATTTATAAAATGGTTGACTACAAGTAACGATCAGTTTTTATCTATTCATTTCACAATAATAAACCTCTTAAAAAATGTAAAGCTTAATCTGTATCCCCCGTATGGCGATATTATGAATGCTGTATCTTGCAATTAAATAGTACCGTTGGTCAACTGTCTCCTCCATGCTTGTCTACAGCTGCAATAAAGTAAGGGGCCATTGTCTCGACTTTGGTCAGGTAAAGTCTTAAATTACACTGGACGAGTGCTCAGTACCTTCACCTCGTTGTGAGTTCGCTTGCAATTCGCCAGTGTAATTAGGCACTTACCTTAATTTGACCACGGATGAAATAACGGCCCCTTAAACAAGGTTTGTTATAAGGACACTGGATATAGTAACTATTCTGTTAAATTAATGTCTAATAGCGAAGGAGAGATGTTCATATTTTAATGGTATCGAATGACGAGACGAGCATGCCGTTCGCTGATGGTAAGCGATACGACCACCCATAAACAGTAGCAACACCAGCCAGCACCTTGAGTTGCAAAGTACTGTGTGGGATTCCACTGCGCTCGTCATCATTAATGAAACCTTTCTACCGATCGCCTCTGGTGTAGTGATAAAGTATCACGGCTGTTATTGAGTGGTTTAAGATCGATTCCCAGACCGGACAATCAACACTTACGCATATGTGTTTATTAATTTATGACCAAAATAGCGATAGGGTCGCCCTTATTAAAAATTATATATTAATTATAGGACGGAATAGCTTGAATAAATGCACTTGCGTCTCTACCTAACCCTTTACAGAAAAGCGTGAATAGTAGCGTAGTTAGTTTTTTATTAATCCATCACTACTAGTGGTTCTATTTCATATAGGGATCTTAAGTACCTACGTCATTTGAATTGATTCAGTCTGAGGAGGGGAGACCTATAACTAGTATGCACGAGATGCATTCTTTGCTAATGCCTAGATAATAGGCGGACAAGACGCTCGTTCAAGTCGTTTTCCTTGTTAGAGAGGTCGTTCAACTAACTCAGCAATCGGAGATAAAAGGCGAAAGTCTGCATACAATCAACCGTCATCTTTATTAGTTTTTTTTTGGAACTATGAAATTCGGCAAGTACTTTCTAAAGATGGATACTTATATTTATTATAATGGACAACAAACAGTTACCACGATATATATTACGTCTAATACAATACATGTTAACATCACAAATTATAAATGTGTAACCCACAACGTTATCCTCAAATTAGTTTTAAGACAAATTGTCGATTGATATCTATTTAAAAACGATTGCGAATGATACTTGTTATAACAAAAAATGAATATGATGTATCAGTAGTTAAATTAGATTTTGTTGACTACTTGACTCTAAAGTGGTGATTTTTTCAAGTGAGCTTTTAAAATGATACACATTGTCAAGAAAAATATCAACATCTAAAAACTGTTTGTATCTTCTTGTATCTAAATATAATTAGTTATGTACAATGTACTATAACTAAATAAGTTTACTACTAATAGTAACTACATAAGTTACTATAGTCTATAAATGCCCAATTCGAAAGCAGTTTATTTAGTTTCTGACATGGTTCTTTATATAGTATAATATAGCATCAATCGAGGACTTCACGATAAATGATGCCGACCGTGAACATCCCCAATACCAGAATTACGATTCCATTGCTGATCTAAAAGGAAAGGAATTAGGGAAAGAAGGGGGTTGTTTATGCCTATGTAAATCTAAGACGCTACAGCACCCGTTTGAAACAGTACTTGGTAGTACCATCGCAGTCAGTCTTGCTCATTAAATGTATCTATAATGTAACTACAAGATAGATCAAGGTTAGGGCTGCCATCACTTAAATTGCCGACGCCGGATATGCACGGCAAAATCCCGGCCGAAATATGGGTTCTTCCCCGGACACCTCTGAAAAAATATTTTGCTGTGCCTTCTTGAATGCGGGTTATTATGAATGAATTTTTAACTAAGGTTTATTTAAATTTATTGCTCATCTATAAAAAATTGATTTCCCCTGACAACAAGTGTCCGGGTTTCACCCGGACACTTTTTAAAACCCCGGACGCCCTTCAAACTAGGACAAATCCGGGGAAATCCGGACGGATGGCAGCCCTAATCAAGGTGAAAGTTTTATGTACCTACGGATTTTTTTATGAAAAACATAATTAGCATATAGATATTATTATATCTATATGCTAATTAGCATATAGATATTATTATATCTATAGTACCTACATTGTAGGTATGCTAGACTCACCTTGTATATGTTCTGACTAATAAGTCTATGTAAGACTTGCATAATCAATAAGTAAATCGTGAGTAACGATTTTCATCTTAGATTAACAAATATTAATTCTAATCGTTTTAAGTAAACGATTTTACGCATAAATAAAATTCTAATTGTTAGTAAGCACAAACAAATCAACAGCTTTAGATGGAATAAAAAAAAATATCGGTGCGTGTACGTATGTACGCGCGTGAGAAGTTATACTTCTTTGGCATCATTAAAAAATATTTTTTGATTGCATGCAAATAATTAATTACAATAAAATGATAAAAGCACTGGAAAGGGATAGTCAACGCAGTCAATTAAGTTCAGTTTAAATTTGAAATATTAAATAAATATAATATGTAATTATTAAAAATTTAATTTAGAGAATAATAAATATGTATGACGTAATTTGTACTAAATATTATAAGATTCTTAATTTTAAATATTTATTATTGATTATTTAATATTTCAAAAGTAAATTAATTAATTCAAAAATTGAATTTAAGTTTATTCATTATTTAAATATTTATTGTATTTTAATTTAATATTTAATTTTAATTTTTATCAAAAAGTTTGTGAACAACCGTGAGAATTTTGTGTCACACATCGCAAAATTTCACTCTCATCATTTTTTCATAACGCGCCTAAAGAAGTAATAACTGAAGCCTGATTTACCTAAGGGATAGAAACTGATATGCTAAAATGGACTTGCTTCTTAAAATGTCTCATCGCCAATTTTTGCGCGGCAAAGTACTGTACGATTTGGGAATCTAGCTCCAAAACTACATTGTTCATAAATGTTAACACTAAACGAAAGAGGTGACGCGTACGTTATTTTAATTTAAATAAATATGAATGACTAGTACTGCTTGCGGCTGCGCCGACGTATAAAAGGTTTTCCGGTATAAAAATATTTTCCCGGTATAAAAAGTAGCCTATAGCACTCAGGAGTAATGTAGCTCCTATTAGTGAATTTTCAAAAACAGCTATAGCTGTTACATGGAGGGGGTGGGGGGGGGGGTGTCCTACGATATAAAATTTACCTTGCATGACACTGTATACACGTCATTAGAGTGTGTACTTGTTTTTTAGCCCGATCATTTTAGAAGCTAAGGGGGGTCCGGATTCCCAAAACGTCAGTGGTCAGTGGCGTAGCGTGGTTTATTGTAAGCTGAAGGGGGAGAGGGAGTCCAGTCCCCCTGAACTCACACTTATATACGCCCATGGATGGAGGAGTAGCTGCACAACAGGCTGAAATCCTCGGTACACCGAGGTCTCTCCGAGAAGCCTGTGAAGGAACCAGGGAGATCCTACGCTTCTGGAAGGAGTTGAGCTGGCTAGACTACTAGCTGGCACATCACACACAACAGCCCGACTCTCTATGGGCTAAGTGCGGAAAAAGGAGCCCCATAACAGTAACAGTAACGGTAACAGATACGCCCATGGATATAGCAAGACTACGGACAGCTACGTAATGTTCATGTTTACAGTTGCATTTTGTTTTCCAAGAATATAGGCGCCATAAAGTTTGTTATGGGTTAGGTTAACAAAAACAATTGTTACGTAGTGCTAAAACATGAACAATAAAGTCGCACAATATTGGAGACAAACAAGTTTGTTTGCGGCAAACGGCACATTTACACTAACATGTTAATTTTGCCCGGGATTGCATTTCCTGTCCCGCCTCTACGTACCTCGTGGTCATCTCTAATATTTGTAAAATCGTAGTAAGCATTTTGTTAAGATTTAACGGTCATGAAACATGTCTCAATTAGTTAAATTTTGATGTTCTAAGTAACTTACTTATATTATTCGTATTTTTTTTATATTGTTTCTTTCTGCTACATGGCCTCCTAGAGTAATAGTGTTCTGTGTACATGGCTATCTGTGTAAAGCACGTACAGCCGTTAGTCCTGCGCCTCATCTCTCTCCGGTCATGTCGGATTGCCGTCTCACCGGACTATGGTAGGAAGAAGGAATAGCGAGTGCACTTGTGTATTGTGCATACACTTGTGCACTATAATATCTCCTGAGTACCTGGCTGATCTCCGTTGAGATTGGCTGCCGTGTGTTTAACACAATGAGCCACTCTGTCTGACCGTTATACTGTTGTATGTTTTAGTCATTAGAACGAGTCGCCAGTGAAATTATAGGTATTGTATTTTTTTTATTTCGTATTTATTTCGTTTATAATGCTTACAGACAATTAGGTAAGTGTTAAAAAAGTTCACCCCGCTGTTACATAGATCTTTCATAGTCGAAATTGGCTTCTAAGGATTTTCGCCTGGAGCTTATCCATACATCCGGCAATGAAAATACACAGATCAATTTTAGTTTACGACCTTTTTTTGTTTTGAATTTCCTTATTGTCAGTCCTTATATTGGAATATAACTTTACAATAGGTGTAATCGAATGATTTCCAATAATCAATGAGATGTATAATATTGGTTAGAAACGTAGGAACAAAATGTCGAAAGTGGAAAGATCATCGTGATCCCTGCCGGCTTCAGAGGAAATTATAATATTTTATATATTCGATTACCGGTATGTAAGTTGCATAATTGCATATACATACATAAAAACGTATCTTACTAATATTATAAATGCGAAAGTTTGTGGAACATGTTAGAAGTAAACAATTTGACAGATTTAGATGAATCTTGGCTCATGGGTAGATCATATCTTTGATTAATACATAGGCTTTTATCCAGAAATTTTGCCCCCATGGGAAATAATTTATGTTTTTAATTTGATTTTTAAACTTCATATACGTACTCTTCACGCGGGCGAAGACGCGAGCAACACATATTTATATATTTATGTTTACACATATTTTTTGGCATACCTACTAATGCATATGATGGTATGTTTCGTGCAGTCTAAATAAAATGACGCTGAATTAGTCGTATTCGACAAAATTATGCCAGCCTGCTTTTTAGTTGGCTGACTTGTCTACTGATGCTATGCACATTAAACCACCAATTTTATTCATAAAACGTGTTTTTTTAATGTTCAAGATAGGACATACCTGCTTGGCGCAGCCGTAAATGGTGACACAAAAGTCCTTTAACGAGACCTTTGAGAATAACTTTAGATACCTGAATATTTTGTTGATAATTGCAAGTATATTAGTTTGACCGTCGAGTTGTGAGCGTGTGCCGGATAGGTGGCTTTCGTATAACGGTCAGACATGGCCCGAGGTTGAGTTTTTGCTCGTCAAAACGCTAACTGTACCTGTTTCATTTCTCGTGTACAATTCACCCACATTGGTTTTTCTGATAAAATCGATTTTAGTCTCAAATTCGATAAGCGTAAAGCATACAATCAATCTCACATGATCACGTGGGAACAGTGATTTTGATTTTGAACTAATGTTCCAGATTGAACGACCAAATAAACAATATTTACCGACTGCGCATGTGTAAATGATATATCTTAAGACTGGTCTAAAGTAGGAATTAGCTTTGACCAATTTGTAATAAGTACTCAGAACAGGAAATTTGTGGTGTGTTCAAGTAGTTACTATACTATACGGTATTAATCAAAGTTCGTATTTTTCCATCATTACTTGACAACAATAAATCATAATTATTGATGCTACAGTAAATCCTTATTTTTTTGCGTCCTTTTGCAGGTACAGTTGGCGGAGAAATAGAATGTTATGGTTATAATAACATGTTTGCTCTTTAAACATAAATCGCAATTTAATAACACTTATCGTCTTTAAATAGACTAAAATAACTTGGCTAATGCGTATCCCGCCGATACGGCTTGAACTTAGGTGTCGCGGCGCAATTTTCTCGCTGAACTCGATACCGAATGATAAACTATTTGTGCACTTCGCATTATTATTTGTCTTATTCTAAATAGGTCTCATTATCTTTTAGTACATACGATGAGATGTGACCATTAACCACGTTTTGTGAGTCAGTTAAGACAAAAAAATTGCAGAAAGATTTGTTCAAACTTGTTAGCAGTTTTATAATATATATGTAGGGTTAAAATCCAGTTCTTTATAAAACTTCAGATACTGCGAAGAAACCGGCTAACTGCCACTGTAATCAACCCGGCAGACAGAGTTTATAAGGTGTCAGTAACCAATAATACCCATGAAAGGATATTTAGAAAATACATGATCAACTAAGCTTCTTTGACTAACTAATGTCTTTTCTAAAGTTATGTGTATATTCTTTGTGAATTATCGTTTGCTTCAACGGTGAAGGAATCTATCGTGAGGAAATCTGCATACCTAAGAAGTTCTCCATAAGAATTTCGAAGGTATATGAAGTCTGCCAACACGCACTAGGCCTCAACCCTCTCATAGAAACCTCCCTATTAGAGAAGGCCTGTGTCCAGTAGTGGGATAGTACAATATAGGGCTGATATTTTATTGACTTTTTCAAACAATAAATTGAAAGCATTTACATATTAAAATAGTTTGCAACGGAAACGTACGCTACCTCCATACGGTTATTATCGTAAAATTACTGGTAGATATTTATTTAAATTATATTCATATTTAAATTTACATTCCCGTTATAACCATAAAGTTGTGAAGGCAACAATGTTTGCTCACATTGTTTATTTGGTTAAGTAAACTGTGTTTTAGGCAATCTTCATTTTCATTTGAATACTGGTTATGCATTGTATTAATTCTCTATATATTATTAACTAGCGGCCCCGACAGACGTTGTCCTGCCCTAAAAAGGAAATGAAATCCTAGAACCCGAGTACAGCGCCACCTACCGGATCTAATTGTTAATCGAAACTATTCTCAAACCCACCTGAGGACACAAAAAAATCATTAAAATCGGTCCAGCCGCTTAGGAGGAATTCAGTGACATACACGTTTAATATGGCGGTTAAGTATTCTTAAATTTTCAAATTTTCCGCGTAATTTTCTTGCAAAAAACCTCCCTGCCACCAAATGAGTCCTTATTTAACGAAATTTTAAAATCCCTAAACACCCCCACCCCCCCGTAAATAATACCTAACCATATTTTTTTCCGGAAAAAAATCCCGAATAAAATTCCCGGTGTCTGTTTTCCGGGATAATAGTAGCCTATGGGCGGTATTAATAGGTCAATCTCAAGTTTGAGTTACATCTCAAGTAGACATAATGTATTGAACTGTTCATACATTATGTCTACTTGAGATGTAACTCAAACTTGAGATTGATTTCCTTTGGATCACAAACTATCTCCATACTTATTTTCATACGGTTCCACTGGCAAAAAACTATTTTCCGATATTAAGGTCCCGGTTTATATTTCCCCGGGATATGAAGTAGCCTAGATTCTTCCCAGGGTTTAAAACTATCTCCCTGCCAAATTGCATCGCTATCGGTTCAGTGGTTTAGTCGTGGCGGCTCCACTCGCGAGAAATTAAAATCCGGGATATAATTCCCGGTATATCTTTTTCCGGGATAAGAGTAATTATGTCCTCAACTGGATCTCGAAATATCTCTATACTTGTTTTCTTGCGGTTCCACTGGCAGAAAACAATTATCCGGGATAAAAGTCCCGGTTTATATTTTCCCGGGATAAAAAGTATCCTATGTCCGTCTCCTGGTTCTAAGCTACCTCTCCACCAATTTTCAGGTAAATCCGTTCAGCCATTCTTGAGTTATAAGTGGTGTAACTAACACCACTTTCTTTTATATATATAGATAGTACATCGTAGCTAAAGGTTAAAATTTATATAGAATTACTCAAAATTATGTTTACGAAGTAAGAAAAATATTTATAAAGACGGGTAATATTTAAACCTAGTAAACTTCTTAAAAATTGGGGTAATTACTATTGGATAGAGTTTCATTTATTTCCGGATAGTTGCGTAAATTTTATTGCGTTTCGTGTTTTAACTATATTGTCAATGATGCTATGATAATCCATCCATGCCATAATACCAGCCCTGTATTATATACTGCACACTGCTGAGCAAGGGTCTCCTCTACAACTGAGAGGGCTAAGGCCTTAGTCCACCACGCTGGCCTAGTGTTGGTTGGCAGACTTCACATACCTTCGAAATTCAGAGGACTTCTCAGGTGTGCAGGTTTCCTCACGATGTTTTCCTTCACCCTTGAAGCGAGCGATAATTCACAAAGAATACACACATAAATGTTTAAAAAGTCAGAGGTATGTGCCTTGGGTTTTGAACCTGCGGACATTCGTCTCGGCAGTCCGATCTACTCCCAACTAGGCTATCGCCGCTAATCCATCGATGGAGGGAAAATAAAAAAATGCTTGATGTATGACCTTCTTTTATAATAAACCTTTTGTACTGATCTCTCAAACAGGCACCCACTCCCAATGTAAGAGAAATAGTATTGAACGTCATACAATGATTGAAAATCTATGTATATCTTATTTTCACCGATATATATATATATATATTTTCTTAATATAATACTTTAAAACTAAACTTAATTAGATACGCATTTACTTGACAATAAGCCGTTAGATTAGTAATGTTATTTGTTAGAAATGCACCTAACTAATCTCATATAGAGAGATATCAATCTCGTAGTGACCATGAAAGTGGGTCAATGATGTGTCAACCGGCACTACTTTTCTTATCTGTATAACTGCAAACAATTCGTAGTGTATGTTATCTGTAAGTTGCATCTGCGCGTAAAAAAAATTGGGTTTACCGCGAAATAAACGATATCATTTAATATATTTATTAATAACGTAATATCAATCAATATGAACTCTTCATTGTGTTATCTTGACTACCTACGTAATAAGTTTCAAGTTATTCGCAATAAAATATATTGTCCAATTCAAGATGATTTCAACTTAGTACAGACAGCGTCCAATGTTAATTCTACAAAAAAGTATTGAATGTTTTTGGTGGGATTTTAATTTTACAACAAAGTATTGGATGAAGCTTGGAAATCCTCTTTAAATATGGATGGGGTGTCGTTGTCCTGCCCAGTCGTGTGTAACAAGCTACTCGGAGCGACTCGATCTTGTTTGTTTTTGCATTATTATAAAATTCCATTAAGCGTTCGTCCTAAGGCCCTATTGCTGTGAACCTGTTCCAGCGGTCATTATCTACCATGATACGTATTTTAACACCTAATTTACACAGAATTGGATATCATACTTAATACGGATTCATAGCTACCTGTATCCTGCGTTTTATTTCAAGAATGTGTTTTAGTATTTTCGTGGTAATGATGATATCATATTATTTTATAATTCGATATCCGTTTTTAAGACGATGTTGTAATGACTCATAATGAACAGGCACGAAGATGGTGCAGTAAAAAATGACAGGTAATATGAAGTACCTACCTATGTTAAGGAGTTCTCTTATAAATAAATACACGAAATGTGTTTGCTTTTGCAAGGTAAAAACCGATGTTTTGACTACCTTGTATCGGTTTACCTACAAGTTGTAGACTTGAATAAATTTTTATCTATTGAGGTGAGCGAACGGTTGTTAATTACTCAAACTATTGGCATTGAAAATTATTGAATGCATGTAAAAACCGTTAAGTGACCACTTTTCGGTCAATATCCTCTAAGCTATACGCGGTCTGAGCTATTAATTTGAATTTGGAATTACAACGCGTAAACTGTCCAACGGTGTTTAATTAACATTATTGTTTCCTTTTTGAATATGCTCAAATTGACACTATTTACGTATTGAAGTGGTCAGCTATCCATTTACCTTGAGAGTAAATATAACTTTTATATTATTCACATGTAAAGCTTACGCAATATGTCTTTGACGGTATGAATGCAACTAATCAAGCGTTTATGAAAATCTGTTCAAAGAATTTGAATAGCCTTTAATTGGCGTTTTGTTTCATGTAAAAAGATCCTAAAGCGTCGGAACACGATTGCGGAAAGGATGGTCCCGTCACGACTTAAACGAGCTTAGACATGACTTAATCTATGAGTTTATCACAATACGCATCAATTAAAATGTCAGACAAAACGTTTGTACTAAAAGTTTCAACCTGAACTTTTTACCAATATCGAATAACGATCACGAATCGGTTAAAAAAATACAATTAAGTTTAAGTTGCCGGTTAATATTAAAAATACTTACCAATGACCACACAGAAAACACAAAACAAAATTAAAGACTTGTACATATCGAACTTAATTGATAAAATATGAACTGAGTAGCGCGGACGCGGGCGGTGTGAGTGGGTGCGGGCCAGCAAGTGATGTGCGCCCGCGCTCATAACCGGATTAAAAAGCGTTAGGACTTAGGACTTGCACACACTGTCACTTTCTTCAATCCCAACTCTTATCTATGAGTCTGAGATTTTGTTATATAATTGTCACTGGTCTTCATTCATGCACTTTTATGTATACTCTGCCAGGCTGAATGCTTGAGAACAAAAACAATAAGTTGAAATATGTGTCCGTACAAAAAGGGTTGTTTTTTTTATTGCCTTAGTACGCAAACGAGCAAGCGGTCCGCCTGATGGTAAGCAGCATCCGCCGCCCATGACCTTAAGCAATGCCAGAGGCACAACCAAGCCGTTGCCAACTTGAGCACTCGTTTTAAACCTCGTTTAAAGAAGGACAGGTCATAGCGCTCGGGAAACACCGATGCAGGGAGTCCATTCCACAGTTTGCACGTGCGCGGCAGAAAAGACCGTTCAAAAACGCACTGTGCTACTACGGACGCATTCAACGTAGTACGGATGAACTCCAAAGTTGTAGTGTTTATTACATAATTAACGTGGAAAATTATAATTTAATACACTTAAACTTTATATCCTACTAATATTATAAAGGCGAAAGTTTGTAAGAATGTATGGATGTTTGGATGTTTGGATGTATGGATGTTTGTTCCTCTTTCACGCAAAAACTACTGAACGGATTTCGATGAAATTTGGCACACGGGTACATCATGTCCTGGATTAACACATAAGCTACTTTTTATCCCGGGAAAACATAAAGCGGGACTTTTATCCCGGAAAAACTTTTTAACGCGGGCGGAGCCGCGGGCAAAAGCTAGTATACATATATAGTATGTTAGTCTTAAAGATAAAAGGCGAATGGTACCTAGAGAATAGGTACCTTAAATCGTTTATCCTTAAAAGTACATGGTTAATGAAAAACAATCAAGAACTGCAAGGGGTGGGGATTTCCAATTCCCAGTGAGGTCATAGGTTTCGTTAGCGTTGTGAGCTCCTGTTTACACATATCGCTGCTTTGCATGAATAACCACACAATCCCAAGACAACAAAATTTACAGGACAGCCATTTGAAAATAAAAAAAAAAATGTTTTTTTTGTAGCTTTGTGCTTATTGAAGATATATAATCACAGAATGTATTAATCAAAAAGCTTTAAAAACTGTAAAATTGATAAAATTCGAGATTAAATTTTTAAAAGTGCATGTGAGGAACGTTTGAAGCTTATTTCAAACATCTTGAAGATGATGATAAAATATTTTAACCTATACTTGACATTCGTTTTCTATAGACCTAAACTATAAAGAGACTGCAACTACTATTTGTTATTTTTAGCATTGCGAGAGATAATATGAAATGAAATGAAAAATGAAATCATTTATTCGAATCCATAAAATGTTAAACATTACTTAGATTCAGTAAATTTTTACTCTACCACCAGTTCGGAAAGCAGTTTCCACCAGAGAAGAACGGGCAAGAAACTCTAGGGTTCCTTTTTTTAAAATCAATTCAAAGGTATAAATTAGGTATAGTGCATAATACATATATACATATACAGATTTTTATTTTGTTTAGAGCAGTTCACATATTTACTTGCATCATAAGAAATTCTCAACTCTCATTCGAGTGTACCACCCTCTCAGTAATCACGCAATAATTTGATGAACTATACTTGTCCAATAAAGGTATTAATAACTACTAGTTCTGAGATATAGTAAGTGAAATGGGCAGACCAGCCCACACAAGCAGCACTCGTTCACGAGTATGACGCATGTGCCAGCCATCGGCCTCCTGAACCATGCTGCAGGGAAGTGGCTGACCCGGCACACGACGCCGCCGCAGGCACAGACAGTTAGTGTATGTCATACCCAAGCCGTTTACAATTATATTATGTTAATACGAAAAAAAAAAATTATGTAATTTACTCGATTCAATGACGATGATTCAAAAGAAAATTACACAAAAGAAAATAAAAATATAAAATCTTATTCCCAGGCATTTCTATCTTCTAGGTATTCGGAAATCTTGTAATAAGCTTTATTGCACATCTTTCGCTTAATAGTTGCCTGGAATTTATACATATTTAAGGTCTTGATCTCAATGGGAACTTTATTTATTATAAAAATGTATAGGTACCCTTAAAAGATTTGCTGATCTTTTGGAGCCTAGTTTTGTGATTAAGTAAATTATCCTTATTTCTAGTATTCAAACTATAGATATCACAAACTTTTGGGAATTTAGCAATGTTTTTGTGGACATAAATTAAATTTGCAAAAATGAATTGTGATGCTACTGTCATTATATTTGTTTCCTTGAATCTTTCTCTTAGAGAACATCTAGAACTTAGCGAATAAATAGATCTTAGCGCTCGCTTTTGGAGAACAAAAATTGCATTAATATCATCAGCACCACCCCATAGCAAAATTCCATAACACATCAAACTATGAAAGTAAGCAAAATAGACCAATCTAGCTGTCTCAATGTCAGTCAACTGGCGTATCCTGCTCACTGCAAAAACCGCGGCGCTCAGCTTTTTAGCTAGTTCAGATATATGTGGACCCCACTGAAGTTTAGAGTCTAAAGTTATACCCAAAAATTTGGTTGTATCAACAAGGCTCAACTCGTCAGTATTTATAAAAAGAAAATGTTAGCGTTAACTATTTTAACATTAGGTGTGACGAATTTTATACATTTAGTTTTTTCACTATTCAATAATAAATTGTTAACGCTGAACCAATGTACTATTTTTGAGAGAGTAAAAAGAACATTATATAGATCAAGATATTGTTTTATATAAGTTATTAACAAGCTGAGCATGCTGCTCGTCTTATTGTGTAAAGCGCTATGATTCCTTGTACTTTAACAGTAGCAATACTATTAAGAAATTTAAATGAGAATGCATTGCTCTCATATAGGGACATCGAGATGTTATAAGGTGTAAACTTTCATGGTTCTACGTAACTTTACACTGGTTATATTGTTTTCCGTACTAGAAAATAGTAGATTACAATTGTTTGTAGGAATAATTCTAACCCTAACGCTATCTGTAGAACTTTTATTACGCGAGTTATTACTGATAGCCGAAACTCGACTTATGCAAACAGTTTTTAGATTTTTTTACGCGGGCAATGCCAATTTTTTCTCTGCAACTGATGTAATATAATATGTATACGCTACTGATGATTTCTGACCTTTTTATAAAGAAATTGGCTCTACATAATTAGTTGAGCTCTAGTACGTAAAAATAATAGTTATTTTCGCAGGAAGAGCGATTGAGCCCAATATGAACATTAGTAAGAATAAAAAAGAAGGTTGCCGACAGAACTGCATAAGTATGTACATTATTTTTGAAAGTTTGAGATAAAATGGTAAGTAGAGTTCGAAAAACGCGTTATACTTCCGATGAATTTTAAAATAACTTTTTGTTTGTTGTACTTTGCTAAAGTACATTTTAAAAGTATTATAAAATTCATATAGTAGATAAAAGTAAATATTTTCAGTTGTCAATATTTTCAATTATGTATTGACTCGTAAGGATATCGGTGTATTAGATTCTTTTGCGGCTCCACCCAGGTGACTTCCTATTGCATATTCCTAAAAAAAGTAATCATACCAAAAAGTAAGTAGGTAGATCTATATGGCTATTTTACTTAGAAACTGTATTCCTATAAGTGAAGTGTTTCCAGATATTAGTTCCTTCCAAACTTACGCACACGTTTACTTCTAGTCTTTTGAACTCTATGTTATAATGTAGATAACATAAGTGCGCAAAACTATTATAATATGATTAGCTATTATGATATTATGTTAGGTTTTAGTGTTCGACCTCAGAGGTCTTATTAATTATCGATAGCTGTTCTTATCTACTTTTCGCTAAATTATTAATTTTACGAAGGTTCCTTATCTTAACTTAATAATTTTACTGCAGGATACCTAAATAACCGCCCTGTGGATTGGGGGCGTTTGAAGAATTCCACCACGGTATCCCTTGCCTGTCGTAAAAGGCGACTAATAGGGGCCACCAGGGGTCGCGGGCGGGCGGCAGGGGGCTGTCCGTCTTTAGTTTTGTGCGTGTTTGTTAGCACAGTGCTGCGACCCCCGTGATGAACGGCAGTGTGGCAGGTAGGCCTCACGCTGCCGTTGACGCCGAGGGCGTCCTTCGGGGCTTCTGAGCCCCCCCATACAGGAGACGGGCTGCATTAGGCGGCACCGCGCAGGGGCGGCTGCGGACGACACTATTAGTCCGGGGAAACCCGCAGCCGTCCCTAATGCGCCGAAGAAGGCCACCGCGGAGTTTTAGTTGGTATGCCGTGCGGTGTACATAGGTTAAGGACTCGGCCCGGCGGCTCAACGCTGGGTCGTAAGGCACGGTGAACCCAACATCACCGCTCAGTCGCCCCCCTTGAAGGCTGGGCGGTAGTAATAAGTTACTTTCTCCGCGAAAAAAAAAAAAAAAAAAAAAGGATACCTAAATAAAACTCGGTAATCTCGATTTTAATATTAGATTCTGATGACATCACGGCTTATCTGAGTCACAGTGGGTTTTTAACTGACGAAAAAGAAACGGAAGAGGTTTTCAAGTCGACGTGTAAATTTTTTTAAGTATGACCACGCATAACTTTTTACAGAGTAGCACGATTTTAATAATTCTTTTTTTATTGGATACCTCGAAATCGGTTCCATCTAATTTTGAAACATAAATCTACCCTATAGGTAGGAAAAAAGGGGTGATTTATAGTTAAACACAGATTTTAATGTTGACTTGTGTATTCAAAATTAATCATGTAGTTTATAGCCACAAAAAATATAACATACAAACTTTTTAACAAAAAAATTAAACCGCCGTGAAAAGGAAAAGCAAAAAATAATAAAAATTTATTTATTACAAGGTACACAAAACAGGATTCAGCCAAAATATTATACATAAACTAGCTTATACAATAATATTTAACTAATTCAACTTTATATTCGCTTAACATATACGTATATATTTTGGAGTCGATGCTTAATTTAAATTGCCAGCTAAGCTAAGCAAATACAAGAGCAAATATACGACAACAATTTACAATTTAAATAAAACATCGGCTACATTATTGCAATAGTAGTAGAGAAGAACTTGTGTGCATAAAATATTAATTAATAAAATAAAACACGCGCCCGTCATTCAGTGCACGATTTTTGCATTTATCATTATAATTGACCACATTTAAAGAGTACTTACGTGTTAAATCAGTAATTAGCAAAACCTAAAGTAAGTAGGTAATATAAACAAAGAAGGGGTACATTATTAAGCATTATACACACACACACTAACACCTTTTATCCCCGAAGGGGTAGGCAGAGGCGCAACTAGTGCACCCACTTTTCGCCGTGCGTATTCCGTGCCATGATGTGATAGGGGGCGAGCCTATCGCCATATTGGGCATAAATTCCAAGCTCCGGGCTGATACTGAATTTATAACCCAATATCACGCAATAGTAAGCATATATTAAGGATTTATGGGGAGGTAGTAATGATATCTATTAAGTATATCGGATATTTATACGTATCTATTGCGTTTTAGTCGTGGTTTTAGTCTTATTTCAAGCTTGGAAGCTTAAGCCAATGCTTCGAATAAGACTATCATACAAGATTTGCAATGGTAATATCAGAAGCAAAACAAAAATAATAGATATACGGAAAAGAATTAGACTACTCAAATGGCATTGGGTATGACATATTTGTAGGATGAATAACAATAGATGAACAAAGCGTCTAACAGAGTGGGTGCCAAGAGACAAGATAAGGAGAAATGGGAGACATAGAAAAAGATGAAGAAACATTTTCAGTCACAGATGTGGATCTCATTGAATGCGTAAGACACCGGAAAAAGATGTATGGAAAGGTTTAAGAGAGGCCTACGCCGCAGAGGCGACTATTGCATAACGCATAACACATTTTTTTTAAATATTTAGGTTAAATTATTAGGTATAATGTAGCAGCAAATAAAAGGCTTTTTTATTTATTTATTATTGTGATTTACCCAGGAATTAGGCAGGATGGGTATGCTCAAGTAATTTAAATTTTGATAAATTGGCTGCGGCTTCTAGACGGGTTAACAATCTAACTCTACATAGGTAAGCCATAATGAGTTATAAGAGCCTCCGAGTGTTATTTATAATTATTTTATGAATAAGCAACTTTGTACAATCCCGTTCGATGCACATAAATAAACAAATATTCAAACCTTAGGTATCTATATACTTATTACCTATTAGTATAACTATTACTTATATTAGTATCTATATACTGCGCGAATTGTAAATGTAGGTTGTTGAATCAATTAATAAACATACTCATGTGATAAAACTTTGTCATAAAATATTGAGCTATAAAAAATATTAAGAACTGCAGCCGCAGTAAAACAAAAGGAATGATAACCTCATACAACTCGTATTGGAATTATAAATTGACTAACTTTCTGCCTGTATCTCCGCCCCATAGAAGTCCGTAAGCGTAGAAGAATTCTATACAAAGTTTTAAAGAAAATATCTTAAAATAACTAAATTTTTTTCCCGATAGCCGAATTTAACGAAACAAAGTCTATATTCTGCTCTCATTTATACTCTGACCACGTATCAAAACTATATGAAAATACTTTCAGGGGTGCGTTTAGAAACGTTGCAGGTAGGGTAAAATGTGTTCAAATGTATTCAGAAAGACCAGCAACTGGAACTCCAACGCACTCTAATGTCACCTAAGAGCGTTCAGTAACTGAAAATTTTATTCAGAGTATCCCTAATCTCTACCTCGCTAAAAGGCCGTGAAGAATTGGTACCCGACATGCGCAGAAACGACTTAAGATGTTTGTTTACATTTTTGCCCTTATGCCAATGTGTGCTTTTCTCTGTGACCTGAAGAAAGAATCTCTGCCAAAATAATAAAAAAAAAACTGGTTCCAGTCGTAAAGGTACGAAAAGATGTACATTGGTTATAGCGCTTTTTCGAATATTGAGTGAAACTGTTACCCAACGCGTCACGAAATAGCGACAATAACGCTTGCCGCACACGTTCGGTTTCCTAATTAGGTTTCCGGATCAGGAATTCAGATTCGGAATTCCGAGTGACTAGCGCAAACGTCCGGTTTTTGTACCAACACGTTCGGTTTCCTAATTAGGTTTCCTGATCAGGAATTCAGATTCAGGAACGTGTGCGCGTTGTTGAACATTTTCTATGTAAGCGGAGCATTCAGGTTTCCGAATCTGAATTCCTGATCAGGAAATCTAATCAGGAAACCGAACGTGTGCGGCAAGCGTTAAGTCGGGTAGGCTGATGACGTGACGCTACTTCACGTCACGTTGCCCTCACCCGCGTGTAACGTTTCTGAACACACCCCAGTAGTTTCGGAGATATATGCGCTAACAAACAATTACAAAAACGGACAGACTGAAAATAATTCTAAAATTCGCGGACTAGCATTCTATTACGCTTTTTACACTCCCCCTGTGTATAAAGTAAGACCTTCTAAAACACTAAAAGCTCTCGGTATTAGAGTCGGATCCAATTACTTTTAACTTTTGCTTTACACATATAGTTATGGTGTCCATTTCGCTAGATATGTAAAGAGATATTCACAAACCTTATGACAAGAGACAAGCCAGCCAATATACGGTCAAGAAACATACATATTTAACAGGAGTTAGGTCGACCTGAAAGCTACGTGAAAGTATAGAATGGCCATATCTTAGCTTTCTGATTTTCTAACATAAATTATTGCCATCGAGACATGTCCATAACAAGACACGCTAATAAATGGTCTAATAGTGTTGCTAACACGTTTTACTCGATGAAGTTTATTTGTGATTTGCTGCTTTGCAATCCCTTCATTACAAGAATGTTCAAAATCTTACCGGTAATCTACGTTATTTAAGAAATCCTTGTGCAAAATTTAAGTATTGACATTAGAAAGAAAAGAAAAAAAAAGAAATGCGTTTATTGCGATGACTTACACTAACCATAGCTAATATAACATTATCGTCTTAATTTAATAACATTCAACTGGCAATCTGTTTAGTTCAGTATATTGCCGAACGAAGCAACGGTTTAGTTTAATTCGTATTTCATCCACCTGCCTTTATTTCACTGTACTTTAGGATCGGCACAACATACTCAAAAGCATGTCGCAGAAACGACTTAGGTTCTGTAAGGGACCATTTTCTTGACACCAACTTCCTTTGAGGTTTCCTACCGAGTAAAAAAAAATTTAAAGTATGCACGGCCTGCGACAAACTTAATTTAATAAGCATTAGTGAAAGTAGCTGTTCCGATAAAATCTTAGAAAACGAAAACAGCTTCCGTACATATTATTTATTTATACTTTATATACAACGAATATAAACCTGTACTTGTCTCGAAAAATACATATTTTCATTCTTGGTAATGTGCGTACACGTTTACGCGAAAACACGGCGAAGTCACTTTCAACGACAAAAATGTGCCAAACCGACAGAATAGTAGCATTGTTTCACAGAAAATTATCGTGAAGCTTTGAGTACCTATCTAGCAATGCAAAGGAGATGGGATGAGGAGGCGAACACTTCGTTGGTCATACATGCGCACCTGGTCATAAACTTTTATTAAAACTTATGTGACTTGCGATCACTGTCATTACATCCTATCCTACTAATATTATAAAGGCGAAAGTTTGTAAGAATGTATGGATGTATGGATGTGTGGATGTTTGTTCCTCTTTCACGCAAAAACTCCTGAACGGATTTCGATGAAATTTAGTACACGGGTAGATCATGTCCTGGATTAACATATAGGCCACTTCTTATCGCGGGAAAATATAAACCTGGACTTTTATCCCGGAAAAACTTTTTAATGCGGGCGGAGCCGCGGGCAAAAGCTAGTCTACGATAACGATAAAGCGATGCTCCACAGAAATTGCGATTTTTGTTCTGTTATTGTGTAAAAAGCGACCTTATATTCAGCCTTGCACGTGTAGATTTATTTTTTTTGTTAAATGTGTGCTATCCGTGTCTACCTCGCCCCCGTCAGGATTGGCAGAAAAAATTGTTTGCACATTATTGCCATATCGTGTCCATTGGTTAAGTAGTCTAACTCGTGAAATGACAACAGCTACCACCGCGAATTGCAGTTTTGTCGTGATCCGTGTAATCAGACGCGGGCAAAGTATTTTTTATACGTGCATGGTAAAGAGGGCTCAGTGCAACAAATGGTAAGAGGAGTCCAGATCAAATGTGGGCTGACGAGCGATGCCTTGTCAGTGGGCTTAATTACGCCGGCCTGTTTGTACTGCATATACATAGGTTAATCCCGGAACTCAGCACACTTACGTGAGACACCATGGTGGGTTTTAACACCATAATATGTATGGTGGTCGCCATCCGGGTGGATACGAAATATATCCTACCATCAGCTCATTCTACCACAAGTATCCAGGATTCCTCTGGTATGGTGGTTCTTCTGGCGACAGTATGCCTTTAACCTTGGTTCATATGGTGTCATTTAAATTAAGGTTTGTAAAGCGTCTCGTCGGAAACTCGTTGTATCAATGAGTACTAATCTCGTAAGACCATAGGAATAACGCTTTTGTGAAAATGACCCTCGCTCTTGAATACGTCTTCAAACAGTATGTGGACGTTAGGATTGTTTGTTGAGATGAATTTAGAATATAGATATCCTCATGGTTCCTTTTTTATTTTTTGTTCCATAAGGAACCGCCTAAGGTCAAAGGCCATTCTGCCAAGCCTCGTGGTTCCTTGTTGCTTGGTTCGTTGCAAGAAAAGTTCTAAAAGCAAACAAAATAGATCGTACATTATACTTACATTCACCGTAAATTGAACTACCTGAAAATTTATAGAAATTAAAGGAAGTCGATTAAATTATGTTTTTGTTGTAGTCATACCTACATATTAATGCATTTGTATGGACGTGCTTCTCCAAGTATTTTCTTTGATCATTTTAAATTGCTAACTTAATGAGCTCCGGCAAATGTAGCCATTCAGTTATCAACATTGCTTTCCCAACGTTGATATTAACAATGTAATGTTAGAGGTATATTATATCATATAATTCAGTATTCCCCTATTATCGTTGTGGGGTTGTACGCTGCAAGGTCGACAGTGAGGCCGGTACGGCAGTACAGGTGCGTCGACCGCGTGCGATCATTGACCGATGTCCGGCTCGGATGCCCACTCCGGATCTCATTGAACAACTGAAGCACGACGGATTTAATCATTATTTTATTGAAATAATCATATTAAAATTTTAGCCTTTATAATTTTTTGAAACATTAATTTACTTTTAATTTTACGCTGGAGCTTACAATCCCCGTCGATTTAGACTTTTTGATTTTATTTCATAACTCCTTTTTGTATATAATAATAATAATACCAGCCCTGTGTTATATACTGTCCCACTGCTGGTCACGGACCTCCTCTAGTACTGAGAGGGTTTAGGCCTTAATCCACCACGCTGGCCTAGTGCGTGTTGGTAGACTTCACATACCTTCGAAATTCTTATAAAAAATTTCTTAGGTATGCAGGTTTCCTCGCGATGTTTTCCTTCACCGTTAAAGCGAACGATAATTGATAAACAATACACACGTAACTTTGAAAAGGCAGAGGTGTGCCTTGGGTTTTGAACCTCCGGACACTGTCTCGGCAGACCGTTCCATTCCCAACCAGGCTATCGTCCGCTACATTTTTGTATATTGATTCAAAAATGTAGTGTACACACAACTCTTTTTTGTATATTGATTGGAATTATAAAAATATTTTGCAATTTAACATTATACAATCTGTATTTTATGCTACTTGTGAGTATAGTGTTCGAACTTGTTATAAGGGGACTTTTCGCAAAATGTATTAATTTTATTTTTCTAATACCATATTTAGTTCCCAAGTATCCTACTAATATTATAAAGGCGAAAGTTTGTAAGAATGTATGAATGTTTGGATGTATGGATGTTTGTTACTCTTTCACGCAAAAACTACTGAACGGATTTCGATGAAATTTGGCACACGGGTAGATCATGTCCTGGATTAACACATAGGCTACTTTTTATCCCGGGAAAATATAAAGCGGGACTTTTATTCCGGAAAAACTTTTTAAAGCGGGCGGAGCCGCGGGCAAAAGCTAGTATTAATATAAAAGTACTATTTGCCTGGACTATATGATTATCACACTGTAGTATATTAAAGCGTCATTAGTAGAGCGTTCACACCGTCCACCGCAAATTATGTTAGACAAGCTGCAATTTAATAATGCTTTTGTCGACAATCATTTATTAAACCGCTAATGCAATTTGAAGTGATTATACCATATAGAGTTGCTCAGCTACATTGGCACAGGACATGTAGGTTATAGGAGATGTGAGTAGGGAACACAGGTAAATCATTTCTTTTTGACGTTTTTGATAACTAACTTAACTTATTGGTTCAGATGGAACGTTGCTGGCAGAAAATCTTTTTTTTTAAATTATAGAGTAAATAAGAACGCTGAGGGTATGTATAAACCATTTAAATGAAAGGAAAGCGCCGCACAAACCCAAACCTGTTTCCGAAAAGACTACACTATTATAAAACTGACAAGCAGAAACTTCATCAATGTAAGTAATGTATATTATATTGGTTTCTTTTAAATACTTGGTCGACGAATTTGAACTTTATTTCTATTGTTATAGCGGTGCAGGCAATGAAAGGTCTTAATTCCCGATAATTTAATAACAGAGAGTCAAAGACAAGTGCATATAGTGAATCATTTACACAAACTCACGCCTTTTCTCCTCGAAGGGGTAGGCAGAGACGCAACTAGTGTACGGTGTCTATCCATTGTTCCTCGTGCGTATATCGGCGCATGTTATGACAGGAGGCGAGCCTATCGCCTTATCGGACACAAATTCCAGACTCCGGGCTGATTAGAAAACCTAATATCACCTTGTCCGACCCGGGCATCGAACCAAAGACCTTAGCATTGCAGTCGTACCGTACAACTACGCCATCAAGGCAGTTAATCATTTACAATAGTTGAAAATAGTGTGGCTTCATAGTTAGGTACTCGGTTGGCTATTTTGACAATAAAAAGGTACAAGCGCAAGTTATTATCAACTATCTAGGCGCCTTATCTGGTGCTACGACCCCAAATACGCAGTGATCATGAAGGCAAGCAAATAGGTTAATTGAATAACCAACAAATATTGTTTTAGAAATTAGAATTTGGTAAAATCTGTCTAGAAGATTCTTAATCTGCAAGAAAATGTTTAGTTGATAGCTTCGAGTTTCGCATCTGTGTCGTTACCGTTAGAGTCAGGGTGTAAGTATACAGTAACATTACAAAATGGCCTGCTTGGATGTAATTGATGATATGATTAATTTGATACTTGGATGATAATTCTAAGTTCAGCGTGATATACTGTTATTAGAATGCCTCGCTGGAGTTGTATTGCGTGCGCGATACGACACCGCTTTGAGGTCGCGGGTTCGAATCCGTCGGAGAAAGTTTCACTCACCCCCTCTCCCCGCACTTTCACATCATGGGACGGAACACACAGGCGTAAAGTGGGTACCTACCCTGATTGCACTTTTGCTTACCCCTTTGGCGACAAAGGCGTGAAGTGTATTTTTTTTGACAGTGAAGCTTAATATTAGGCGAGATACTTCGTCTCGTCATTCATTCAAACAAGGTGAGATAAAGAAGCTAAAGGTGTAACCGTCTTAGAAAAATGAGTTAGAATTAAGTTAAGAGTGTTTACTGTTTAGTGAACGTTTACATCTAAAAGTTATTCTCTTCTATCAGTCATCATTTATCTTTTACAGCTTTACAAAGTATCCACGATGGCTGGAACTGCCGAGTTATTAAATACCGCTTATTAGATAATCAACTTGTTCAAACAAGTGTCATTTGCTAACTACGTAGCATTTGGTGAAAATGGGTATAATTCTAACAATAATGGAAGATAATATTTATTAATGTACTATCTGTTCTACACGTGCTTAAAACATTGAAGACACATGATGAGATCTTGTTTGACATCTTTGACGTTGGGTTACTCATTGATTGCAAATGTGTGTTCTGGTCACGGTTCATTAGGATTATTTTTATATAATGTAAACAATTTAGTCTTTTTTGACAGGCAAACGATCAAGAGGGTCAATGTATCAAGAGATCTAGTGTAGATACGCATAATAAATAGAAAATAATGAAAGTTGAGTCTATACAACGTGTTTGTTTACGTGTTGTGTGTGTAAAAAATATAATTAATCATCTAAGCCAAAAATAACGTCAAACCTAGTAAGCTGTCATGTCAGGAAACCAGATTATTTAACGGAAAGGTCTACGTACCTATTTTGCCTAATAATTGTTAACTTTAATAGTTTTTCTATTTTTCATTCATAAATGTTTGCTACCTCAATACATGGACTCAAGTAGTGCCTTCAAAAAATGTCAAGTTGGAAAATATGTTGTCCATTTCAAATTTTCTAATCGATATCCTACAACTGTTTCGAGTTTTTTTCCAACATTTTTTGAATGGTATAGGTCTTCGAAAATCTCATTTACCTGCAAAAGAACTTGAGACAGTATAAATATGGACGTTATTTATAATTTTTGTATAAAGTGAAATAACATACAACCCTTGCAAGTGAAGATAATTTTAAGTTACAATCACTAAGCTTTATAATATAATTAAGATTAAAATGTTATCTAGGGTTCCAGGCCCGGGTCAGGCAAAGTGATATTCGGCTTTTTTTCTCAGTATCAGTCTGGACTCTGAAATTTGTGCCCTATAGGTATAGCGACGGAATATACGGCGAGATTTATTTTATTTTTATTGCCTCCGAATAACGAGACGATAATGCCGCTCAACTGATAGTAAGCGATACGACAGCCCACAAACAGTAGCTACACCATACAGTTTTTTTTTATTGCAATTTACTGCGTGGTATTCGTGGTAAGCGGCGATAGCTTAGTTGGGAGGGGATCGGACTGCCGAGACGAATGTCCGCAGGTTCAAAACCCAAGGCACACACCTCTGACTTTTCTAAAAATTGATGTGTGTATTCTTTGCCAATTATCGCTCGCTTTAACGGTAAAGGAAAACATCGTGAGGAAACCTGCACACCTGAGAAGGTCTTTGAATTTCGAAGGTATGTGAAGTCTGCCAAACCGTACTAGGCCAGCGTGGTGGACTAAGACCTTAACTCTCTCAGTTGTAGAGAAGGCCCGTGCTCAGCAGTGGGCAGTATATAATACAGGTTATACAGGGCTGATATGGTACGGTATGGCGTGGTATTCCACTGCGCTCGTCAAGTCTCATAAGGCCCAGTAATTACGCTGGCTACAATGTCCTTCAAACCGGAATACAACAGTGCATGCACACTGCTGCTTGGCAGCAGAAATAGACACCGCGGTACACTAGTTGCCTGTCTATAGTCTGCCTACGCCCTACCTCTTTGGGGATAAAAAACGTGAGTGTGTTGATGATGAGTTAAGTAAGTATAATAAAGGCCAACATGGATTGGCATGTAAAGAGGGACGCAAGCGAAGATTGTATGAAAGGATAAAAGAAACAGCGAATTTAAAACTTAAAACATTATGCGCAATTCTCACACTATGAGTGGTAAATAAGTTCTTTTTTGTAATCCGTCATGAAAAATTGACTGAACTGCACCAGAGGGTTATCTTATGCCATTCAACACAATCATGCCGGCTTACTTAGCTGGTTCTTCACGCTATAGCTATTATCCTTAACGTGTCTTCCTTCTTCCGGTCTTCAGCCCTATTTAACCCATTATGATTCGAAGTTATTTCTTGTAGCACGATTTCATGTTCACGGTGACTATTAGATTAACATATGATTTCACGCTTCATAAAAACGATAAAACCATGTAATTTTGGAGGTGATTTGTCCAATTAAATTTTTTTTACCCATCCCATGGTCTTGTAGCGTAGATTTGTGTTCCTTTTACTGATGAACATAACGTGCAGTTTATGAATAGACTACTGAATTAGTAGCAATATTCTTTGTGTTTGTGTATATTTTCTTTCTCTTTTGCATCCATGTGACTCTCTTGTAGGCTTCGCCGAACATCAGTGTCAGATGGACCCTCCCATCTGTGAGACGCTGAGCTTGAAACCTATTTAGTCATGCTTCACACTCGAATGGCTGTAGGGTATGAATATGCCGGTAGATTTATTTTGTGTATAGTCCTTAATTTTTTCGTTTTATTTGTTAGGTAGTATGTATCCGCATGTTTATCTTTAACTAGTAGTGCTCGCGGCTCCGCCCGCGTGAAAAAGTCTTTCCGGGATAAAATTATTTTCCCATGATAAAAGGTAGCCTATAGCACTCAGGAGTAAAGTAGCTTCCTATTAGTGAAAGAATTTTCAAAATCGGTTCAGTAGTTCCTGAGATAAGCGCGTTCAAACAAACAAACTCTTCAGCTTTATAATATTAGTATAGATTTCCTTCTCTGTACTGTATCTACAAGTGGACGATAGCCTAGTTGGGAATGGAACGGTCTGCCGAGACAATGTCCGGAGGTTCAAAACCCAATGCACACACCTCTGACTTTTCAAAGTTACGTGTGTATTGTTTATGAATAATTATCGTTCGCTTTAACGGTGAAGGAAAACATCGCGAGGAAACCTGCATACCTAAGAAATTCTTTATAAGAATTTCGAAGGTATATGAAGTGTAGGTGAAGGTGTATAGGCCAGCGTGGTGGACTAAGGCCTAAACCCTCTCAGTAGTAGAGGAGGCCCGTGCCCAACAGTGGGACAGTATATAATACAGGGCTGGTATTATTGCTGTATCTACTACTTACTGCAATCTAATGCAGGGATAGTGCCGAAGGATATTTTCTTATTTCTTTCAATCTCAGTTTCAATGGATAAATGTTGGTCCAAAGTTCTCATGCATTCTAGTACATTCATAGCAAGACTAGGTTTGTTTATTAATTTATTAGCATATTATATTGGCACTATAAATTACCTCGATTAAATTCCTTTGTATCAAAGGGTTTATAGCCGCTTATCGACCTAGGTATATAGACAGATTTATTCCAGGCTTTATCTCTCAGAATTCTGCGTCAGTTTGACGTCTTTCTGGAGTCGTTGATATGAACTCCGACCTACATTACAGTTCTCTTGATTAACTGGATGAAGTTTGTGAGAATCCAGAAATTGGGGTTTGAAATTTTAAAAGATCATACATATGTTTTAAAAATTATAATTACACTTCGCACTCTTAATAAAACAATTACCTAATCTAAAATTTTGGCTAGATGAGTTTTCGCAAAATATGTACCCTAAAGGGCAAGCTGCATCGACTAAGAAACAAAATGCGTCTTTTCAACATTGGGAATAGGGTCAAAACCTTTTGAATTTATGTTTGTTCCCCACCCAAATAAAAAAAAAATGTATACAGTTAGTTTTTATGACGATTCCCATAAGTTGATTTTGGATTAGGTCGTTGTTTTACTAAGAGTGCGACTTATCTGTTATTGAAAGCTTTTTATCTTAGAGTTACATTAAAAATACCTGTGTGGAGGATATAATTCTGGTCCTTTGAGACTAACAATAATGGGGTTTTATTGTATACGTTCGTAAATTAAAAAATATTTTTTACATAAATATACATACAAATATTTTTTATTACATGATATATTGAATATTTTTTATTTTAGTAGGTTGACATAGCTCTCCTTATAACTCTAGATTTTATAACTCAGTTACTTCTCGGAACTTCACATTACACGTATTTGATGAATGTAGGCATTGAGCGGTCTCGACATATTGGTAGGTACTTGATAACCTTTTGTTATTGCTTCTGCGTTCTCGGTAAAAATTATGTTGCGAATAACCTTCAGAACTATCGACTTATTTAATCTGTCTATTATTTCCATTGATGGTATGCAATGCAATGAAATCAGCCCTGTATTAGGTATATATTGCCAAATGCTGAGCACGGGCCTCCTCTACTACTGAGAGGGTTCAGGCCTTAGCCCACCACGCTGGCCTAGTGCGGGTTGGTAGATTTAATTTTATTTCATTTTTATTCGAAGACTTTTGTCTTCAGTTTAATTTCTAACGACTGGTCTATCTGATTAAAAATTAAGGCCGGTAGCCCAGCTTAGACTTATTCAGCCTTGTTTTTTTGGTTCACAGTCTCTTGCTAGACTAAGAAGGCGATGATAAAAAATACTAAACGCAGACCAGATAACTGTATAGGGTCGATTTTGGGTAGAGCTACTGGAGCGAATTTGCTTACCACCATTATATTCCATACTAGGTGATGCTCGCCGCTCCACCCGCGTGAAAAAGTTTTTCTGGGGCATTGATGTATTAAAAAACTAATACATTAATGTTCTGGGGTAAAATATTTTCCCGGGTTAAAAAGTCTATAGCACTCAGGAGTGATGTAGCAACTGCGAGTTATAAATAGCAATAATACGGAAAGGAAATAAAACAGCAATGAAAACATCAGGCACTTTGACTTAGAGACTAATCATACTGGCGAATTGCGAGCGATTTTACAATATAGCGGAGGCACAGCAAACTCGCCTCGAGTTTGCAAGTTGCAACGGACTCGCAGCGAAATAAATGAAAATTTGGTCCCTATATGCGAATATCAAGACCTAGGTAGGTACATTTTACGAGTTGTTGCATCTGTTATAAAAATACTTATGACCTAAAGAAACATACTTATGATATTCAATTTCAATCGATGGAAAACACAATGCCGTCGATGTAGCGATTTGATGTTGTGCCCCCGCAGCGTGTTCTCTGCGCGTCTGCTGCGAATTCGCGGCGGGTTCGATACGCCTACGCTCCGCTGTGAATATATTGAAATTTGGCAGAGTGATAAGAGCCTCAAGGATTTTACCGAAATCATATTTAATTAGTATCTAACGTAATCAGTGATTTGTCTCTTTGACTATTAAATTAATGATGCAAGGGAATCGAGTGACAATTGTCATAACATAAAACACCGATTAAGTTCATAATGGGTAATTTAACTCTCATATGTAAGAGTCCGTCTATGTACCACCGTAATTTTTATTTCTACCGCCAAGCAGCATTGTGCACGCACTGTTGTGTTTAGATTTGAAAGACATTGTAGCCAGTGTAACTACTGAACATAATGAGACTTAACACCTTATGTCACAGGATGACAGAGTGGAATGCCACACAGTACTTTGTAACTCAAGGTGCTGGATGGTGTTTCTACTGTTTATGGGTGGTCGTATCGCTTACCCTCAGGCGAATGGCATGCTCGTCTCGTCATTCGATGCAATAACAAAAAAATATTCTGTTTATAGAATTGTCTTGTGTATAAGCTTCACAAGACATGGATAATAAAAATGTAGGCCAATGGGAACGCTTTGATAAGCCAAAATTTATAAAAGAATATAAAATTAAATCCAGAATTCGTACAAGTCGTAGGTACAGTATAGTAATTGAAACATAAATGCAAATACGAGATTGAATTATTAAAAAAAATAGAACAAAAATTAACCTATAATAGTAATAATTTGCAGCAATTTTTATAACTCAGTAGTAAGTCTTAAATATTTAAAATCTTTACGGGTATTACTGGGTATACTTAAAATATTAATTACAATTTATACAAATTAAAAACTACTTAGTACTGCAAAAAAGATGAATGATATGCTGGAATACATCATCTATCTGTGGTGGCTCGTGATTGGCTCATTGTATTTAGTTCCTACTTTTGTTTATTGTATTAGTTAGCTGTGAGCCACCCAAATAAACTAAAATAAAATAAATAACATTTAAATGACTACAGGTTCTTCAACACGATCTAAAAGATTTATAATCAGTAGGCTAAGAAGACAGTCAAAACCGATGACCTAATTGGCACTTGTTGCACCTGTCATCGTTTTCCGAGAATGAATATTACCTTTGCATATCATCATCATCATCAGCCACATGACGTCCACTGCTGAACATATGCCTCCTCCAAAGATTTCCAGATGAACCTGTCAAAAGTGGCCCGCATCCAGCGCGTTCCTGCGGCCTTGACCAAGTCAGCGGTCCACCTTGCAAGTGGACGGCCGACGCTGCGCTTGCCATATAGTTCGAGATTATTTTATACTAGCTTTTGCCTGCGGCTCCGCCCGCGTTAAGAAGTTTTTCGGGGATAAAAGTCCCGCTTTATGTTTTCCCGGGATAAAAAGTAGCCTATATGTTAATCCAGGACATGATGTACCCGTGTGCCAAATTTCATCGAAATCCGTTCAGTAGTTTTTGCGTGAAAGAGTAACAAACATCCATACATCCAAACATCCAAACATCCAAACATCCATACATCCAAACATCCAAACATCCATACATCCAAACATCCATACATTCTTACAAACTTTCGCCTTTATAATATTAATAGGATAATATTAATAGGATGATTCTCTTCTGCTTAAGCTATCTATCTATCTATTATTGTGTTGTAAATTAAGGAACTTTTGAAAGGATCTGTATTATTTTTAGGTACCCGGCAGTTGATTTTTATGGCGTGGAGGAGTCACTGAAGAATTCCGATGATTCTGCAAACGTCAAATAATAGTAGAGTCCTTGAATAAACCATGGTCTTATAAGTATCAGAGAAATAGCAAGGCAAAAATGCCTGCAGGGTTGACATGACTTCCGCCCTGTGGTTTGGGGGCGTTTGGAGAGTTCCACCACGGTATCCCCTGCTTGTCGTAGGAGGCGACTAATAGGGACCAGGGGGAATCGGGTCGGTCGGCACGGGTGCTGTCCGCCGCAGGATTATATGTGCGCCCCCCCACTAGAGGAGTCAGGCTGCATTAAGCGGCTCCTCGCAGGGGCGGTTACGGACCACAACCAAGATACTTCAGTCAGAGGAAGCCCGCAGCCGTCCCTAATGAATGCGCCGAAGATGGAAGACAAAAAAGGGGTTGACTTGACTTAATGCCAACTTCATGTTTGCTATGTTTCGAGAATCCGTTACTTGTATAAAATAAGTAATTTTATGGTGCCACGTGATAATACTCTCAAATGATTCAACTATAACTACAGCTTAAAGAATAGAATAGCAGTTTTACACAAAGAAAATTCTTGAGGCAATTTTGAAGACAAGAACTGTTCTAATCACTATAAGCCGAAACTTAATTTTATAGCTTTAATCTCATCATTTGAATAGATAAATAGTACCTAGAAATGAATTATGAAACAAAAATTTTGTAACTGTTTACCTCTATATCAGCATTAGAAGTTTTTGTTGTCTGACATTGAAAAAGATCAATTTCATAAGCATTAATTCATCGGCCAGATGCGCACCCATTGATTACTGTCAAGATACTATATCATCATGCGTAATACATCTACTTCATGGTATTACTCATAGGTTTGTGTTTTTGTAGGCAACAGGCAACTGTTTATTATATCAAATGATTTAACATTTCACGATCATGTACTATTCATAGTCAACTGTAGTTTTCCGATTCCAATGTGGTTTTACACCTACTGACATTTCTTGTTTAATAATCTTTGTTATAAGACTAAAAGGTCATAAATATTGTTCTCAGATTTCCGTAATTATGTCATTTTTTGATAGTCCTTCATAATTTGTTGACATGTTGCGGTCTTGTCTTGCCAGGTATGTCATCGATAGATACAATGTTTGATTTTTTGTAGAATGCTTGTAAATACCATTTTAATTGTTTTTATAAGCAATATTTTATACTTTCAGTATTGTCAATACTAAGACGCTCGTCAACTTTTCTTTTATTATTCATTATTCCAAAAGTAGATTTATTTACATTATCTCTTTATGAATAAAAGGTACATACATGTACTTGTCGAATACCTACACAAAACTTTAATAACATCTATTTAATCTTTGCTTCCTGTTATTTGTACTAAGTACTTTACTAGTACTTTTGGTTGTTTGCATTTTTTAATGTCATTAAATGACGAGACGAGCAAGCCGTTCACCTGATAGTAAGCGATACGACCACCCATAAACAGTAGCAACACCATTCAGCACCTTGAGTTACAAAGTACTGTGCGGTATTCTACTACGCTCGTCATCCTGAGACATAAGATGTTAAGTCTCATTATGTCCAGTAGTTACACTGGCTACAATGTCCTTCAAACCGGATCACAACAGTGCATGCACACTGGTGCTTGGCGGTAGAAATAGACATTGCGGTGGTACCGACCCAGGCGGACTCTTATATAGGGAGACGTACCACCAGTAAACCACCAGTTGCATACTTTACTTGCCTTGCTTAGTAATTTAATTTGCTGCCTGTTATAATTAATATTGCATCGTCTTTGTATTAGAAGAGGTGTCTTAAGGGGTCATTACTCATTTATTTTATCATATTTTTGAAATTAAATGAAACATCGGATCCGTAGAAATTATTGGATTTTAATGTCAATTATAACAAACTTAATTTACACTAATAATTATAATTAGATGTGTATGACATATTTAGTAAAACGTATCGCTTTCATACATACAAATCAAATTAGAAATTAAAAATGTATGGCATTTTTAGCAATATTTTTCAAGTAAACCCGATCAACAAATTATCCAATCCAATTTATTAAAGAAAAATGCAAGAGGCCATACTATGTTTTTAACTTATATTTAAAAACTATTTTAATTTTGAGCAGTTTGTTGATTACATGGTATTTGGTGTTTAGCGAATATTATCATCTCGCCATTTTGATCACAGCTATACAATTAGAATGCAGAAATATTTCGCACTTGACGAAGGTTAACGCTTCCTATATCTGTAACAAAAAAAACTTTAGATACTAATGGACGTTAGTATAAAAATATTTAAATTATAATAATAATATAATAATACCAGCCCTGTATTATTATACTGCCCACTGCTGAGTACGGGCCTAGTCTACTGAGGGGGTTTAGGCCTTAGTCCACCACGCTGGCCTAGTACCGGGTGGTAGACTTCACATACCTTCGAAATTCTTATAAGGAGCTTCTCAGGTATGCAGGTTTCCTCACGATGTTTTCCTTCACCGTTAAAGCAAACGATAATTGATAAACAATACATCATACGTAACTTCGAAAAGTCAAAGGTGTGTGCCTTGGGTTTCGAACCTCCGGACATTGTCTCGGCAGACCGTTCCATTCCCAACTAGGCTATCGTCCACTTCGAAAATTAATAATTAAAAAATATAAAGCTATCATTTTAAATTTATTATTTAAATGAATAGAGACATTAAAATTATTTTTAATGGTATCAAATAAAAAATGAAACGATTTTATGCTTATGGTTGTTGGATCTTTACGCCTAAAATATTTTGAATGAAAATAAACAACATGTATTGCGGGAGTAAAACTCTGCTAATCATCAGATGGAAATTGAGAAAACTAATATTAGTCTTCGCTTATTATACATTTTAGTTGATTCTATTTTTGAAAATATTTGAGTTGATTGTTGTTAAAATTTAAATTGTAATTCTTACCAAAATTATGAGTATTAAGTAGTAAATATTAGGTATATTTAGATGGTCGCGGGATAATTTACTTATATATATCATATACATTGAGTAAATCACTGTCCATTTGAGCTTGTAATTGTATGTGTCATGCTCCTATTTGGACCGTATCCACGTTGATAAAGGCAGATTGTATGAATATCTTACAATAATCTGACATCCATTTCGCTGTTCGAATACAAATGTACTTGCATAGTGCATTGAACTAGGGGCAATGCCGTTCGGGTCGAATTCATGTTCCTTTTGACATTGTTTTCAATTGTCACTGATAAATCACTAGAGCAAAAACTTGGACTAAGTTCATGTTGAAAAGGAATCAATTCATCGTTTTTGTTTGAATTTATAGGACATGCTACAAAACATCTTTTGCTTAAAGGTATTAATTATGAGAGGTAGATAGATGATTGTAGTGTGGGAAAAAAATTTAACTCTAGTGTAGGTTGCTGACGGGTGGTATTTTTGGTATCTTCGGCCATTTTATGAACTACTCATATGTTGAGTTTAGAGTGTTAGGAGTCTATGGACTTCTTTGATCTACTAAATTGTTGTAAGAGAACTGTACAATAATTTTCATATCACTTTCAATTTATCTATAAGATATTTAAATGCTACAGAATGTACCTATCTTACGATATCTAAGATCTTTTGTGCGTTATTCGCGTATACATGACTGGAAAACAACGTGGTGGCACTGTAATTTACTGCCAAATGATGAATGATTTATCTTACTTGATGTATAATGTGTTGAATGTTTATACAAATTACCCGTACGAGTTGGCGGTGGCAGTAGCGCTTGCTGATGCGCTGGCAAATGCGCCGCCGCCGCCGTATCCGCCGCCGCCACAACCGCCTCCGCAACCACCACCGTGTCCAGGGCCACCTCCATGTCCATAATTCCCGCCATTGCCGCCACCATAACCACCGCCGTATCCCCCGCCGTATCCGCCGCCGTATCCGCCGCCGTATCCGCCGCCGTATCCACCGCCGTATCCACCGCCGTTGTTATATCCGCCGCCGCCATGGTGGCCGCCGTTACCTCCATATCCGTAATCTATAATAAAGATTCGATATTATTGTTTCAATATGACTGTATTCTTCTTAGATCATTGAGTGCAAATGATTTCATAACTTTTGACATTACAATACAAGACATGATGCTCTTCTCGTGTCAAGGGCTAATAAGATCGAGCAAATCTGTTTGCTAGCAGATAGTTCTCTGCACTTTATCTTTGAAGGTTAGTAATCTACAAATCACTTTACCATAAATATGCAATAACAGCGGTAACTCACGTCCAAGTGTCGTGGTTTCGTGCAAGGGCGGATCCAGCTTTGGCGCCAGGGGGGGGTCACATAGTCGTTGTCAAGTCACAAGAAGTTATAATTTCATTTTGAAAAGTAAAAAGTAGGTATTCTATATATACTATAATATTATAAAGCTGAAGAGTTTGTTTGTTTGTTTGTTTGAACGCGCTAATCTCAGGAACTACTGGTTCGAATAGAAAAAATATTTTTGTGTTGAATAGACCATTTATCGAGAAAGGCTTTAGGCTATATAACATCACGATGCAACTATTAGGAGCGAAGAAATAATGGAAAATGTGAAAAAAGCGGGGAAAATTATTCATCCTTGAGGGCTTCCATTGCGTGCGCTGTGAAAACGGTTCAAGATACCAAAAATATATGTATCAAAGAATCATTCCACTTGAAATGATCTAAAAAAATGTCCCAGACAGTATATGTCTATCTTTTAAGATTAACTCACTAGAACCGTTTTTATGGTAATCAAATTTGGTCGAAATTAATAACTCTGTCTGTAGCGCTTTCACGCCAATACTACAGAACCGATTTAAATGAAATTTGGTACACAGATATTTTAGAACTTGAAAAAGGACATAGGCTACTTTTTATCCCCGTGAAATATAAAACGGGACTCTTATCCCGGAAACACTCGTTCACGCGGGCGGAGCTGCTGGCAAAAGCTAGTTAATAAATATAATTACTGTAGGTACTTAAAAATACCTACCTATTTTTAAATAACAAATTATTTTTTTTATGTCTTCGCCCGAAACGCCTTATCATTACATCTACTTCAATGTTTCCGTAGTATTATAATGCTCTTTGTTTTAATGCGTTCGTTCTTTTAAACGTTCCGTTAGAGGTTAGTTCTAGTTAGACGTTAGTCGAAAAAAAGCGCGCGCAAGTGTCACACGAAATATGACATACGTAATATCAAATATGCCCACGGCTTCGCCCGCGTTAATAAGTTTTTCCGGGCTAAAAGTACATACATAAAAACCTTCCCGTTGAATCACTCTATCCAACATATTTATTTGTATAAAGATTAATATTATGACGTTGATACAACTCTTAACAAATAATGCATTAATTTCGACCAAATTTGATTATCATAAAAACGGTTCTAGAGAGTTTATTTTAAAAGATAGACATATACTGTCGCGGACTTTTTTTTAGATCATTTCAAGAGGAATAATTTTTTCGTACATATATTTTTGGTATCTTGAACTGTTTTCGCAGCGCACGCAATGGAAGCCCTCAAGGATGAATAATTTTCCCCGCATTTTTCACATTTTCCATTATTTCTTCGCTCCTAATAGTTGCATCGTTATGTTATATAGCCTATAGCCTTCCTCGATAAATGGTCTATTCAACACAAAAAGAATTTTTCAATTCGCACCAGTAGTTCCTGAGATTAGCGCGTTCAAACAAACAAACAAACAAACAAACAAACTCTTCAGCTTTATAATATTAGTATAGATGAATGGTGGTGGCCGTGGCGGTGGCGCGACAAAATTCTTTTCGATGCGTTCGTTCCCGAATAATGCGTTTGGCGTCAAAGTATTATATTAAACTAGCTTTTGGTCGCAGCACCGCCCGCACGCAGCATCACTGATTTGTGTTCCATTACTCTTCTGTAGTCACTGCCTTTCTTTTTTATCACATTTCTTTAAATGTACGGACACACTGATTCTACTGCTTTATTAAATACACTTATAATATACTATCTATTATATAAAAATGAATCCCTATTTTCCTTGGTCACGGCATCACGCGTGAACGGCTGGACTGATTTCGTTATTTCTTTTTTTGATGTGTTTATTATTGTCAGGAGAAGGTTCTTATGAAAGAAAAAATTAAGAAAATTGCGCGGAAAAACGGCTGGACCGATTTTAATGAAATTTTTTTGCGTGTCTTCAGGTGGATTCCAGAATGGTTTAGACTCGGGTTCTAGGATTTTATTTCCTTTTTAGGGCAGGACAACGTCTGTCGGGGCCGCTAGTAAACTATACAATCTTAGCTGCCTCGGTGGCGTAGTTGTATTACAGTACGACTGCAAAGCTGAGGTCTCGGGTTCGATCCCCGGGTCGGGCAAAGTGATATTGAGTTTTTCTATTCAGTATCAGCTCGGAGTCTGGAATTTGTGCCCGATATGGCGATAGGCTCGCCCCCTATCACATCATGGGACGGAATAATGACGAAAAGTGGGTGCACTAGTTGCGCCTCTGCCTACCCCTTCGGGGATAATGGGCGTGAGTGTATATGTATGTAATCTTAGCTGGCTGGTATGACAATTCAAATTTTTCGCGACGCGATAGCTTTGTAAGAACGTCTAACCAAAAATTTCAAAAGTCGGCTACATAATTACAAATATTTATCGTGTTTTCCATACATTATAAGAAATAGTATCATACTTATTTAACATATTTGATTTAAAATTGTAAAAATATACTGAAATAAATAATAACATCTTGACTCTTATATCAACGCGACGCTTTTATAGTGTTGTATTTTTCAGTTTATGAGCGTAATGTTTCGAAAGTTTTAAATCGCTTGGTAACGAAACGTAAACGATTACTTAAAAAAACTAAACTTTGGATGCAAATAAAACACAGCTGTATATTTAAAAATTATGTTTTACAGACATATTTGAACAATGAGTTAGATATTTAAATTTAGATATAGAAGACAGAAAATGAAGATCTCCAAAGTAAATTATTTAAACTGTACCACTAAATTTGTGATTTGTGTTTCAGTACACACATTATTTCTTTGTAATGTTCAATAACCAATTTAAATGTTATGAAAGGATAATCGTGAAATTCTATCGGTAAATCAAAATGAACGACTAACAAAAACCTCTTGATTGTAATGTGTAAGATTTGATAATAATCTAACTCTATTTACATACGATAACAAAATCCTTGAATATAAAATCAATTGCATTCAAAAATCGGTTATTTGGTGCAACCGATTTTTTGTTCTCTTCCCTACACACTATCCGATCTATTACTCTAGTAAACAAGTTGAAAAACGTGAAAAATAGAGATAAAGGTCCTAAAAATATCGATTGATTATTCGATTCGTAATCACCTCTAGAAAAATGTTTTTGAAGGATTTTGGTGCAGGTTAAAAATTACAATTGTTATTAACAAAATAAGATTGAAAAAAAATGATATTTCGTTTTTTGTTAATAACTCGAAAAATATTAACATTTAAGCAATTTTGAAAAAAGGTCGTTAAAGAGGAGGAAATTTCCAATAAAAAAGTCCTAACTCCCGGAATTCTATCTCCATCCTACTAATATTATAAAGGCGAAAGTTTGTAAGAATGTATGGATGTTTGGATGTATGGATGTTTGTTCCTCTTTCACGCAAAAACTACTGAACGGATTTCGATGAAATTTGGTACACGGGTAGATCATGTTCTGGATTAACACATAAGCTACTTTTTATCCCGGGAAAACATAAAGCGGGACTTTTATCCCGGAAAAACTTTTTAACGCAGGCGGATCCGCGGGCAAAAGCTAGTTATTTATAATTTTACATGTATCAAAAAGGCTCCACGAAGTTTAAAATTAATAGACCAATTATTTATACCTTTCATCACATTGTTTATGCCAATGGAGATTGGGAAAAAATTGGTTAGTTAACAATTGAATGACTTTTTGAAAAATGGTGATTAAACTTTTTTTTCTTCAGGGCTCCATTCTTTCAAGTGTTAAGAAGATACTAGAATTTTTACAAATTTTTAAAATCACATTTTACGTTATAAATAAATTATTTTTATTGCTGAACTCTCTTTAGCGGCAGCGCGCGCATGCCGTAATTGCCGCGCGGAGCCCTATTTTCAACGTCTAATTAAAATCATAAATAATGGAGATAGAATTCCGGGAGTTAGGACTTTTTTATTGGAAATTTCCTCCTCTTTAACGACCTTTTTTCAAAATTGCTTAAATGTTAATATTTTTCGAGTTATTAACAAAAAACGAAATATCATTTTTTTAATCTTATTTTGTTAATAACAATTGCAATTTTTAACCTGCACCAAAATCCTTCAAAAACATTTTTGTTGAGGTGATTACGAATCGAATGAGCCATCGCTCATATTTTTAGGACCTTTATCTCTATTTTTCACGTTTTTCAACTTGTTTACTAGCGTATATAAGGAGTATTGATATCTTACTGATACTTCGAAACAAATCAATGCCAAAATAACTTTCTACGCCTTTTTAACCCCATTAGGGATCAACCCCATCAATTGTATTAAAAAAGTTTATGCTAAATTTGAATTAGATTGGACCAAGGAATCGCGTTGCCCCATACAAACTTTGCCCCCTTTTTCATCCCCTTAGGGGTAAAATATCGGAAAATCCTTTCTTATCAGAAGCCTACATCATACAAGGAACACACCCTCCAAGTTTCAGGTCTCTACGTTCAACGGCTTAGGCTGTGCGTTGATCCGTCAGTCAGGACTAAGACTTTTATATGAATAGATTAATTAAATATTTAAAGTACTTAAATAAAATCTATATTGTGACAAAAAATGTATAAAAACATAATGTTTAATAATTTTAATTAGTGGTCCACCAAGGTTCTGGACTCAGCCCAGGGGGGGGTCATGACCCCCATGACCCCCCCCCTGGATCCGCCCTTGGTTTCGTGTGATGTATTTTAATATCTAAATTATCAGCATTTGGAAATATATAGTCTTCCGTGTGTCATATATTACCAAAAAATCGGATACTTATAACTATATTTTTAACATAAAATAATATTAGCGGGCATTTTTCATAAACGAAGCTAAAGCGCACACAGATACAAATACACGCAAGTAGGTGTTGTTTTTTGCGTCAATGACTGAAAGTTCTAATAAGCGTGCATTTTTTTGCAGTGCTATAACACAAAATATTTTTTTTTGGGTGCATTCAAACTAAACTTTAACGAATTAAATTTCAAAACCAAGTTTGAGACTATATTTACGCCTGTATTCTCAAAAAGTCTTCCTGCAATTTTAAATCTGAAGTATAAATATCCCTACCGTGCTCTTTCACGACTTTAACGATGATGGTTTTGGAGGGCTCTTGATATCCGCCGTGGTTGAATCCACCGGGATATCCCCCTCCATAACCACCACCGCCACCCCCACCAAATCCGAAGCCACCTCCACCACCAAATGAAAGTCCACCTCCTCCGCCGAACAGCAATGATTTCTTCGAGAATGAATGCCGCTTCTGCCTATTATGCCCTTGCTTTTCTTGGTCTTCAAGTTTCTGAAAAAAAAAACGCGATACATGCAGTTAAAACCTTAAAACCTTGTGTTAAAACGTGAGTGATTTTTTTCCCTATTTGTTGCCGATAAACCGGTATATGTTTTGTACATCTTGCTTTTAACACACGACGGGTTTTATAATTGCTATTAAGATTTTTGTGAAAATAATTGGAGTCTGAATCTAATTTGTATCTATTTAAATTTTAAGTGCTATTATGACTTCAAGCATGTCATGTTTTCAACGTTGTGCGCTAAATTGAGGTATGTTGTATTTTTTACTAAATCTTCATTACATCTCGACGAATTATTTAAGGAACTTCAATCACCTTAACATAAATTGGTTCAGGGTTTCCCTTCAGGGACTTGGCTTCAGGCTCGAGACGCACATATTCCGGATTAGCTTGGGCTAGGAGTACTAATATCGGGAATTGTCTGGATCGATCCGTGACATGAGTCCTGGAATCCCTCGGGGGAGCCAGAACCGGCGCGACCAACACAATCCGTTCGCCACCGTCGAGGGTATTGTCACCGATGGACGCGGAGGCGCACGCCGCCAGCGCTAAAACGCTCACCACCACACCACTGAGTCCCATAGCGATAACTGGCGCAGGACCCACAATGCAAACCTATTTATACAGCGTGTTTTTCATGCAGACGCCGCTCTACGTCACGAACCGCCTACTTGGCGAGCCGAACCAGTCCTTGGGACGCAGATCAGTTCGCAGAACGACCTATTCCCACCATGACGTTATTTTATATGCCCACATTGTTATTAGACTTTGATAATTAGATTTTACACGTTATTATTGATGAATGAAAGACTCATGGTGTGTACATGAAAACGTGATTCTCTCCGGCTGGTAATTTGCGAACTCAGCGCACGTAACACACGGTTACCTGGTTATTCCCATAAACCGGATGTCTCGGTATGTTTGGGCTTGCGATATTACTTCAAGAGCTAACAAGTTTCTGGCTCTTATTATAGGAGATTATGGTGATGCTTTTTATTTGTAAGTACAAGGACGTTAGGCTGTTGTTGTGTTTCGATAAACAGGTTGTTGCTACGTTTTACGGACTTCGGAAAATTATTTTAATGTTTGAGGGATACGAGGGAAATAGTACAGTAATTATTTTATGATGGAAATAATATCTCAAAAATATTGTTGCTTTGTCTTCGTTATAGCAATATTTGTAAGACTTAGTGGATGAATATTTCCTGTACTGATGAACATATTTTACTTTACTGCCTCGTTGGCGTAGTTGTATTGCGGTACGACTGCAATGTCGAGGTCTCAGCTTCGATCTTCGGGTCGGGCAAAGTGATATTGGGTTTATCTATTCAGTATCAGCTATCTGGAATTTGTGCCTGCTATGACGATAGGCTCGCCTATCACATCATGGGACGAAATAAGCACGGCGAAACTGGGTGTATTATTTGCATATCTGCCTACTCCTTCGGGAATAAAGGGTGTGTGTGTGTGTTTGTTTTTCTTTGTTAGCATTTAGATTCATCTATATATATAAAATTCTCGTGTCACAGTTTTCGTTGCCATACTCCTCCGAAACGGCTTGACCGATTTTGATGAAATTTTTTGTGCTTATCCGGTATCTATGAGAATCGGCCAACATCTATTTTTCATCCCCCCAAATGTTAAGGGTGGACCACCCCTAAATTTTTTTTTTATTTTTCAGACAAAATTTTTTGTTTTAATTTTTTTATGATACAGCATACAAAAATACCTACAACCCTAAATTTTCACCCCTCTACGATCAACCCTTATTTTTTAATAGCCATTTTAGTTACCTTTTTAGGGCAGGACAACGTCTGTCGGGGCCGCTAGTAATTATATAAATTTTTAGGGTTGCGTACCTCAAAAGGAAAAAAAGGGAACCCATCACTTTTGTCCGCCTGTCTATCTGTCTGTCAAGAGCTTTTGCTCAGGGACGCCTAAAGATATCAAGTTGAAGTTTATATCAAACCAGCAGGTCTCTTTTAGCTGTGAAAAAAATAAACTTGTAAGTGAACGCGGTCAAAAGATATGACCGTTTTTGTTGCATATTTTACGATTTCGCAAGGGAAACAAAACCTATAGGGTACTTCCAGTTGACATAGAATCATCAAATTTGGCAAGAAGTAAGTTTTTACAGCACATGTAAAGGTAAAAATCTAAGAACCGTAAATATGTACAGTCAGCAGCATAAGTAGCTGAACAAATTCAAAATTTCAAATTGCCTACATACTTCTGTGTTCTTACTAATCCTTTTTTTCTTTTTACTTCAAACAAAGAAAAAAAAGTGTAAAAGTTTCACTTTAATTTAATGCGTATATAGGCGTTTTGAAATATTGATTTTGTAGACACTTATACTGCTGACTGTACTTTAATAAAAAAAAAAGCAAATTCACAAAATTGGCTCCACTCTCGTGAACAAGTTGTGCCGGGGTAAAAGTCCCGTTTTATATTTTCTGGGTATAGAATGTAGCCTATGTGTTAATGCAAGACGTGATAATCTACCCGTGTGCCAAATTTCATCGAAATCCGTTCAGTAATTTAGGAGATGTGCAGTAACAATCAAAAAGACAGAAAAGAATTACAAAAATCACTGATGTGTGTTCCATTACTATTCTGTAGTAGACCCACTTTTCTCTTTTATCACATTTCTTTAAATGTACAAACACACAGACTCTACTGCTTTATTAAAGCTCTATAGGTCGTACAATCTTAGCTGGCTGGTATTTAATTTCAAATTTTACAAGTTTGACAGAACCCTCAGTACCTGAGTCCAAATCGCCCTTCTCCGGCTTTTTATTTATAGTTGTGTCAGTTATCTCTAGAAATTTAATTATTCTTGTAATTTGTAAAATTTTCTACAAAGCCTCAACAATGTTATTGATGTCGGATTTGCACACAATAGTGTATAAATTCTTATTAGTTATTACCTGCTAATAATAATACTATTAAGAAGTGGGAAAATGGTATATAAAGTAATATTTAATTATTATAGCATGAGCATGCGTAATTATTTTGCACTGTGCATAATTCTATAGCGCAATTGTCAATTATCGGTGCTCAGGTATTCCTTTAATGTGGAAAAGGTAAAGTACCGACTTAATAAATAATGTTTCTTAGGTATCTATCCATTATGTAAATATGACTTAACGTTAAATAGACTTAAGTATCTATGGTGCAGTGTGCGCCAAGAGAGCTCCACCGGAGACGCTATTTCGAGGTGGAGATTCGATTCCAGAACTGAGCTCAGAATAAAGTTAGTGGAATCTATACTAATATTATAAAGCTGAAGAGTTTGTTTGTTTGAACGCGCTAATCTCAGGAATTACTGAACCGATTTTGAAAATTCGTTGATTTTTGATTCGCTACTTTTTATCCCGGGAAAATATTTTTATCCCGGAAAAACTCTTTCACACGGGCGGAGCCGCGAGCACTACTAGTAATACAATAAATATAGTATTTCCGGATTTGGTTATTATTATCAGCCACAAAGTACCTTTTATTGAAGATGCTGAAACTAGAATGTTGTGATAGATTATCAGTAAACACATGAGCTTGTTTTTATCTTAGAGAATTGGTCAGCGAGAATTTAATTTCGGAAAATAATGGGGTGGATCCTTTAGTAAAATAATAATTTAATATATTAAAACCGTTAATTTAACATAGCAGTAGGTATATTATTTTTGCTGTAAAGGATTTTTTGACATTTTCTTTGGCCTCTTGTATCCGACAGTCCGTTTTTGTAGATACAAGCATTACCTGCGCATTATAGGGAACGTACACGTCGTAAGGGCTGCCATCTGGTGGCGCAATCTAACTCCTTTTCAGCACATCGATAGTCGATACTTGACATTAACGTAAAATATTCGTATTAAAAGAATGAAAAATAACATTTAATCTGTTGACAATGTATTGCTTGCTGTATCTGGATGCTCCAAAATATAAAAGTGAACAAATCAAATGGTGTGAAATTCTATTATGTTGCCAAGAATAGTACCTAAGTACTTACATTCCACGGTTATGTGAAAATCGAAAAAAATAATAAAAGCTGTATAAAACATACATGTAGCTATGGTTCCAAAGGCATTTGCAATGTGTGATGTGTGAATGTTGAAATGTCTCATTACTTAATTTATAAACATAAAGATGTTTTGAACATAATCTATAGGTACTAAAATTATAAAGCTGAAGAGTTTGAACGCGCTAATTTCAGGAACTACTGAACCGATTTTGAAAATTTTTTCACTAATAGGAAGCTATTTTACTCCTGAGTGCTATATGCTACTTTTTATACCGGGAAAATATTTCTGTCCCGGAAAAATATTCAATATAGAAAAAAATACTACTATTAAGGAAACATAACCTCCTAATTTTGCTTAATGCTCCAATGTAAAAAATAGCATCTTCTGAACACGCTGGGTATCATTAATATTCGGCCGGAACACATATTTTATCATTTTTGTCATATTAAAAGAATATAATAAACAAATTATTGTTCTAGTTCGTTTCTTTTTTTATCCACATGTGGCTCTTGTGTAGATTATGTGCTGCCACCTATAGTTCGCGCACGTTCGCTATCGTTGTCCGCAAAACAAGACAGTGGAATAGTGTGGAAACATTGTTTTGTGTCGGTTTGATACATTGAAGTCAGTAATTAATAGTAGTAATTGTTGTGTTGTGAGTTGTGGCAAATAAATCGTTTTTCTTTCTTTCTTTCTAATTACTGAATACAATGATTTGATACATTGACTGAGTTTGACGCATTGTAGTCAGTAATTACTGACTACAATGTATCAAACCGACACTCAAATAATCGGTAACTATCGATTATTGGAGTTTCACTTAATATGGTATTAGCCATTTTTTAGATTTTTACAATTTCTCCAAAAAAACAGTGAAATAAAAAAAAAATTAAATATCGCTTTTAAAATATTAGGAGTTAATTCGTCCTGAGTGCGCGGCGATAGCCTAGTTAGGAGTGGATCGGACTGCTGAGACGAATGTCCGCAGGTTCAAAACCCAAGGGCAAACACATCTGACTTATCTAAAAAATTATGTGTGTATTCTCTGTGAATTCTCGCTCGTTTTAACGATGAAGGAAAACATCGTGAGAAAACCTGCATACCTGAGAAGGTCTTTGAATTTCGAAGGTATGTGAAGTCTGCCAACCCGCACCAGGCCAGCGTGGTGGACTACGGTCTAGACCCTCTGAGTTGTAGAGGAGGCCCGTGCTCAGCAGTGGGCAGTATATAATACAGGGCTGGTATGGTAATTCGTTCTGGTATGAAAATAGCGAATTACTAAAACTATCTAATTCAAAGTTAAGCGACGTCTCTAAGTGAGGAAGTAAATGTCCAGATATCCTCTGAGTAGATGTTTATAAATCTCATCATCTATCGCCCACTTAGACGTGAGTCGGAGGAAGCCCGCAGCCGTCCCTAATGCGCCGAAGATGGCCATTACAAAAAAAAAAATCATCTATCGCCCCCTTTGTTTAGTGGTGGCGTATATCGACCGTGGACTGCGAGGAATGAGGTTCGATTCTCAGACTTGGTATTTACAAGAGTTTTTCTAAGACCTTTTGGACTTCCCGATGGAGTTGACATCCAGCAAACAGCCAGTCGCAGAACAAAAAGTATTTTTATTTTGACAATTTGTCAAATTGACTCATGCTGCACATTTTGAAACATCTTGGGTAGGATACCGAAATCGAAACAACAGTAATGAGTAGTTTCGATCAAGTGACGTTGTAAAAACGTAAGAGTGTAAACAAACAAGAGGCTGTACTTAGAAAATAAAAAATGGTAAAACCTGTGGGTTGTTTACCGCACAAGGCATTCATCTATTAAGTACGTAATTATTACGTAAAGATGACAAAAACATGTATTTCTAAGGTTCTGATAGTACTATTTAGTCTCTGTGGGCGTATGTCCGACTTTTTGCAGACCATAATTTAAAATTGGTTTTATTTTCGTGCTTAATAAAAGGGTTTACATAATTCGTAATACGAATGATTGTTATTAAAGGAGATGTCCGTTTTTGTATGGGTCAACAAGGCTCTTATTTTATGGATATTAAAAGGGCAAAAATATGGATCTTGTATCCATTAAAAAATATTTTAGTTCCTAGAGATAGATAGATTTAGGGTTAGGCCTTAGTTCACTACGCTGGCCTAATGCGGGTGGGCATACTTCACATACCCTCGAAATTCTTATGGAGAATTGTCAGGTATGTAGGTTTCCTCGCGATGTTTCCCTTCGCCGTTAAAACGAACGATAATTGATAGACAATTAAGAACTGTAAAAATACTCAATATGAAAACTATGTATCCACACTTCGATTTGGTACTGTTACAAGAATCCGATCTCATGCGTGAACTGGGGGTGTTTATCACGTTTCATAACCTACAAACAGATAATTTACGTATTTTTTTCTAAATACAATTTATTTGAAGCAATACATACATACAACAACATCTCTCTTTATTCTATTCAAATTCAAAACTGTCTGAAAAATAATTAATAAATCGAAGCGAGGCGATGCCATAAAATCTTATAAGGAAATAAAGACCTACCTGTTTATTTGCCGTTGATGCATGATCTTATCTTGTATAACAATGCACACAAATTAATAATGGTTTTCTCACCATTGGGATGCACTTCAAGGATATTTTGAATCAACCAGAACTTCTGATCGGATATCTTGTTGCGTTGAATTCGAATCTGACTGGTTTTTGATATAAATGTATATTTATTTTTTTATGTGTCGAAATGTAAACCAAAAACGCCACTAACTCAAAGTGTAATCTCTATTCCATTGCCATATTGTTACTTCTGTTATATATTATACGAGAGAGATCATATCTCTAAAATTTCTTAATTATGTCATTTAAAACAAGACTGCCTCCTCTGTAGCGTATTTGTATTACAGTGCAACTGCAAAGCTGAGGTCTCGGGTTCGATCCCCGGGTCGGGCAAAGTGATCTTGACTTTTTCTATTCAGTATTAGTCCGGAGTCTGGAGTTTGTGCCTGATATGGCGATAGACTCGCCCCCTATCACAACATGGGACGGATTAAAGGCGAAAAGTGGGTGCACTAGTTGCGACTTTGCCTACCCCTTCGGGTATAAAAGGCGTGAGTGTGTGTGTGTGTGTGTGTGTGTGTGTAAAACACGACAAGTGACAATAGTGTTATAACAAAATGCTGAAAATGTCTAGATTCGCAATAATAATTAATTTGGTACAACTTCATTTTATATTTAATGGGAAGATTGTTTATAAGCAATTAGTTTGGAGGTTGAAATGTCATTCCGAACGTGATGATTTTCTACTTCAATATCATGTTTAGGTCATTGTGTGTAGTTTTTAGACACTGTGACGTTGTCTGTTGGGTATACAGAAGAATATTCACCGAAAAATGCTAGATCATCTAGCTGGTATACTCGAGTGAGATAGTTTTAATTTGCACTTTGTATCTCTAGAAATTATCGGTGATATGATTTCAATAAAAAAGAATGAAGCTGCAAACTTACCGTGAAAGTTAAACAAAACAAACTGCCGAGATGTGATTGATTCAGAGGCAGGTGAATTCAAAGTAATTTGCGGGGTAACCTCACTTTAAGAGATTAGGTCTAAACGAAAATGAACTGATTATTTCTATAATCTGAGAATTTATATGCACGCTAGCGTGGTAGATTAAAGACCTTACTTTTGTTATATTAAAATTATTATTGAAGAGGAGGTTCATGCGTGGCTATCAGTTGGGCAATTCTCCGAAAAGACAGGTTTTTGTATAATTAACCTGGTCAACTTTTTTTTTGTATATTTGTATGGTTTTTCTTATTCATATTAAAGCCATACCTTAAAGAAATATAATGATATTAAAGGCACTTAAATTGATTCACTAGGTGAAGAGATATAGCTTATTGAAAATTTTCATTGGCAGCTTAATGAGATGAAGACAGATAAATGAGAAATAAGGCGCATATAAATTAGTAAAACATGAAAAATATACTACAAAACCATGTTCTATTCACTTTTACTCAATAAATTACAATGAGATCATCAATTATTGATATCAGTATTAATAATAACTTACGTCAATCTGTTTATATTTTTAATATTAGCATTAAATGTAATCCCTCAATAGTAGTAGTTTCTTCAACATAAATTTTCCATTGGTTCAATAAAATAACTAAATAAATTTCTCATAATTCACTCACCTTATTTTTTTTTTATTTATAAAAGTAAGGCTTAAATAAAAAATTGAATTCACCTCTCAATAAAAAATCGAGCAGCATATTATTTTTCTATTATAACACGTACTCATGGCGATTTTGTAAACATGTTTGATAAAATTATGTGCTCTTAAACCATGTCATCACAATTAAATAGGAACGATTCATCTGTTCGAGATTATTAGATAACTTTTTGGTCAAATTTAAAAATAATTGTTGTCATAATCAGTTAGCAGTTCTGTTAGCAATTAAATTAGAATACTTAATCAATTAAACATATTCAAATCACTATCAGTATCGCCTCCCTAAAAACTAATATTTAAAAATCCTCAAACATCTCATCATTATATTTTGGCAAGACCGGTTCATTTGCCGTAACATTCTCTTTTCTATCAACACTCTTCTGCTTGGCTTCTTCTTCTAATTTCAATGAATTATCTGTGAAAGTGGCAATAGACGGTTTGACTATATAGACAATACTTTAATATTATTTTGATTTATTTCTAGTCCTAGTTGAGATGCAGAATAATTAAGTCAATTTTTTCAGAATATTCAGCCTATCATGTCTCTTTAATAAGCTAATTTATTTTGTTGATTCCGCTAATGGTACAACAGCACCTTTCATATTGCTAGGAGGCAGTGCATAAAAACGTAGATGTTTTCTATGAGGACAGAAAATAGCTTCTTCAACACGGGAATTTTCACAGCAGCTCAATTTTAAAGCGGCAATTATATTTGAATTAATCATCCATTCGATTAAATGCATTTTCATACTACTAGGATAAGCATTAACTTTTAGCGGAAGCAATGAATTTTTCATACTCGTCATATTCTAATACCGTTCTTATAACTACACTAGGGACGTTCGGAGAAAAAGCATTAAAAAAGTTATCAAAGTCAATTATATCCACGAGACATAGGTCGGTCGGCAGTTTGCTTTTTCGTAGCTCCAATACCATCAGGACTTTCTTTTCTGTGGCTTGTTTCATTATAGCTCCATGTAATATTTTGCAAAAAATATATATTGAGGAAGTGAAGATATAAATATGAAAGAAGCTTGATACCAAATCGGGTATAAAATTAATGCATTGAAGTTTAGGCAGATGTTTTCGGTTATGTAGTCCAAAATAGGAACGATATGGGTCCAAATTGCTGAAATATCGTTATGTGAACATTCGCTGATGGTAAAAACCAATTGATGTTTAAATTCATTCCAATTTACTTCCCCGTAATAGATAACTGCAATGTGTAAGGTTCATTTCAATAGATAATAGTAATTTTGTTTCAATTAATAGTTATTTTCTGTTCCAGTTCCCAAAACTTGGTCTTCTTTGTAACACAAACGACGCTGAACTGAATTTGAATTTGATGCACCTTGTCTATCTTGATTACTGAGTAATACGGCTTTAGGAATATATTTCTCGGTAGATATAATTGAAGGCCATGACAATTACACAACTTCATTCTCCTTATATTTTTGAAAGCTTTCCAGTCGTAGAGTATTAGTCGCAAGTGAACTGTTGTTTTCTATTCCTTTTTCCTTAAATAGAAAGCCTTGCAATTTTCTCCCCATCTTTTTCCATGAATTTTGTGTTCTCTTGGTAAAATTTTTGAAATACTATGTTGCCTTTTATCTTCTTTACGCTTAATATATACTATCTATGTTGGACTTTTTCTTGCTTTTCTTTCCATAAATTCTCGTATTTTTTTTTTCGGTTAAGTACACCTTCTCTCTTCTGCTAGCCGCTTTTCAAAAGTCTTTCTTATCTAATCTGCTTCCTTACCTTTGTCATATTCTTATTACAAGAAAAGATTAATTAGATTTCCAAGTGTTATTAATTGAAATATCCAATTTTGTTTAAAATTCTAATTTACCTGGCCTCTATCTCATTTATGTGACGTAAATTCGCCAGAGAAATCCAGAATAATTAGGCCCAGATGAATGTGATTTATGTACTTAAATTAATTTTCTTGCAAATCTTTACATAGTGCACAAGATTTAAATGCATCAAAGAACTTTAAAACGAATATGTTATTTGGTTCTTTGGTATAGAAAGTACTTTGTTAATGTAAAAGCTATAAAATAAGACCATGAAAATTAGACCACTTACCTTACAAAAGCCAGAATCGATTGTATAATCATGTCTATTTCAATATTTACGGGACATAGAGACATCTTTACTACACGCTAGCACGGCCACAACTGACATCTAAGCAATGCTGAACCACGTTGACCGATAAGTATTCACAGTTATTGTGGGTAGCTGGCGAAAGCATGAGCCATAGAAATTATGCATGTACGTCTGGACATTTTTTAACCTTCTGTAAATACCATTGGTTCTTACTAATTATCCTACTGTATGTAATAAATAACAGACACATAGTTTAAGTACCGATCTAGCTACTTTAAATTAATGAAAGGATTGTATCGATTTTATTCTAAGGGTTTAACTTTGTAATTTTGACTTTTGGACGCGCCACATTAATTAGATTTTGTATGTTTAATTTTTTTTTACTCGTAAATTATAATATTGTGTAAGAAAATATAGCAAGGCCTTAGTAGGTAACTAGGATTAGGACAGCATAAAATAAAGAAATAATAAAAAAATATCAAAAAACATATGTTATCAGACGAAAAACGTGTTTTTTTGCAGTTCGGAGAATTGCCCAGTTAATACAACATCAGCTCTGTATTAACAGAGCTGATGTTGTATGAACAGGGGTAGGGTTTCACTGTCGACAATCGGTTTGCAGCATAAATAAGCTTGGTCGAAGTGGTATAAAACGGTCTCGCAAATAACCGATATAATATGATAGGTTAGCTGTGTTATTTCGTAGTCTGTTGATTCCGAAAGCCTAAAATTCTTCTGTTATGTGCTTCTTCGCAGGAAGTCTCTGGATGCCAGCCGTTTCTATCAGATTTGTTTATAAATCTAGGAGAGGCCTATGTTCAGGAATGGACTTCTTGCAGCTGATGATAATGACACAGGCTAACCAAGGGACTGTCGGCCTTCTATTATAAAAAAATGGTTGTTGCACATGAGTATTTCTATTGATACTCGGTGATACTTGGTAGATTTGAAATTTATAAATGAATTTCTTAATATAGCAACGAAACGAATAAAAAATTGCGAATTTGTTAAATTTATTCAATAATATGGGATGATAAAAACCGATGCAGGTGTTTTGAATGTCGGTTCCTGACATTAGGAAGCCCCGCTATAATTATAATTTTTAATGTTGCTCTACAAGGTCTGCTGTTTACGTAATTTAATCAACGTTCTGAAGGGGGAACTCCGTTTTCCAGTTTCTATAACGATTTAACAAAATCTAATATTGAAGAGGTAAGCAGATGGGGACATAATAGAATGGGAGGGGGGGTCGGTACCCCTTAGATTCAACACAAGAACATAATTTTGTATGTAAGAACTTGTGTTATATCAATGGTATTACATACATAAAATTTTCATTGTGCTCGCTCTTGGCTAAAAATTTAAGTTTCGACCCTGTCCCTAAATAGTAAGCTGGCTACGCCCCTGGTATATTTATAATTATACTCATATAACGTCACATGACGGATGATAGCCTAGTTGTTAACGGTTAACAGTTAACAAATAGGCCTTTAAGGCCTACCGAGACAATGTCCGGAAGTTTAAAACCCCAGACACACACCTCTGACTTTTCGAAGTTTCGTGTGTATTGTTTATCAATTATCGTTCGCTTTAACGGTGAAGGAAAACATCGTGAGGAAATCTACATACCTGAGAATTCTTCATAAGAATTTCGAGGGTATGTGAGGTCTGCTAATCCGTACTAGGCCAGTGTGGTGCACTAAGGCCTCACCCCTCTCAGTACTAGAGGAGGCCCGTGCTCGGCAGTGTGCAGTGTATAACACAAAGCTGCATTGCATTGCATCATCGTAGGTATGTTTTTTTTTATATTGGTTATAAATTGCAAAAAGGCAAATACTTACGGAGGATATTATGAAGTCTTTTATGATAGATTTAACAATCCAGCTTTAATGCCAACGTGACTGAAGAATACTAGCAAACTTAAACAATATTTTATTTTAAATCAGGCGCGTTTTTGCGATGGATGACATCATGGCTTACAGTAGTGCTAGGTTAAATACTATTTCTCCAGATAATACAATAAAACTGCAGAAACGACCTAAACTTGAAAACACAAAGGTCAGAAAATGAACAAACTATTAAAAGAGTACCACTTACTTTAACATAATAGACTGGTTGTACATCTTCTTTGATTGCCGGTTCACTTTCTACAGTAATATTGTCACCTTTAGTGAACAGCGTGAGTATTGGAAAGTCTTTAGCAGTTTCTGCCACCATAGCCCTTGAGCCTCGATAGGGCGCTAACACAGGTGTTATCAAAACAACTTTCTCACCAGAATCAACGTTCTCATCACAATTTAATAAGGAAGTACTGCACAATATTATAATTCCAAAAATATAGTCTTTAGTTCTCATCTTGTACTTAAATGAATGTTGCAATAGTATATTAGAAGCTTTTATACAAACGTTGCTCAAGAGCACTCACGATTTGTAAAATGATAGACACTTTTAACGTGAGTTGTATCTATGTAGTTAAAAAGTGTTTGAAAACGTAATGATTTATTGAATGATTTAATTATGTAATTTATATCCATTAATCTTCATTATGATATTGATTGAAATTGATTAAATTATTGTAGATATTTTAATTGTAGTAGTATCGAGTGTGTGCTATGGTGTGTAGTTCAGTTAAATAAGTGACATTTATGAGTTTCTTTGTATACAGTCAGCCACATAAATTCGAATTGCCCATACCTATACTTTTGTTTACATAACATTTTTTTCACAATAATAAAATAAAGGCATTTAATTTACTTGACACAAAGAAACAAATTATTCAATTAAATTTAACGAGTAGGGATATTTGAAGTTTATATTTTGTTCAGCTATTTATGTGGGTGGCTGTACTCTCATAATTCAATACATAGTAATGCATCAAATTTTCTATTAAATATATTTTTTTATATTTTTTTAAAATAAAGGTAAGCTTTAAGAACTAAACAATAAGATGCAGTTTCGTCTATATACTTCTGTATCAAGACACCTTCGTTAAAAATTGGCATAAACAACATTTTCGTTACAGTGATGATAAACAACTTTAATGGATAGGAATATTCTTATACAACAAAGCTGCTGTCAAGTTTATAAGTTGACGTGGTTGGCCTTGATGCCTGTTCAGATTCATCTCATACAAGATGGCTATTAAATAGCTTTACCTACAAACGAGTATTCGTAGGAAACATTAACATATGGCTTCACATTTAGTTACTGCAGAGATTTTGTATTCATCCGACGAATGAAGGTCAATAATTCAAGATCAACAAACAAAATTACTTTATACTAATTGTTGTGGACGGTCTAGAATATTTATAAAAAATATTATTATTGTAACTTAAATTGCTTTAGTTATTAATATTTTGTGTTTTAATTCCTTTTAAAATAGAAGTTCTGGTAATGACTCGTTATCACTATCAGGAAATATTTTTATGATTTACCCGACTACTGCTAAGTAAGGAAGGGTAATGATTCTTATAACACTATATGTAACATGTATTATGTATCCATTTTATCTTACACTGTATCGTCGCTCTTACTGAACCGAATTTGACAAAAAAGGTGTTCATCAATTCGTATTTATTGTGCAATAGTTATAGGCTATAGTTTTTTTATTAGTTTACTTTTACACGTAAAAGAAGAATGGTAGGTATATTTTAGCGACATATTAAAAGCATACATCAATGGAAACACATACTTTTGCTTGTGTGTAGGTGCTTCTTCTACGAGTTAGAGTTGTCGTGTTTTATGTGATAATCTTGTATGTATCTCTACCTATTTCTTTTTGATTTACATACATTGTTACGAGGCTTTGTGGTTAAACATTAAATAGTTTTTATTGCGATGGTAGCCAGATCCTGTAGTCGCGTCATTCCCGCGTAATCGCGTTACGCCTCTTCATTTGCATAGCGGATCTATTATTATATAGCGTCAATTGTATTCTCCAGTACTGCTTTATTATGAAGTTCTGAATTTCCCATCTAACTTCCAATCAGTTGGTAATTCTGTGATGACGTTGCTGGTAAAATTACTGTAATTTTCGTAAGATGTAACGAGTCCTATTACAAAGCAGTGATTTTTCAATTTATCATAACATCTCGCTTTTTTGTTCAGTAATTTGTCGTCGCATGAAATCTGCCTATTCACTCATGTGGTTATAATTATTATGGGCAATGAAAAAAGTTTTATTATCTTATGTGACCAGGAAAATAAGTTGATACCCAAAACGTGTTTAATTCAAGTAAAAAGAAAAATGCACGGTGAATATATTGTAAACACTTATAAGTTGCTACAAAGAGTTTGCCAAGTTTTTTTCTTATTGCAACAGATAATAGGGTTTATAAACTGCAGACAATTCATCGTGATCTTTGACAAATTACTTTACGTCAAGAGTTTTTTATTAAGTTTTTCCCTGATTCACTATAATGAGAAAAAAGTGCCATGTAAAACAAGAACAATAGCGATTACAATAATTTCACAACGTTAGTGTAAAAAAGCGATAGGCTCGCCCCCTATCACGATAGGCTCGCCCTCTATCACGAAAGGCTCACCCCGTATCACATAATTGGACGGAATAATGGCGAATAGTGGGTGCACTAGTTGCGCCTCTGCCTTCGGGGATAAAAAGCGTGAGTATTTATGTATGTATTTAACAGTTAAATGTTAACAGTTTGATATCCACCTCGACAGTAAAAGTTACGCTAACTGTGTATGTTAGTTTAAAAACGTCATTTACCTTAAAAAGCAGGTCCTTTCTTTCTTCGGTGTTTGTCAACGCTTCATCTTCGGGTTCGAAGTATATACCATCAGGTAAAATAGTTCTGTCACCAGTAACTTCAGTTAGTTCTAGCGCACCTTCTGAAGGTGGTATACCTCGAATTAAATCAAATATATGTACGTTAGTTCCACCAATTTGGTATATAGTTTTTTCTTTAGAATGGGTGTCATGGAGAATAACCAAAAGTGGTATGAAAACAAGCCACTTCATTTTAAACAAGTCACTTTACTCGAATAATGTTAATACGAATGATTTTTTCGAATCGTCGCCATCTATATATAGGCGATATTGCATCCTCACAGACAGGACATTTTTTATTTGTGAGAAACCTTTTATCCGAGAACGTTTTTTCGTATTATTCATATTTCTACTTTCAGGAGTATTACATAAGATAGAAAAATACCGAATTATTCTGATATTAATAGGCTTCTTCAGATAATAAATTGTTCTTCTCGTAAATTAACGTACTAGCTGCTGTTGAATAATAGATGTGCCAGTGATACATGAAAATTTCTATTTTCACGTACTTCTAGTTTGACTTTAAGTTAAACTACAACTATGTGAAGGTATTTGTATGTCATATGAACGTCCAGTGATAACAGGATCTATAAACTTTAATATAAACTGTAACCTAAGTAACGCTTGGCAAGTTGACATTATTTACAAAAAATAGTACATCAACTTGGATTCCTAGCAAGAATGAGCAAAACATAATATTCAAACCGTTTATTATCTCAGATCGTAGAGTCGTTTAGCCGGTCTTTCGCATCGTCTGGGGATTTTTGTACGGTCGGCAAGCGAGACAAAAGAAACTAAAAGGCAATCACATTGTTCGAACTAGAGATGTCCCCGAATAGTTTCACACTCGCGGATATAGCAATGAGGATGCGATGTCTATTACAGTTTTATGAAGAGGCAATATAAATGCGGATAAAGACATGTCATCGCTTGGATCCATGTATATTATGTGTAATTATTAGCTAGGAAAAAAAAACGAAGGTATGTGAAGTCTGTCAACCCACACTAGGCCAGCGTACGGGAGGCCCGTGCTCAGCAGTGGGCAGTATATAATACAGAGCTGGAATGGTATTATCTTTAAGGGTTGCGAGCGCCTTCTGCATTCACCCAAAAGACCGGTATTCTTTCATAAGCCGACCCTCGTCAGGCTAGAAAGAGTAATGTCAGGGACAAAAAAAAAAAAAAAAGGTATTATCTTGCAAAAGTTTAAAATCAGAATTATTTCAAATCATTGGGTTCTAGACACCTAATAGCTTTACTTATTTAATAGCTTTACCTTTTATCTAATAGATTTACTTATATATATCTTTATCTATCTTTCAAGATACCAAGTTTTTGCTTAGTTTGAGAAACAGCTGATCTAATTGATTTGCCTTTAGAACTAATTATAATATATTTTTGTAATTTTTTCTATGTTTGTATTGGCTATATTGGCAATAAATTTATTTGTTATTATTATTATACACTACAGGCATGTTTCACGACTTCTGAGTAAACGCTACTCGTCACATTCATGTTTAGGCTGACCAAATACAAACGTTACATTTTAATCTATGCTCTCAAATGATGGTAATTAAATGAGTATTATCTACATTGGTTTGTCGAATAAACATTACTTAAACAATGTGTAACAGGCCCTTAATGTAAAGAGTGGAGTTATCTCAATCACGCTGGTTTGTGGTTATGTTTGTTGCTCGGTTCGTTGTTATGTTTCATATAATAATATTTCATTGATCATGAAAGGATATGTCCAAAAAATGGACCTGAAAATCTAAACTAGACAGTTTATATATATTTGGATAGAACTCCTGAAAACTAACCTTTTGCAATAATTCGTAATATTAGTTTGGTTTAAAAACTACACTTGAATTATGAATGTTTTAAAAAAAGTTCGTTATGGATGGAGGGGTCTAAAAATTATTTTCAATGGATCTAAGTTCCATATGTTGTTCCTTTAATATCCCAAAAAGTTTGAGCCTGTAGGTTTTGAGGCCGACCACCCATACAAAAAGTGGACATTTCCTTTATTGAAGTGGTACAAGAATGCTCTAATACGCTCATAGCTTTAATTTAATTTATAACGTCCAGTTGTGAATGCGGTTTCTGCACATCACTAGATTAGTATTTTTACCTACGTAATACATACAGTAAAACAAAACGTAATTTGTGTAATTTAATTTGATAAGTATACGTTACGGACATGGATCACGGTCGACGGCGTAGGTAAAAAACGTTTCTGTTGTCAATATCAAACATGATGGATGAGTCATCCATCTGGATTTCCCTTGCTTACGAAGGCGTGTGAAGACTTGAACACAATGTTATGGTTATGAATGGTTACTTACGGCCGATCTTAGTAACTTACTAACATTTCAAGCTTTTATATTATATATAGGTGTATGGGGAAACCCTATATATATGGACGCCAGCGTCCGTCACGGGGCTTTGAGACTATCCCGCCCTCACACCCACTACTGCAACTCCTGTAAGCCAAGGTTCGTGCATCTTGGGTTTTTAGTCGAAAACTTAATGATTTGATAAATGAATTAAAATGAAATTAAACATTAATTAAACTGCATTAGTTTTATTTTGGATAAATATTATAAGTAACTATTTTAAATTTAAATTCTTATGTTGTGAAGATGAATAAAACTTTAATGTAGTTCTAATTAAGCGCAAATAAGATAACATAAATTATTAAAGTAAAATAATACGTTGCAATATTACCTTATGACACCTCATTTGCTATCACTATTCACCTGTCCTATCGAAATGGGTAAATTATAACTGTAAAAAACACATAAAATATGGACAGTGGGATGTGCTCGATATTTCATGTTTAATACTCGCATTTTGGAAATATTCGTATTTTTATGATGATTTTAAATTTTTGTTATCAGTAAGTTGCGTAGTAGTCGGCACCACCTGAAACAAATTATGAGAATAAAGTCTCGTCAAAATTTTATTCAATGCACCGCTTATATATATAAGTATATAGATGTATGGGGTAAAAAATAAAAAAAAAATAAAATACTTTATTCATCACGTAGGCGAACATAGTTGCACTTATGATATGTCAAGATACATTCAATTAATAATTATTATTACAAATAGTCACTTATATAACTAAAGACACATTTAAAGGGGGCAAATTCAATGTAAACTAAATATAAAGAAGCCAAGCTCGGGCTGGCAGGAAAGAGATAAAAAAAAGAATATTTTTTATTAAAATTAATGGGAGGCACGCGTCGCGATCCTCACCGGTGAGGACACTACAGGCCCTAGCCTAGCTAACCTACCAGCCTTTCACTAGCTACCTAAGCGATGACTACCCGAAGAAGAAAGGCAGAAAGAAACTCCGGGCTTAATTTTTTGTCATCAATTGTCCATTGAATCTTTATATGATATTTTTTATTTCTTTTTT